>JAZGUH010000375.1:1200000-1800000 GCA_037893225.1 Hippasteria phrygiana
CATTTGCAATACACATTAACATTCTGACTTTTGCAACTGTAAACATTGTACTCGTCCACTCCTCAAAGTCATCTGGAATGCCGAAGATATCGCGTTAAGTGCAAGAGCAATGGGCTCACATGAAATGCCTACATATAAACTACGTCGGCCAGGCGTTTCCTTACTGAGGTGCAGTTTTGCGCAAACGCATGCGTGAACACACAGGATTTGCATTTAGAGAGCTCAACCAGTTTTTCCCCAAAAGTTACCCTGTCAAAATTTATGTTCAGAAATACTGAATTTGAAATTGGGAAAGGGGGTACCTCTCCTTCTGACGTTGGTGATGCCATTTCACTTATTTTGGACATATTTTTGACATGTTGGGCATTATATCGATCCGCTTTGCAAAAGTGCTTATAAACTATACGGTATGCATTGTAGGTCAACCAAAAAATGGACAACCTCTTTGCTGGTGTTGGGGGGGGGGGGGGGGGGTTCAAGCCCGTCAACCACAACCCCCTCACGGGTGCGCCACTAATAGAGAATACATTATGCAGGCTTACTTCCATTACAAACTACACTGTTCTAATTATCTGTAACTTCCCCTATGAGGATCCTGTAGGTCTATACACATGTTGTTTTGGACATGGCGGGGTGTGAATACAACCTCGCATCTCGGGAGTTGCATTTTGTATCAGCTTTCCTGATTTCCCCCTTTTATTGTTTTCTTCTATAGTCCTTTGCCTAGAGTGGCTTTTATATAAATCGTAGCCTTGCTTGGGGCGATTATGCATTAAACATTTTTTTTCATAGCAGTATAGTGAATACAGCTTACATGTCAGCCTTCAATTCCTTTCCCAAACACATCTTCATTGTTACAAGCTTCCAGCTTTTCTTCGTCACCTGTCACGTGACTTCAATGAAAGCATCCACCTGTTTTGTGTAAAAGCAGTCTCTTTTGAGCAGAAATACCCACGTCCTATAAACAATGATTCAGCCTTTAAAGAGGCTGTTTCGATTTCACTTTAATCTGATTTGATCGGATCATTAATGTTAATCTTGCTGTAGTACATGGATGCTAAATCGGAAAGATCTTTACCAATTTCTGCCTTGCTAGACAAGAATCAGATAAGAACCAGTCAGTGTTGGAGCAAAGGCTTTGACCCTCAAGGCCAAGGCCAAGGCTTAGACCATCAAGGTCGAGGCCAAGGCCCTATACATATTATGGCCTTGTATGTGGCCTTGGCCTTGATCGTTTAAGCCTTGGCCTTGAGGGCCAAGCCTTTGCTCCAACACTGGAACCAGTCACAGGCAATTTGCACCAAACTGTATTTTTGCGTAGCAAACATTTTGTACTTTAGCAGAGTACCGGTAGCTTTACGCTAAGTCAGAGACATGACTTGGCATCGGTCAAATTAAAACTATATAAAAGAACGCCTAATGCAGTGGCGTAACTGGGTAAAATTTCTGGGGCACCTGGGGTGCACACATTTTTTTAAAGGGGGTACTGAAAGTACGGTACATGAACTGCAACTAATTTTTTTGTACATTTCATGATTTCAAATGGAGGCACCGGGGGCACGGATGTCAGCTGAGGGGGACTTTCCCTCGTGCCCCCCCCTCCCCCCCCCCCCCCCCCCACCCCTCGTAGTTACGCCACTGGCATAATGTCTTGTTACTTACCGTGAATGCATTTCGAACAATGGTGAGGTAACAAAAATATTTTTTTTAATCACCCAATACAAGGCTAAAAGCTACTCTTGGTAAAGGGCTATTCAGTGGTGGTCGGCGACATTTGGAATTGCCAACCCTACCACCCTTATGTGGCTTACAGTTTTCCTTGGCCCAGATCCAAATATATAGAGGATAATTCTTCAACACATTCCAGAGAAATTATCCCAATGTTCAGACCTGTCGACCCAGGCGGGCTATAACTTCCACCGTCGATGAGACCAAGTCACCTCTTTGAGAAAGAGGCTGAGAAAGAGGCAGAATAGAACAGCAACATGCAATCAAGTTCATGAAACTTGCACTATTTTTGCCAATACAAAATATTCACTGCGATTGTTTTTTCCACGTTTTCTGAACCCTTTGGGGAGGGAATAGCCAAAGAATAAAGGTGGCAAAATTGCTACGATGCATCCGGCATTTATATGATATAAGTGGGTATCTCGGTTACTTCGAGATTTTTGGGCAGTAATTTTAATTTAAAATAAATAAGCAAAAGCATGCAACTCGGTCCAACCTACAGAAAATATTAGTGGCAGCTGTTTTTTTCAGTATATATACAGGGCGTATCAAAAAAAACGCAACAAAATAATCATGTCGAATTTGGTCAAAATTGTGTTAGGTACATAAAAGTGCGTAGTATCATCTTAAAGCCACATATCTCCTCTTTCCAACGATAGGTCATTTGTTTACAGGCGGCAATGCTTGGCTGAACAGTCATTGTTTTTGCACAATGGGTCAAATTCAGCTTGGGACCAAGTTTTAGTGCAGTAAGCAATGATAAGTGGATGCAGTGCTATTGAAAGAAATTAAGTTAACACAAAACAGACTAAAAGTTAATACTCACAACGTTTGTCCTCATCTCATTGTGAAGAAATGGGGGCCATGTTGAGGGGCATGGGATGTAATAATTGCTGAATAAACTGCACAATGAGATGAGGACAAACGTTGTGAGTTTTAACTTTTAGTCTGTTTTGTGTTAACTTAATTTCTTTCAATAGCACTGCATCCACTTATCATTGCTTACTGCACTAAAACTTGGTCCCAAGCTGAATTTGACCCATTGTGCAAAAACAATGACTGTTCAGCCAAGCATTGCCGCCTGTAAACAAATGACCTATCGTTGGAAAGAGGAGATATGTGGCTTTAAGATGATACTAGGCACTTTTATGTACCTAACACAATTTTGACCAAATTCGACATGATTATTTTGTTGCGTTTTTTTTTATACGCCCTGTATATATATATAACAAAATAATGCAAG
Source organism: Hippasteria phrygiana (assembly GCA_037893225.1). Classification (NCBI taxonomy): domain Eukaryota; kingdom Metazoa; phylum Echinodermata; class Asteroidea; order Valvatida; family Goniasteridae; genus Hippasteria; species Hippasteria phrygiana. The sequence continues at coordinate 1,202,972 of JAZGUH010000375.1, forward strand.
TAGAATCTGGAGGCAGTCGGTGTGTGATTCGCGCATTTGCGTGTCTACATAGCAGCCTGCAACCAATTAAATCCTCCGACTTGTGTGCAACCGATGCTCGTCACAACGTGTCCAGGCCAATAAGCCATTTGCGAGTTAAATTTGAATAACATCTGGAACACTGACTTGCTCCAAATGCTTGGCACATTTTAACTTTGAATTTTCCAGACCAAAGACACTGTTGCTATATCACATGATTCGGGGCAAGCTTTGCATAGTTACGTAAGACACGCTTAGCACCAATACATCGTTCACAATGGGTGAGAATGGCACAAAGACACCAAACCATTCCGGAGCTGGGGGTTGCTAGCATAATGCTTGCCCCGAATCACGTGATATAGGCCTAGTAACAGTCTCTTTGGTCTGGAGAATTGAAAGTTAAAATGTGCAAAGCATTTTGAGCACGTCAGTGTACCAGATGTTATTCAAATTTAACTCGCAAATGGCTTATTAAGTCTCGAGCCTTTTGGTGACCTGAAACTTTTCACTCTGAGACTACAGGTTTTCAGAATCACCAGCCGGATCTGTATAAGATGAGAAACGGAAGGCAGCCAAGCGAGACACCCTAAAAAAATAGGCAGTGCCTCGACTTGGCTTGACCATCTGCAATGGAAAGCAGACGGGAGTCAGTGACCGATCGGGCAGAGGCAACTTTCTGCTTTCGGTCAAGTAAAACCGAGTTTTCAAAGTTGACAAAGAAAGGTGGCAGGAGTGGGATTTGGGACGACTTGATGGGATAAACCGGCGCTCTAATATCTTGACCCAGTGTTCAGTTGGTAGTGCGCCCGGTACGGTAATCCAGAAGTCTCAGGTTTATATTCTACTCCTGCCAGTTCTATTTTAATTTCGCTAGGATTCGAGGGACTGGCATAATCACGACAGAGTCCCGAAACCAGTTTCATGTATGGGAAAATCAAATATACTCACGCGGTACCGTACGCTGCAAAAACTGTTTTTAGCAATGAAACACTTTTCTAAACTCTTTCTTGCTATCAGTTTGTAAACATGTTCAATACTATATAAACAGGTTTAGAGTGTTGACGGATAGTGTTTAACCATTGAACATTGATGTTTAGGAATTTGACACGTAATGTTTAGCTTCTTAACATGTTCACAAATTGGTAGCAAGATTGTGTTCAATTGCTAAACACATTTTTTAGTGCAGATGTCCCTTTTAACTGGTACGAGACGTGTTATCATTGACCAAGGGTTCGTTTTGAAGATTTAACTGCTCGTCAGTTCTGCCCAGGCTCAGTTTCAAGTTTCTGTGTTCTCATTGTGAACATTCTATAGTTCGTATGGAGTTTGAGTTGTAATCACCTGGGCTAATTTGTCCTAAGACCTGGACTCAGGAACAATTATTCTTTCAAAGTCCAAGATGGGAATATTCCTAACTTCTATAAAACAGGGCCCTGGAATGTATTTAGTCGAAGAGGTGAAACTCGACAAAGATATCCCTGTTTTCAAAAGAAGAATACGATGGAGGGACCTTAAAATATTGAAACCGTGACATCGGGCAAAAACGTAGAGTTTCCTGGCGATCGGGGTGGCGTTTGTGGCGTATACATGTACCTGTGGGGCGTATTCAAAAACCCAGTTCTCGTGTTGACTGAACACGAGAACGGGGTGTCGAATACCGGTACCGAGAACCAAGACGCGAACACCGTTCGCGAACAGAATCTTCACTCCCCGCTATCTGTGGAGTAAAAGAAGAACAAAAAATGGCTGAAAGTGCAGGACATTCGTATATCTTCCGATCTTAGAACGTTTTTTTCTTCGAATAAGAGAAGTTGCAGCAAATGGAAATATCGGATCATCTATTTTCAATTCGTCTTCTTCATCCAAAGAATCAAACAACATAAAAGCTGTGAAGATTGTTTCGACTCTTGTTCAAGACTGCCCAACTTGAGTCCTTGCCTTGTTGCCATCTTGTAATTGGCTAATTTGTTTGCTCGTGAATCTTTATAATTCCTCTAGTGTGTGATGTGTATAAGGCCTAAGCATTTAATAAAACAAAAAAAGGTGATTTGGTCGGGCTGCTCGGGTGGCTTAGTGGTAAAGCGTCTGATTTTACAAACTTTGTTAAAACATGTTAGAGTAAACTTAAAGATTGCTCTTTTTCTAATTCGTGGTTGGAGGATTTTTTAAGGAAAAAGTTCGAGAACCAGTTTTGCAGCTCTCATAGCAAAGTACACATAATCTCGCTAGCCAATCAGAAGATGGAAACAAGGCTACGACCACTGATCTTTAAACATGTAGAAGCATATGGAGATCAGTGGCAATAGGCTACTAACGGACGCGTCCGGACGTCGCCATCTTGAATGGCGCCACCAAGCACTCCAACATGCACTTCTTTATTCGAAATCGGCGACCCGAGAACACTGTACTCGAGTCACTTCAGAACGGGGTTTCGAATACGCCCTTGGTGTCCCTGGTGCGAATCCCACATGGACTTTTTCAGTCCTCACTTGTTTGCGTGGGCTTTCCACGGATTAAGCCGGTTTTTCCCATCTTCCAGAAACTGACATTTCCTTCCCGCCATTCTCTCAACGTGTTTTTGGCTGTAATTCAAGTTACACAGTACAGTGACTGTGTTCACTTCCAATATTACTTGGCTCGACCCCAGACATAAACACAAATTATTCTGATTATTGTCCATGGTGTCACAGTGTGTCACGAGCGTAATTCGAAAAGTTGTTGAATCGCGGACTTTTTTTCTCACATCGTCAGCGCGTGTTAAATTCATTGAAACGGCGTACCCGTTCCGCACCCTTGAAAGGCAACAACATTTGCAAACATCAAAAAACTAAATTATTATAAAATACCTTACTTGACTGTAAGTAAATAATAGTCTCAGGCATCCTGTGAAATCATGCCACCTGGTGTGCTGTCGTTTTCAAGAAAAGTGGAATTTTTGTAGCAATTTCCAGCCGACCATTGTTGGAAATAGTCAAGTTCCCAGTCCTGATAAATCCCTGAAGATAAGTTGATCCTTTTTGTCTTAAGTAGGGCCAGGGAACCAGACTACAAGAACAACATGTTTCTCTTTGTTTTCCCAGCATCTACGCACACAAAACTTTATACAAGTCAGTGTTACAGTATTTGCTATAAAATACAAACCCCCAAATCCATTCATTTCTGAAAATTACAGCAAAAGCAAATATTGTATACCTACATTTAAACAGCTTTGCTAATGATCAAAAACCAAATTGATTGGTTTTAATCTGAAAGATTACGTTTATAAAGACGATATACTCGGTGCCAATCGTCTGGAAAAATATTTTCGTCTGAAATTCTGTCATCTTGAGAAAATATTGTATCTGAAAGACCTCCTATAATATCCTTTAGTTTATTTCGATTCCAACAATCATAATAAGCACATATGAACGTACACAAATCCACTTAAAACAGAACGGTTTGTCACTATTTTCTCATGACGGATTGGGCCCAAAAAAATATCACAAGTTTATTTCATGCATAATGCCACAAAGAATAAACACTGCCTGCAACCATGCTGTCAGCTCTGTACCAATGCTATATCATAATTTGTAAAACGAAAGCTTTGAATTTGACCAATATCCCGATAAATCCACGTTAGTGCAATGACCCGGTTTGGCCCTGGCATGACGCCCGTGAGGCGTGCGTGCTAGGTACCTTCCCACTGTCCACCCTATCGCCAATCTTTGCTTTTGGTCGTGTCACACTTTTTTGGTGTTGGGTATCTTGTGTATTCTGCGATCCCTCATGGTCATTTTTAACAATCCCTCAAACAGCAGGTGGTTACGAAAACCCAATGTCAGAGATCGTTGCTTTCATTACTATCGCTCAGAATTTTTCCGGAGAATGTAGAGAGGTATCCTTCGATAATATTGTCTAATCAAAACTTATTTTGACGATAAATGAATCTTAGATCTGAGATGTAAGTTCTCATATGGTTTCCAAAGGTGCTCTACTCTTTGAAAAAAATCCCCCCAAAACCGACTGTCTCCGTGCGTACGAGGTAACTACAGTCGGGTACTTGAACCACTTGAGCTAATTAAAATGAGCGCAATTCATGTATTTCAAATACAATATTTTACTAACCTCTTGCGCATACAACCGGACTTTTTTTTAGGGTGTGCACTGTTTTGGTGTAAACAAAACTGAATGATTGTGATGCGATAGTGAGCATGAATTCAGCCCATACCGATGTAAAATGTGCGTGTTTTCTGTTTATGGACGTTCGCCCCAAAAGCCACTCCAGGTATACGATGCTACAAAAAAAATCAAAGATGCAAGAGTTATGAATTGATTCTCCTCTTGAAGCAGGAGAGTTCGAATTAGGATGAAGGGAAACATGCACCAGGCGAAGAATTCCATAGAGATACAGAACGAGGGAAAAAGGCATTGGCATAGCCTTTTGTTCTACATCTAGGTACAACTAGAGTATATTGGTGGGAACAGGCGGAAAACCGAGCACGCTCAGACACCCTAACTGGAGGAACCAAGCTGGGCAAGCTGGTGGAATATTTCCCATGAAAATATCTGTAGAACAGGAGTAGCAACAGATCTCCGGTGAGAGAGTGATTGTAAGGATGAGCCCAACTCTAGCACATAAATACTACCGAGACTCGGTCCTCAGTTGTATATTCCCCTATTGTCCCAAGTCCTCAGATGTAATGGATAACCTGTACACCTTTCCTTACATGTGCTGTGATTTTAGTAATCTTTGTTATTTTTGTGCTAAAGAAATTAACTGTTCGTGTTGAAGGTCGTGGCGATATTTGAGCGGTCGTGGGTCACGTACGTCTGGAGTGACGGATGGATGGCGTTCCGTCCTTAGCTCAACTCGATAGGTAGGTGCCTGATGTGACACCTAATGTCCGCCCAGTAAGGTGGCCCCCATAGACGGACGTAAACAATCCAGAACCCATGGGATGTGAGTTTTTGCATTCAATAGGGGACCTTTAACAAAAGAGGACAATGGGATCCCGATTGAGAAAGGTCCCTGTTTGAAAATCGTGTACAAAACCAATGGGAGGCCTTCCGAAAAAGTTGAAGTACAAACAAAAGAGGGACAATAGGATGTCCCCGATTGCACCCGTTTACACACGTGTGTGCGTGTGAAGGAGGAGGTTGTGCAGGATACCTTAGTTGTATTGTAAAAGACAGGTATTTCCCCACTGACTCATGCGGATGTGCATGTAATTGGTTTTGACTGTATTTCCAGAAGGGAAAAATGATGAAGTTGAATGCGTTTGAATACATGTATTACATTTCGACCCTTCCACCAACAACAAAAGAGTAACGCAAAATAAAACAAACCTAACATTTTTGCAAAATTTTTCAAAGAGGTGCCGGTACCGGTAGTGTAAAAATAATTTATACCCTCCTGAGACTCAACGCGTCCGACTTCATACACAACAGGTAAATAAAAACTCATACTTGAAATGATAAAATATAAGATTTCTTTCTGGTACCATGGTAAGTACATCAACTTCCTGACTTGAGTTATCTCTTGCGCATGAAATCTCATAATTTGTTTCAGAGTGAACAAGTTTGTTTCAACGTCTTACAACTGGAAAAACGCTTGTGCTTGCAATGAACCACATTACACACAAGGAGTGCACACCTCTAAATATACCTCCATGATAAATACCCCAACTTCATAAAAATGGGGAAAATACTTTCACAGGTGACTGAGCTATACACCCAAATAAAGCTGGACTTATCATCTTTCAGTTTCCTTTCTATTTATATGAGGGTCGCCGACAGTTTTGATTTCCCCTCAATCGTTAAATGTAGTGCTTAATTCCGATCCGCACGGCACGCATTCTGAAAAACGATCCCCTCACTCTATGGCTATGGGACCCATTCTCGTCTCCAATTTATCAAAAAATCCTCAGAATTTGAAACTCACAATCCTGGCGTGAGGTAGGACTCTCTATCTTCTGTATATGTTGTAGTCGAGTCCCTGCAAGTCCTTTCACAAGTCCTTTCGCAAGTCCAGTCAGAAGTCCTTTCATAAAGCTGGTCACAAGTAACTGGATGAACAATGGCAAAGGAATGCCTTTGTCAAAGCTCATTTGAACAGCTTGTGATTGGGATTAGGACTGGAGAGGGCTTGTGATGGACTTGTGATGGACTTGCAGGGACTTGTGATGGACTCGAATACATCCCTGCTCTTATTTCCAAAGAGTGAAAATTCACTCTATTCGAGTGAAAATTCACTCCCACAGTCTGAAACTAGGGACCAGACGTTTAAGAGTGAAATTCATTCAATCGAAAAGATCGAATTTTCACTCGAGTGGCGAATGAATTGTTTTTAAGTTTTTTTTTTTTAGTATTTAATCTAAAAACAGATTGATTTTCACTCTAAATCGTCTAGTCCCTAATTTAACTCTTTGGGATTTAGAGAGTGGTATATCTTTAAAGATCCCTCATCTACGCGAGCCTCGAAACGCTCTTTAGATAAATAAAATATTTTCAGGGCAGGTAAAAAGTGAATAGATCGGCTCAGGCAATTGGGGCTACTATACAGGCGTGTTCCCATGGGTCTAATGCACGCTCTGTTGTACCAGTTCAGTCAGATGCGTGTAGTGTGCACGAGGTGAGTACATAACAGCCCTGCAAAGAATTCCTTGTGTCCCCGTCCCTGTCAAAAGGTGTTCACCCTCAACACTAACACGCCATGACGAAAACGTTTTTTTTCGAGGCCCACTACATGTATGGGTACAAGACAGTGTGGTACAATTTAGTGATTATATTCTTGGAACGATGGCATTTGTGTGATTAGAGACCATATCACAACTCACCGTTGAGCTTCCCAGCATGTGCGGAAGGATATCAAGATTCCCCCATCCTTGATAGCCTCGAGTTACTGCATGAATGAAGGTTGGTGGATCTATACTACACCTTGCAAGCCCCGCAGCCCTGGAATTTTAACAGGATACGTTTTAATTGCCGGAATGCGGTCAAACTGCTATTTTGACCGTATTGTAGATTTCAAAACGTGAGTCAAACGTCCGCAATCAGGGCAGTTCGGCGTGTGTAATCGTGTGTTATTTTAGTATGTCTTCAGCTTTTCCAAGCATGTTGGCCTTTAGTATGTGTAAAAGAACGTGCTGTGCTTGATCGAACCGCACTTTCACACTCATTCAAATTAATGATTTCATCTTCTTCACGTTAGTTCCGTATTGAAGGTTCTGCTCTCTCTTGGTCTTCCAACAAATATCGACACGCATTGATATACTTGGTTTCAAAATCAAATGATGTGGCCAAGAAAAAATACTTTTTTTTATCTTCACATCTCTTCAGAAAAAAACTTCTAGCTGGTTACGAATCATGACGATGATTACTATTTGCTTCCAAACCCTTTCGATTTCAAAAAGTACATTTTTTGCCCACGCCATGGTTTGAATTTTGAGTGTAAAGCCCGTATTTCCCACGGACGCTAACAGGTTGCGTTGTCTATCAAAATCCTACTGATCCCCCTGAGATGAATTCAACTCAGAAGTTATGCAAAGGTCCCCGGTTCCCGCCCCTGTCCTTGGTTCACTGACAGTCTGCTGGAAGAATCAATGGAAGTGATGCGTCCTTGAAGCTGCTTAACGCAAAATATTGTTTAGCAATTTTGTTGGCTTAATAACAGACAAATAAGTTGATAACCAGTCATAAGTAACAAACATTGAATGACATTTTGGTTGGTAACCTGTTGTAAAGCAAATTTGTGTGATGGTAGCATCTTTATGGAATTGATTCTTATATAATGTCCCAGTGGTGCATCTATGCTTTCTGGAACCAAAACAGCAAAATCACCCAAAGCCCAAAGCCCAAAAGCCCCAAACCAAAACCCAAAGCCCCAAACCCCACACCCAAAGCCCAAAACCCAATACCCAAAACCCAAAACCCAATACCCAAAGCCCCACACCCAAAACCCAAAGCCCCACACCCAAAGCCCAAAACCCAATACCCAAAACCCAATACCCAAAGCCCCACACCCAAAACCCAAAAAAGCCCCACACCCAAAACCCAAAAAAGCCCCACACCCAAAGCCCAAAACCCAAAACCCAAAACCCCACACCCAAAGCCCCAAACCCAAAACCCCACACCTAACTTAAATCCCAAAACCCAAAACCCCACACCCAAAATCCCACACCCAAAACCCCACACCCAAAACCCCACACCCAAAACCCCACACCCAAAACCCCACACCCAAAATCCCACACCCAAAACCCCACACCCAAAACCCCACACCCAAAACCCCACACCCAAAACCCCACACCCAAAATCCCACACCCAAAACCCCACACCCAAAACCCCACACCCAAAACCCCACACCCAAAACCCCACATCCAAAGACCCCAAACCCCAAACCCCACACCCAAAGCCCCAAACCCTAAATCCCACACCCATAAGCCAAATCCCAAATCCAAAAACCCAAAACCCAAACACCCAACACCCAAATTATACCCCGATTGTTTCGTCCGGAAAATACCTTTGTGACCTCTCTAACAAATAGTTGCACGCTCTCGCTGTTTGCGTCCGCATCGGACTGATTTTTACAAATTTTAAATTGAAAAACACCCACACCCAAAGCCCCAAACCCAAAACCCCACACCTAACTTAAATCCCAAAACCCAAAACCCACACCCAAAGCCCCAAACCCAAAACCCCACACACAGTCATGTAAACGGGTGCAATCGTGGACCTCCCATTGTTCCTCTTTTGTTATACTCTAACTTTTTCGGAAGGCCTCCCATTGGTTTTGTACACGATTTTCAATCGTGGACGTTAGGTCAAACGTGGACCCCTTTGTCTACGCTCGAATTCTTTTGTCCTAGGTCCACGATTGCCGGCATATACAAACTCACCTAACCCAAATCCCAAATCCCAAAACCCCACACCCAAAATCCAACACCCAAAACCCCACACCCAAAACCCCACACCCAAAAACCAAAATCCAAAACCCCACACCCAAAGACCCAAAACCCTAAACCCCACACCCATAAGCCAAATCCCAAATCCAAAAACTCCAAACCCAAACACCCAACACCCAAATTATACCCCGATTGTTTCGTCCGGAAAATACCTTTGTGACCTCTCTAACAAATAGTTGCACGCTCTCGCTGTTTGCGTCCGCATCGGACTGATTTTTAATAATTTCATATTATGACACATACAAGCAATTATTATTCACAACAAAAATAGGTAAAGAAAAATTACAAAAAGTGCCAGACTCTCGCCTCAGATACCATGGCACTACTGCACATTCCTGTTATTGATTTTTTGTCCATTTCAAACGGGACTTTGGGGGAACTAATATGACTGCACAATGACCTGCAAACTTAAGTTTTCAGCAATGGCGGGCGAACCCTTGAGCCTTCGCGTGTTTATTGTGCTTCCCCTTCCTGTCATTTGCCGAAATTTATAGCTTGAACTCGGCCCTTTTTAACAGCCATAGATCACTACCCAACTGACTCAATGCTGACCTGAAACTGACCGATAAGAGCAGTCTGAACATTGCAGCCCCCTTCCCAAATTCCATCATCGATAATCGCTTGCTGCACAGTCAAAATCCTTGCGTGGTCACAGAGTTGGTTATAACTCAAAAAGAGGCCATTATTTTCTTCTCGGACATCCTATCCGCACCCTCTCCGAAAATCTAATTATATAATAACACGTCAAACAATCCACACGTTCATATTTAACTGTTGATTTTCATATTTGCCTATTTAAAGATATAAGATCAAAATGTGGCTATACTTTTCCGTAAAAATTAAAAGTCTTGGCTAAAAATCGATATCAGGCAATGTAGCCTCAAATTTGGCCCCAAATATGACATGCATGCAAAACCACGAGTAACCTAACAATAGAAAAGTATTTATGAAAAACGACAGTTAAATATAAACGTGTTATATGTTCATCTAAATACTTTATTGGGCATTGAAGTCATTCTCTTGAAGTCGTACTATTCGTCTAGAATTTATTCTGCCCCAGATACATTATGAAATCTATGAAAATTACGCGGACAGAATGTCTCTCAATCACTGAACTCGCAGTTCTCATTTTCCATTTCTTAAGAGCGCAATATGGCTACTTTTAAAAAGTCACATGGAAAAATTATGGCTGGAAAATCGATTACCTGCAAATAAGGCCCAAATTTGGCTTCATAAAGACAGGCATGCACAGTTATAAATAACTTTGCAATAAAAAGTCACTAATGAAAAAAGTTACAAATGAATGTGTTAAAGGCATATTTTGCCTTTTATTATTCACAGCAAGATAAATTGTGTATGTAAAAGTTGATCATGCAGATTAGAAGAGTGAAAAACTCACTCCCCAAAAGAGTGAATCTCAAACCACTCCAAAAGAGTGAATCTCTTTAATATAAAAAACTACTCCAAAAGAATTAAAACCAATCCAAAAGAGTGAAATTTACACTCTTTCGAGGAGCCATAATAAGGGACCAGTCTAAAAAAAGAGAAAGTACATGTCCTCGCGGATATTTTAGTCTTATGCTACTATAAAAGAAGATAAATAAATTAATTAATTAATCTCTCTATTTAGATTAGTACAGCGTGCAGGTTGGATGCCATCGTTTGAATGTAGGCCTATATGTATTTAAACAGTTTGTTTATTGCTCTGCAATCAGTAATCTAAAAAAAAAAAACCTGAACATTATTACGGTACATTTGGGCCAGTCGTCGTATTTTCCCCTTCAAATGTCCAACTATAATTAAGTCAGATCATTGTTTAGTGTCCCATAACTCCCATTGATGTAAGTTTATATCATTTTGCAATGAATTGTATATATTCAACTGACCACATATTCCTCCATGCATGAACTTTAAGATATGCAGTTTTCCATGCCCCAGACAAACCATTGCTCGATGGGTCACCGTTCACCATCATTCTGTCTTCAAATTAGCAGATGATTAAAAAAAAAAAAACTCCCCACAGCGCATCTCTGAGACGTCATAAAGAACGACCCAATGAAATTCCCATCTTCTTCAAGATGAAAGATGCTTCTCACAGCATCACACGTCTCCAGCATCACACGTCATGCTCGATATCATATCAGCATTATTGCATCCGTACCGTACGCAATCTTGATAAACCTAAATAAATCCCTTTGATTGGGAATAAATTACTTGACGCCCCCCCCCCCCTCCAGCACGACCGACCCTGACTTTTACAACGCCTGATTTTATGGTATACATGTATTACTTAAAGGGGCCATACAATAAGAATTTAATTCTGGTTTTCACGTTGATACACCATTTTCGTATTTATGACTATTAAAGCATGATGTCATCTAAAGGCACAACAATGCACTGTTGAAAAATGTTCTGTTATTTCACACACAAATCTTTTCTGCGCATACAGAGTGCAGTTACTAGTTTTTACAAACTTTGTACAGCAACACTACATACTACATTACATTACTACGGTGTGCGTGCCAATATCCTAGATCCTACTATGATAATATAGCGCACTTTGTTGTATATTCATTCGTTCGAGCCATTATGAAGTCATGGTTTCCCATCAACCGTTTCGATTTTTTGAACATGAACGAGGATTAAATATGACCTTATTTAATAATGTTTGAATAAAAGTGATTATGTACATACATGAATTGCTTGACAAATCGCCTATAGTATTATGATCACGAAAGTGTGTTTTTGGACTAAAACACAGTAATTTAACATGATTTTTGCGCACACAAATTTCCTCAATTGTGATTGGTCAGCTGCTGCATAATGAGATTCATGCAGGATAACAGAAGATTCTATGTAAATGAACAAGTCAACAAAGGAGCATTGTATAATTGTACATGTACAGTTTACAATTGCGCAGTTGTTGATATACAAGGACAAAGTTTGTAACAGAGTTTCTATATTATACAGAAAGAAACTCTTTAAATCGTTGTACCACAACGTAATTTTTATTAACAGTGTGGTGTCTCCTATAGCATTGTGTACAAACAGTTGACAAACCATCACACTTTTTTTGTTTGACATTCCATGCTATATTTGTTATGCACATTAAAAAGCTCGTTTGGGATCCATTCTAACCAAACCTTTACTCAAAACATTATTAATGGAATGGTTTGTATTTTGTATAGCAGTGATGTAGTCGAGATCATCACAAGAACCTGCAAGACCCTGCAAGACCCTGCAAGACCCTGCAAGACCCTGCAAGACCCTGTAAGACCAACACAAGACCTTCAGTCTTAATTCAAGTCTCAAGCTATTCCAATGAACTAATAAAAAAACATTCCTTTCTCATGGTTTATGCATAGAGCAAGGATAGTTTATGCTGTTAAGCTGGTCTTGTAAATGGTCTTGTGCCTGGTCTTACCATAGAGCGTCTTGTGATGGTCTCGACTATATCACTGATTTGTTGTGTATGTGCTCTTTTCACAAAAAGAAATAACACCCGCTTCCATGACTGAATTAAAATATTGACAACCACTGCCTTCCTTTTACTTAAATGAAAACAAACATTAAAATTTTGCTCACGGGCTAATTTCACAGAAAAATTTGCCAAAAACATTGCTGTGCACTGAAAGTCTTGCTTTAAACAGGTTTAGTACCAGAAAACTCCATGAGATTTTATGCTAAGCAAACAACAGCCTATAGTCCCAAGCAATATACATCACTTGAAAATTTGGTTGGTAATCCTGTGCATATCAAGGAAGACTTTTCATACCAAGCCAATTTTTGTGCTTAGTAGTTCCCTGAAATCGGCCCCTGGTGGTAAAACAAGTCGGAGTTTATTCTGACTGCATGGAACCTTTAAAGGTATAGAATACAACATTTGCAAATACTGAATAATTACGAAATACCGTACTACTACTAGACTGTAAGTTAATAGCAGTTTCAAGCATCCTGTGAAATCATGGCACATGGTGTGCTGTCGTTTTCAAGAAAAGTGGAAATTTAGATCGTTTCCCAACGATGGTCGGCCGACAATCCTTGGAAATAGTCTAGTTCCCCGACCTGATAATTCCCTGAAGTCTACAAATTGCTCCGTTTTGGCTAAGGCATGGTCAGGGAACCAGACTACTAGAAGATATTTTTCTTCTCTGTTTTCCCAGCATCTATGCACACAAAACTTTTACAGGTCAGTGTTAATATTTGCTAGCACGCTAACCCCCAAATCCATTTATTTCCGAAAATTACAGCAAAAGAAAAACGTGTAGGCCTTTATACCTTTAACTGAAGTACAAACATGTGTGCTTTTCAACGATCCGTGATTGGTCGTTCGTGCATTTTATAGGCCGTGCCTGGACAGCTTCAGCACGGATTCCTACACATTGACAGATGTTTTCTCCCGCTTTTCCTTCAGATTGTGGTCCTCGTGTGTGTCGCTTTCGAAAACAACGACAATGGCATTCAGAGCAGTTGGCTTTCTCTTGGTTTTCGTGTGTGTGACGTCATCAGGCGGACTGCACGGACCTTACAGAATCCGCGAGGTAAGTTTAATTGAAGCTTGTTTAATCATCTCATTTAATATGCAATACGTGTTTATTTGAAAAAGCTCCTGCAGTTACTGAATACACGAGATGATGAGATCAAGGCAAATAGATGAGATTTCAGTTCATCGAGTACGCAACACACTACACAGCTGCATTATTGGTCAAAATATGTGATTAGGCCTATGCGGAGGATATCAGGCAACGGCGGTGATTTTTCGTCAAGGTTGGGGGGGGGGGGGGGGGGGGAGGGGCGGAGGAAAAGTACACAACCAACAATAATTGTTAAGCGGTTTGTGCTCGGTGTGACGGTATATCCTGGGAAATGTTTCAAAATGTGTACTGATCTTTGGGCGATTGTGTGGTATAGGACCCCTCTTTAGTTTTTATCAAATTAGAGTCAAGGGTAATTTTTCTCACTCCAAAATGACTTTTTCAACCTAAAGCAGACTTTTCTTCATTCTGTTGACATCTTTTTTTGTAATTTTGAACAGTTTATTGCGATACAAAATGCAATTTTCTTACGCGCTTTACGGCAGTTGCCATGCGAATCGATCAACGTGGGTTTTGCGTGTTTACTGTGAGTTTGTATATTCCGGCAATCGTGGACCTAGGACAAAAGAATTCGGGCGTAGACAAAGGGGTCCACGTTTGACCTAACGTCCACGATTGAAAATCGTGTACAAAACCAATGGGAGGCCTTCCGAAAAATAAACAAAAGAGGAACAATGGGAGGTCCACGATTGCACCCGTTTACATGACTGTGTGCGTTGATGCGGTAATCGCCATCTATATTTTCGTGTTGCGTTTTGTCGTCTTCATCGTCGCTTTACCCCAAAATTTCCCTCAAAAACTAAAACCCTGCCCTTTATCTAACCGGCATACCTGTTGGTTTGTGATGTCGCTTGCTAGTTTGGCAATTCCAATAACCTAAAAGTGGATTTTTGTTCCCTTATTATAGGGAACAGGGCCCCGGGCGGGACAGGGCCCTGCACTACACACTCGCCGATCTTTGTGTATTCTGGTGTATACTGGCGCATGTAAAAGCCAATGACCCATAACATGTATAGGGCAAGGGTGGAATTATTTGGGGGACACTGCCATAGCCGTCCCCTCCCCAAAAAATATTGGGGGGGGGGGGGCGTGTCCCCCGTCTCACCTGGAATCGCCGCCCATGATATCGGGAATAGAGCTCAGCTCACTAGAATCATGACTTGGTCTGAATTAGAAACTTCCATTTCAAGCTCCGGGATAATTGGGGATTTGTTTGTAGGATTTGTTTGTTTGTACGTTTTCCACCCCTGTAGTAATTTTCCTCTCGTGGTGCCCGCACGTACGCGTTTGTCTAGGCCCCCTATACGTTGTAGCATTATTATGCCAGTTGAATACCGTAATGTATGGACTGATAGATATATCCTATATACGTTGAATGACACTGTATATAAAATCACACATTTTTCGCCTGGTGCCCCGTAATTTGAGAGGTCCCCCATTCTTTTGTAGACGGATTTTGTTGTTCTCTTTGGAGGGGTTGGGGATGGGGGGGGGTCTAATTTGGGAGCACCCCCCCCCCCCCCCCCCCCCCCCCCCCCCCCAATTGGGTATGCTATTCTCCTCACTATTCAAAGAATCGCACTCGTTGACCATTGGGGAGAATTTGAGACACTAATTTGTTTTAGGTGTCCCCCATAACATAAAAAGACACTTTCAGACAGAATTTCTGATAGGAAAGTTTAACATCAGTTTACACCAAGTGTCTTTCAGCTGAAATTAAGACCATTTCCTTTTGCAATTTACTTGTTATTCTGGGTGTTGAGGTTCTAGATCAAAAAAGGCTTAATCTTCGTTCACCGTTTTTTTGCGTTTTTTGTCTACACCCACTCAAAACTTCAGTGAATCATATCTGAGTACACACCGCTCCCGTTTTGGGGATTCTGTAAGACTCATATCTTGTACAAAAATCTCAAGATGATCGACGTAGAAAGATGAGTCACATTATGTGGCGTCAAGACGTCCCAATTTCTTGTCCGACAAGAGACGGTGTAGATACATCTGCTTGACTGCGAAACGTGAACACCCATTTTCCCAAATGACTGTTGACATCACATTAAGGGTTACGCGCCGAGCAAGTTCACCGCGTGCCGCGCCGGCGCGGCGGTCTGAAACGGGGAGGTGATGCCTTCCTCCCGGCCCCGCACTGGGTGGTCTCCCCTTGCTCTTCGGGCCCTTGAATTCAAAAAGGCCATATTTAAAACCATTTTTATTGACTAAGGATTTTCTTCACGAACAAGGATTTAATATGGATGAAACACAGGCTGAAACGCGTCCCTCGGAAACCTTAGTAGCAGTTGTTAAACAACACGTTCATTTTTCTTTTGCCCGCATAGGCCTATACTAACACAATGTAGAAATTCCAGGAATTAAACAATCTGGCTGAAAATCGTTTAGCAGCAAAATAACTCAAATTTCGCCCCAAATAAGACATAGGCCTACATGCAAAACTAGTAAGCTTTCAAAAGAAAGTGATTTATATACACAAAAGTTACAATTAACTTGTTTAACCGTTTTTCAAATCCTTTTTGATGTTTTGTTGGTAGGGGTTTGGCAGGGCACATCTTTGCATTATAATATTTTCCCTTTTCCTGGGCATTTCCTGCTAATGTTTTTTATCGTGCAAAAACTTTAAATAAATTAATAAATACATAAATAAATAAATAAATAAATAAATAAATACCGCGTTTCCAGCCGGTGCTATAAATTTTGTTTTGTAAGATTGTCCATTTTTCTTACAAATCGCTGCACACCGTTAATTAAGAAAACCACCACTGATTAAGAATACTTATGAAATTATATTTTACATTTTGAATACGCTAATTATTATTGTTCTCTACTAACATGTAATATGTAACATGTAACATGTTACGTGTAACGTGTACATTATTGGCCTCACCCAATACAATTAGGCTAAGAGCCACTCTATGTATAGGGTTGCGATCAGAAGTGGTAGGATTGGCGACATTTTGAATTGCCAACCCTACCATCCAAGTTACGGTTTTCCTGGGTTCAGATCTAAGAGGATGATTCTTCAACAGATTAAAGAGAAATTACCCCAATTTTCAGACCTATAGACCATAAACGTTTCATGTAATTACCGTTATGACATGATATGCAATCGCCAAATTTTGTGATGTTAGAATCTTGAATTGACATGAACATTCCCATGTTGTAAGTACCCCTATAAGAATAACATTTCACATTTCGCCCCACAAATCGAATACATTCTTTGACTGTCAATTCCATATTCTTACCTTGACCGAAGTTGGAATCTGTGCACTCCTATCCTACCCAACGATTTCCCAAGTTGCCCCAGGCTCTGCTTTCTCTAATTACGAAATTGTTATTCTTAATCATTTAAACAACAATAGTTGCAAAATAGTCTGTCAATAATATTTATCGCTCCCAGAGGGCCGCCGTCAAATTTGGCTCCAGGAGGGTCTAAAGAAACTCTAAATGAAGGGTCAAAAAGACTCATTTCTCCCGCGTGTTTTCACCTACTCCCGCGGCGCTCTCCTAACCAGCTCGTCAAAATCCACTCAATATCCACTTATATCAAATTACCCGATAATTGACCATCATAGAAGCGCCAGGAATGACCCTTCAATTGTTCGATGGACCAGCGGGAAATTGAGGTATAATTTTGACAATTCGAGCTCCGAATTGTAACGGGTATGACTCGGCTCCCCTGGTTGCTCTGATTACGGTGATTGGAAACACGCTTCCCGCCCTTTTTGTATAAAATATGTTTTTTTTTACTCTCCTGGGAACAAAATATGTGGCCCTACGCGCAAGATGTACGTGAACTTTTTGAGTCATTTAACTTTTTTTGTGCCTTCAAATCTACCGTTTTCTTATGTTGTTTTTATTATTAATGTGGAAGACAAAAATCATCAACAAACCACGAGCGAAAATGAATTTAGATCAATTTGGAAGATCGCGAACATAAAATATGCAAGATAGCTCGGTTGGAAGAGCGCTCGTACGGTAAGATGAAGGTCACAGGTTCAACTTGCGCTCATGCCAGTTTTCTTTGTTCACTTTTAAAGTTTAGAAAACAGTTAACAAGACAATTAACAGAAGCTCGATTTAGTACATGCTGACTATTCCCATAAGGTCTTCAAATTAGGGCCAATTGTCACCACATGATTTTCTCCGCGCCAAAACAGTTTCATTTGTCGATCCGAGAAAAAATTCATCGGCTGAACATACCAATGGCGTTTATTGCCAATGAAATTTTACAAATTCAGTTGTGACATATACGTTTGTTCTAGTGTTCTAAAGAAACAGACTTAGGTCCGAAGAAGATAGTGAGGTGAGGTAAAGAAACAGAGAAGACTCTCAGGAAAAATTGTTTTACCTTATTTTCACCTTGAAATTGGATAGCTGCTTTGAATTTGATCAATTGATCAGTATATGTATTTTGAACAGTTAGGCCTATAGGCCTATATAGAATAGAACAAGAAAACTCAGGTACTGCTGAAATCTTGACCCAAATCATTCCGTTGTGTTTGGTTCTCGTCTAATTTGTCTTTTTATCCGAGTTTAAAAAACGCTGATAAAAATGGTTTCTCAACCATTTTGTGGCTGGGCTGGGCTGGGCTGGGCTGGGCTGGGCTGGGCTGGGCTGGGCTGGGCTGGGCTGGGCTGGGCTGGGCTGGGCTGGGCTGGGCTGGGCTGGGCTGGGCTGGGCTGGGCTGGGCTGGGCTGGGCTGGGCTGGGCTGGGCTGGGCTGGGCTGGGCTGGGCTGGGCTGGGCTGGGCTGGGCTGGGCTGGGCTGGGCTGGGCTGGGCTGGGCTGGGCTGGGCTGGGCTGGGCTGGGCTGGGCTGGGCTGGGCTGGGCTGGGCTGGGCTGGGCTGGGCTGGGCTGGGCTGGGCTGGGCTGGGCTGGGCTGGGCTGGGCTGGGCTGGGCTGGGCTGGGCTGGGCTGGGCTGGGCTGGGCTGGGCTGACCATGCTTTAGACAAATTTGAGCAATTTATAGAGTCAGGGGATTAACAGGTGTGGGAACTAAACTATTTCCAACGATTGTCGGCCGACAATCATTGGAAAAACGATATAAATTTCCACTTTTCTTGAAAACGACAGCACACCAAGTGCCATGATTTCACAGGATGCTTGAGACTGCTATTTAGGCCTACTTACAGTCTAGTTAGCACGGTATTTCTTAATAATTCAGTAGTTTTTTTTTTTGATGTTTGCAAATGTTGTATACTACCTATAAAAGAAGCTCGAGTTCGTACACGCTCTTTAAATTCGGCCTAATTGTTGCCTCGTGATTTTCTACGCGCCAAAATTTTAAAAGTTTAATTTGTCGATCAGAGTAGAATCTCATCGGCTAAACATACCAAGTGCGTCAATTTATTGACTGTGACATTTAAAAAATTTAGTCGTGACGTCTGTTCTTGTGTTAAGAAACAGACAAGACTCAGGAATTATTTTTCACCTTATTTCCCCTTCAAATTGGACCCTATGATAGCTATTATCAGTAATACCAGGCCTCTGTTGAACAGTTATGCCTATATCAAATAGAACAAGAAAACTCAGTTTCTTTGTTTTTGAATATTTGAACCTGCTGAAATCTCGACCCAAATCATTCTGTTGTGTATGATTCTCGTTCCTTAAATTTAGGCCTAA
The DNA here is from genome assembly GCA_037893225.1 of Hippasteria phrygiana. Lineage (NCBI taxonomy): Eukaryota > Metazoa > Echinodermata > Asteroidea > Valvatida > Goniasteridae > Hippasteria > Hippasteria phrygiana. Next base: position 1,222,160 of record JAZGUH010000375.1, read on the forward strand.
TGTGTCTTTTGTCTGAGTTTTAAAAACGCTGGTAAAATGGTTTCTCTGGTGGCCTGGCCCGGTGGCCTGGCCCGGTGGCCTGGCCCGGTGGCCTGGCCCGGTGGCCTGGCCCGGTGGCCTGGCCCGGTGGCCTGGCCCGGTGGCCTGGCCCGGTGGCCTGGCCCGGTGGCCTGGCCCGGTGGCCTGGCCCGGTGGCCTGGCCCGGTGGCCTGGCCCGGTGGCCTGGCCCGGTGGCCTGGCCCGGTGGCCTGGCCCGGTGGCCTGGCCCGGTGGCCTGGCCCGGTGGCCTGGCCCGGTGGCCTGGCCCGGTGGCCTGGCCCGGTGGCCTGGCCCGGTGGCCTGGCCCGGTGGCCTGGCCCGGTGGCCTGGCCCGGTGGCCTGGCCCGGTGGCCTGGCCCGGTGGCCTGGCCCGGTGGCCTGGCCCGGTGGCCTGGCCCGGTGGCCTGGCCCGGTGGCCTGGCCCGGTGGCCTGGCCCGGTGGCCTGGCCCGGTGGCCTGGCCCGGTGGCCTGGCCCGGTGGCCTGGCCCGGTGGCCTGGCCCGGTGGCCTGGCCCGGTGGCCTGGCCCGGTGGCCTGGCCCGGTGGCCTGGCCCGGTGGCCTGGCCCGGTGGCCTGGCCCGGTGGCCTGGCCCGGTGGCCTGGCCCGGTGGCCTGGCCCGGTGGCCTGGCCCGGTGGCCTGGCCCGGTGGCCTGGCCCGGTGGCCTGGCCCGGTGGCCTGGCCCGGTGGCCTGGCCCGGTGGCCTGGCCCGGTGGCCTGGCCCGGTGGCCTGGCCCGGTGGCAAAATCAAAAAATTTCTTGTATTGATTTTCTGAATAAATTAAGCTTAATCTGAAACAACCACAGTAACCATAAACACACATGTAATAGGTTCTATTTCTTGTAATTTGCTTGTTAACATCCGGTGATGTATCATCCCCGACTCTCCCTCGGTCGACCTATACCGACCTTGAGTGACCTACACCGGCCACAGAAAACACACCTGTTGGCCCCTTCGTTTTTGTAGACCCCGATAGCATAGCTGGAGGCTATGCATAATGCTGAACGTACATCTGATGTATTGGCTGAACACGGGTAACAAGCTTGCAAGTGATGATTGTAACGTTCTGACTGTTTTCCCGCGTTAAAACAGATAAACAGTGGGTCACACACTCTTCAGTCTGGGACGAACTCGGTCCAATTTGGAAGGGGAGGGAACACCTTGGTGCATCAGTTTTGTTTGTTTGTTGGGGGTGTTGGGGTATTTGTTTGTTTGTTTGCATGTTTTCCCCGGAGACTTCAGAGAATCTGCAGAATAATGCCTCGAGGAGGAGGGGTCACGTGCCCCTCCCCACCCCCCGGGTGGCTATTTCGTCAGCACTGCTTTGTATAAGATATTTATGGTGGCTCTGAAGGGACACCAAAGACGCAAATTTTCTTTACGACATCGTACATTTTTTTCACGATTATAGCTGTGTCTTTCCACAATGGTTAACCTGGAATCAACAACAATGAACAATTTCTCATCCTGAATCCCGCTAAATAGCTATAGGCCTAAGGCTTTCTGTAGATACGACATTACGCTGAAGGTAACAAGGCATCAAATTTCCGCTCTCACTCGTTCCATTTCTCACGAGAGTAGAAAGACAACGAACTGAACACCGCTGCTTGACTCAGCGGTCTGTGGCATCCTGCAAACCGCAGCCGTGCAGAACCCGACATCCAGCTTCGTCCCGCCCTCAGCAAATTCACACGTTCCCCGAATTACGATCGGTTATTATGTGCTGAGACCACACACGCATTCTATACATTAATTCATGAATACAAATTCATCAATTCAAGAACATTACAATTACTGCAGCGGCGGCGATTTCTCGTCAAGGTTGGAGGTGGGGGGTGGAGGAAAAAGCACACAACCAACAACAAAAGTGAAGCGGTTGGGTATCAACCAGTTATTACATTGGGGACAATAAAAATGGGTCAACTTGCCTAAATGTATGACATGGGGAAATTATTGGGGGACACTGTCATAGCCGTCCCCTCTCCAAAAATATTGGGGACGCCACCCATGCATTAATGTACGTGTTTGGACACGATTTATTTCCCCTCTGAACAGTTCTTCACAACCATGCACGTATGTTTGATCGCTTGAATACAAATTCGGCATGAAAAAAACCACACCTGTCACACTAAAATTCCCCAAGGTGTCACACATTAAATGTTTGATTCGTCTACACGTCGATCAAATCTCCAGACAGTAACGAGACTCAGAAGATGACAGGATATGACACAAGTTGCAGGGCGAAAGGGGCCACAGGTGTCAACCGAGCAGGCCGCCGGCATCCTGCCAACACCTGGCCAGATCAATGATCTTTACGATTCACCCGGGGACGAGGAAATCAGTCAAATCACTGCAACGCGACGGCTGTTTCCTTTGTTGACGTCAAACGGTGAATATTAGGAATTGGAATTTACTGCTGTAAAATTGGATCTTGAAATGATGTCCCAACTGGCGGGTGGTTCAGAAGAGACTCCTAAATACTTAATTGTGTGATAGGTAATTTACCATGTACCATCTGTCAGGAATATTAACTTCGCTCGGCCTAGTCAGCGTAGTTGACCGTATACCGGTACGGTCATCTTTCAGCCGAGTGCAAACACCGTACGATGACATTACCATCTGATTTGTTTATCCGTTGTAATCCAATCCCGTGATGCAAGCTGCGTCCTGAGAAATATTTCCTCAATTGGTTTCCCAGTCCAGGCTCGGACGCAATTACAAGGTCAGTTCCGTAGACTAGGAAATGTCGTTAATGCTATATAGGTTCACACATTCCCGAATTATTGCCACGAACACCCTGATCTATCCCGAATAAAAAAAATTGATGGCATCGGACGAAATTAGCCCCGATTTGCTTTTTGTAAGAACTAGGTATACGAATTGAAAGCGGAATCAGACCGAATCAAGCTGAATGATTGCAATTTAGTGAAGAATAAAACCGAATTGTAGCGATTTTGTCAAGAATAATATACGAATAACTCTAGAATCATCCAGAATGACCCAGATCTATGCCGATTTCATTACGAATTTAATAAGAACAAATACCGAATAAGCCGAATGTAATGCGAACATTCCCTAACAACCCAAAACTAAGCCGCTTTCAATCCGAACAAGCCAGAATCATCCAGAACGAGGCCGAATCCAGGCGATCCCGGTGTCATGCCAAAAAGTGTCCGGTGCCAAATACTGTCCGCTCATTAGCATACTGCTCTCTGATTGGTCAAATACTGGTCGCTGAGCACGCGCAAAAGACACGGACACTATTTGGCATGTATTACATGCCAAATAGTGTCCGCTGCTAAAAAGTGTCCGCTCACACAACCAAACACTGTCCGTTCCTTATCAAATAATCATTACTGTCTGCTAAATTGCTGCCAAATACCGTCCGTTCCTTACCAAATACTGTCGGCTAAATTGCTGCCAAATACCATCCGTTCCTTGCCAAGTGCTATCCGCTAAATTGCTGGCAAATACTGTCCGCTAAATCCGCTAAATTGCTGCCAAATACTTTTTTTTACTAATCATACGTATTCATGTAGGCCTACCAGCGACTATTTTGAATCATTTGATGAGTTTTTATCCACTTTTTTTTCTTGACAGGCCGTTCAATTTTATCATACTGTCTGCTTGTTACTTATGTCACAGTCCCCCTTCATATTTCCCCCAATGTTCTCCTCTCCAAAATCCCCTTTTTAATGAGAACTTATCGTCATGCAGTGTTGATAGCTTGACGGCAAGGACGCGATGGATGCACGCTGCGTACGCCCGGACACTATTTAGCAAGCTTCCGGTATCGCGATGACGTAATACCCACTTGACCAATCAGAGAGCAGTATGCTAATGAGCGGACAGTATTTGGCACCGGACACTTTTTGGCATGACACCTGTATATAAACCGATCCAGACAAGCGTTCATCGTCAGTCAGTTCTATTTACCTACTCATTCAGGGTATTATTGATTAAATCGGCGTGCATTCGGGACTATTCTGGATCAATTCGTATTAAATTCTGCTTGATTCTTGGTTATTCTTAATAAATTCTGAGGAAAATCTGGATAATTCAGCATTATTCGTGATTCATTCTTGCTAAGTTCTTAGATTATTCTTAATATTCTTAACATAATCTTAGTGTATTCGTAAATCATTCTTATAATATTCGTACATTTCTTGATACATTCTTAAAGATTCGGCATGATTCTGGACTGTTAAACACCAAGAATAACTCTACGAAACTTGTAAGAATGCTGTAAGAATATCCAGAAAGAATACAACAAGAATAAACCAAGAATTAAAATTGGTTCCCGAATCACCCCGACAATTTTGAACATGTCCAAAATTGTCGGGGCGCTTCCCGATCTTTAACGATCTTTCACCGAACTAACAGAATCACCCCGAGGCAGCCAAGAACCATTCCCCGATTTACTCAAGAATTGCTATTCGCGGCGATTCGGCTTAAAAATCGGGAATGTGTGAACCTAGCATAAATAACAGCTTTAAGTTGAAACGAAATTCTGAATTCTTGTACTCACGTTTATATTTAACTGTCGTTTTTCAAAAATACTTTTCTATTGTTAGGTTACTCGTGGTTTTGCATGCATGTCCTATTTGGGGCCAAATTTGAGGCTAAATTGCCTGATATCGATTGATATCGATATGCCACATTTTGATCTTATATCTTTAAAAAGGCAAACATGAAAATCAACAGTTAAATATGAACGTGTTTTGTCTGAATTTGATGCATTTCATGATTTTTGTATCCGGTTAATTGTTCTATACTCAACAGCTAAGGGCTATGATATACAGTTTACCAAATTTGTAATGTTTAAAACACGATTTCGTATACCAAAGAAAGGGAAAACCTTTTAAACAAATTGTTTCCGCTCCAAAAGTTGCGTAGTTTGTCGCTTCACAGTTTGTTTCGAAAAAACCGATTACTGTTTTCACCCACTTTCGTTTTTAGAGGCCACCGTGTCGTCCTTCATCTCTCCCCTCGAGAGCAGGGTGTGCATGTGGGGGTTGGTGTGGGTGTGGGTGGGGTGGATGTGTTAAAAAGGGTGGATGTTCAATGATCGCACAATTTAATGACTGACAAATGTCTGATAAAAGCTATACAAAGGCCAACAGCCATCTTGGAAAAATAACTTGGCGGCCATTTCGAATAATACAGCCATGTTTGTTTGTTGTTTTTATGTTTTGTTTTTAAATTGGCCCTAATACCAGTTTATTCCTTCTGTAAAACCACCACTGACCGAATTCGGTTTCCGAGTAATATAAACATAGACAGCGGCGGCAATTTCTCGTTAAGGTTGGGGGGGGGGGGGGGGGGGGGGGGGGGGGGTGGACGGAGGAAAAAGCACACAACCAACAACAATTGTAAAGCGTTTTGTACTCGGTATCTCTCGTGTATATGCCTGGGAAATGTTTGAAAATGTGTGCTGATCTTTGTGTGTTCTGGTGCATGTAAAAGCCAATGACTCAAAAAAGTGTATGACCATGGAGAAATTATTGGGGAGGGACACTGCCATAGCCGTCCCCTCCCCCGCAAATTATTTTTGTTGGGGACATGTCCCCCGTCCCCCCGGGATCGCCGCCCATGAACATAGATGCAACTTTGTAACGCTAGTATAATTTTGGCCTTTTCCAAGTGAATAAAAAAGACTATCGCGCCATGCACTCGTGCCTAAATGTAAACATTGCACTTAACAAATACAATCGTTCGTGATCGCTGTAATTGGGAGGGCATCATCAAAACACAAGTGATACTTAATTACCTTAAAAAGACAGAAAGACCAATTTTCACAGAAGATGGGAAAATATTTGTCAACAATTTTGTGGAAAGACAGCCTTTCATCAACACAACATACCGGTACAGGTTATTTGTTCGTAAAAGTGGAAACCTTCGGAGATAACTTGTGCTGCTCGATTTCTGTCTTAGTAAGATAAAGAAAGTAAAGATTTCTGTCTTGTCGTATTCATTGCAGGCATACTTGCAACGTGCTCACTTTGTGAATGAACAAGATCGTCTTTCCTATATATTTTTAGCCAAAATACATTAGTATACGATAATCGCCCCCGCATCGTGCAGGATGTCCACGGTTCACAAACTTCACAACTTGACGAGTCCTAGTTGTTCACGTGATCTCCTACACTAAAAGACCCAGTATCGCCATGAAAGAAAATATGTAGGCCCCCTATAGGCCTAAATTATCTGCAAAAAATGCAATGCTTGCATTTATCGAAAAGCACGATGCAGTTATAGAATCTTTCGTGACGAAAAACATGTGCCGAATCCTATATGGTTCCCGTTCCTTACAGAATTGTCTACTTGACCGACTTTATCCCGCAGTATCGATGCACTGCACAGATCACAGGACATTATATTAATCTGTATATCAATCCGCGCTTTGTATGCATCTGTTCACCTTTGCCCCACCGGCAAAGTGGGGATTATGTTGCACATTTTTCACAGCCTGTAGCTTACATGAGTCAACTCTTTTTTACGTATCCCTAAAGAGAAAGTACGGCCAATCCCCCTTTTCCATACCAGTGTTGGAATTTGTCATTTTCTCCTCTGGGCTCAGATAACATGCAGTGACTATAAAGGCGACATTCAAAGCACTCGTCTGCGTGTCTTCGTTGTGTATCAGTTTCTCACGGTAATGGCTCCCATTTGGGAAGTTAAAAATGAAGTGGGCGAAATGGCCACATAATCACCCACGTAAAGGAGCAGTGACATACAAAGTTCAAACCTCATGATATTTGCCAATGTTAGATGAAAAACTCAAGATTAAGCTTATTGAAAAAAAAATTTATGTAGGCCATCTGGTAAGGAATTTGAATTTTACATTGCAAATTGCGCATGTCTAAAGTAGGCATACAGGCTGTATCAGCATTAGAATTCTCGAAAAGTAGACTGCGAAAAAAATATAAAAATTCGTTGTGTTCCATCCCCAACCAGTGGTATGCAGGGTTTGGATGAGGGGAGAAAAGGGTGATCAAATTTGTTCGCTTGGGTTTATTTATTTATTCGGTTAAATTAGCCTCCGCCCAACTACTAATCTCAAACCCTCAAATCTAACTCAACCCCACAACCCTAAACTCAAACCCACCCTACCCGACACCATCATCTCGCCACCCAAACGGACTTTCTATTGGCGCCGTGCCTTGCGTGCGTCGTTTTAATCCAACTCTTTCGACGGCTTGGAGAGCTGAACAAATGTCGGTGCATGGTCCAAAACTTACCGGTAGGCTACAATTCCCCGCCAAGTACAAGTCAAACATGCATTTACTTCGACTCATACTTACTGTGGCGTGATATGGCCGTATGGTCATAGCGAATTCATCTCACTTCATTAATTCAAATTTGTACTCACTTCAAAAAACTTTTTATACCAGTGCATTTTCGTTACTGTACACTCTAAAAAAAACCTGTGTTTAGCAATTAAACACAATCTGTTTGTAAGCATGTTTTAAAGCTAAACATTACGTATCCAATTCCTATCCGTCAATACGCTAAATAATTATGTTTAGTATGTACACGTGTTTACAAACTGATATAAAAAATGTGTGTTTAGAAAAGTGTTTCATTGCTAAACACTGTTTTTGCAGTGTAAACCAAGACTTTAATGGCCATGCAGTGTGTCCCAAAAATGTGTGCAAACATATCGTTACAATTCCCTGAAGTATACCTAACATGGTAATTGAAAGGTTCTCTCCACCCTCCTTCAATTGGTCAGCAACATGCAAGAATTGTTGTACAGTAAAAAAATCACTGTCAAGTTTTGAGCTATCATTTTAGTAAACAAACAATTCAGCAACTATGTAGCTAAGTGGGCTTTCCCCCGAAAATTACAAACTGCATAAATCCCATTGGAATGATTAAAACACGTTTCCTTTTATAATCCGTCAATTTCTGGGTTGCATTTTCACAGACCATATGCCTATACAGTCTACAGAGGAATATTAATACCGCATTCTTCATACTGATAAAATACTCTAATAGGTCCTTTTTGAGAAATTTATAGATAGGTCATTCCATAAATTTGGGGTCCAAAAGTGTGACATTTTTTGGTGTCCCTGTTGGACCTGACCTGTGTAATTTCCCATCAAGCATCATTAAATCCCTCCTACTGTTATAACTATATCATAACCTATCAAAAAACCTAAGCCTTTCCGCTCCAACAGGTTGTGTGTTTCAACCCGAAACTCGATAGGTTTTGATAGGTAGGGAAGTTGGCTCAATTTTTGCACCGAGAGAGGGAGGGTTAAAATTGACTGCACACATTTTTTACTTGTTTTGGCAGGCACTTCGCTTTACATAATCACTCTTGGAGATAGAAGGCATTACAAAAATGTGTCCTGAATTGCAAAATCTTACACATGTCAGATGTAACAGGAACACCAAAATTGGACCCCAAATTTATGGAATGACCCAGATATCTGCGTGCAGAACTTTAAAAAAGACCACCCTGTGCGTTTACGTGACAAATGCCCACTTTCACATCTCCTCGATTCACATAATAGTCAAATACTTCACAGGTTGCATGATAATAACTATTGTTAGTGTTTGTGTCTGATCGTAATAAGAATTCACTGGTTATGCATGCACTAGCTGAAACCAGTATTGCATCGTATGAATTTGGGAAATTAACTCTCGCCCTGAACAGTTGTACACAAACAATTGATAAACGAGAGCACGGGGCAAAAATGCATGGCTTTGAAATAGCTATATAGGGCCTATAGACAACAATGACACCTTGCATAACCGTAATGGAACCCGACGTTGATTTTTTGGAGTCTGGTCTTGTACAAGCTACAATACCAAGCATTTCTCAGTGAATTTCGCCAAAGGCTGTGTATTTTATGTCATTCCTCGCTGAAAGGGACGCCTATCCAATCCATAAATCCCCAACATTCATCAAGCGAGGTTTATTATACTATTTGTGCCGGGCCTGGCCGTCAGACTGAAAGAAACTTGACCGTGGCATTGATCGCGTCAACCTTCGAATATTTCTGCCACAAAGATAGCGGTAACAATGTGCAGCTTTGTGTAGAAATTTCTGTTCTGTTAAAGGGGTGTATACATTGTCTTCAAACCCCTGAAGATTTGAGTCTTTCTCGTTTGTTCTTTTCAAATGTATTAGCATTTAAAGCCGCCATGTCATGCTTTTGGCAATGTATCATCCTAAAAAGAATAGATTTTCAAGTTGAGCTGTTAGCAGTAGATAAGTTAGGCGTTTTTCAGAGAGACTTTAAAAAAAAATCGACAGACGATGAATACCAGATGCATGCAGTTTGATTTTGTAATAGAGCGGGACGCTCCTAATTCCTGCAATATTTATTGTATATCACTTTGCGCGTAGCACATAGGTAACCATATTTTAGAAGACCAAAGAGTGCAGAATGAAGTGCTTTTTTGTTCAGAATACCGTTTTCCTCTGTTTTTCGTTAATAAGGGGAAATCCGCTAAGTTGAATACAGCACTGATATAACAACTTTAAAGACCCAAGTTATTACCTACCAGTGGTAAACTACTCTAATGTGTGCATATTTTCGGCAGTAAAGCATATTAAAAACGCATTAGTCCTAGCAACACGCACACTGACGAAACAAAAAGCGTAGCCGGTATTCTGCCAAAAGTCTGAAAAAAGTTTGACTTCAAAATTTGCAGTTGATACAACCTGTTGACAGTTATGTGGTTGGATGTACAACTAGTATAGGCATTAATTTCTCTTGTCAGAATTGTTCCAGATAAAAAAACAGAATGTCCAAGATATTTGCGCATATATCATTCTATTCTGCTTACATTCTATTTTACATTTTTAATAGTAATAATACTGATATATTTGTTTTGCGCAGAAACCATAATTTCTTCTCGAAATTTATAACAATTGTTAACAATAATGAATAAGAGGCTGAAATTAAACATATTTTATGTTACTTTACCAGTCCTTTATTTTATGTTACATTATTTGATTTTTCAACCAAATCGTGTAGCAAGGGCCATTTTTATAGCCTATAAACGCCCAAGTCTAACGCACCGTATGTGTCCCTTGACGTCCTACGGTCACCACCGCTTTAATCAAAGGAACCTCCTCTCGTGTAATAAATTCCCTCACACACAGTGTAGGAAACATTTCATCAATGGGCATAATACTGCGTACGTCGCACGCATACACGCAACGGCGTTGACGGGTACTTTATGTTGTACGTGTTTAACATCTGTATAACATGAATGTGCACGTAAGCCTGTTATAATATGTTAGGAAGCCGGCATGTTTTTTTTAGAACATAACATCCTGCCAGTGCAATCCTTTTCTATGTTTTCGCTCTTCGTAAAGCGGATCCAAATACGTGGAGCTCTATAGGTGCATACTACCGGTACCATTACTCTAGCCTACAAATGGAACTGATTGTAGATCAAGCATTTGTGACTCGTGGCTTTCAACTCGGGGATTCTGTTAAAAAAATAATGCGTGGGCGGGAGGCTATACACTGTTAAAACGCTGTTTAAACTTGTTAAACAACCCGGGTTGTTCATGTGCCCTGCTTAAACAACCAATAAAGTTGTTTAAGCAGGGCACATGAACAACCTGGTTGTTTAACTTGTTTAAAGAGGAACTAAAACGCCAATTTTTTTTTGACATTTTTGACTTATCTGATAGTTTATGCCTCCCCAAATCTAATGTAACAAGTTTCATGATTCTGAAAAATCAAAAAAAATGTTTTTGAGCCTTTTCTTTTTGAGCCACTTTGACTCGATTCAGAAAAGGCCGAGGTCAACTGCGTACCGTATCGCGCGAGTATTGACGTACACGTGTAGAAACATATGACGTCACTGTATTATACGACAATGTTTTACGTAGAGTCTGTACGTATTTTTTTTTCTAAGGCTAGTATTACTTGCTGTGCTTTTTGCTCATGATTCAGGAGTAACACTACCATAAACATATTTTAAAGTGTTGACATCTTTGTGAGACACATTAAGAATTGGGGTTGTAGGCTGGTTCTTGCTGAAAAGCTATAGTTATGAGTCATACTTTCCTTTGTTTGCAGTCGGCTTTTATTGGGACCTGCGCGGTGAGTTGTGTGTGAGCTGATGCTATACTCTAGTCTGGCGACTTTGATTATGCAGCCCTCATAAGGACCCGCACCTTCTCAGAACTATACACACAATTTCTGTTATAAGGTACCAGACTCAATCGCATGCAGCGCATGCGGTCATATGCAGCACGATATGGGGCAGCTTTTTTCACCATGCATCATCTGCAGGACCTACAACTTCCTACAGTTCTACACAAAACTGGTTCACTGTATCCGTCTTTGCTTTTTACTTTGTGCACATTTCAATGGTGTAGGACTGTAGGAAGTGTAGGATCCTACAAAATATACGGAGTGAAAAAAGCTGCCTCATATCCGGCAGGGTATACATGTACATGCGGTACCGTGCGTGTACAACGCATGTTGAGTCAAGCTCGAGACGGCAACCGCAGTTAACGTCGTCGCGCTGGTGCGCGTGACGTGTGAGTCCGGGACACGATTGGAATGCTCGCGGTGCTTTTAGAGTTGGAATGGCTCCATCCTTCAAACGGAATTGTGCCTTCAAACCCAGCTGAGTTTTCATACTAACACTATCATCTATTCTATACAGTCTTTGGCGAAATGTTCTGCACATATTTTCGACCATTTCGACAGCCCAAAATCAGATATTGTATTGTCTACAAAGCGGACCCACTGTCGCCTTTGAGCTCCATTCAGCACTGGGAATCGCAGTAAGGTTAGGTCAGGGTTTTTGTCGCTGTTCCTCGTGCAACCCCCAAATACACACGATCGAGGCATAATGATTATCTCAGATCCATGCTCATACTGAAATAATATCAAAATTAGACAAAATAGACGGGAAAACGAAGGAGTTAGGTCGACAAAAACTCTTCAGCAGCATCAACTCCACGTACGTACATGCATAGTGTTTGGCTGTAGCATCAACCGACTCTACACGTGTACGTCACGGGGTCACGTACATACATTTAACATACATAATGAGCTTTCGCGAAACAGGATAAATGGTTCAGAATAACAACCCTTTTTTTTTTAATAAAAAAAATTCTCTCGTCTGCAAACTAATCTCCATCAGTTAAAAGAGTCGGAAAAGTCCAAAAAGTCAAAAAAAAAATTGCCGTTTTAGTTCCTCTTTAAACAACTTTTTAAACAGCGTTTTAACAGTGTACATTTAGACCTAGGCCCAGAGATGGGCCACTATTTTAGGGGTGGTTGGGGGGGGGGGGGGGGGTATTTAAAAAAAATATTCAGGCAACTCTAGTAAAATTGAGAAGAAAATTGTCCTGGGGGTCTTAATCTTTAATTTCTTGTGAAAAACACATTGCCACCTTACTCCTATCCTGAGCGCCACCATACGGCGCCTTTTCTCTCCGATTTTGTATTGGTTTCTATGGACGCGTATTTGGTGGAGTTGAATCCTATTGAAAGCTCTTAAAGCTACACACGCGTTCTCCGTTCGTTTGCAGTGCATTTCCGGATCCGATATGACGTCACGAAGAGGATAAGCTGAGCTCAGCAGGTGAGACTTGGGCCAATGTCATGGAGCTGTTTAGCACAAAACACAGTTGAGAATCAGTCGCAGGCAACACATATCACATATAACTTTGTAATTTGGTTTTGCTATAAACAAAGATGTTATGTATTAGCAGTTGTATGTAGTTAGCAGCTATGAAATGCTCCAAAAAGTCCAGATCTATTTACTTGTGGTCTTTTGTCAGTGTTCTGGGCTGGCCAATGATTGCTTGTACATGTAGGCCTATCGTGTAAAGGTCGTACACAATGTATATGCAACATTTGCTTTTGCTGTAATTTTTAGAAATGAATGGATTTGGGGGTTAGTATTTTAGCAAATATTTTAACACTGACCTGTTTAAAGTTTTATTTGCATAGATGCTAGGAAAACAGAGAAAAACTGCCGGTCTTATATAGTCTGGTTCCTTGACCCTACTTCGGACAAACCGGAGCAATTTATAGACGTCAGGGAATTATCAGCTCAGGGAAATAGACGATGGTCCGCCGACCATCGCTGGAAATTGATAAAACAATTCCACTTTTCTGGAAAATGACAGCACACCAGGTGCCATGATTTCTCAGGGTGCTTAAGACTATTATTTACTTACAGTCAAGTAAGGTATTTCATAATAATTAAATCAGTAGTTTTTTTAATTATTCAGTAGTTTTTGTATTTGCAAATGTTGCATATTACTTTAAAGGCAGTAGGCTATACATAATGTGCGTTTGCTGTAATGGAAAGATTTTACTTTAATACCCCCCACCAAAATCGATAAAGAACAGCAAAATCTTGTAAAATAACCAACCCTCCTTGATAACAACTGTCTAAACATGTGGCACAACCTGTTATTTCAAGATTTATTTCAGCAAAATCTGTAAAAAGAAAGAGGAAGAAATCATCATGTATGTGAACACTTTGAGTGACTTTACATGGTGCCAAGAACTTCTAACACAGAAAAACACGAACTTTCTTCCCCTATCTTGCACTAAAATGTCCCAACAAATTCTCAAAATTAAAGGTTGTGCCAAGTGTTTATACAATTATGAACACAAATGGATGGTTATTTTCCAAGATTTGCTGTTCCTTACCAATTTTGGTGGGGGTATTAAAGTAAAATCTTTCCGCTGTAATTTTCAGAAATAAATGGATTTGTGTGCATAGTTTTTTTTTTTTACGTTTGCAAAGTATATATACTATACCTTTAAATAAACGTGATCACATTTCGCACATGGTTTGCATGTAGCCGTTGTATAACTCGAGTAATGTATTATATTGAAAGGCTAGTTGAAAAAAACTAAGTTTCAATGTTTCCGGTTCCGCTCAGATGCATAAATTAAGCATACAGTTAGAATTTATTTTAAAGAACAAAAAACGGTTTGTTTCTTATTTATCTGATTGATCCAGTCTACAGTGCATTTATTACCTCACATTGCTCACTTTTTAAAATCATTGGGCTCTGTTTAAGTTGTTTGTGTGCCATGGGAACATGTTATGGACAGTTATTCCCATATTGAATCTTAATAGAGGAGAGGGAGTTAACTGAGGTCATGATACCAGACTGATATTTAAATTCCTACAGTGTTTATGCTGGTGTATAGCCTACCGAAATACCCCATTTTCATTTTGCCGTTTTTGTAATCGTGTTAACCCTGTACACTTATTCAATTTACGCTTTATTCGAAGATCCCAGCATGGTTGGGAATCGCAGCTGGGGATATCCCACCAGTCCCTACTCCTGAAGAGCGGTCGGGAAAATGGATTTATAAAAAAATACAAATAAAAAATAAAAAAAATAAAAAACCCGGGTTACCAGTCAAACGTCTATGCGATTTTTACGCTAAGAAAACAACAACAACGGAATACCAGCCGCAAGCACTATACATTACATGAAATAAATTAGGAATAATTTTCATGCCAAGCAAATGTCTGTGCTTAGAAACTAGTCCCAGAATATGAACAAATTTGTAATGGATATAAACAAATCTTCTTCTGAGTCAGCAAATCTCCTCATGAAATCGGGCAATTATGTATATTAACTAGGCCAGTGCCACCGTGCACTCTAAAAACTGTTCAATTTCTTACGAAGAGGTAGAATATGTTACTTAATACACTTGATACCTTTCGAATTAAGAAATTCCCTCATTTAAATCAACGCAAATGCGTCAGTACCGTACCAAATATTGGTTGCATATCGCACATGGAGCCGTTTTTTAAATGGCATGTTGTTTTAACAACGAGTACGCCTACAGACAGACACACACTGGAAATGACCATACCAGTGCAACCATTTGCCAGCAAATGGGAATTTTGACATGTTTTTTCAATTCACCTCAATTTAGTTTTATTCCATTCAATTCAATCCATTACTTTAAAATGTGTTCCAATTGTGTTCCAAATGTGTTCCAATTTGTTTATAATCTCGGTGTATATATTTTGTCAAGATCGAGCTTATCAAGACGGGTGTTTTCTTTTACCGGTGGGCGAACTTCTTTCAAGTTTTATTTATGGAGTACCGGCGAAAACTAAAGTACTGGATATTGCCTTCAATAACAATCACCCGCTATCGCCTTTGAATTATGTCCTCAATTTCCCCGGCTCTAAAACGGCACACCGCACGTGATGGTATTTCTTGTCCGGCCTCGCTTCCCAAGTTGCAGCACGCTGAAGACGTATACTGTGACGACTTTACCCTCACATATCCTCACATTATGTACCCATACGGGGTACTGTGGACTTCTTTTATTCTCCTTTGTCCCCATTGAAATCTCAAAACTCATGGCGTTAACTTTGTTGGGTAGGTTGATTTCTAAAGACTCCCTCGTGGGGTATTGTTCCCATTGTTACCCTTTCTTCCATGTACCCCGCAAGGAGACTAATGTGAGAACACCAAGCACTGACGGACGATCCACGTGCGTGCATATAGTCAAGGGAAGTTCGTCTTTTTCAAGATTTCTAAATGGGATTGTGCTTTGAAGGTTGGAGAGTATAACTAGAGTGGAATTTGGCTGATAAAAACCATGTGAACTAACTAAACAAACAAAAACACCGGTACGGTGTTCCGGAGGTCGCAGGTTCGAATCCCGCTCATGCCAGTTTCTTTGTTCACTTTGAAAATGTAACAAAAAACTATTAAAACAAATTCTAAACTTGATTGTATATATATGCTCCGAATGTCATCGGGAGAGGGCAAAAAGACTCTAAAGATATTTGACCTTCTTCGCAGTCAATTAAAGGTAATACGCAGCATTTGCAAACATCAAAATTAACAAAACTACTGAATTATTATAAAATACCTTACTTTAACTGAAAGTAAATAGTATTCTCAAGCATCCTGTGAAATCATTGCTGTCATTTTCAAGAAAGGTGGATTTTTTGTATCAATTTCCAGCGATGGTGGGCCGACCATAGTTGGAAATAGTCTAGTCTAAAAAATAGTCTAGACCGGATAATTCCCTGACGTCTATAAATTGCTCATGTTTTGTCTGAAGTAGGGTCAGGGAACCTGACTGCAAGATCAGCGCTTGTTTTCCTTTTTGTTTTCCTAGCATCTATGCACACAAAACTTTATATAGGTCAGTTTTACAGTATTTGCTATAAAATACTTACCCTTAAATCCATTCATATCTGAAGATTACAGCAAAAGCAAATGCAGGCCTGTGCTACCTTGAATCAGAAGTACATGTATGTAGTGTAAAAAAGTTTTTACCACTGTTTGATCAATTATCATTGAGGCCAATGGAAGCCAGTGCCCCAACCTAATTTTCTTAAATGACATTACAGTGCAAGTATATTGCATGACCTGTTTTGCTGTGTAGTTTCGTATAATACATGTAGGAACTATGCTAAATGTAATTTTACCACCAACGTCATAAAGAGACCGAGTCCACCCATAATTTTTTTCCGGACGAATTTTCGGGAAATGTTTTCTGTGTAGTTTCGTATAATACATGTAGGAACTATGCTAAATGTAATTTTACCACCAACGTCATAAAAAGACAGAGTCCACCCATAATTTTTTCCGGACGAATTTTTGGGAAATGTTCTTTATTGGGTGAGTCTGTGTTGTTGGCCTACAAAACCGTCCCTCTAGATCAACCGGTGTTTTGGGGAGTCAGGTTGGCGTAGTGGCTCTTTCCTCGCCTTCCACCTCTGTGGCCCGGGTTCGAATCCTGTCCGGGTCAGTATGTGGATTGGGTTCTCAGTCTCCCTGCTTGACTCCGTGGGTTTTCCCCATTTACGTTGGGGTTTTCCTCCCACCTCTAAGACTGAGAATTTCTTCCTTTCCTCTCGCACTTCGTGGCCGTGCTGAAGAACTTCCCGGGTGGCTACAGGGGAACGACTTAGGTCGGCCAATCTCAGCAACCAGATCCATTAGGGATCATACGAAATAAGAAGAAGAACCGGTGTTTTCACAACGGCAATGTTGTCTGAAATACGCGAGTTATCAGTGTATTCAAGAAACGCGGTATAAGTAGTAAAGCAATCCAAGAAGTCACTCGCCACTTGATCACAGATTCTCTGATGGTTTGAAAATGTGTACCAGCAGTTAAGCTTGGACAAACCGTGAGTAAATAGACCGAAACTCGTGCGCGCGTGCGCATTTTCCAAGAGAGTAATCTCAGAATAGAGTAAACTGAGCACGTGACTCATGGAAGCCATACCATATCGCTCTTGCCTCCTTGAGATTGAAATCTTCCCCGCGTCCATGGAGTAAATTGGCGCCTTATGGTATACCTCAAGTACTTTAAAGAGGATGGTTTCTGTCGAAGCCCTCCAAAAAGCTTACTAAAGATACGTCAAAGCCCATATTTTTGGTGGATAACTGGACATTTATTTACACCTCTCACGCCTTTCACATGGTGCGTGCATGCATGGTAGTTCTGCGTGTGTTTTTGTTTAGCGGCCTTGCATGGAAATACTTTCGCATGTTGAGTGGACAAAAAGAGGGATTTTGGTGTTTTCATTGTGTTACAGTTCTTTTTTGTGAAGCTTGTTTGCTCGTTTTTTTCTTAGGGAGTCATTCAGATCCCACTTTCCGTCAAGCGAGTTGGGTTCAGCAAACGGTTTTTAAAGGTTGAAAGAGTCTTTTGCTTTTAAATAAGTGATAGTCTGGTAACAAGACCTGACGAATCTGACTATTCTTTTCGATTCGTAGGTCCGGTAGCGGCCAATGTCCGCGTGACCATGTCCGCGTGACCCCAAAAATGGAGGAATTCCTCCCTTTTCCGAAAATGTCCGACGGTTTCCGAATTCGTCTTCGGCAACATTCGGATGCTATCTTTGATGTTCGCCATGACATTTAACAGCAAAATGTTTGTCAGGCCAGTTGTCGTTCCTAATTTGTTTAAATTGAATTTTCAATTAAATCGAAGCTCAAAAACCAATGCTATGTTTTTGCCGTATTTTGCCACTGGATCTTGCAAGGGTGTTTCTGAATGTTGCCACTGACGTCACTCGCACTGACATGGTTACGTCATGATCTATTTTTAATGGTATCAAGAGTTGTCGGGGAATCTTCAGGTCAGGGGCAGACTATTAAAAGTAAGTGCACTTCATGAACAGTCTATTCGAGTATGAATTTAACCACTTGAGCACGGTATTATACGGGAGACGTCGGGGTGTTGCGGCGGTTCTGGCAGCCAAGCGAACCGCTACAATGTGTTTGTGCAGTCAAGCGTAACCTATACACAATAATCCAACAATGGATTGAAACTGCACAAACAGCAGCCAATGGCGTCATCCGGCCTGGTGGCACTGTTTTTTGCGCCATATGGCGTCATCCGTACGCAAGGGATTTTAAAAAGGATGGCGCTGCAGGGATTTATGCTCTATTTTCTCCAAAACGGGTATATCCCTCTTTTGAGCAGAACCGACCCTCGTTTGTCTCCCTCGTTTATTTCAGCTTTTCTTTGAGTAGGATCCTTTGTATTTTATGTACATGGCATGGGCCTAAGAATAAGTCGCCAAGCTTTTCTGGAAAAAGTGTGGACATTGACACTTGACAAAGATTCACATGCACCAGAGGAAGGAAAATAATATTCGGCGTTTATTATTATTATTATCTTTCTGGTAATGAAACCAAGGATTCCTCAAAAGTGCCCTAAGCACTGTAGCTCGAAAGCCTGAAGATTTTGCAGAGAGAAGACAATGAGAAGAAGTTACAGTTTTGAAGAAGTTACAGGTGGGAGGAAAACCCCAGAAGAATATTCTGGGGAAACCCACGGAATCAGGTAGGGACTGAAAACCCAATCCACATGTGGACCAGGGCAGGAATCGAACCCGGGTCACAGCGGTGAAAGGCGGGGACAATAACCACTGCGCCAACCTGACTCCCTTTCATAGCCGGAGGTAGCCCCAACCACGTGTGGATAAAGTAAACTTTCTTCACAACCACCTTTATTGAATTATGAAGGTTGTGCGTAAATGTTAAAGTATGTTTGCTTTACAAAATGCTAAACTAATTCGAAGGAAAATACGCATTTGGGAATAATTACAGCTCCCTCCAGTCCCCCAACGT
The DNA here is from genome assembly GCA_037893225.1 of Hippasteria phrygiana. NCBI lineage: Eukaryota > Metazoa > Echinodermata > Asteroidea > Valvatida > Goniasteridae > Hippasteria > Hippasteria phrygiana. The sequence continues at coordinate 1,241,286 of JAZGUH010000375.1, forward strand.
TTCTCAAGGCTAGGACGATTATAGGCTGAGGTCTACACACTTTTGGAATATCTTCTCTTAAAATTGTCAACGCGCATGCTAGTCTTGATCAAGCCTTGTTCCTAATAACGAGTTCAGCGAGCGCCCAGCGCTGACCTGACCAACACAACCCAGTACGTACGTGCCCAGTCCTGATGGTGCCCAGACACCACCATACGTACACGCATAGTCGAGGCGAAAGACAGTTGTCATTCGCCTCAACTATGCGTGTACGTATGGTGGGGACTGTGCACGTACGTACATGTACATGTACATTGTACTATACTGTATTCTACGCACTGTTTACGGATGTGTGTGGGGACGTACGTGTACGTGCAGGCTAGGCCAGCACTGGTAATGAACGCTCGCTCGTTTCGGGAACAAGCTTGACAGCCTTGATCAAGGCTACGTGCATGCTTGAAGCATGCTTGAAGCTTGAATCTTTATACAAGCTGGTAGTGGAGCTCAATGTCGAAATTCTTAACCCAATTTTATGAGATAGCTCGCGTGTCATTGTGGAATTGTCATCTTTTATGTAACGCTGTTAGCGTGAAAGATCGTATCCACTGGAAACGAGATTGGGTTCTCTATATTGTTTTTAAGATCGTAAGTTCTGGAAATCGCTAAAGGGACTAGAAGCCGTATCAGGCTGATGATAAATAACTCGTTAAAAGGAACAATATTTTGTTCAATGTTTGCAGTTTTCAGGAGCATACCCGCGGTCTTAAATAAGGGTCTGCTTCTATGACATTTGTGACTTGTTTTTCTCACTCTTTGCTTCAATCTGCACTTATACCCGAGATGATGTGTTGGTGACGTTTTACCAAAAGGTAAAATGCACCTTTATCGCCATGAACCGCGAAGGATAATGAATAAACATTGAATGTGCGAGCGAATCACGGCGGTGGGCTCAGTCTGTGCGTTCGAATCACACGACGGGGAAGTGATCGACAAAGACAACAAAGTTGTTCCATTTCATAGAATCTCGGCTCAACCAATCGAGAGAGTGCTGGTTAGAGCTCAAAAGTTCAGGCTATAGCAGTAAATTGTATTTTGCCAGTATTTTATGCCAAAGAAAGAAATTATGAGAGGTGGAAATTCTAAATAAATCTTAAAGAGAAACTAAAACGGCAAAATATTTTTTGACTTTTTTGACTTATCTGATAGTTTATGCCTCCCCAAAACTAATGTAACAAGTTTCATGATTCTGAAAAATCAAAAAAAATGTTTTTGAGCCTTTTCTTTCTGAGCCACTTTGACTCGATTCAGAAAAGGCCGAGGTCAACTGCGTGCCGTATCGCGCGAGTATTGACGTATACGTGTAGAAACATATGACGTCACTGTATTATACGACAATGTTTTACGTAGAGTCTGTACGTATTTTTTTGTCTAAGGCTAGTATTACTTGCTGTGCTTTTTGCTCATGATTCAGGAGTAACACTACGATAAACATATTTTAAAGTGTTGACATCTTTGTGAGACACATTTAGAATTAGGGTTGTAGGCTTGTTCTTGCTGAAAAGCTAGTTATGAGTCATACTTTCCTTTGTTTGCAGTCGGCTTCTATTGGAACCTGCGCGGTGAGTTGTGTGTGAGCTGATGCTATACTCTAGTCTGGCGACTTTGCTTATGCAGCCCTCATAAGGACCCGCACCTTCTCAGAACCATACACACAATTTCTGTTATAAGGTACCAGACTCAATCGCATGCAGCGCATGCGGTACCGTGCGTGTACAATGCATGTTGAGTCAAGCGAGCGTGGACAGGGAGACGGCCGGGGCTGTGGCTGCTCAAGACGGCAACCGCAGGCAACGTCGTCGCGGTGGTGCGCGTGAGTCCGGGGCACGATTGGAATGCTCGGTGCCTCGAGTTGGAATGGCTCCAGCCTTCAAACGGAATTGTGCCTTCAAACCCAGCTGAGTTTTCATACTAACACTATCATCTATACAGTCTTTGGCGAAATGTTCTGCACATATTTTCGACCATTTCGACAGCCCAAAATCAGATATTGTATTGTCTACAAAGCGGACCCACTGTCGCATTTGAGCTCCATTCAGCACTGGGAATCGCAGTAAGGTTAGGTCAGGGTTTTTGTCGCTGTTCCTCGTGCAACCCCCAACTACACACGATCGAGGCATAATGATTATCTCCGAACCATGCTCATACTGAAATAATATCAAAATTAGACAAAATAGACGGGAAAACGGAGGAGTTAGGTCGACAAAAACTCTTCAGCAGCATCAACTCCACGTACGTACATGCATATAATTTGGCTGTAGCAGCAACCGACTCTACACGTGTACGTCACGGGGTCACGTACATACATTTAACATACATAATGAGCTTTCGCGAAACAGGATAAATGGTTCAAAATAACAACCCTTTTTTTTAAATACAAAAATTCCTCTCGTCTGCAAACTAATCTCCATCAGTTAAAAGAGTATTTAAACTGTCGGAAAAGTCCATAACAAAAACCATAAGTCTCCGTCAAAGAAGTAAAATAACACAGTGAATGGATAGTGTAAACTTTTGTCTTTGGTGATGTCATTATCACAATGGATATTTTTTTAAATATCAATTGTCGCGTTGTTCCATTGCCTTGGGGCAGAGCTATACACTGTAAAAAATGTGCCCGTAATTTTACGGTAAATTCCCAGTAAAACGGGTTGCCAGCGAAAACCGTAACATTTACAGGAATTTCCCGTAAAATGCCTCTAGGGTTGAAGCAATAACTAGGAAGTGCACAGTAAATTTACAGGATTTTTTTTACAACGTTGGTTGCCATTAATTAACAGAAATGAATGAAGTAGGAACCAGACTAAACGGAAGTAACTAATTATACATTACTATGGCAGAGTGTACAAATGCTACGATAATCTACTAAAGACTACAAAGTCAATGATGTTGTGCTTTACCTTTATATTCAGCATATCCCCCCATAATAAAGTCATGGCTTCCCATGAACAATTTTAATATTTGAATACGAAATTAAAGGAGATGTAATAAGATTCTTCACCTATGTTTGTAAAAAAAGAAATCAAAATTCTATTGGGAAATTGTTTGAATAAAACATATTATGGTCAAGAAAGTGTATTTTTGGACTTAACACGGCAATTTAACCTGACTTTTGTGATTGGAATGAGGAAATTACTGTAAATGGACTACGCGCTGCATTTTACGGGAAAACCCCGTAAAGGGCCGCTCTTTACGGGTTTTTCCCGTAAAATGCAGCGCGCAGTCCATTTACGGTTATTCACCGTGATATTTACATGCTTTTCACTGTAAAAATACGGGAATTGTTTGCAGTGTATCGTTTCTAACCACAGGCCTGGCAAAAGTTCAAGTTCTGCCAAACGCGAGTTGTTCCGTTGCCGAGCTGTATTGAAGTAGGCCCTAAAAAGAGTTTCACCGGATGTGGGAAATCTTTCGCTGAAGCGCTGTAAAAAATTGTCCGGTTTCGTGCGCTGGAGTGGGCTAGAATCTGTCACTTGATGTATACCCGCAGGCGTGGATCCGGGGGAGGGGGGGGTGGGGGGTGGGGGGGGGGGGGGGTGGGGGGTGGGGGGGGGGTGGGGGGGTGGAGTTTGGGGGTCGAAACCCCCCCCCCCCCCTGCTGGTTTATTTTGTTACATTTTTTTTTTGCTTTTGCTTGTAGGGGCCTACGCCTTGCAAATACAGGTCTTATTTTGCCTATGGGTGAGAACAAAACAGAGGTTAAATGGCGCCACCAACGGTGAGAAAGTGTCAATTTCTTTTTTGCAGGCGGAACATTTTGGGAGTCACTTTTCTTTGCAAATTTCAGAAACCCACCCCTGCAAAAATTCCTGGATCCGCCCCTGACCCGAGATTTTACATATAGGAAATTTGATCATTCCAATCATCTCATGTGTCTAATACACAAATAATCAATGTTTATGGGTGCGACGGAAGGAATATTTGAATGAGGTAAAAGATTGACTCTTCCATTAAACGAGGCGTAGCCGAGTTGAATAGAACAGTCAAACTTTCACCTATACTTGTCATTTGATTATGAAACAAATACTTCCGATCGACACAGTGTCAGTACGATCGACGCGTAACGCTGCAATCTCATAATAGCAAAGTTCATGCTCCGCGATCGATATCGAGGCGCTTTTTTTATGCAAATCGCCCATCACAAGGCCAAAGGCCACTCGAGGTGTGGGCTACAGAGGAAAGATAATCTGATCTCTTCACAGTATGAATAGGGTCGGAATGGGTATTGCAATCTTGCAATGGAGGGAAATGAATGGAACCAAAATGCACGGGTGAATGGAACCAAATTGCATGACGTAAATCATACAATGGATTATTTGTCAATGAAATGGAGCAAATGATTCAATATCATGTGACTAAATTCCAGCAATCAAAGGACAAGGATCTATTTAGGTGTTGTATAAGGCCAAGTAAAACAAAATATGTTTAGCGTCCGGGTTTTTTTTAAAAGGAAGAAGGAGGCGCTTTTTATTTTTTATTTTCAAGATGGCCGCCATTCTTTTGAAAATTTCGGATAACCATAGGTTTTACAACTGTTCAAGATACACAAAAAGGAAGAGAAGTGCTGGACAAGAGAATTGCACGTTTTTACAGTGGTTTTAATAGTTTTAGTAAGCTCGTATGTTATTTTCCGATGATCAGTTGACATTTTTCCCACTTAATTTCCACTGGTAAAAAAAAAAAAAAATCCAGGCGGGCCCTAAAAAGGAAGCGGGCGGGGACGGTAAACATGTTTTTTAATTCGCCTAATATGTTCAGCTACTTCTTGCACACGGAATTCAATTGGACAGTTTTTTGACTGAAGTCTGTTTTGTAAACGTCTGATTTAAATGTACATTTCACGGCATAACCGAAGATCGCTGCAAGTACTGCTTTGATGGGCAGCCGTCAACTGCAGTCTTTCGACAGAAGAATAGCCAACTCGTGCCCTTTGCTGACCGAAAGAGCAAAGTGGATGATGTGTTTATTTTCAGTGAACAGTGTGGCGAGAAAACCCCTTCGTAAACATTACACAATAGCAATGGGTACTATTTTCAGGGCCGGGGAGTGTGTTACATTGTGGAATTGATATTGCAGTGAAAGGTTATAAATCCCACAGACTCGCCTTCCGAATATCAGCCTGCGTTTGATGTTACGACCAAATAGTAGATTTGGTCGAGTGTTTAAGTTTTCCAGTCGTAGTCTTTGTAGAGCAAACAAACATTTTATCGGTAATTGAGTTGTTCCAAATCCCGAGAGTCGAACAGAGTGACGACGTGGGTGTGACGAGGAAATATGAGCCATTTTGCGAGAAGAATCGAATGTTTGTATATTGCACAGTTAACAAAAATTGCTGAGCTTTGTGTGCAGATTTTAACGAATTTTTAGTCTAGAATATCTTGGGCGGCGATCCCGGGGGAGGGGGATGGGGGAACACGCGTCACGTCCCCCAGTATTTCTGGGGACTGGACGGTTACGGCAGTATCCCCCCCCCCAAAAAAAATAATAATAATTTCCCTCTTGTCATATACATTTTATGGATCATTGGCTTTTACATGCACCAGTATGCACCAGAATACACAAAGATCTGCATACATTTTCAAAAGAGACACCGAGTATAAAACGCTTAACAATTATTGTTGTTTGTGTGCATTTACCTCCCCCCCCCCCCCTCCAAACCTTGACGAAAATTCGCCGCCGCTGCAGAATATGATGTGTTTCATGAAAGGTATGATATGTCTTTTGTGATGATAACAAATAATTGATTAGTTTTAATCTGAAGGCTTACTTTTTAGAATCATGAAAATATATTGAACTGCTTACTGACTGAATTGACCTGAAATATACAAATCACCAAACAATTATCCAGCCTAACGTTTTTTTTCTCAAAGGCAAATGACAGTGGTACAAGAAACAAATATGTAGGGAACAAACGAGCAAAAGGGGGGTGGGTGGAGAAACACAAAAGAGATATTAAGGATTAAAGGAGAGTGGCAGTGGGTGAACATCAAAGGGAATACAGAGAGGGGAAGGGACAGCAAGGAACAAAGGAGTGTGATTAGGGTAAGAATGAAAGAGGGGAGGGATTGAGATGACAGCGATGAAGCTGGGGAAGGGGAACAAAGGAGTGTGGTAAAAAAAGGGGTGGGGGGAGTAAACAGGAGGTGGTACCGTAAACTGGGGCAACTTTGGACCATTTATACACTTATGACATTTCTTCTTAACCAAACCCAACTGATGTTTATTTCCGTATTATTTAGAACATTATGATAACCATCAACACCTTAATCTCGAAAAAAAATATCATTTTAAGTGTGGTCTGGGGCTTACAAAAAGGTGTGACCAAAGTTACCCATGGTTGGGGTAACATTGGTCACCATTGTTTTTCACTGAAAAATAGTAGTGTTCACTAACTTGGTATTAATATATTGTTGACACTATAAAGCAGCTGACTCGTGACATTTGACCCATGTAGACACCATTTGGGGTGTCAGGCTCTCTCACAAACATATAATTATTTTATTTTGAATTAAAGTTGGGGATTTAGGCACATTTTCAGACATGTTTGAAATTATGAATATCAAATTTTAAATGTTGAATATTAGTTGGATTATTTCTGAATAAAATGACACCAAATACGTCCCAATCTGCTGTATATTTAAGCAAGTTTTTGTAAGCAAATAGAAACATTTTAAAACCCGAAGTGGCTATACCGACCAAATAGTTACCCCATCTTACGGTACTTAGGCAATACACGCAGGAAGGAACAGAAACATGGTAGCAGTAACAATCCTCCTGAGGAATATTTCCATCTGAAATGACATAATCTTCGAGAAAATTGTATCTGAATACCTTCTAAAACTTTTTTCGATTTCCAACGAGCAGATTCATGACGTTCGCAAAATCGGTGTTCAAACAGAACGGGTTTTCACTGTTTTTGGTGACTCGGCTGACAGACTGAGCTCAAACTTTCACAGGTTTATTTTTCATGTATATGTTGGATAATGCAAAGCAGTGGCGTTAATTCGTGGCGAGTGGGGGGAGAGGCGGGGGGTGGGAGATGACCAAAATCCCGCCCGCGGGCCAATGAAATTCGAAAAGCCGGGGGACCGGAGACATCATGACACTCGGGGATGCTGTTCATGATACAAATGTACATAATAAAATGAAATTAATTTAATAGTGACCATTTTACGAGATTTGTTGCTAGATCAAGCAGATTTTATTTTGTTAAATGTTTTTTTGGGGTGGGGACATGAAAAATCAGAAAATCTTTTCAAGGAAATTTTTCAACTTTTTTAACAAGGGAATTTTATAACGATACAGTGCATGCGAGTATAGGGGTTTATTTTGAGTAACATTAGCACAATGTTTGTCAAATCTAGCAGAATTTTGAAATGTATCGAGCATGGCGATTTTTATCTGGTCACACTGCAGGCTATGTAGGCCTACAGTGTTATGTCCTGTGGTATTTTTGTGGTACTTACTACAGATACCACAGGACAGTGTGATGTCCTGTGGTATTTTTGTGGTACTTACTACATATACCACAGGACAGTGTGATGTCATATGGTATTTTTGTGGTACTTACTACAGATACCACTGGACAGTGTGATGTCATGTGGCATTTTTTTGTGATACTTACTACAGATACCACAGGACAGTGTGATGCCCTGTGGTATTTTTGTGGTACTTACTGTAGATACCACACAAATAACCACAGGACAGTGTGATGGGAAGCAAGTAGGACATGTCTTGTGGTTTCCTGCGGTACTAATAGTAGATACAACAAAGATTACAACAGGACAACATTATTTTGTGTGGTATAAACACAGAACACCAATGTCTTGTGGTTTTCCTGTGGTACTTAAAATATCATATGTATAGGTTTGGGCTTTGGTGTTGAAATACTCCTACTGTTTATATTGTTATGTTTTGTATCAAACTAAAATATAACAATTTAACAAACGTGTGCAGTCATTCTGTATGTGAGTACTAATCATACGGTGGTTAATTGAATTGAGTTTAATTCAAATAAAATCCTCAAAATAATCATCCACACTGCAAAAACTGTGGTGTTAAATTAACACCATGTGGTGTTTATATTGAACCACTCGCCCAATATAAACACCACATGGTGTTAGATTAACACCACCATTTTTGCAGTGCACGTACTATATACATTTCGTCGGAGAACCATTATGTTCTATACGACGTGGTAATCTTTCCGCATGTCCCCATTTGTCAAACGCGGTAAACATATACCGATGTTTATCTTCATCATGTTCAGAGCATTCTTCTTTATCACTCATGTGCAACTGAGGAGGGCATTTGCGGCGCCGTATTTCACGTGATTTGAACGGGGAGCGACACAGAGTCTAAACCATAGGTATTTTCAGCTTATCTCACCAACAGGTCATGCCCCTTGATAAAAAGTTCTTTGAAAATCTACGTTTCATACCCGCCCGTATGTACTACTGCTAGTACAGCATAGATCGGAATCGTAATTTTGGACCTTTAGGCCAAATAAAATTACATCGCAGGAACTGAACACAATTTAAGGCTTTTCCACAAAAATTAAGACTGCCGTACATATTGAACCATTCCTCGTGGAAATCATAAATGACGTTTGAACAGTTTAATGATCGATCAAATGAATGTTTTATACATCAAGGTTTTTATATATTTTTTCTGAAGGTTTAGGCAATTTTAATTGTTAATCACACCACTAGTAGTTGTCTGGAAACCCACTGACTAAAACGATTCTATAAAACCTTGTGAGATTTATGATTCGAGGTTCAAGATTCAAAAATTAAATGTCCACATATAAATGGTATATCAAATAATTGTAAGAAAATGTTACACATGATTCAAAAAGTAATACCATTTAAAAGTCTAACACAAGAATTAGGAAACCACATTAAAGCTAACAAAATGATATCATATATCCTTGCTAGATATAGGCTACCATCTGACATTTTGAAACCAAAACACAGATTTGTTTTTCGCGAATATTCCCCCCGCAATCCTCCATTTTCCAGTGCAGTAATGTTAGAGGCCCTTCGAAATTATATACATCTGTGAATTAACCCTCGCTGTGAATTATGTCTACACTTTTAAAACGGATTGGTTGAAATAACCAATATATTGGTTAAAACAACCAATTATGGGTTGATATGTGTCTAACCAATTGGATTGGTTGGACAATCCATGTGTATATTGTTTTTTTCTTCAACCAATCCGTTTGTAGGAAATAAATAGTTCCCATAGTACATTCTGGGTGGTCCTTGTTACCAAATTAATCTCCAACACGTTTATATTTAACTCGTGCTTTTGCATGCATGTCTTATTTGGGGCCAAATTTGAGGCTATACGTTGCCTGATATCGATTTTTAGCCAAGACTTTTCATTTTTACGGAAAAATAGCCACATTTTGATCTTATATCTTTAAAAAGGCAAACATGAAAATCAACAGTTAAATATGAACGTGTTCTCTGTAAATACCACCCAGGCCACAAATCCTAATGCCAAACTGTTCACATTTTTGTGCAGTTTCTCAAAAATCTCTCTAAATCACCTAGCAGTTGCTCTTAAACTTGTCACGGCACATACAAAAGCCTAAAAGTTATCTCCTCAATTGGGGACAGTAAGGGTTTGTTAAAACCCTTTACGTACGGATGACGCCATATGGCGTAAAAGAAAAGTGCCACCAGGCCAGATGACGCCATTTGCCGCCGTTTGTGCAGTTTCAATCATTGTTGGATTATTGTTTATGTAACGCCTGATTGCACAAACACATTGTAGCGGTTCGCTTCGCTGCCCATATGATGCGCGATATGGGGCAGAGGGAACCCCCCCCCCCCCCCCCTCTTTTGTGTTGGTCATTGTGTTCCCGGAATCTCTGGAATTCTTTTCAGATCTCTAGGGGGATGTGTTAGGTAACAATAGTCTGGAGAGTGTATAGGGTATAGGGACAAAAGGGGGGTACCCCTCTGCCCCATATCGTGATGGGTATATCGCTGCCAGAACCGCCGCGACACCCCGACGTCTCCCGTAATATATACGTACTCAAGGGGTTAACATTTTAATGCAAAGCTCTTTATTTTCAACGGTCGTTTTTCGCAGTCACCTTCAACAGGAAAAGTTTATTATAGTTTGGGATGGATGTAGAACCAAATTTGAGTCTGTATTTGCCAGTAATCGATTTTCAGCCAAATTATCAATTTTGTGTAGAAAAGCCAAATTGTGCTCTAAATGCAAAAATGAAAATTGTTAGTTGAAATGAACATGTTTGCATACATGTGACTGCCAACAGGAGTTTCGTAGGCAAAGAGTGTTGGGCCTCTCACAATTCCAATAATATACGAAGTCAACTGATTCCAATAATTTACGAAGTAAACTGATGTATTTTTCCCCCACAGAGGCGTGGCCTGAGTAGACCGACCATTCTGTCCTACTGGGGCAATTGGGGATCTTGGTCGTCGTGCTCTATGACGTGTGGAGGAGGAGTGGCAGCACAGACCAGGGTGTGCCTGATGAGGAGTAGAGGAGAAGGGTAAGAAGAATAATGAGGAGGTGAAGATGATGACAGAGATGAGAGCGACACCGCCCTGTTTTGGCAAAAGGGTGTAGTTATTTTTTTTACTTTTTAAGATAAGACCATTTCCGGGAAGGTGTTGGCGTTATTCTCATTTAGGAAAGCCCAGTGCTGTACAATGATTTTAGGAAGCAACATGATGTAAAGTTTTAAAATTGCTTTTATTGAATTAGTGATGAGACTTTCAGAGAACAGACTACACATATCGTGATTTGCAAAGATAAACCTCTTTTCAAGGGATGGTAATGATTGAAAATGATGCTAATTAATAGGGATAGATAGCTGGGTTTTGGCAATGCGAAGAAAGGAAAAATGGCGAGATTAGGGTCCAGGGTACAATTTCATAGAGCTGCCTAATTAAGCATACAAATTTGCTTAATAAAAATTAGGTTACCAGCCGAAACTCCATATGATGTATATTGCTTGTGATGGTATTTAGCATTAAAAATTTCTTTATTTTCTTGAGCGCCATTATTATAAATAATATTCAAAAGCGCCGTACAGGGCCCAATTTCATGGCTCTGCTAACCACCGCTTACGATCACCATTTTGCGCTAACAGCGCTAGCGAAAAAAATCTGCGCTAACCCTGTAAGCACAGAATCCTCAGTTATATGGGATGTACGCATGCTCAGGAGGCAAAATTCCCCGCTAACGCGTGAAATACGCTTGCCGTAAGCACAGAATTTCCTGCTACAGTAAGCGGGGATTTTCCGCTAACGGCAAGCAGAGCCATGAAATTGGGCCCAATATAATTATGAACATTGATGAGATAAAAAAATAAAAATACAAAATTGGAGTCTTGACGGGTAACCTGATTTTACTAAACAAGGTTTTTGTGCTTAAGCCAATTTTTGTGTGCTTAAGCAGCTCTATGAAATTGGACCCAGTTTAAGGGTGGGGGTAACCTCTTGTGCGCCACTTGTTTCTGTTGGTGTACTTCAGAGACAAATCTCAGTGGGCTAACCTCTATTTCTGCCGACGACTGCAATTTCAAGTGAGGGAGGGGGCGCCCAGAGGCACAGACGCTGGTTGGGAGGGGGCGTCTCCCCTCCCCCGTGTACCCCAAATTTGAAAAGTCAGTGGTGTAGAGTTTTTATGTCTAACGTTGGTGGCGTTGCACTGCTTCTTGCTCAGCGCCTGAAATAACTTCAGAAACGTTATGACGGGTTATGCAACAGTTTCTGACGTTCTCCGATATTAATACTAAAAAATATCAATAGGTTTGGTTTTCGGAGGAGGAATTGGCCCCTTTTGCCCCACCCCGATCTACCCTTGGGTTGGACCCCTTTTCCAGGAGACATTTATATAAGGAGAAAGTGCACTAGTTTTAATGTGCACAACTGCATCCAGTGGGGATCGACTGGGGATCCGGGAGGAGGCCGGGCACCGTATACACATCGGTGGTGACGGTGATGGCGAACACGTCATTAACAATGACAAAACCGGTACTGCTGCTGATATGATGAGGACCTTTTTAGTTGTCTGTTCTCAACAAAACTTGTTTGGCGTATAACGGGCCTTTGGATGAACTTTCTGTGCGGTCAGAAGAGAGTATGTCGGGGGCCTCGCGGGCAGCGATTTAATTAAACCATGGCCCGAGTAGAGACCATGTGCAACTGCAAACACACTTGTAATTTGAGCAATAGACTTGAATTGAGGGGGAAAAGCGAGGGGACGGGGATTAGATGGCCGAGGGTTGACCAAAACACCCACATGGCAATTAAAACCCCTGGCTTTCTTTGGTACTTTTATCCGCTGCCGCACATTCGTTATAATCTCCTCGAAATCCCAGCAAATCCGCGGGTTAGTGCAAGGACCTTTCGTTAGGTAATGTTATCCTGGTTGAATCAACTCGGTTGGTCAAATTAGCCCTTGAGAGGGGGTAGTCGACAGGCACTGATAGATTGGGGAGAAAATTGAAAATATTACCAGAGAATGCCACCAGCTGTACGGGCTTAGGGGGCCTTTACCTGCACCTGATTTCCACACCTACAACTGTTTTCTGAAACTAGCTTGCTTCAGAAAAACAAAACCAGAAGAAAACAGCACTGTAAAAACCAACGGCTTACACTTTTTTAACACTTCAGCGCGTTAATATTTATACTTTACACGCAAAGGTATAGGAGGCGTTTCACGCGATTAACACTAAAACACGTTTAAATTGGCGTTGGTTTTGATGATTATCAACGCTTGAGGTGTTAATTTAGGTAGATGTTAACACTTTAGAATGTTAATAATCATTAACACCAACGCCTATTTAAACTCGCGTACAACGCCTCCTATACATTTACGTGTAAAGTATTCATATTAACGCGTTGAAGTGTTCAAAAAGTGTTAGCCGTTGGTTTTTACAGTGAGACATCATAGGCATTAAAAATGCGCTCAACAAACGAAGCTCGGGCCTTTAAAAAATGTTGAATATTATTTTTGTTCCTGTTTTCTTAAGTTAGCCTGCTTCAGAAAAAGAAGAAATAGGCCTTTATCATATCAAACATGCGCTCAACAAACAAAGCTCAAAGCCTTGAAAATTAATGTTGACTGATTTTGTTTGCACAGTGTAGCATCCGATGCATGAGGTGATCGCATATAAATTTCTTACAGAAATGATCTTTTTAAAATTCCGCTTAATTGTACGAAGTTCGCACCACTCAAGAAATAGATTGATCGGTTCTTGGGTCAAAGTATTTGGGTACGGGAGGTGTCTTCCTATTAAACAGAAATCCTTAAAAAATAATTGTAGCCCCCACAATGCTTAAAAGCAGATTAGTACATTAAAAAGCTTTCACCATAGGGCGAGTTATATTTCCTCTTTTGTAGTGTTCATGTCCAGTGAGCGGGAAAGTAGGAACACCAAGCGCAAATTTCACGAACCAGACACGAGAGTGTTTGCCTATATAGCTGGCGTCGTCTCGCTGCCTGAGCTGCTGTGGGCAATTCCACCGTCACTCACGTTACATTTATATGCCAAGAGGCTATACTTTGACCTCTCACTGCTTTCAAAGTATTTGATCAAGCTGAATCAAACCAGCCATACAACAACCTTGGGGTAAGGGGTACTCAAAATGGAAAGACAAGTTCGCCGTGTGCCTGGCAGAAGGGCGTAAGCGCGCTTTGACGCGTAATTACACAATCCGAGAAAATCAACTTTAAAGTTTTTGTGTTGCCATTTCTAAATTAAGAATCGCATAAGGTTCATTTCTGTCAGATGCAAATTTATTAATATTTCCAATAATGCTGTGCATTTTTAAACAAAATTATTACTTAATTTTACAGTTATTTGCATATTGATGCTAACGCCCTTTTGCCGGGAAGTTCTTCTGCCTTAAACGTGCGCGTAAGCAGCATGTGAAATGCTTACGCCCTTTTGCCGGGAACAAACTTTGCTCCAAGCGCGCTTACGCCCCGTTGAAGTGGAGAGGTGAACGAACTTTTATCATGTTTTGTTACATTGGTATTACACGCTAATGCCCTTTTGCCGGGAACAAAGAATGCAAAAACCCTTACGCCCTTTTTATTCTGTTAATTACGTCAGAATGACGTAACCCCTTGAGACGAAATGTGTATCAAAATAAAGATATTTGAATACTCTATCGATTACCCCCAATACCCCATTTGACCTTTTGACCCATTGTTCGTCCTTACGCCCTTCTGCCGGGCACACGACGATTTGCTTTTGCTGTAATTTTCAGAAATAAATGCATTTGGGGGTTAGTATTTTATAGCGTGCTAGCAAATACTGTAACACTGATGTTTAAAGTTTTGTGTGCATAGATGTTGGAAAAACAGAGAGAAACAAATAGGAACTAGACTATTTCTAGTCTAAAAACGATATAAATTTCCACTTTCTTGAAAACGACAGCACACCAGGTGCCATGATTTCACAGGATGCTTGAGACTGCTATTTACTAACAGTCTAGTACGGTATTTCGTAATAATTCAGTAGTTTTGTTTTTTGATGTTTGCAAATGTTGTATACCGGGTACTATACCTTTAAACCAGAAGTAGGTCACCTTTGAGATACACGAGTCAGAACCTGGATCAGTAGTTAGTATGTGACTTTGCAGCACGAAATGAACGGAAAGTCGCATGCACTATCAGCTTTGAGTTACAAGCAGAAACAACTATTTTTCACATTTTCTTTTGGGGGGGGGGGGGGGGGGGAGGATTCTATTCAAACTGGTTGTATGTACACAGATCAAACTTTGGGCTTCATTTTCTCAAAACAAGGGGTCAAGACTCTAACAACTTCGAAAGGTTATAGCAGGACCTAGGAATATAAGGTACGGCAACACACAAAAACTATCGCGTGTATTTTCAGGAAAACTATATTAATTTTCGAATTTTGCTACTTTCCACCTGTTTTGTGGTGCCATGCCACAAATGATTTCAACTGGGCATTCAGCTCAGCTTTTCACTGTTACGCATAGGGGCAATTCCACGCAAAAGTGGACAAGGCTGGAAAGTGGAAAATTTATGAAATCTTCCAAATTACAAGCATCACAACATCATGTGGTGTCAAATTCAAGGGGACAACAAATGATGTATACTACCATTAATCTAACGTCATCCATACCGGAACGATTCTTGTTGGTTGAGTCCATATGGGTACAGGCCTGCACGTTTCCTGCCCGTGTATAACTGAAAACACATGGCGCCGTTTGCTAGTGATCTGTACCACTTTTAGATGTTAAAATAACTCGGAGTCGTCGAAGCTTGGACGTATTAAGTGATATCAATTTGCGCAACGGTTCAAGTGCTGACAGAAAAGCTCCATGGTTACAAATCAAGGTAGATATAAACAAAACAATGGGTCGCAGTTCTACACGATTGTCGATTGCCACAATACAATGTAGGGGAAGTATAACCTACCATATGAAGCCCCAAAAGTGGACAACGCAATTTTAAGATTTTTACAAGAAAAAAAATATATATTTTCTGTTACTGGTACCCTGCAAAAACAGTGTTTAGCAATTAAACACTTCTCTAAACACTTTCAGTTTGTAAACACGTTTACATATTAAACATGTTTAGCGTATTGTCGGATGGTATTTAGCCATTGAACATTGATGTTTAAGAATTGGACACGCAGGCCTAATGTTTAGCTTTTAAACATGTTTACAAACTGATAGCAAGATTGTGTTTAATTGATTGTGTTTAATTTAGAGGGTAGCCGAAATTTTGATTTTACTTTGATGACTATTCTGGCGCCCCAAAAGTGGTCAACTATAATTCCCAAATTCACACTAGCAAATTTTATGATGCCCTAAAAGTGGGCAACCCCATTTTCCTATTTTCTGCAGGCAGAATTTCTGATTTGTGAAGTCGCGCAAACCGTTTTCAAAAATGAAGAAATGTAAAAAAAAAACGAAACCGAAATCTCCTATTTTATGCTAGCAGAAATTTGGTCGTGAACCGAAATAGGAGATTTCGGTTTCTATATAAAATAAGTTCAACGCGAATAGTTGCTAAAGGTCCGGTTACACTGGCCACGATAACGATGACGAAAACGAAAACGATCCGAATAAACGCTCTCTTATTGGTGGGCGTTCATTCTCATCGTTTTCTTTATCGTTGTCGTTTATCGTGGACAGTGTGACCGGCCCTAAACAGAAATTTAGGATTTTTAGTTGTCCACTTTTGGAGCGCGTGTCAAGAAAGTCGTCAAAGTAAAACCCAAATTTCTGCCAGCCTAAAATGTACTTTCTTCTTTTTAATCAGAAATTCTGCTTGCAGAAAATAGGAAAATGGGTTTGTCCACTTCGGAGCATCATTCTACTTGTGGCAATTTGGGATTTTCAGTTGTTGGGATTTTAACTTCGGGTCACTTTGTCAGCCCGCGAAGCCTTTCACGCGCGCGCATGTCCATTCATTTATACACGGGCGTCTCCCAGGCAAGGTCCAGCGAGGTTATTGTCGTCACCCCTTTGACCTTCTCCCCCAAATCCAATCACCCCTCCCCAACTCCCCAACAATCCCCTTCTCTCAACACACAGATTATCCTTGCCCTCGACCCTCCCTGATATCACTTGATTACTCCCCCCATCTTTCTTCACCCATGCTCCCCTGTTTGTCCTCCCCCGCCCCCGTTTGGTCTGCTTCATTGGCGCAATACGCCAGTTCGGTATCTCAAAGGTCAAAGGTTATTCAGGATAAAATTGCTGACGTAATTAATGTCACGCCATGTTACGGGAACGCCCCAACCTCGTTCCCATGGTGTCGAGCAGCGCCCTCACCGACACCACAGCTGCTCTACTATTGGAAACGAGGTTGAAAATAAAGTAAGCCATGGGAATGAGGTTGGGAACGCCCAGTCTGATACGTGCGCGTTGTGCGACCACCCTTTGCGTTCACATGCGCGCGCTAAGTCACGCGGGTCATTCAGGATAAAATGTCATTGTTATCAGTTTTGTAAACATGTTTAGAAGCTAAATATTACGTGTCCAATTCCTAAACATCAATGTTCAATGGCTAAACACTATCCGTCAATACGCTAAACATGTTTAGTATGTAAACGTGTTTACAAACTGACAGCAAGAACATGTTGAGAACAGTGTTTAATTGCTAAACACTGTTTTTGCAGTGTAGTTAATTTGAATCCAATTGAGCTGCCACTACTTCACAGAGGCGGGTTGGGTTAACCCCCGCCCCCCCCCCCCCCCCCCCCCCTGTCATCGTGGACCACTGATTGTGTCCCAGTTACCTCAGTTCTTTTTACCTTTCCTCGTGTTTAATAGGTAGACACGAAATCGCTTGTGCATACCACTTTTTCATGCCCTCAAAATAATGGAATTAAAAGTACATTAATAACATGGACAAATTTAACAAATTTTGGATGACCAAATTTTAGTTTCAAACCCCATGTGTCTTATCAGACCACAATCACAGCGTCTAATGAGCTGTACAATCATAATGGAACTATATGTTACCAAAAATCCCAAAGTGCGCGATTACGGGTTACTTATGTACCCACTGTGAAAGCCAATAATGCAAAAATCATCGCACTCTCTGGCATCACGAATGGCTGAATGTAATCCAAAAAAGATCCGTTTATCAGTGACTTGTTATGAAGTGGCCAACAATCTAAAACACAAGCGAAATTTATTGAAAGCCTCCGTACCGGCAAGAAAATAATGGCATTCATGTTTATGGATATTATTTTCATTTCAAGCCCCATTCGATTTCCAGGAAAGGACGATTTCGACCTAGTACTATGTGTGTTGTTGACACATTGTCTAAAAGTGTGAATTTCACAAATAAAAGTACATGTAGGCCTACTTACAAGTCTTCAAAGAGTTTTGAGACCATGAACACAAGGGATTGTAGAATATGCACGTCAAACCACATGTCCAGAATGTTGACTTTCTACTATGTGGGATACGGTATTTCTTAAAGCAAAGTTTCTTAAGCTATTTTAACTATTTAGCTATGGAGTGGAGGGATGATACGTAATGGCACTTTCAGTCTGGGTTTTAGCGCTAGCTTTACGGGTGGCCTTTCTCGAATTATTATATTACCAGCTCTCACTACCCTTTACTGAAAAAAATTTACACAAAAGATGATGGTCCAAACTTCATTTTGGTAGTGTTTCATGTTTTTGAAGTTGGGATTATGCCCAAGGATTTGTACACCTGTAGCACGGGCAAGAAAGATTGAGTTTCCACAGGGCGGGAATTCGTCTTTCAACTGTGACCCAACCCAACAAAATGATTCACAAGTCGCCAGAGTTACTTTTGAGTTACAGACCCTTAAAAACGACGTATACTGTGGAAATCAATAGGAACTGTCCAGGTTTTCACCCACATGATGTCCATATTCATCAGGATGTCAAACTGAGTGATATATCAGAACGAAGAGCCAAGTATGCTCTATCCAATGCAAGTCAAAAACTAAGAAGTCAAACATTACCTTAATACTCATTTCGTATAGGATCCGGCCACAAATAGGATATGACATTGTGACACTAAATATTATGGTCGTTTTAAGAATCTCTGTTTTGACAAGCACGAGATTATTCTGTATTATTTCATGACGCTGCTGTCACTCGGGGCTTAATTGCGCATAAATCTCATACCATCCTTGGCCCCATTGAAACTGTTCAGCCATGAAAGCCGGATGGGTTTACTTTCAGTGACATTTAAAACCCAGGCGGGAAAGTTGTCTCCGTAATGTAATTATGACACAGTGACATTCAGCCCCGGGGGGGGGGGGGGGGGGTACTCAGTACAAATGGCCACACGGGGATGTGCCGCAAACATGGGTCGCATTTTCGACAGTCCAGTATATCAATGACCCCTTTTTTCCCCCCCAATTAGTGGTATACTCATCGGTTGTAATTCTATCCTCTGTATTGACATGGGAATTTTATCACATAGGCCCCCTGATATATAAATGGGTCGTCAATTTTCCAGATTGAGTGGTAGTAATAACGTCTGCGTTGTGTGCATTATATGCTCACCGTACCGCGTATATCCCATGTATAGTTTTGCACCAGGCAGCTCGTACCGCGCACGCGTCGAGTGTGCACATAACCTTCCGACCTCTGACCATGACCTGCTAATTTGTACTTATAGGGGTGGCTGTATATGGTATTTGGATGGGTCAATATCTAGGGTTGGTATATCAATGGGTGGTATTTTAATCTAGTATCATGGGAACCTATTATATATTGGTTTATGCATGGGTAGTAAAAGCAAGTTCAAAGTGGTATAGCCATCAGTCTTACCTCAAAACCATGAGAGGCACCCCCTACCCTAAAAAAGGTGAGTACCCCCCCCCCCCCCCCCCCCCCCGGACACTCAGCTTATCACTATGTTGATTAAGCGTCTTAACTAGACAGGTTTCGTTAATGTAAGAGACACGAGGCACCTGCTATGGACAATCCATACACGAAATACGGTTTGCCCTAGAGATTTCCAAAGCCATGATATAATTTGATACGCAAGAATCTGTCAAACGAGTATGTCTTTTTGTATCTTTGTTGTTCTCTTTCACAAAAAAGAGAGGATAAGTCGTGATTAAAGATGCTGTGCCGGTGCAAGACATTCCCTAAAAAAAAATTGCCCGACAGTAAGTAACAGATTCAATACGTTTGAAATTTGAAATAGAATCGGGACGCTACCGGTAAGCCCCGATCCCACTTACGCGAATTTGACGACGAAGTCCATTCGTGTCATTTCGTAATGAATCGCAAACGTGTCGTAAGTACTTCGTAATTGAATTCGTTGAGTGTCGTAATTATTCGCAAGAATTCGTATACACCTCGTATTGTCTAAAGCCCGGTTCATACTTCATGCGAATGCGAATGCGAAGCGAATTTCATGACGTCAACAATCGAAGTTTCATTGTGACGTTCTCCGTTACCTTAACGAATTCGCTTCGCATACGCATTCGCATGAAGTATGAATCGGGTTGAAGTCGTGGTGCCAATTTTGAAATGTTCGAAACTTTTACGAAGCGTTACGAATTTGTAAGCCTTCGCAATATGTCACACCGGTGTCGTAACTTGTCGGAATTGCTTCGCGAATGCATCTTAATCTTTCGTAACTATATCGGGCTGGTTCGGCAAATTTTTCCCTCAACGAAGTGTCACGACAGTTCACGAAGTAGTTGCGAAGCAGTTACGACACGTTACGAAGTTTACGACATGGTAACGAAGTAATTACGAAATGGTTACGAACCAAGCCGAAAACGTAGCGTCAACACAAAACACCTGCGTTTTGGCGCGAACCGTTTACGAATTTTGTTATAAACGAATTGATGAGAATTACGACGAATTCATTCACGAAACCATTACGACATTGCGACTCAGTTATGAAGCGTTTGAGACTTTGACAAAGCACTTACGACGCGGTTACGAAGTTGCCGACGTCGCGGGTTCGAAACACGTTACGACGCCAACAAGAACACGTGGGAAACACGTGATAAATAAGCGGTTCGCGGCGTTTTGTCTTCACTTTCGTATTGTCGTCGCCGGCCCCGGATTCATTGAAGAACGAGAACCGCAGCCGCCAGGAGGAGGTTTTCCTCTTCAACAGCAGCCGCTTCCAGTACACCAGAGTTGGTGAACATGATGCAAAATGAGAAAATACAAGTACAGGTTCTCAACGCGCGCGTCACCACCTGACGTTAAGTTCGCAACAAGTTCGTATATATATCGCAAATGTCGTAAATGCGTCGTATACCGGTACGCGTCGTGAAGTCGTTAATACCTCGTAACACTTTCGGTCGGTTTCGTAAACAATTCGTCACATTTCGTATTTGTATTGTAACCGTTTCGTATTGGTGGTTCGCAATCAAATCGTGAGAGTTGTAACCGTTTCGTAACCGTTTCGTATCCGTTTTGTATAAAATGCGCTCTGGAGGCCACCCCGCAACGAATCACAACGGATTTCATGTCGCGCTGATTCGTCGTCAAATTCGCGAAAGTGGGATCGGGGCTGAAATAATAATTAAGACTAGATTTCAAAGTGTGTTTTTTCCTCGTTCAAAAACAGTTTTCTTTCCTAATTCGTTTAAAGGGGGAAATCCATTGATTTGAATTTTTTTATTAGAGCACGCAGACCCAGACGCAGTTTGTGACGCGATGCACCTGACGACTAGAGAAAGGGGCACGTCTGATAGGGGATCGAACGGGGTACCTAAAAGTAAACGGTACCGCAAGTCGGATATCATCCCCAAGGGTTCATTCTTATATTGACATAGCCATAATGCATTGCTGCAGTGTTCTCAACCGTCGCCAAAAAATAGGCAAAACACACGTTCGTTCAACAAACTAAACTTCCCCAAATGCATGCTTATTCAAAATTTCAATAAAATTTACAATAATGAAAACAGTACTCCAATTGGGATGGGGCGGGGATTTGTAACTCCAGTGATACCCCGGGCATGTTTAACAGCGGGTTGGCGTTTCCAGGTTTCAATCGTAAGGTCATTTCTAAAGTATCAGTGGCTCATCTGATCTTGCTCCTGTCCACTCTCTCCCATCCAGCTTCCCCAATTCTCGGTCTCAAGTCTTCTGAAACCCCTTTTCGCGACCCCCTTTTACCGGTCAAAACTTCCGGATCTTGTCATCGCAGGCAGAAAAAAAGCGATGTATGATGGAATTTGATGGTCATCCATGTAGCTAACGGAAATGCGGTATTAAGGGGGCCGTTAGGTAACCACTGATAACCTTTTACATAGAGCGTGTCCCATCGTTTCAAAAGGAGACGGAGTGTGTGTTAGACCCCTAAATCCCAAGTACATGTACATGTATTGTGCATGCAAAGGGCTATTGAAGGCGCTCCAACTCCCTAGTTTATATCTGCCAGCTGAGGGCGCCCTTAGCAATCCGCATGCAGATTTTACTTGAATTTTCGTCGGGTGCTGTAAATCGTCAACTTGATTTATAGAGATAAATTATAAAGGTTTTTGCCCTTCCCTAATAAGTAGTAGTGTAAACATTGTATTCTCAGAGATTTCAGAGAACCTGTGAGAAATTATTTAAAGTAATTAAAGGGTAAAAACACACCAAAACAGATATCGAAAGCAAAACAAAATTGAAAACAAAACGAAAAAAAGAAAAAATTCCCAGAAAAAAGAAACACCAAAATAGCAAAAAAACAGAGAAAAAAAAAAAAAAAAAAAAAAAAAAAAAAAAAACCCCCCCCCAAAAAAAGATCTTATTGCTCTCCTTTGTTTGAGGTTTGAGTATTATGCCCTAGACTTCATGCAATAGAGGTTTTCCCAACTTTTTAAGTACTAAATATTTCAAAATAACCCCCTCCCCCATTTGATGACCGACTCGTCTCAAAACCCGAATGGCAGAGGCAATCAAGATTCTCACAAGCGTCATGAACTCCCCTCCGTACAAACCAATCGCGCCCTTGAATTTCCCCTCACAAGATTTTAGGTGATAGAATCTGCTCTCTTGAAAAGCTTGTGAACCCATCCTTGTTTAAAAAGCTAATATTTGTGCAACTTTCCTATTTTGTGCAGGGGAGAATTAAGAGAAAGTACACACTGTGTGGGCCTTTACAAGCAATATAAACTGTGCAATCCGGAGGTAAGTATATAAAACACGATAGCACTGATAAATAATTAGAACAAAATAAATTGAAGGCGGCATTATCTAATTCTAATTATACACAACCATCATTATTGATTCTCCTTGCATTCCTTTGTTATTTTTGCTTGGTTATCAACAGGTTTGAAATTAATATTATGGATGTTCAATGTAATTTTTATTTATCTTCGTGTGATACCTTCCGTTATCAGATTGATAAAATTAAGATGGGAGTCTCCCCACCCGATATTGATGCTTCCTATTTCAGGGCCTTTCCGATCTTTCATTCGTTCTTTCTCTCTTTGCCATCTTTCGGACTTTTCCAGCCATGTCCGGAAAACAGGGATTACAGACAAGAGCAGTGTGAAAGTCACAACGACGTTCCGTTTATGGGTAACCTTTACGAGTGGAAATCGGTAGAAAAAGGTGAGATCCAACGTCGCAAGGTTCAAATTGTCATTATTCCTTTGCTGTTTCTGTAAAAGGTACACATTGCAATGAAATCCTTAAATTTAATCTCTTTAGTTACCTAATTTATTTAGTTACCTAAAAATTCGAAATGAGAAAACCGAAGCATTGGTCATCCGAAATACAGCCTTTACGCAACAAAAATTCCAAGGGCACCAACAATTTTAAGACAAACGGTGTATTTTCAAGGGATCATCTTGTACATGTTCTACTTTTGAATGAGCTTTCCAATGATTTTAATTTTAAGATGAATTTTTTTTTTTAGCCTAATTGGGAGGCCTCCAAGCAAGTGTGAACCTTTAAAAAATCGGGGGGCATTTTTCCAGAGAACCTGTATGTTTGCTTCGACGCTAGTGCAAACGTACGTTTGCGCACTTTAATTTATTTAATTCCGGGGCCAAGCTGATATCATTAATACAAAATCGTCATAGCGCCCTCTCGTGCTTAAGTAGATTATAAAGTTGGAAAAGTTTGGACGTGAACACGTGGTTTACACAAGGCATTTTTGCAAGATTTGTTTAGTCGTCTGATGACGTGACGCACGTTTTTCCTGACTTTCGTCAGATAGGTTTGATCACCTTCTTTGTTGATCTTTAAACTGATTGAGGTGAATATTGGTGCTATTGCCTTGATGAAACTTGCTTTGCGAATCATTTGAGGTTTTTGGTATCTTAGTCCATAGACTATAGAGTATGAAAATCTAAGTAAAAAAATGTGGTGTCCGGAAATTGGGCAAAATTATGGCCAACAGTCGTCTATCCAAAATTTAACACCAACGATATTTTTAAGTTCACAAATTATGATTAATCATTGGTATCTTCTTTCACATACCCAACTTTATGTTTGTCGAAAAATTATTTTCTGACTTTTTGGCACGTTTTATTAAACTAAAGGGTTAGTCCGAGTAATTTGAACCCTGCTATTTTATTTATCGCCTTTTTAACATTGGGACTTGATGTTAAAAAAGGCGATAAGTAGGGTCCAAGTAACTGGGACTATAAATAAGTAGGCACTTTTTGATGAAATTAGATTCAATGGTATTTTTTCTCATTCCAAAATGACTTTTTAAACCTAAAGCAGACTTCTCTTAATTCTATTGACATCGTTTTTTGTAATTTTGAACCGTTTATTTCGGTAGAAAATGCAATTTTCTTACGCGCTTCACGGCAGTTGCTATGCGAATGAACGCGGTTCTGCGTGTTTACTGTGCGTCGCGGTGATCGCCATCTTTATTTTCGCATTGCGTTCTGTCGTCCTTATCACCGCTTTACCGCAAAATTTTCCTCAAAACTAAAACCCAGCCCTTTATCTATGGCATACCTGTTGGTTTGTAATTTCGCTAACTAGTTTGGCAATTCCAATAACCTAAAAGAGGATTTTTGTTCCCTTATACTATACACTACACAATCGCCAAAAGCAAAGCTTGTAGAGTAGGGGCCCCCAACTTATATTAATTTAAGTTTCAACACAACATAATAACCCTTGCACAGTCATCAGTAAGACAAAACAATACAATAGATACAAATAATTAAAGATAACACATAAACGAAATCTGTAACCCGTAACCCTTTGAGACCTAATCAGTTTCTAGATAATTATTCAATAGCCATATCTTATATTTACGTTTAAATAAAGACAGACTGCGTATAGTTTTTAAAGAAATGTCCAAAGAGTTCCACAGCTTAGGACCCTCATGCTTAACTGTTTTGGAAGCAAGCTAATAGTGCGTGCAAACGAAAGATGAAATTCACTAAACTGTCTTGTAAAATGATGATGAATTTTATCATTTCTTATGAACATTGAATGGATAGATTTTGGTAGGTTTGTATTATTTAATTGATGCATGAGGGTACCTAGCTGTAGAGAATAAATATCACAGACTTTTAATGTTTTACAATGATAGAAAAGAGGATTACTAGGGTAATTATACGCAGAACCTTTTTTTGAAGTTTAAGTATTCTATTTATCTGACCAATGCCACAATTGCCCCAAGCGAGTATACCATATGATAAGTACGGTAAGATTAAGGTATTGTACAAATTCAATAAAATATCCTTTGGAAAGAATACTTTCAACTTACATATGATGCCTATGCTATATTTCTGGAAATGATTGAGCAAATATAATTAATATGCTTTTTCCAGGAAAGATCTTGGTCGATATACAATCCCAGAAATTTAGTAGCATGGTATGCGCTTTTGGATATCACTACCATGATGTGACGTCTCACGAGAATAGAGGTCACAAACAAACGAACAACATGGCTAGCACTACAAGTACAACTTCGTGACGGGTGCCTCTCGGAATTGCACAGGAATTTTCACTTTTCATCCGGATCATATTAAGTGAACCTAAGCACCTCCGTCTTAAGGCCAAAAACAAATTGTGTTGCCCTTAAAAAATGAGAAAAATCAAGAGAGGGGGTCGAAAATGGATTGAAAATCCAGAGATTGGCACACATGGGACGTCAACCGGCCAGGTGGCAATTTTCAATCCGCACATATTTGTGTCAACCGATGGCAAGGGATTAATATGATCACAACTTCATAATAATTAATACACACTGCATGACTTAACCTTTCAAATTTCGAAAAGGTGATTACTTAAAACATCTCGACTTCAAAGTGACGTGTTCCTGATAATGACAATTGCATTATCACAAATTAGTAGTGATTTCTTATTTTTTTTGGCTTTTCCGACAAAGTCAGTCGGAAAAGGCCTTGTTTTTGTTCTGATTTTTTTTTTTCTTCCTTCTTCTTCTTTTAGTTCTGACCAAAAGCCCATAGACTTTGTACACGAATGTTGTCCGCGGCACTTTAGGTCTTAAAAAACCTCAGATCTTAACCAAACTTACCTCAAACATAGACCCTAAGCTGAAATTGTATGTCGAAGAGTGACGTCATGTTGACGTCATCACGTGTCACGTGACGTCATCTTAAAGGTGCGTTTTTCAAGGGCCTATATCTAGAGAACGGTAGGTCCGATTTCCTTCAAACCTGGTATGTTGGTAGGCTAGCTCGTGTTATAGATGTAAATTGAGGTGACGTCAAGATGACGTCATCATACGATTTTATAGTAATTGTTAAGTTTTTGAACTTAAAAGTTTCTTAAAGCCATATCTCACCAACAGAACATGCTAAATTCAAAATTCTTTTTGTAATAGCTTTGTTAGCTCCTATATTCTTTCACATAAATGGGAAAATGTGTGACGTCATCATGACGTCATCAAAAATGTGCTTTTTAAAAACACATATAAGGGTAGGTCCGATCGTCATAAAAATGAGTGGGCAGGTAGATAGTGCTACTAGCATGTACAATCCGAGGTGACGTCATGATGACGTCATCGGCTGATTTTCTATGATTTCTTTTGTTCTGTCTCAAATCCCATAGACTTTGTACACGAATTTTGTAAGAGCCACTTTGGGCACTAAACAACCTCAGATCTTAATCAGGTTTAACACAAACAGAGACCCTAAGCTGAAAATGTATGCCGAAGAGTGACGTCATGATGACGTCATCACTTGTCATGTGACGTCATCTTAAAGGTGCATTTTTGAAGGGCCCATATCTAGAGAACGGTACGTCCGATTGCCTTCAAACCAGGTATGTTGGTATGGTAGCTCGTGTTATAGATGAAAATTGAGGTGACGTCATGATGACTTCATCATACGATTTTACAGAAATATTAAAGTTTTTGAACTTCAAAGTTTCTTAAAGCCATATCTCATCAAGAGAACATGCTAAATTCAAAATTATTTTTGTAATAGCTTTGTTAGGTCCTACATATGTAACAAAAAAAATGCAAAATATGTGCACATCATAATGACGTCATCAAAGGCATAATTTCTCGTAAGACATGTAAATTTGTAGCTCCAATTGTCATGAAGCCTGGTGGGTAGGTAGACTTGTCACAAGCAAGCAAAAATCGCAGTGACATCATAAAAAAATAATGCGGAAAAGCCCTATGTTCTGTTCAGCGAAGAGACATAGAGTCCTAGTTTTAATAGTGTTATTGGATTCGTTCTACTTTGCCACACAGAGCCTAATTTATGTGAGCTCAACTGCAAAGCCGTTGGATCTCGTTTCTTTGCCAAACTTGCTGATAAAGTAGTGGACGGCACACCATGCAAGAATTCATCCAAAATGGACATCTGTGTGGATGGGATGTGCAAGGTAAGTCCCTGCAAATTCTTAAAGATAGTAAATAAAATTTGTCAAGTCCCATACAACATTTGCTTTTGCTGTAATTTTCAGAAATGGATGGCTGTGGGCTTTAGTACTCACTACTTTACATCAAATATTATTGCAATGACGTGTTTAAAGTTTATGTTCCAAAAGATGCTGCAAAGACCAAGAACAAAATGCTGTTCTTGTAGTCTGGTTCCCTGACCCTATTTCAAACAAAACACAGCAATCTATAGACATCGGGAATTGTCAGGTCAGGGAACGAGACTAGCTGGCCTGCACCCGTTCACGAATGTATTACAAACAAAATGCGGACTAACTAAAGTTGGTAAATTGGGAGCAGTTCAGTATTAAAAGAGCAATTGAGGTTTTATGATACAAAATCACACTTTTCTTGAAAATGACAGCACACCAGATGCCGTGATATCACAGGATGCTTGAGACCATTATTTACTAACGGAAAGAGTTCCATATCCGGGCATCACTTATACCTCGTGCACAAAGTCTATGGGCCATGACAGAAAAAGTCAAAGTATTTTCAAAGAATAAGTTGAAAATTTTCCCCTCCTAAATTGGTGTTTCTTCATCAGATTTACACTTTTTGGTAGTATTTAAGTCATATTAAGGGAAAATAAGTGATGTCCGGATATGGAACTCTTTCCAACCCTTTGCGTACGGATGACATCTCTGGACGCAAAAGCAAAAGGTGCCACCAGGCCGGATGACGCTATTGGCCGCCATTTGTGCAGTTTCAATCCATTGTTGGATTATTGTAACCCCTTGAGCACGGTATTTTACGGGAGACGTCGGGGTGTTGCGGCGGTTCTTGCAGCCAAGCGAACCGCTACAATGTGTTTGTGCAGTCAAGCATGACATACATAATAATCCAACAATGTATTAAAACTGCACAAACAGCGGCCAATAGCGTCATCCAGGCTGGTGGCACTGTTTTTTTTACGCCATATGGCGTCATCCGTACGCAAGGGGTTAAAGGATAGGTCTAAAAGGAAAGTATGCCATAATCTACATGTGTCCTTCTTTATTCACCTATCAATTATTCCCCTCCCTCCTCCCTGCACTGACCCCACCCCGGACATCGGGATTGATATTTTTTTAGTGCCCAAGGATAGGAATTCTGGTCTTGTGAGTATAAATAGGAATCGACGCTATACTTCTGTACAGGAGAGTAATGTCCCAGGGTGCATTTTTTAGTCACTTCTGAAATGACAGTCCTGATATTGGGGGTGGGGCAGCCTGGGGGAGGGGTGTGGAAACAGTTGATTACATTTGATTACGATGTTCTGAAACATTTGTTAGAGGCCTACCAATCAAAATTATATTAATCGATAGGTTCTCCGTTTCAGAGGTGCTAAATTGGAAACTAATGTACTGAAACATTTGTTAGAGGTCTACCAATCAAAATTGTATATGAAGCGATAGGTTCTCCGTTTCAGAGGTGCTAAATTGGAAACTACTGTACTGAAACATTTGTTAGGGTCTACCAATCAAAATGATATTAATGGATAGGTTCTCCGTTTCAGAGGTGCTAAATTGGAAACTACTGTACTGAAACATTAGTTAGGGTCTACCAATCAAAATTATATTAATGGATAGGTTCTCTGTTTTAGAGGTGCTAAATTGGAAACTACTGTACTGGAACATTTGTTAGGGTCTACCAATCAAAATTATATTAATGGATAGGTTCTCCGTTTCTGAGGTGCTAAATTGGAAACTAATGTACTGAAACATTTGTTAGAGGTCTACTAATCAAAATTATATTAATCGATAGGTTCTCCGTTTCTGAGGTGCTAAATTGGAAACTACTGTACTGAAACATTTGTTAGAGGTCTACCAATTAAAATGATATTAATGGATAGGTTCTCCGCTTCTGAGGTGCTAAATTGGAAACTACTATACTGAAACATTTGTTAGAGGTCTACCAATCAAAATTGTATATGAAGCGATAGGTTCTCCGTTTCAGAGGTGCTAAATTGGAAACTACTGTACTGAAACATTTGTTAGAGGTCTACCAATTAAAATGATATTAATGGATAGGTTCTCCGTTTCTGAGGTGCTAAATTGGAAACTACTGTACTGAAACATTTGTTAGGGTCTACCAATCAAAATTATATTAACCCTCCTACTATTATAACTATCACAACCTATCGAAAAATCAAATCCTCTCCTCTCCCACAGCTTGTGTGTTTCAACCTGTCACTCGATAGGTTTTGATAGATAGGGTAGTTGGCTCCGATTTGGCACCTGGAGAGGAATGGTTTTAATAGATAGGTTCTCCATTTCAGGTGCTAAATTGGAAACTTGTGCTATTTTTTATTGAGCGCGTGTGTACCTCATCCCACAGTTGTAAGAAGACTGATGTGTCGCTTACTGGGAAATGGGCAATTTAAATAAATTTTTAAATCACGGCTGCGTTGAGAATTTGTTTGAAGGAAATCTACATAGACATGGCTGTTTGAGTGTTGACTAATTATGGCTAAATTGTTTTTTTCATTGGAACAAGGACTGGTCTCGTCTGATTTGACCACCTGTCGGAGTTACATAAACTCCTGTAACCCGTCTGGCCTACCATGGAGGTATTAATACCTCCATGGGCCTACTAAGGTTGTTTGCTCAGGTTTTGACCCAAATGGGCCCTTGATGAGATGTAATGACCTGTCACCTGTACTTTGAGCCAGCCCAGTTATGATACAACCTAACTGGGGTCACTCTCCACATTCAAGTTAACCTTCTTTTTATTGGCTGGGAGGGCTACCCATGTCAGGCACCTGTTCAGCTGGATTTGATTCGTTAATCGTGACGCCCATACATGTATGTTTTTGTCTGGAAAGTCCTTGCTCCAACTTTTTGAGAGGGGTTTCAGTTGAGCTTTTGAGCTGCATGTAGCTCTTTTCCAATCAATGAACTCAACTGGGGTTCTGTGGAGCTAGTGATAAAGTCTAAAATGTGCTCACATTCATACAATGATGGTTAGCTCCGGAGCTAGAGTTGTAGTGGAGCTAAAAGGTCTCCAAATTACATGCATGTAATATGTGCTCATGGTGTGATGCTTCATGTACTTTCCAGAGTACATGTACAAGTTTCCCTTCTACAGCTAGGTTAGTTGGATCCAAATGACAAATGTGACCCGCTCCAGAAAAAGGTGATATAAGTCGCACTATGCATTTACGTGTAATGGCCCTTTCAACGTTGAGAGGGTAACATTTTTCGTCAAAATTCGTTTTTTGTTTTTTTGTCTTTGACATATATCTAAAGTTTCATATCTAAAGTTT
The DNA here is from genome assembly GCA_037893225.1 of Hippasteria phrygiana. NCBI lineage: Eukaryota > Metazoa > Echinodermata > Asteroidea > Valvatida > Goniasteridae > Hippasteria > Hippasteria phrygiana. Next base: position 1,271,883 of record JAZGUH010000375.1, read on the forward strand.
CAGGTTTCAGGTTTGGTGCACAACAATGTTGATTTCAGTGAAAAAAAATAACCTTTTTAGAGTGCATTTTTCCATTGCATTGTATTAGAACTAGCTATTTCAAAGCCTGTTTTCTCTGCTGTGCAATTTGAACTCCATAGAACTAATTAATATGCAAAAACGCAATATCTACAGAACGGAAAGGCCTTATAGAGCTCTATCATGTACCAAATGAAAGCTTACATTACGGGCTTTCCAAACATACATAAAACTCATTTTTCATATTTTGCGACCATAATATACCTTTTTCCAGACTGGGTCACAAATTACCTTGGAGCTAGGTCATAAAAAGAAGCCCTGCTGAGCTAAAAGTGGGGCTAGCTTGAAGCTGGCTAGCCCCATGCAGATTTGGCTAAAAAAGGAAGCTAAGTTGCATTCCAACAACAACTCTTCTGTCAAGATCTCAAGATCTCAAGAGCTAGCCCTCCGTCTGAACGACACTATATATTGACCTGGATTCTGAAATGAGCCTCCCTGTGCACTTTGCTGTGATTGTATTAAGTGGCTCAATCCATGCACATTTTCAGAGTGAACCCAAGTTGACTAGAGAAGGAATTGAACCTGCAACCACTGGGTGGGTGGGTTGGGTGGGTGGGGTGGGTGGGGTGGGTGGGGTGGGTGGGGTGGGTGGGTGTGTGGGTTGGGTGGGTGGGTGGGTGGGTTGGGTGGGTGGGTGGGTGGGTTGAGTTTGTATATGCCGGCAATCGTGGACCTAGGACAAAAGAATTCGGGCGCAGACAAAGGGGTCCACGTTTGACCTAACGTCCACGATTGAAAATCGTGTACAAAACCAATGGGAGGCCTTCCGAAAAAGTTAGAGTATAAACAAAAGAGGAACAATGGGAGGTCCACGATTGCACCCGTTTACATGACTGTGTGGGTGGGTGGGTGGGTAGTTAATGTTGGTTGGTGGGTGGACAGTTTACTCAGGTGTTTCCATGCCACACGTGTATCACGGCTTTGCAAGTGAGTTGGGAATAGCTGTTTTGGTAACACTGATGCGCATGCGTCTAATCTGTTTGAATCTGCATATTAGATCAAGCCCCTTGCATTGCAAAATTCGCGGTTGTACAGTTCGTGGACCGAGTGAAGTTTTAACGAGTAAACCCGAATATTTCTTAGATATTCGGATGAAATTGGGCCCTCAAAGTGCTCTATTTTGCAATGGAGCGTAGGCATGATCTTTCAAGCTGGTGATGGCTACGGGACTACTTTTAGCGGGTATCATCTTTGGATAGAAATTTCTGCCAAAAGTCATTGGTTAATCCCCATAAAATTGAACAGAAACTGAAAAATGATGAAATAAGCTTTAATTTGATGTGTGACTCAAGTATTTTTCCCAGAATTTTGGAAGTTTGCATATTTGGGCATTTCCACACTTCCACACTAACGGGGTACAATTGATAGCAAATTTTGGATTTGAGGGGGGGACACTGGAGGGTACAGCAAAGCAAGATATTTTGTTTTGTTGTTTCCTGTACATTCCCGAGGCCTTAATGATCATGTGTAAAAACAATATAGAGGACTTTCTCTGTACTTTAGAAATTACAGGGGTCGTCGTAAATAATTACGTACAAAGACAGAATTTTTACTACAAATTGACAGGACACTAATTATCATGTGCATCAATCTACCCAAATGTCATCTCATTCATAATAATTATCCCTCCTATACTTATAACTATCACAGCCTATCAAAATCTCTAAACACCAACTCTGACAGTTTGTGTGTGTTTCAATCTGAAATTTGATAGGTTTTGATCTGTACAGCAGCTGGGTCGATTTTGGCCCTGAGAACAGGAGGGTTTTAATAACCCATTTAGGAGTGCTAACAGCCACAATAAACACAATTTTGTTGGTCTTTAAGACACTTATAGGTAACATACGTAACGTGGACAGAAATGTCGTGACAAATTTCTGTCCACGTTACGTACGTAATATTCTATACATAATGACCTGTAACATCTGAAATATACCGTAGATTGTCAAGTTAGTTTTTACAGTTAACAATGCTGTAGGGATAAGAATGAAAAGGCACAATATTTGATAAAGACATTTATTGTAGTTACAATGTATAACTTTCTATCCATATTAACAATCTTTCTGTCCATGTTACGTACGTAGCATTCTGAGCATACATGCACATATCTTGTAAAATTTGCCCGGAATGTCTTACATTTTTTGTGAGCACAATCCTCAACGATGGGGTGGGAATGTACAAGGGGAAAAGAGGACAAACAACTTGATATTATTATCCTGCTTCATTTCCCAATCCCATATCACACTTTTGTACCCCTTTACTGTGGAAAGGCCCACTTATCATTGGAGTCTATGGAAGTTTATTTACTGGTGTGCAACCATAAAGGTGTCTACAACCAAAACCTCGCCTGTCCAAAATGTCGTTCCATTGCACTTGTGCAGATGTATTACCTGAAGCACAGGCTTTTTGCTCTAAGACCAACACAATGAACCCTTCAATCCTATGGTTGTTCACTTCTGACTTCCCATTCCAATCTGCGTGGGCCTACTGAGATCTTACTGAGCAAATGACCCCTTCCTCTTGCAATTCTGCATGTAGCAAATTGGGACACCTGTTTCTGCAAATTGATATGCCCCCCTTGCTCACCCCTGTGTTGTCAGAGATGCTTATAAAAGCGGTTGGTTGTTGTGACAAGGTGGCCATGTGGAGACTACAGGCCTGTCTGATTGTATTTGTCTTCCGAGGTTTGCTTGATCAGGTTTAACAATTGGTGTACATAGAGTACCGAAGTGATGACGTCAATCAATGCAATGTTTGGAACCAGAATACATTCTAAACTGCATGTGTTTGGAACCAGTTGCCGCGGCAACTGACGTCAGACTTCGGTACTCTATAGTTTTGATTTTCACTGTGACATGAAGCTTTAAAGAAAGTTTCAAAATCTCACCTTTTCCCCGCACAAAATGAACAAGTTTGATTGAAATCATTGTCTTTCAATACAGCTATGACGGCACAATCGTGCATTTCGCCATCTCACTTTTAAATAAGCTTACTATTTGCCTCCCGACTTCCGAGTTACACGACATGTAGTATTGTTTTCAATATTTAAAAATCGACCGACCGACCCTCCCTCCCAATTTTTCCCATTTAAGGGCAACACAAGATTTGTTGTTTGGCCTATGATTGATTTCATGCTTGAAACAGCTGGTTCTGTGAAGTACCGCGCCTGTGGTCTTTTCTGGGAATTGGCAATCTTTTAAGCCTATTCATCCTATGCATTCATTTGAGGTAAAGTACATTTGTTACAGTACACTACAAAGTACTAAACACCTGAAGTATCCAAACACTTGAATCAGACCCCATCATTTGAAAATGATAGCTGCGTAATAAAAATGAATGGTCCCTTTGAATTTCTAGTTTTGTCCCGAGCATTTTGACACCTCATATGTTATGATCTGACATCAATTACCGGAGTAATGATTATTTGAATGATCAAAGGTCGAATTTCAAAGTGACAGTTAAAGCCTATTCAGCCGAGTACTGCCTTTATTCTTCGCCGAGAGCCAATGCTGTACCTCCTTTCAAAAGTGTCGTTTTTGAAATTTGACCTTTGATCATTCAAATGATCATTACTCCGGTAATTGATGTCAGATCATAACATGTGAGGTGTTAAAATGCTCGGGACAAAACTGGGAATTCAAAGGGACCGTTCATTTATATTACGCAGCTATATTTTTCAAATGATGGGGTCCGATTCAAGTGTTTCGATACTTTTTGTGAGGGGTTTACATAATTTCTTAAAGAGGAGTCCTGCATACAACAGTTTCCTACTGTAGACCTCCGTCCACGAAAGGTTACCATAAAAAAAAAATGCGGCATTTGATAAGCATCAGAGTCTGATCTGTATACATATGTTTTTTAATTTTCGAACCAGCAAAAAAGTATTAAAATACTTGGTTGACAATCGAATATTCGAATATTCGAATATTCAGGGCCTGACTATTCGAATATTTGAATATTCAGGACCCTGACTACTTCTCTGTAATTTGAAGTCAATAGAGTACCGAAGTGATGACGTCAATGCAATGTTTGGAACCAGAATATTTGTGTTATTTTGTGTCAATGTGTTTGCTTGACTGGCTGTTAACAAGGGAACAGTCAAAAATCTCCATTTATTTAGAGCCAGTTGCCCTGCCAACTGATGTCACACTTCGGTACTCTAGAAAAGTTCTGCTTGTACTTGGGTTGAAATTGGACCGGGGTTGAGAATGGTGGAGAATGGAAATGTCAGTTGTATTATCTTTGACCTTTGTTGAAATTCAAATGATGCATTAATTTAAAATTAATTTCACGGGTGAGATTTGTCAGGATTTTTCTTGATTTCAGGATTTTTTGTCGGGATTTCAGAATTTCTAAAGGATTTCATTTGAAATCTGGAATTCCTGATGTGTTGTCCTACATGTAAAGGTGTTTTCCCCTGTAAAAGTGGATACACATAGACCAATAAAAATGGATATTGCTTTAGGCAAATACAAACTATATGTTGATCGTGGATTCTTCGTGGATTCTTCGTGGATTCTTCGTGGATTCTTCGTGGATTCTTCGTGGATTCTTCGTGGATTCTTCGTGGATTCTTCGTGGATTCTTCGTGGATTCTTCGTGGATTCTTCGTGGATTCTTCGTGGATTCTTCGTGGATTCTTCATTTTTGGCTAATCTCGCCCTGTTAATTTGTGTTCATGTCAACTTTCCCCCCCAACTGCCCCCCCCATTGTCTTAATCCCCCTGTTAATTTTGAATAGAAAATGACATCCAAGGGGTTCACAGTGTTACAAAAACCGCATTTACACTGGATCCGGCAAAGGTGGATCGGGTTTTGAGGGGTAATAAAACCACAGGGAAGCTTAACCGCAAATAAACTGTGCCGTGTTTCGATCCACCATTTACAGCGGAAGGAAGGTCATTGAGTGTGTGCAGTAGCTGATGTTGTAGTCATTTTTCGCGCTATTAAATCAGTGTAAAAACATAACGTATGTTGTAGGCACATGCTTGCCGTTTGCTTACGATTTTGTTATACAGCATTTTTAATTTTTGTTTCGCTCTCATGACGGGATATGGAGATAGATGTTTTCATTACTGCCTTAATCACGTCAGTTCCCCTGATATTTATCGTACGTTCAGCATACACATCTTCAGAGAATGGCTGTCATGGAGATGGTACGAGTCGGGAAAATGTTGCCTGCACATACCGGTTCTTCCTTGCTATTTTCTCATTTAAAAGCACTTCCCCTTTTCTTTTATACACAAAAGAACACAAGGTCTTGCCAGAAATTGAAAGATCCCTTGGTCACGCGTTTGATCTTATTTGACTTTATGCCATCCCACTTGACTTAAAACTACATCCCATTTGACTCTAACACATAACACAAAGGCTGCATGTATGATTATACCCCTCCCAATAAACACAACGCATTTGCAGTGCAACGCAGTTCTGGACTTTCGGGCTTCCTATAATTCACTGCGTCGCGCATACCGGAGTGGTTGTTTCAAATTTCTGGGTCTGATCCACCAATTGTGTTTATACTCCAGCTTTGCGGGGTCTGATCCGGATCGAATCTCCCCCGAAAGGGGGATCGAGAAAGGTGGATCAGATCTGGATCAGATCTGGGTCAGACCCCGATCCACCTCGCATTTACACTTGATGTAGATCCCCCTTTTAATCCCTTTGCCAGATCTAGTGTAAACGCGGTGTAACATTTGCTTTTGCTGTAATTTTCAGAAATACATGGATTGGGGGTTAGTATTTTATAGAATGTGCAAGCAAATACTGTAACACTGACCTGTTTAAAGTTTTGTGTGCATAGATGCTGGGAAAACAGAGAGAAAAAAAATTCTGCTCTTGTAGTCTGGTTCCCTGACCCTACTTTAGCAGAAAAAACAGAAGCAATCTTTAGAGTCGGGGAATTATCAGGTCGGGAACTGGACTTTTTTCAATGATTAGTCGGACGACAATCGTTTGGAAATGATATCAATTTACACTTTTCTTGCAAATGACAGCACACCAGGTGCCATGATTTCACAGGATACTTGAGACTGCTATTTACTTACGATCAGTAGTTTTGTTTTTGATGTTTGCAAATGTTGTATACTACCTTTAAACATGGAGGTACATTTTTGTATTTGCACTGGTTTTATTTGTTGACTACCATACATGTACAAGACATTAGTAGCATGTTATAAGAAATCCAAAATAATAACTGGTTTGAAAAGAACATGCCTGTTTATAACAAATGAAACTCATCAGAAACGCGGATGAACTTAAACATTTGAAACTTTCTGAAATACAACATGATTGTTAAAGTGGGGCTGCAGCGTGGTCGATGAATCTTAGTTTTCCACTGTATAATATCTGTGTATATACACTCATTACATATTAAAAACTTTTCATATCTTTCAAACAACCCAAATACTCGAAAATGAGTCTTTTTCAATGAAGCGCTTTTGTCTCGAAACCAAAAACAAAGGTCACGGCGGCCCGCGCGCTGCGTTGGTGGTGACGTCATTGTTTGTATGCGCTGACTGTCTAGTGTCTGTACTACGCGCGCACACCACGATACATGTGCACATACACGCGAAACACTGTACCGACAATCGTGCGTGTTTGGCGGATTCCGAAAGCGACAATTCTTGGGAGACTTACAGCGTTGATTCTGAAGGTTCTTCGTACAAAAGTGGTACACGTACATCGTCGTCAGGGGAGGATGATTTTTAGGAAATCATTGTCCGATGTGCTGAACCTAACCAGTTTAGGCCGTTCCGATAGCACGAACCACCGGTGGGGGGGGGGGGGGGGTGTGGAGCGCCGAAGATAATGACGAGGCCGATGCAGAACCGACAACCAAACACATTAGATGAAAATCGTCTCCAAAATACTGACTGGTAATGTCTATAAACGCTCAGATTTTGTAGGAAAGAATGACCATTATTCTATATTTTTGCTGTGAATATGGGGAGATTACATGTAACTACATGTACATGGAATTTTCAGATCCAGGTCTGGCATGCAAAAACGGTGCTTGGATACAGTCGCCCTGATCCGACATGACTTTGCTTGAAATTTAGTTCGAGTGTTTTTTGAGAACTTGCACTTCATTTTTCCAGGAAAAGATTTTACTTTATTACCCTGATAAATCGGTCAGGAAAAGCAAAATTGTAGAAAATAACCAACCCTCCTTGATAAACATGTGGCACACAACCTGTTTATGTTATGATTTGTCAAAATCTGTGACCACTTTCAGTGATCGTTCCCTGCCAAAACTAACCGCAAACACAAACTGTATTCCCTATATTGCATGAAAATTAAAGGTTGTGCCATGTGTAAAATTCTAAAAGCTTTCCTTTTTTCAGTTGAATTTACATTGTTTTCTGTTAATACAAAATGTACATACATGTACATGTACTTGTACAATAAAATTTCCCATTTTTTCGCTCAATTTTATCTAGCAAAAACAAGCACGTATCATATTGTCAGATGTTCGGTATTTCTTGGGAGACAACCGGGTACGTTTACCATCCTGCATCATCAACTAGACAAGGACTAACTATGGCCAGATCTTAAAGGGAATTTTAAAGGATTCAGATATCCAAATTTAGATGAGTAGCTCTGCAAGGCAATACATGTACATAATTCAAGTCCAGGCAGGGATTTAATTTCATGCCATCTTTTTTTTATTGTCCACACACACACACTTAAATTACAGTTTAGTGTGATTACATTACTCTTGTAATTTAAATCAGACATATTCCAAAGACCAATTCTACATGACAGGCTGCTGAATTCAACATCTTTTTTTGTTTCAATTTATAAGAAAAGAATCTGATATTCGACTGGCAATAAAATGTTTGGGGGGTGGGCCTTACATTATTGTTGTATGGGTAGGAGTACACGGGAATTTGTTTTCGTACGGGAACGAGTAAAAGTACTTTCCACCAGTAAAAGCCAAAGTAAAGAAAAGGATTCCTGGAAAATAATTGGAAACAAAGAAACTCTATTTAATCTCCTATACTTATAACTATCACATCCTATCAAAAACTCTAAACACCGACTCTCACAGCTTGTGTGTTTCAACCTGTCATTTTGTAGGCTTTGATCTGTACAGCAGCTGGGTCGATTTTGGCCCCGAGAGAGGGAGGGTTTTTAAGAGAATGTTGATAAAAGTTAGTAGTTTTATGTACATACATGTACTGGGTAGTATAAAATGTAACAGACAATTATATCTGCCATGAAATAACCAAAAAGTGACTCTTGAGAGCTATTTTTATCAAGTGCCCACTGGTGCCATTTGTCTAAAAGTCGTAATTTGTCTAACAAATCTGATGTCATGACACCTTCCGTGGCATATATAATTGGCTGTTTTATATTGCTGCACTGTCGTGAGATGGAGTACGACATTGTCTTATGTACACTTAAATTACACTGTACTGTCATGCTTGTGCTCCTTTTGTGCGAATGGTCTGACAATGCCAAAGACTAATCCAATACCTCTACATCTGGCCAAAAAAAAATTGTTTCCCTTCACAACCAACCCTAAATGTCACCAGTCGAGCGCATGTTTTATTTAAAATTAATTTTCAAATCTCACCTTTTGATTTGAAATCATCATCTTTAAACACAGCTATGATGGCACAATTGTGCATTTCGCAAGGTTTTGACTCCCAACTTTTGAGTTAAATGACGTTTCATGGATGGTAAAAAAAATTGATCAACCCCCAATTTTGTTTCCACTTAGGGCAACACAATTTTTGTTTTAATTCCCCAAAATCCTGCTATTAGCAGAGTGGATCAGATTTGTCCCTACAACGAGATTGGATTTTAGGACTATTAGAAGATTTGCTCTCCACATTTCACTGCTGACTGTTTAGACAACACAGGACCCTGTCATCTGATCGAAATGCTAAACTGTTGTTGAAATTACAGATTAAATAAAAGTACGGTATTCTCCATTTAAAAAAAAAAATGTTTTCCCATGCTTTGCCACGTTTAGATGAAGGTCCATTCTGATCTTCGACATCAGAGTTCCTTTTCTTGCTTTCATCATCTTTGCTCTTCTTCTGCTTCTTCGTGGTCCTGCAAAATTAAACATTCCACTTTTTGTGACTTCTTACACTGATGCACATACAATGTATTTTTGGCTTATTTTAGATTTTGTTGCACAGTTGTTACAGACTATTATAAAAATGGTTGTATTCTAGATCTGTAAATTAAAATTAATTACAACTTTGCACAAATTTATTTGAATACATTTTGTGAACAAAGAAAACTAACGGGATTCGAACTTGCGACCTTTGGATTACCGTATCGGCACTCCATGCTACATCTTGCCCTATGTAGGTGGTCTCCCACATTGTCAGTTTTCTTTGTTCGGGGTGTGCTAGTCAGAAATCAAAAACCTAGAATGCGGTATAGCCTGGGAACATGCCAAATTTTACGATACAACCTGGGGAGCAATATTGTTTATTGTGGGGATCACTCAATGAGAATACGACATTTTAACAATTTGTCAAACCACAACTTGACCAAGTCGCAGGTTCGAATCCTGCTCCGGCCAGTTTTCTTTAACTTTAAAAATGTATTCGAATTTACCTAGTTAGTTTCCCTTGTAGTTTAACAAAAACAAATATTGACATGCCCCTTCATGAATGACAAAAAAGAAATAAAATCATGGGTGTTTAAAACTGCGATGTTTACCCTAGGCGTACCTACCCTATTTCAACGTTGCTCGGACGACTCGAGACAACTCGACCGTTGAGACAACTCGACTGTTCAGACAACTCGACCGTTTTTTGGTAAAATGGGAAGACAAGTCATCCATTGAGACAACTCGTCCGTTGAGACAACTCGTCCGTTGAGACAACTCGTCCGTTGAGACAACTCGTCCGTTGAGACAACTCGTCCGTTGAGACAAGTCGACTCATAGATAGGGGAATTGGTTGTGGAAGGAACGGCACGGGGTGACTTTTGATGGGCAGGACAGCGCTGTCGTTTTGGACGGGGCTTGGGTACACAGGGGGCCGGCCGGGTAACGTGAATTGTCATGCTGGTCTATATTTTGTGGCACAGGGCTGGGATTGGATATATATGCGGGGCCGGGAAGGTTTTTTGTTTGTTAATCCAATAGCCTCTACACTGGCCATCATCAACCAAGATGTTTAAGAATACCGGCCTATCACCGCATCGGTGCGGCGATAAATACCGGTGCGGATGCCCAGCCGTGCACCGTGCATGCCGTGTCACCGTACACCTGACCGGGTCCCCGCGCACGGTAATACCACACATTCTGAACCATTCTGGGCCACGCGCACACACAAATACCCAAACATTGACGGGCAACCCGTGTTGAAAATACCACGCGCTCCGCTAGCTACATCATGTACAACGCATTGCATGGTCGAGTTGTCTCCATGTCAAAGTCGACTTGTCTCAACGGACGACTTGGTAAACGGTCGAGTTGTCTGAACGGTCGAGTTGCCTCGAGTCGAGTCGGCCAACGGTCGAGTTGTCCAACATCCATTTCAACAGCCCTGACCATAATTTTTGCAAAAAACAACATAGGCCTATTTGGGGGTGGGGGTAAAAAAATCAATGGGGGGGAAGGGAAGTAAAGTTCCCTACCTACCATATTTTCAAATGCCATGTAGCTTATAAAAAGAGGAAGCAGAACTATTTGGGGGGCCTAAGGTGACTATAAATTTACCACTGATGCACGGAAGAAAGGAACGGCCTTTTTTTTTTTTTAGGGGGTGGGGGGGGGGGGGGGGGTGGGGTAGGAAACATTGATCAATTGCACTTGATCGACATTAACATCTAACCAAATTGAGTTTACCGGTACTTACCAGAAAATCTAAAGTCGTCAGCACCTTGTTGCAGCTCTGTATTTTGACAAAACTCTCGCTCTGCCTCTTTGAACAAGTTGAATACATGTATCTGTAAATAAGGATTAATAAAGATTAAATTTTCGGATGCATTTATCACTTAACGCCTTTTGTTACATGAGGAATTATGAAAACATGACAAAAAAATAGAACTTTGGGATTAAAAAAAGTATGAAAAATCGTGACGTCGTAAGCCTGGTAATCGTTACCTTTAGGACCCCGTTCCATATAAGAGAACGAAGGAGACGGTGTTTCGGAACTTACCTCAATACTTTGCGATGATTCAGGCATGAAAAGTCATTATGTGTGCTTGGATTCATCTAAATAGTTTGCTAAGATATCATGTTGAATAATTAAGCAAGCTTAATTTTGTGGAAAGAGGGCAGGGTTTTGATTTATGAAAACTACAACGAGCACGTCACTCATCACGTCTCTGACTAAAAAAAAAAGGTAGGAAACTGAAAAGTCACATTTTATTTGAAAGTGCGTTTCAAAATTACAAAAAAACATGAGTTATTTAGCCTGCAAAAGTCACTTTGGTAAGCCTACTGTAAAGCCATCTGCAAAAGTCAGTTTTGAATGGAACTCGTAAAAAAATTAAGAGCTGTCCTAAAGGTAACAATTACCGTAGGCCTATGGCTATAGCACTTACATGTACCTGGGCCTTTTCTCATTTATACTAGGAGCTCCACTGATCGCCTGCCGCGAATTTCCCTCGGTCAATTCAGCCTTGTTGCGATGCATGAGGATTCACCGTTTGCCTCAGACGGCGCCGATGCTGATGACGACATGGCAACTATTAAAATCGGTGACTTGAGGCTCGGGGTCGATCCATCTTTAAGTTTAAATCGGGCTTTGAAGAACGAGATCTAGTTTCAATCTGTATGTGTCGTCTAGTATAGGCTACAGTCAGCAGTGAATAGGCAGAGCAAATCTTCGAATAGCCTAGTCCGAAATCTTAAAATCCGATCTCGTTGTCCGGACAAAACCTATCCAATCTCTGCGGGGGAATGAAAGTCAACAAATGTCTCGGTTTTTCCTCAAGTGTCTTGTGCATCCACCGATGACACAAGAAATAGGCATATTCCAGCTTTACAGGCGATTTGGGTGGACAAAGTCTGCCTAGAAATAGACGACAAATCTCAAGACGATCAATGGCGGCCGGATACACGTACACGCTATACCGATCGTGTGTTGTATACACGTTGCGCCCATGCAGAGTGAAACATGAAGATCAAAGAGTGGAAGCTGCATACAAACAATGACGTATGCGGGGTCAATGAATACATTATGACGTCATACCAGCGTTTCGCTTTTAGCTGGATTTCGTTAACGAAAGTCGGGGTGTTTTGACCTTTTTTTTACGGTGAAACGTGGTACATCGAGGTAAACTTTAATTGTAACTGAAATAAGTACACATTTTTAAATCTAGAATAACAAAAATCTGCAAAATTCGAGCGGGGCTGCAGCCCCACTTTAAAATACATGTAGTCCTTTTTGCCAAATTTGCTGTAGACTATTTGTGACCCGCTCTGCAAAAAGGGCACTTATGTTGCAAAATTTGAAAATAGTGTTTCATAGCTGGAAAGGCCATTTTATAAGCTTTCATATGGTATATGTCTGAGGCCTGTAGCATTTTGCAATCACGAGATATTTGGAAATTTGCATGTTTGTTTTCAGGAATTTCTTAAAATGACTTAAGGAGAAACAAGCCATTTAAAGAAACAAAAAGCAAAGCAATAGATGGAAACACTCGACAAAAACACCTTCTTTTTCCAACTTTATTCACTGAAATGAAATAGAATAATATAGGTATCAAAGATGCCAAAAATTCCCTCCCTTCAAAATCACTTGTTTGAAGAATTTTTCACCCTCTTCACATTGAACGGCCCATAACTCGTAAAAGCATACAGCGACTTATGTGCCCTTTTTGCAGAGCGGGTCACATTTGGCCCAAAGCGCATGTATTGCATCTTAAGTGAATAATCCGGTAATTTTATTGCCAGATGAACTTGTGGTAAAATTGGCACTTTATCTCAGATTGACTGACATACATGCACATGCATGGAAAAAATAACTTCCTACACATGTACATGTAAGCATAATGAATCTTATTTTTGTACCTATTTTTAGTCGGAACATCCTGTTTTTCACCCACAAATATTCCGTGTTTTTTCCTGTAAACCAGGAACGTAGACTCAAAGTGCCAATTTTGCTTGGTGTGGTGAGTATATTTTCTTCAGCAACCCCCTCCGTCCTCAATGGACAGTAACAAGTGTAGCGTCCAGTTTGACCAGGCCTACAATTACCATACAAATGAGCTCAAGTTAGTCAATTTGATTGTGAGCGCAAGGGGCCAATTTGGTAAATAATTAAAGGTATTGCATTGGCGACAGCACCAGTGTGGTCATCGGACTCCTATTTGAACTTTCCTTTCAATCACTGCCCTCCGCAGGGTTCAAATATTTGTCCACCCAGTGATTACGTCCCACGGAGTCCAGCTTGGGAAAATTCCTTGCGATCAGTCAGGGGACCATAAAAATACAATTACACCGACTTACTGCTTACGAGGTGCACTTATTAGATTGGTAATTTGTTTTGGATATTTTTAAGTTGGCAAATGTTCTTGCTTTAATACTGAGGTTCAGTTTTGAGCCGTGTCCGCACTGGACTTTTTTTTTTAAGGTTTTACCGAGACGATGGTAAAATGAAAAAAGGTCAAATGTGACCACTGTCCGCACTTGGACTTTCAAAACAGGAAAATTTTACCGAGACCGTGGTAGAAGTAACCGAGCTGTCAGTATAATGACTCATGAGGGCGCTTTGCGTGACCTTTCTACATTGACGCGATTGACCCAAATCACGCCTGCCTTTTCATTTTTTCGGCTGATGTGTACATGCAGGCCTGTATGTCTTTAGCACCAATCAAACTTCCGACTGTATCAATAATAAAATCTGCCATGATTGCGACCAAAAGAGGAACAACGCACTGGAATTTGGAAACTTGCCACGTGCACCGCACCGCGGTAAAACAATGCAAAGCGCATGCGTGGTGTCCCTCTGTAGCATGACCTCGCGCTCGGGCCGGATGTACATTGTACGCTTTCCTGAGCCGCTTTTACCGACTTGCACTGTCCGCACTGGACTTATCGTCTCGGGAAAAGTTACCTGGTCAGTTTTCCTGGGCAGCAGTTGCCCGGTAGAAGTAACCGCTGGATTCAGGAAGAGTAACTGAGAGGAAAACGTCCTAGGCTGTCCGCACTGGACTTAAAATGGGAAAAGTACCCATCGTCTCGGTAAGTTTTACCAAAATAAGTCCAGTGCGGACAGGCCTTTAGATGTGCAGTGGCAGTTTCATATGGCTATGTTCAGACAGCATTTTAGTTAAAATGGTAAAAGTTAAAAAGGTCGCGCACCACAGGTGGCCGGTCCTAACATTTAAATGTACCGAAGTGGTTTATCTCCATTCTGTTGTACATTTAAATAGGACATGTCGCTGGACGTGACAACCACGATTAAATGTTTACACAGCAAAAAGCGCGCCACAAACAGGGTTACATCTATGTAATAACACCTTATATATAAACACCGGGTCAACTGTGCTGGCTAAAACAGGAAGCGTGTTAGCTGAAACCATTCAGACATCGTACTAGAAGATAAAACCATTCTAGTATTTCTAAACCCTCCCTTCGAGGTGTTTCAAATCACTGTTTTAGTGGCGAGATAAACCTGATTCGGTTGAAAACCATTCAGACACTGTTTTTAATAGCAGAAAAGTTACACCAAATCGAGTTGCACAAGTTTCATTACATCAATCAGGAAGTATCATCATTTTTCTCAGAAATTTTCATTTTCCAGTATTTCAGATCATCCATTGGCATGAATATTTACTAGTTATGTTGCACACGTATGTGTGTGTGAAAGAACAAGCCGAACTCACATATTAAAAAAAAAATCTTGCACATTTTATTTTGGGGGATTTGGTGGTTTCGTATAGAAAGGGAGGTTATGAGTTAGGATTTCATACCTTTAGGCTGAAAAATAAGTTGCATAATATAATCGTTAAAAAAATTACGCCAGAAAATGTTCATTTGTTTGTTTTGTTTTGTTTTAATCGCTATGTATTTCACGCATCCTGCCCCAAGAGATTGCCTGCCCCAAGAGAGTCGGATTTGACAGTCCCACAGTAAAACCATGTCTGCTGATACTAAGGCCCAACAAAAATAGTTTGGTTGTCCTCCACACCCCTCCGCCAGTGGGGGGGTAGGTGGGCGGACTTTAAATAATCCATTGGGAATATGGGACAAAAAGGGTACCGCATTATCCTCTCGAGTCACGTCGCGCTCATTAGTAATCCTACATTTAATCCATTATTGGGGAATTATGGAGGCGTAGAAAGTTGGTCATCACCAGTCTGGCTTTTTATTCAAAAAATGTTGTGAAGAATTTCGGATTTTTGTTGGAGCCTTCGAGTCCCTGCACGTACGTGTACGTGCAGTTGACAGTTTTCTCTGCAAGTTTACCATGTTTGTTCTCACTGTTGGGGTTCTTTTTTTTTCTGGTTGGGCTTGAACTTTTGTTAGCTGCAGGGGGAGCCATATATTTGCATGCTGTCATTTTGCCTCGGTAAAGAAACTTTTGTTGAAGGCGAAGTTGACGAGAATTAGCTGAGTTAGTCCTAGATTACAATTGCCTGGAGTGCGATTGCCAATGTGGGGAAATTTTGCAAAAAAATCCACTGGAGTTCACTGACCTGCTGGCTCCTGGTGCCAGCTGAAAATACTGGACAACAGTTTCAGGTTATTTTTTGTTGAAGACAATTATGTCCGGGGTGTTTTGGCAAATGTTTGGGATGTGGATTCAGGGTGGTGCACAACCTCCTTGAAATTGTGAATTTTTACCCACTGCATTTAATTCCTGTAAATTTTTTCGCTACCCCCTTCAAAAAGTATAGAGCGGAAGCGTCGCGTCACCCGTCAAGTCGACAGCAAAAGTTTCCAGGACTTGTACGCGCATGTGTAGTTGCCCACCCTCTTTTTATGAATGACATGTACAACCTGGTACTTTGCCTGCGATTGGGAATGCAGTGGTAATTTTCGCATCCAAAATGAAAGCACATGGTGAATTTCGATTATTACGCTGCAAAATGTTGATCTTACACATAAACAAAATAAACAAATGGAACTAAATAAAAACCCACATACATGTACATTTGTATTTAGCAACTATTTGATAGAAATGCTAGGTTTTTTCAGCGTACCCTCAATGTTTTCAACTGTTTTTTTTCTGTTGATAGCACTGCAAAGGTGAGGTCTGAGTTTTCCGTGGAAAAAAATTTAAATGTCCAACATTATTTATTTATTCATTTATTTGTGTTCCGTGCCCAAACGTGACTGCAATATGAATATTTAATGACAAATTACCTTCTATAAGAGCGATTACCCCCTGTAAAAAGTTAATAGCCTCTTTATTGGCATTTTTTTCGTGCTTGTTTACTTTTTGTTTATTTTTGGAATTGATTCCGAGTGGAATCGCGATTCTCAGATGGAATCGGAATCGATTCCAAAAATGTTGGATGCACCCAAGCCTACTGATAAGTAATACCATGGACGCCTACAATCACACGTGAGCTGTCAAATAAACATATGCAGACATTGTACAAGTATGTACATTGTACAACGCATGCGCTGCACATGTTTTAGTCTTTTCTCAATACGAATATCGCTACGCGTTAGCTGCGTGTACGTGCATTGTACACTGGGAATAAGATGGTGGCATTCAGTGCGGTTGGTTGCACTTGACCAAGGCTAGCAACAAAGCAACGCGCAGATGCGCTTTAGGGGTTGGCCTTATTCAACAATTGCTCTAACCCCAGGTCTTAGTAGTCTTTTCTCAAGACGAAGTTCGCAACACGTTATCTGCATGCACGTACATTGCACAGTCGGCTCTCAACCCTAACGTTCATAAATCCATCAAAATCCTTCCCCTGTTTTGGAGGATTTTGGCGGATTCAGGATACCTCCATATTTCAACCTGGGGGATTTTGATGGATTGAGGATTGTAAGCCTAGTGTTACTGCAGGATTTTGATGGATTCAGGATACCTCCATATTGAGCAGTCACCCAAAACCAACTTTTTGTGCCTGACAAAATAGTGGATTTTGGTGGATTCAGGATACTTTCTAGTAAAGTTAGGGTTAATAAGTGCTGGGTTAACATGATATCTCGGTTAACACGAGCATTTTTGTTGGTCCCGACCGAATTGTGCATATTCCTATTGTGCAATTTCTTTAATACGAGCTCTGGTAACGCGAGAACTCGGCTAAGACGAGCATTTTGTGTTTGCCCACCACTTCCAAAAGCCTTGTTATCGCCCCATCTACAATGAGCAATTTAAAGAACACTTCGTCAATCAATCAATCACACGCAGCATTTGAATGCTTTCGGATGTTTTAATGCTTCAGCAAATTCTTTGAATTGATCAGAGAAGAACTGCTAACAGATCCTTGTAAAATCTTGCCAAACACAAAGCCATTCAGTCTAGGGGTGTGCATTTACGGGTAGTAAAAGCTTTATACAGTTGTATTTATTGTGGAATGAGGCATGCTATTATGTCTGGTCGAGGCTCTTTATCCATACCCTAGACTACAAAAACCACAACCGGTAAATTCCCTTTATTGTCAATTTTCGTGAGCGTCACGGTCATAAACATGAAATCTGTGCTGGTTTCCCTTGTAGTCGTGTTTTAATTTTGAAAATTCCCTACAAATAACATTCGAAACCTTACCTTTTTCATTTTCTGGGAAGTTACTATGCGATAATGTAAAGTTGTACGGGTACTCAATTTCATAATCTGGAACCGGTTCCTGACATGAATGGTCGGGTTCTCGGGTACCCGGTTCCGATGCACACTCCTAATTCAGTCGGTCTAAAATGCTAAACATTGCCACTCGCTAATCCGGACTTGCGGTTTCTAACTAAACAAAATGGGCCGGCCAATGTGCATTGTTGGGCTACTCGAGTAGGCTATGGTTTTTTTGTTTGATCATTTTTAAGACGGACAATGAGTCTTGCGGCTCTCTGTCGAGCTGGATGACAAATGATGCCCGACGATCAGCTATAAGCATGCAGTGGAAGGAGGGGATCCGGAGACAAAGAAAGCAATGGCTCTTTCCCGGGCCGCCAAAATTATTCATGCCGTGATGGACTGACGATCTTCAGCATTACGCAAGCCACACATACCAGACCAAAATAAAAACCCCAAACTCACATGTCTTTATTTCCCCTGTAAACCCAACCACAATGACGAATCTGGCATTGTGGAACACCACCCCAAACGTGCGAAAACACACACTTGCTTTAGTTCCCCTTCTGGCCAGCCGAAAAAAAAAAATAACCCAACCATGCAAAGGCAATCATGAAAGCAAGATGTTTGCGCACTCTTTTGTTCAGTAAATATAAATCCCGTTTGAGACTCAAAATATTTAATTTACCTCCATGATTATAAATTAATTTCATCCCTGACAATCCCACCCCAACATTTCCATGAATTTTACCGTAACAACTTGTCATTGATGAATACAAGTTGTATTAAAGTAAATGCTGTAGGAGTGATGCTCACTTGGAGACACTATAGTTTAACAGTGTTCTCAAAATGTTCTAAACAAGTTGTATTAAAGTAAATGCTGTAGAAGTGATGCTTCCCTTGGAGACATTCCGTTCCTAAAATGTTCTAAACAAGTTTCACCAAAGTCAATGCGACTTAAGCATACCTCCAGTATTAAAGTTAGCCGGAGGTACCTTTAAGTTAGTTCCACGAAATTGTTAGAATTTGCAATTCTTATCCATAAAATTTGTTTATTGCATTTAAGCATGCTGGTCGGGATGCCTTGGCTTAAAGAGGCGCCATCGTAACACAAATTACATCACTGGATGAGTTCTAGTTAGTTGCTGTGTGGCGCGTCACATGATACAAGCTAGTTAGCGTGAACAATGAGGGCGTAGTTGCGTGAGGAGGCACAGCGCGTCAGTTTGCTGGTAGCCAGGGAACAGGCCACACGCTCCGTTGTTTTGCTGGTGCGTGTGCGAGAGGCGCGCATATAATTAATACCAGTACAGGGGTCTGGACTGCGCCGCCACGTCTGTGTGATGAGCCGGCGTGCTTGGTTGGCCTGTATTGTTGTATTGTTGAGTGCGTGGGCTCGGGTGCGCTGTAAACTTAGCGTAGTCGCAGACTCAAATTGGGGCAGCATTACATGCTGTTGGAGGGGCGCACTTGGCACGCGTGTCCTCTGCATAAGCTGTATAGTGGAGGCGCGCATTAGGCACATGGTGGATCCACTGCATAAAAGGCATATGTGACCCACTCTGCAAAAAGGGCAATTATGTTGCAAAATTTGAAAATAGTGTATTATATATAGCTGGAAAGGCCATTTTATAAGCTTCCATATGCTATATGTCTGAGGCCTGTAGCATTTTGCATTTGCAAGATATTTTGAAATTTGCATGTTTGTTTTCAGGAATTTCTTGAAATGACAAGCCATTAAAAATAAGAAAAAAGAAAGCAAAGCAATAGATTGAAGCACTTGACACAAACACATTCTTTTTCCAACTTTATTACTGAAATCAAAGATTTTGGTTATGAACTAGGATAATATACATATTTTTTGTGTAGGTATCAAAGGTGCAAAAAAATCCGTCCCTTAAAAATCACAGAATTTTTCACCCTCTTCACATAGAACGGCCCATTACCCGTAAAAGCATACAGCGACTTATGTGCCCTTTTTGCAGAGCGGGTCACATATTTCATCAGTTTCATCTATCAGTTTGATTTTGTATGTGTTGAAATGATACTGCTTCTGCCTCTGTCTCCTTGTTGTGTTCCCTGTAGACGGTGATATTTTTTCCCTCAAACGGGCGATCTCTATATTCAACCGCTCGTGCGCGCCTCACTCAGCCGCTCGGGCGCGGGTCGAGAAAACAGCCACAGTATGAATCAAGAGTCATGGTTGTTACATATTTGATAAGAGTCTACCTACTTCTTGCATGTCAATTTGGAGAATAAAATAACACTTGTTTGTGTTTTTTTTTTAATGTTATATGATTGCGTGGTACTTAAAAGAAAATATCTAAATGATTCTCAATGTATCCTCAACAGTGAGAGGGTCCACTTTGCAGGTGGATCCAAGGCTTGCCCCCACATCCTCTCCCCCCCCCCCCCCCCCAAAGTTATTCCACGGCTTGTAAAAGATGTGCCGTGACACGAGGCAACAGTTACAAGCAGCTTGGAGGCAATTGACCTATCGCGGTAGCATCGTGTCAACGCAGGTTGTGAATTATTGTCCAATCACATCAACTGTGATTCCACGTGGAACGCGCAAACTCTGCGACAAACAAAAGTTACTGCACAAAATTCCGATAGGGTTGTCTAAGGGGCGTGGTTAACTGGCAAACGGCGATAGGTCAATTAACAGCACTGCAGGCTAAACAGAATGCTTGGGTAGCAAAAAATACATTGTTGCTGACATTGTACATGTATATCTACATGAAGTATTCTTAAGAATGTATGTGAAAATTGGATTGTGAATGTTTTTTTTCTACTTGCCTAGCACGAGGGATTGCCTAGCACTGATTGCCTGTGAATTACCCTGTGTGACATGGCCTTTATTGCCAGATTTTTTTCTTAGGGTACTTGAATTAAACTCCGTAAAAAAAGGTGTTGTATACATTGGGGGGGGGGGGGGGAGGATCTTTCAAAGTCATGTACAAAAACCTTAAATTTAGCATTTATTTTAAAATTTGAGGACACCTATTTTTTTTCGCCCCAAACTGTCCAGCCCCATTTTTTGCCAGCCTGGATCCGCTGCTAGGGGCTGCAAACCTTTTGAAAAGTTTTTTCAAAGAAAATGTGAAATGTTTTCTCAGTCCTAAATTGCTGTTACAACATGTGATTCAAAAAATTGGCAACAGTTAGTACTATATTACTGGTTTCGCATAGTTCTAATGTGTTATAGCCTTCTGGTTGAGATTATGCATGCGTAAGTTCCATCTACATAAAATCCTCAAAAAAAGTTTGGAAACTCAAGTTTGACAGACGATTTCTCTCTTGTTTCTAACTCCTTTTTCTTGAATTTGGTATCATTTGAAAGCCCTGTTATTCTTTTTTACAATGATGTGTCATTTGTTATGATTAAGCAATTGGGGGATGTGCAGCACAGCTGAATATGGGGGTGGGTGTAAAGTAAAATGTTACAAAATCTTTGCTTGGAGGATGGGAATGTGCAACAGATCTGCAACAGATCCTGATTGATGAATGGGACGCCATCCCACAGCAATGTGTGACCCGGCTCGTGAACAGTATGAGGAGGTGCCAGGCTGTTGTGGCTGCATTCGGATCGTCCACCCGCTACTGAGGCTCTTGACTTAACATTGTTCAATGAAGAAACTGTTCAATGATTAAACCAGAACAAAAAGACTTTCCTTAAGTCTTGTTTTTTCTTTTGTTAGTGATAGTGTTGCATTGTACTGTGAGAGAGACTTCTTGTTTAATACTGATGGAGCATTTCTGGGTGTTTGAGTGCAGAAAATGACAAATTCTTTTACTCTCTTTGAAACGCAAGCACATTTCCAACAGAGTTGCTATCCCGGAGGCAATTTATTGTGACAGGCCATGTGGATTTCTAAACTTTTCCCGCACATTTATGGCTTACAACCTTTCAATATTGGTTAGTAAGCAGATAATCATTCCAGACACACCAATCCTCCAAACGACTAACAGCAAGAGTCAATACAACTTTTTTTGAGGAGTTTATTTCCATGAATTCAAGGGTTCAGTCTGGCAGACAAAGTGACATTTTTGCCACCAATGAAGTAGGTGGATTCCTTGGGCGATGCCCCATCAAATTAGATAGGGAGTGATGGAGGAACTAGACGGGAGCCCCCCTTTGGCATTGACCCACCAGATTAGGATAAGATCGTGGAGAGCAGGCACCTTGTGACCGAACTTCCTGGAGAGAGCCAGAGGGAAGGCTGTGTGGTATCTTTCACAAGACTTCAAAATCTGATCTGACAAGATATATGTATTTCTGGGCATTTCAATTTGTCATCCAAATTGCTCTGTCGGTAAAGAGCTGTCTTCATTTTTTGGGGGGGATGTTGGAGAGCAACGAGGGGATTGTGATGTTAGCTGACTTGGTGCTGGGAACCCCCCGAGCTACTTCCCTTCATTTGTTCCATTACCCGTAGGTAATTGACAAGTCGCAGGAGAATCACACGAACGAAGTTTGGGAAGTATTGTCTGATCAAGTTGGTTATAATTCAAAGTGGAACATGCATAATCCGAGACAAAAATTTAGCCTCGTCTTGTTTAAAGGTAGTGGACACGATTGGTAATTCTCCAATTTGTTTTTTACTGAATTATTACGAAATACCTTACTAGACTGTAAGTGGAATTACGTCAAGCGCATGTGTAGTTAAGTCTGATTACCCGCAGATTCTACTGGAGCGGGGAATTAAAAATGGCTGACCTCAAGGGCCATTGTGTAGTTAAGGGCCCTGTTCCTATAAGAGAACAAAATGCACGTTTAAGTTATTGGACTTAGCAAACTAGATTGTGACAATAAAAACCAACAGGTACAATGTATATGTCGTAGATAGAGGGCAGGGTTTTTAATTTTTTGTGTGGCAAATATTGGGGTAAAGCGACAACGAAGATGACAAAACGCAACACGAAAATATAGATGGCGATCACTGCGAGGCACATTAAACACGCAAAACCGCACTGTTTTCAAGACACCAACTGCAAAACACATAAGAGAATTGCATTTTTTACAGCAATAAACAAATAATAATTGTTATGCATATATAGCACTTTCCATCGTTTCAACGATCTCAAAGCGCTTTACAATTATTACCCCATTCATCAGGCCCTGGACCACGCCTCAATGATGTCATTGAGAGAAGTATACTTTAGGTTGATAAATTCATTTTGGAATGATAAAGACAACATTGACTCAAATATAAAGAGGGGCCCGTAACTGCACGATCGCCGACTCAAGTGCTCGGTGACATCAACAGGAGAGGGCGTTTGAGCGTTTTATTAGCCCAGCTCTCCTTCACCCGAGTCGATCCGGGTGAGCTACTCGAACGCACCCAGTAGTGACCTGATGGAGGTCAATTAAAACCCTAACCCACTAGGGTGTATGCAGAAAAGTGCTGGGCGATACGACGATAAAATCGCGATGATGCAATATTTGCCGCCCAAAAATAGAAATCGGCTACATGTTTTTTTAAATCGAAAAATCAAGATATCGCCGATATCGTTTGTAAAATCGGTGATTTTTTTCGGAACCCCTATTTTCCCTTAAAAAATCGGTGATACTTTCTTTTTACCAGCAAATTCGCTAAAATTAAATTCCTGGTAAGTGAGGTTCAAGTCGAAGTGACATCATCTATGCGAACTTTTTATTTATAGTGTAAATAATGAGCCTATCAATTGCTAATTCAATTGCTAATTCAATTAATTTTTTTTAATGTGATTCAACAACTCGCAGAAAACATTTTGTTTTGTTTAAAGTCTAAGTTTATAATAATGGAAGCTGTCAGTAAATCTGCGATAAAATGCAAAATCTATTAAAACGTTCTAAATATCTAAAGTATACAATCAGCGTACTCCGCACTTCATTGTATTTTTTAGTTTCATTCACATGCAAATTAGCCAACCCAGCTCTGGCCATTTGAAGCACGATATGTGGGCAAGGGAACCAACCCCCCCCCCCCCCCCCCCCTTGTGTCGGTCATCTCAGGAATTCTTTTAAGAAATCTAGGGGGGTTAGGTAACAATAGTCTGGAGTGTATAGGGTAATGGATCTGGCTGGTGGCGGTAACAAAGAAAAGGCTTTGATCCAGATATCCGCAGACTAAGCTTAGACTACGCTGTTTCTCAATATTGATGGCTGGCCTAAGAAACGGCCTCAAACAATGACTGGCGACAAACACGTCCGGCGATTATGTAGTTATGAACGAACTTTTGCGACATTTCAATCATGCTGAAATTTGTTGAAAAAATCGACTACGAAAAAAATCAATATCGTCAGCCCTAATGCAGAATCATATTAAAACTGTTGGATTTAGCAGGGTTTAGGGATAATTATTAACCGTATCGGTCCTGAATTTTAATATTATTTAAACCTATGAAGTTTGGGTTAAGTCTGCCTTGTTGTAGTTTTTGGTGAGATGCTTGTTTACATAATTCCTTTTTTTTTTTTAAATTGAAAGCAGCTTTTTTTGCTGCTGGAAGTGTTTTCAAAGAATGCTGCTTCTCAGTGATGGGACTTCCTCCCACTTCCTGTGTGCACAGCTGACAATAGCCCTGTCCGCACTGGACTTATTTTGGTAAAACTTACCGAGACGATGGGAACTTTTCCCATTTTAAGTCCAGTGCGGACAGCCTAGGACGTTTTCCTCTCAGTTACTTTTCCTGAGTCCAGCGGTTACTTCTACCGGCCAACTGCTGCCCAGGAAAACTGACCAGGTAACTTTTCCCGAGACGATAAGTCCAGTGCGGACAGTGCGTTGCGGTAAAAGCGGCTCAGGAAAGCGTACATCCGGCCCGAGCGCAAGGTCATGCTTCACAGGGAAACCACGCATGCGCTTTGCATTGTTTTACCGCAGTGCGGTGCCCGTGACAAGTTTCCAAATTCCAGTGCGTTGTTTCTCTTTTGGTCGCAATCATGGTAGATTTTATTATTGATAAAGTCGGAAGTTTGATTGGTGCTAAAGACGTAGGCCTGCGTGTACACATCGGCCGGAAAAATGAAAAAGCAGGCGTGATTTGGGTCAATCGCGTCAATGTAGAAAGGTCACGCAAAGCGCCCTCATGAGTCGTTATATTGACAGCTCGGTTATTTCTCCCACGGTCTCGGTAAAATTTTCCCGTGTTGAAAGTCCAAGTGCGGACAGTGGTCACATTTGACCATTTTTCATTTTACCATCGTCTCAGTAAAACCTTCCCAAAAAAAAGTCCAGTGCAGACACGGCTAATGTCTCTTCTCTTCATCCTGTTCATATTGATGCCATTGAAATATCATCATAAATTGTGCATGTTTTGTAAATTGTACATCATTGCCAGCCATCCATTGTACATCAAGTGAGTTATATGTAGTCATTGAGTAAGTACACTTAATGCTTAAAACCTGTTGTAGTCATTCAGCTTGGACTATATTTAATACCAGTAGATACCTATCGCAATCAATCATTTATAGTTTCTCAAGAAATTTTGTTCGATGTCATCTTGTTAAACTTGCCTTTAAATACAAAATAATGCATCTATTTGTATTATGCTGACAGATGGGAGGCTCTTCAGTTTATAGCCTCCAAATTTACAAAAGAACGTTATTAAAGAATCTTCAAGGCACACTTTACCCTGAAATCTCAAAAATTCTCATCTCTTTGGTTTAGTTACCTAACCTATTTTCAACGTCTCTAGTGTAAAAATTCTACCATAATATGTACATCTGGAGAAATGTGGGAAAAAAACCTGAAGTTTTGACATTGGCAGCCGATTTTACGAAACCTTCTGCAATTGCGTAACTCTACTTACGCCACAATTTATTGCGTAAGTTGTGCAACATCTGTGACATTTTTAAAATTGATTTCCCGAAAGGTACGCAGTGCGTAAGTCGCTGACTTGCGCCACAAATTATGGCGTAACTTACGCACTCGTTTTAGGTGGTTAGGTTGTCCGCACTAACACCGAAATGATGACTGAGCTAGCTGAGCGTGAGCATAGTAGAGCCGTTAGTTGCTCAAATCATTTATTAACCAGTTCACACCGGGATTATTTTGACATTCACTGGGCCCAGGCGCGGGATTATTTTTCACGAACCTCGATGCCAGCCGGGTGGAGGCGGAATCAGGCCGTAATCTGCAGGTAGCGCACCCTGATATTTCTGGCCTCGCTCGCTGCGAGCGGGTCGGTGACAGATATTTCCGGCCTCGAGTGCGTGTTTATCAGTTATCCGTTCTAAATTACCGCAAAACCTTTGCGTGTATACACGCGAACTGGTTAAATTCACTAGATTATTTCAGAGAGTAATGAAATGATCATCCGCTCTAGGTTTACCTGTCAGATATTTCCAAAAGTTGCCATCAATTTTTTTTTTTCGGAGCGAAGTTTCATAAGTGAAAAGCTTAAAAATGGCGCCCCACAGTTCAATTTTGCGACTGTTCCATGTATTTTTATTGTACTAAAACAGTCGTCGTAAAAGCGGCATTCAGCCTCGTCCGCGGCGTATCAAAACAAATAAAACATTGCGCAGCTATGCACTGTTTCGTGAAATGGATCGCAAGGATGTAGCGCAGCTGTGCATCATTTTTATAGCGTAAATCCTACGCCATGGCGTAAGTTGCGCATGGTTTCGTGAAATTCGGCTGCTGGACCTCCAGACTGGTGCTACACATAAAGTGCAGTCTGTATGCAACATAAGTGCTACTGAGCAACGGGCACAGCTCTGAATTAAAAAAAAATTTTTACAGCCCGACTTTTTCTAACCGAACTGGCATTCCTGAAATGATTTTCATTATTTGATTTGACAAACGGCAAATTTGCAAGGGATGGTCGTTTTTTTTATGTATTTGAATGATCTTTTCAACCATAATAATAAAAAACCAGTTCGGTATCTCAAAGGTCAAAGGTTATTCGGGATAAAATTGCTGACGTAATGTCACGCCATAATACGCGAACGCCTGTTCTGATTGAATTTAATACGTGCGCGTTGTGCGACCACCTTTTGCGTTCACACGCGCGCATTAGGTCACGCGGGTCATTCGGGATAAAATGTCATTGTGCACATGCGCAGTTGAAATACCGAACTGGCTTATTGTAGGACGAATGCTTTTTGCAACCCAATTGGAGTGCCTTCAAGGCATTGTTCCCCCTTAAATGAATAAAATATTACATCATACATACATTGTATGTTGCTGTGTTTGAAGGATACATCATTATGAGGTGTTACATGGGAAACCAGTATTTCTTCACAACTTTCGTTGGTGGGTTATTTTGAAGGATTGATGTTCATGCTGATGCTCATATTAGATCATATTTTGTATTTTTGTAACACATGGTAATACATGTATTTGTGAAAATAAGTTGAACTGGATATATCCATTACATGTACATGTTTCCTTTAAAGTGTATCAGCTGCAAAGATTCTCGGAATCCATGCAATCAAAATAATAATAATTTATTGGCATATGCAACATTTTGATGTGAAATGGAAGGGCTTTCACAGCTGTCTGAACGTTGGCCTCAAATTGTGACAGATACCATTCCAGGGGTTTTCCCCTGCCCTGTCACCTCATGCATGTGATTACAGGCTCCCCCCCCCCCCCCCCCAAGCACCCCTGCCCAAAACGTTTTATTGCCAAAAAATGAGGAAGCTTTTAGGTTTTTTTTTACACAAAAAAGAACCCATACATGCTCATGGCAAAAGGATGTTACTTAAAACAATGTGGCCTTTTCATTTCTTTAATAAATCCCTCCTATGCAAACATACATTCTGAGCCATGTTGTTGTATGGGTCAAAATCAGTCAAGGTGATTGTTTTTGACCCTCCTGCCATAGTACAAAACCACATGTAATCTGATCATGTCTGTGTAAAAAAGTGTAGCAGGGGAGGTGGAAGGAAATTTTGACTGATTTTGACCTTTTAAATAGTAGGAGGGTTTTAAAGGGTGGCTGCAATGGAATTTTCATTGTGTATATATCGATGAAATAAAGTTTTTGAAACACAACTGTGTGTTGTTTGTATTTTGTTATTTTGCGTAAGCATTTGAAAATAATTTTTTTAAGGCGGGAGGGGGTCAGCCCCGCCCATCAAGTGGTAACACCGATGTGACGTCATCCCGGGAACCCGGCTGGCTGGTGGCTGGTCGGCCATGACTCGACCATGACTCGACATGTACATGTAGTACAGTACACCGAGCGTGCGTTGCATTGACATGCACGTGTGTTTTCGCTGTGTCGTGAAAAACTTTCAGTTTTTTGCGAATGTTTTTCGTCGATAATACCGTGTCGTTGTGTTGCTGCTGGATTCAGCAACACCACTTTGGATGGTGTCAGTCTTCATCTCTTTCCAGTAGAACCGAAATACCGTCCTATTTGGACTCAGTCAGAGAGTGTTAGGCCGTGTCCGAATTACTTGGCTGCGGCTTGAAATTACACACAAGTCTATGGTAGTGGCTGCAGCCACATCACATAGACTTGTGTGCAATTTCAAGCCATAGCCAAGTAATTCGGACACGGCCTTATTTAGCCTAGCAATCGTTGGTTTTCAAGTCTTTCACTGCGTTCCGCATCGAGGAACTCTTCGTCCACTCTTGCTAATCTCAGCTCAGTCGAATGCACATTCTTCTTGTCAGAGCTACATTGTATCTAGAGATTGGATCGAATAGACAAAGTTTTCTGGATCTGGTCTATCGATGACTCTGTAGAGCTGCGATGAGTAGGTATTCTGAATTTTATGACGACCCTTTGAACTGGTGTTGTTTGAGGTACACTATATCTCCGATTCCAAACGTGTATGGTTTAGCTTTACGGTCGAAGATATCTTTGCGTGATTCTGCAGCTGATCTTAACCTTTCCTGAGCGAGCATAAATGATTGTTTCAAGCGTTGTTGGTGCAGCAACACCCAGTCTTCAGAACTCTCATGTTGTTGATTCCCAAGAAGTAGATCGACCGGAAGGATGGCTTCCCTTCCAAACATCAAATAGAATGGCGTGAAGTCTGTAGCTGGGTGAATGGTAGCATTGTAACAATAAACTAGTTCACCCACATGCTTATTCCAGTGTCTCTTCTGCTTGTCCGTCAAGGTTCTGAGGAGATCGTGCATAGTCCTGTTAAAGGGCTCGCACTAGGGGTGTGCATTAGAACCGGGTACCCGAGTACCTGACCGTTCATGTCAGGAACCGGTTCCAGATTATGGAATCGAGTACCCGTACAACTTTACATTATCGCATAGTTACTTCCCAGACAATGAAAAAAGAAAGGTTCTGAATGTTACATGTATTTGTCGGGAATTTTCAAAATTAGAACTGGACTACATGTATGTGGGAAAACAGCACAGATTTCACGTTTATGACGCTCACGAAAGTTGACAATAAAGGGAATTTACTGGTCATGGTTTTTGCAGTCTGGGTATGGATAAGAGCCTCGACGAGACATAATAGCATGCCTCAATCCACAATAAATGCAACTGTATAAGCTTCCGGACAAGTCTTTTGTGATGATGCCGGTGAATGCGCGCGTGCCGGCACACGCAAAGGTGGAGAAGTGATCATGTTTACTGGATGCAGGCATGACTGGAAATTTTCAGAATTTTGTCTGAATTCAGAGAAAGATATTATTACAACTTCCGGGATTGGAAGTTTTGGGTTGGGTTTCTTTAACGGGTACCCGGGTACCCGTATTTTTTTCAGTCGGGTACCCGGTTCTTTTAATACCCGTAAATGCACACCCCTAGCTCGCACTGTGCGTGGTAAGTTGTAGTTCTGGACTTACTGATGTACCATACAAGGAACAAAGGTGTTGGATCAAGTTAGACTCAAACTGCCTCCCCTGATCGGAGTGGATCTGTTCTGGAACTCCAAACTTGATAAACCATTCATTGACGAGGACTTTTGCTGTTGTCACAGCGGTTTGATCTTTGGTCGGAACTGCTATTGGGTGTATTTGGAAAAAATATCAGTAATGACAAGAACATTTTCAACGCGATCCAATGTTGGTTCTAATACCGTGAAGTCGATTGCAATCACTTCAAGCAGACATGATGCAATCAGATGACTCGGGATTCCTTGGGTTAGGAGACGGAACTTTTGCCACGATGCATCTTATTGATCTGCTTATTGCAGTAGGTATGTACTCATTTTAGCTGTACCGCGTTAGAGACTGCTCGGTCCTGATGTGTCCGTACATTTAACCCTCTGGTCAGTACGCCAATTCTCATCTGAAGACGGACGAATCCAACGTAGGTCATTAAACAGAGCTGTTATCACAACCACAGCAATACCCAAAAGTAACCAAAAGATTAAAACACACTGTTGATTAGTATACTCGGAACTCATTTTGTGAATCAATGACTACGACGCGTCATAGTTGTTCGCACTATCGCGACGGCGCAACAATGTCCTCGGTGAAAGAAGACTCGACACTAAATGAGTCCCCACACCGCTGCGTCCATCCTGACGATGACTAGAATAACGTTACAGACTAGGCACGCAGGAGTCCGGACACCGCACGGAAAGTACCTGAAAGTTCACGTAAACAGGGCGCCCTCTTCCGTTGGAGTTGAGAAAGATTCATTTAGGGCTATCCCTAATGCCAAAAGCTTCAGTTTCGGGCAACCCCTAACAGGAAAAAGATAGGGTTTTATATGTTAGTGTTAGGGTGTACTACGGGCAAAGATTATCAATGGATACTTCGTTTGGACCACTACTACAGAAATGTAGATAACGTGGATTGGAAATATAGAAGTGGGGACGGTCATGGCGTCTTTACTTAGGGAGGGCCCTAAAGCTTTTTTACTTGAAAGACGGCTATTCAGCCTATTATACTATAGGGATGACAACTCATCTGATTTACTATAGTATAGGGACGGCTACATATCTTATATAAACTTGGGACCACTATGTGGCCTAATTGCTCTGGAAAAGCTAGAGTCTAGCCGTGAAAGAAGCTAGAGTGTAGCCGCCAAAAAGCTAGAAAAAACTAGACTAGCCGCCAAACGGCTACATGTGTAGCTGTTGGGCTAGAAATGTAGCCATCATGGGGGCTAGAAAAATCTAGAGTCTAGCCGCAAAAAGCCTTGAGAGAAAGCTAGACTAGCCGCCAAACGGCTACATGTGTAGCCGTTGGGCTGAAAATGTAGCCGTCTTGGGGCTAGAAAAAGCTAGAGTATAGCCGAAAAAAGGCTAGAGAAAGCTAGACTAGCCGCCAAACGGCTACATATTTAATCGCGCGTGGCTGGTTCCCTCAACAACGGCATACATCCACACGTACAGTTATGCACACTAGTGATCAAACTACTCTCGCCGAGTTTCCGTGTTCCCGAGATGACGTCACGCAGTTAGGGGCGCGGAAACAATAGAGAAAGGGGGGAACTTTACACCAAAAATGGGCAGAAACACGGGAAACACATTTTAATCACATTTTTTATATTGTAAAAGAGTTATACAACACAAAATTAAATTGTTGGTACAATTTCATTGCAGCCACCCTTTAACTAGCCAAACATTCAGTCTTGAGTTATGTTTCTGTATAATACATGTAGGTCACCTCAAACTATATCCAAATATCAAAATACATTATGTACATCATTTTGCCATTCAACGGCCACACTGTACAGTGTACAGCTTTCCTTAAAAATGTTGCAAAAAAATAGTTCTAATATTAAACGATATTTTTTCAGCGATAAAAAATTAAAAAGTTTCCATGATCTTATCAGGGTGGGAAACCTCCTGACCCAGGCCCAATTAAACCGCCCCTCTGGGAGGACGTAAGCAGAAAGTCACCACATTGTGATCTTCAGATACCCGCATTTCCCCGAGATTTCATTTCCGTGTCGTCGGCAGATTTGCAAGAATCTCACAGGCTGATCTAGGTCAGAGTGTTAGCGGTGGGTGTCGATTCGGTCATTAATGTTATCTCCAATCAGTGATTGAGGGGAAAAATTGAGATTTCCACTGGGGGGCACGTAGATCAAATGTAATGATAATTGAAGTATGATTTTATGACGTTTGTGTGAACTCTTTGGGCTGTGACATAATTTTGAGTAGTGTTACAATGGCTGTGGTTGGTCTGTAGGCTGGTTATAAAAAATGGGTGTCTGCATTTACATACATGACAATGACAATGACAATGAATTTTATTTCCCTGTACAGTCTCTGCTGAGGCAAAAGAGAACTTAAAAATTACAATTTAAAAAGATAATTACTAAGGTTAGTTGCGATAAATTAAATAATTTAATTAAAAATAATACCAGAAATTTAATTATTATTCGCAACATTTACAACAAAACAAAACAGAAACGAGAGATGTGTGACTGTTGATGAACAGTACACATAGCTTTTCCGCTCTCCATTTTACTTTTTTTTTTACATGAAAGGAATTAAGGAATAAAGAGTAAGTTTAAAGAGTGAAAGTATTAAGAGTGAAAGTATAATAAAGGTTGCATGAAATATACCTTAGATTTGTAGATATGTTTTCTTTGCGATTATAAGTATCGCACTTTGATGTGTTTTGGTACATGTTGGTTCACGTCATTATGGTCTTAATTTGGAGAATTAAAAACACAGAATTTTAAAAGGGAATCATTTACAACTCTATTTGTGGGGTTAGCACTGTACATTGTGTACAAATGATGTATATGCGCGATGCGCGGCTGTTCGAGTGGCAAATTTTTTTCTCTAGGAAGGTTAGGGGCAATTACCATAAATGGGCGTTCTAGACCGCTATTACGATCAAGCATATTCATGATTAAGTTAATTTATATAATAAGCATCGCACGCATTATTCAGACAGCTATATAAGGTTGAAGTAAAAATATTTTGTCTAGCTACTGTTGTGGCTATATTGGTAGAGCACTGAAAGCTTTATACTACAGAGGCCTGGGTTCGAATCCTCTGCCCGATTTATATTTCAAGGGAAAACACAACGTCTATTTATGACAATTGACCCTAACTTATCTCACTTCCGTTTTGGACCGGAAGGAAGGGTCACGTGACTTTGCACGTAATATAAAAAATGAAGACCCTGGATTATTCTATCGGTTCCCGTAAAAATCAAAATCAGATCTCTCTCGATTGATTTTTATATTGATTTTCAAAGATTAAACTTTCAAGTTATAAGGCACTTCCGGTTTGGACCGGAAGGAAGGGTCACGTGACTTTGCACGTAATATAAAAAATGAAGACCCTGGATTATTCTATCGGTTCCCGTAAAAAGCAAAATCAGATCTCGTTCGATTGATTCTATATTGATTTTCAAAGATTAAACTTTCAAGTTGTAAGGCACTTCCGGTTTGGACCGGAAGGAAGGGTCACGTGACTTTGCACGTAATATAAAAAATGAAGACCCTGGATTATTCTATCAGTTGCCGTAAAAAGCAAAATCAGATCTCTCTTGATTGATTTTATATTGATTTTCAAAGATTAAACTTTCAATTTATAAGGCACTTCCGGTTTAGACCGGAAGGAAGGGTCACGTGACTTTGCACGTAATATAAAAAAAGAAGACCCTGGATTATTCTATCAGTTGCCGTAAAAAGCAAAATCAGATCTCTCTCGATTGATTTTATATTGATTTTCAAAGATTAAACTTTCAAATTATAAGGCACTTCCGGTTTAGACCGGAAGGAAGGGTCACGTGACTTTGCACGTAATACCAAAAATGAAGACCCTGGATTATTCTATCAGTTCACATTAAAGCAAAATCAGATCTCTCACGGTTGATTTTATATTGATTTTCAAAAACTAAATCTAGAAATCTTTGGTTGCTTGTAATCTGATACTTGATGACGTCATCGTGACGTCATTATCGGAAAACTCGAGAGCTATGTAAACTATGCTATCTGAAGCAGAAATCTGCATTATATCTCCTGCGGTTGATTTTTCAGCAATTTTTTTAGGTTTAAAGGTCTTTTCATTGCAACTTCCGGTCTGGTGACGTCATCAATCTTTCTCCACCTCAACTTGTTCTTAGCGTGAAGCCGATTACATACATCAATTATAGAGTGATTTCAACAAACTTCGCCACACACATCGACCGATTATTCATTTTAAGCATTTTTCAACTTGCCGCTAGAGGGCGCTCGAACATTTTATGACGTCACAAATAATTTTTTTGTGAAGTACAACCTAGTCGGAGACCAACATCGTTGAAAGCAAGTTCCCATCTTTTTCCACTTTCAAATGATGAGGCACTTCCGGTTTGGACCGGAAGGAAGGGTCACGTGATTTGACGCACACGAGATAAAATAAAGATCCTGGATTATACTATCAATTCCCACAAAAATCAAGTTCAGGGCTCTCACGGTTGATTTTATATTGATTTTCAAAGATTAAATCTGCTAATCTTTAATTGCTTGTAATTTGATACATGATGACGTCATCATGACGTCAGAGTAATATGCACGAGTTCAGTACAGGGTCTGAGTGTATGCCAACTCTCATTAAGATTGAAGTTTGTTTAAGGGCAAAAGTGCCGATTAGAAAAAACGTGCATAAAGTTTATGGGGTTTGGGGAGAAAAAGATGAAGAAGAAGAAGAAAAAAAACCGGAACAAAAACAATACCTTTTCCGCAGGTATGCGGAAAAGCTAAATAAATAGGCACCAGTAAAAAAAAAAAAACATAAGGAATTCTAAAACTTATCCATGATTTGAGAACAGAACTTTGCGAGGTTTTGAAGTTCTTTAAAGTTTGTTGTATTAACGAGACGCGTCATTTTGAGGGTGTTAGGCTTATGAAAGTAATAGGGCTTGAGATATTTGGCTCTATCAGTGGCTGTCGATGGGCATTCAAACAGGAAGTGAAATTCATCACCTAATTTGTCTTGTTGGCACAATACACAAACTCGACAATCCCTGCTTATATTTTGGAACCTACCACTAATGATAGGCAGCCTGTGGTTACTACATCTGAATTTACATAAGCTAATATGCTCACACGCATCTAGTTTTACCAAGTAAGTTTCAAATCCAAGATCTTCTTTAAAATTGTTATAATTAACACATTGGCTGTTTTGAAAGTAAAAGTGAAAGTAAAACTCATCCCCCCCCCCCCCCATTTGAACAAGGGGACCATGGATTAACTCGAGGGGTGTTGCAGGTACCCTGCAGCCAGTATTTAATAGCTTTACCCTTTTCATTTCATCAACGATTTACAAATAAGTTTACAGCAATTTAAGCTACTCCCTAAATTGCATGTCAAGGAAAAATAAGATTTTTAAAAAATAAATCCAATCTAAAATCCTGCTCCTGTCAGTTTCATCAAATTTTAAAGTTTCCCTAAGTGTTTGTTTGATATTATAAGATACAAAGTTGCGTCCTAATTGAGTGATCCACACACTGTCACTTCCCAGGCTGTGTTGCTAAGTTGGGGGGCATGATTCCTGCCTATAACCACATTATGGGACTGTGACTTCTGACTAGCGCTGTCTGAAAAGGACATCGACAACATTGGGGGACCGTCAACATAGGGCGGGGTAGGTCAGTTGGTACAAGGTTGGTACAACACCCAGAGGTCGCAGGTTCAAATCCCCTCCTATCAGTTTCGTTGTTCAGTCGTAAAATTTAAACTAATTCTTAGTGTATTTTGGGCGACTTCAATGATTTAGAACGGCTTTTTATTTCACACTGTTGACTCATTTTAGCCGTGTTCCCATTAGGGCTGTTGTCGTTGGCGATTTTTCTTGTCCACATGTCGGCAAAATATAACTCCGACATCGACAAAAGCAATACGAGTGGGGTAAATAAATCACGCATTGACTACCGTAAAAAATTTCTGTTTATATTTACTGAAATGCGTATGTGAAGTCCGATTTCTTACCTTTTATTATTTACTATAATAATTGTTGAATATTAAAACAATAAATTTGTAGTCATTTTGACGTTCATAGTTTAAGGTATAAAAGTAAATGTATTATTTTAAACAATAAGCATTGTTCTTCTGCAATCCCGATCCCGTTCTTAGCAATGTTTTAATTGGAATTATTATTACATGTCAGGGCCGGCCATGCGCAGTAATGACCAGAAAATCCCCAGGCTATTATTAGAACAGCTCGCGCAAAAATCGGTTTGGACTGATCAAAAACACCAAATGCCATTGCATTCGCAGACACTACAGATCGTAACGATGACATTTTCCGACCACATACTGACAAAGGAACATACGTTGCCGCGCATTTGCTGTCCACAATCAGTTCTATTTTAGCTGGCAAAACCCGATCAACGATCAGTTACATGTACAATGTACACCGTACAATGTACATGCATCTCCACGTATGCCATGCAGTACACCAGACTTGATGTGCGTGCTGCGCCCGCCTACGTGTAGGCGATATGCATCATGCATGTTCATTATTGGCCAATAGTAGGGTAATTGCGTGCTCAACAGTTTATTTACCTTATATGGAACTTAAGGGCGTGGTTACTGGATGATTGGCACGCATAATACAGCAACCACGAATATAATGTAGTGAGAATTTGGCAAAATCACCCCACTTCAAACGCTGTGTACTGTACACAGTTGATCGTTATTAAATTCTTCCCACGAGTGCTTCCATGTCTCGGATCGGTAATATTTTTGCGGCACAAGTTGCGGCAAAAATCCTCTCTTTATAAGTTTGTTTGCACGATTATATTGTTTTTATTTTAGTGCTTACAAAATTCATACTATATTATGAGAAAATGGAGCATACATACATATGTACATGCAACAAAATATGCATTCATTTTGTATATATAGTGTGGAAATAAAACACTTCCTTGGAAAGGTTCAATTTGATTTTTTGGGCAGGGGTGGTCTATTTTATGTTTTAGTTTTGATGGGTTTATTTTTTTGTTTTTGTTTAGTACGATACGTATCGCGACTGAAGTATTATGAAAAAGTGGTATCGTGTGTTACACCCCTAGTGAATGATATGGGTTTCTATTCAGTCTGCTTGACTTTTACAACTAATAACTACATTGAGCAATCATTGTAATTGAGAAAAATAAATGTGACTACATGTGGTTGCAGCGGAGCGAACTGACCGACGACCTTGTGCATGCAACGACTGTTTTCGTCCTTTCACTGCTTGAAACATGGCAGATTTGATTGATTTTGTGAGAGGTTTAATTGAGTTATATGTCAGTGAAAATGTTGGGGAAGGCAGAGAAGTGGAGGATATTCAGACAGCACAAAAGAGAAGATGGCGTATGCACCGACTCCGAATATTGATGGTGAATCAATTTAGAACCAAACAAGAATTCGCCGGTGCATTTGATGCCCAAGCCCCCCTTGTCAGGGATACGACTTCGGGCAGGTGGGGCTCGTTAGCCATGGTAGGCAGTCCACCTAGGAGAAGGAAACTCTGATTCTAACACCCCTCTGCATTTTGTGGGATGTAGTAGTACATCATAGGCTACATCGAGAGTCTTCTTCGGTATTCCTACAGAGCTCCAGTA
This sequence comes from Hippasteria phrygiana, assembly GCA_037893225.1. Taxonomy (NCBI): domain Eukaryota; kingdom Metazoa; phylum Echinodermata; class Asteroidea; order Valvatida; family Goniasteridae; genus Hippasteria; species Hippasteria phrygiana. The sequence continues at coordinate 1,309,050 of JAZGUH010000375.1, forward strand.
AGGTGAGCTACCACAACGGGAGGATGAGCCCTAATGCGGGCCAACGGCCAAAACCCCACGATAGAGTGGTGCCCGTTGGGGTTACAGCCAAGAAAACCATTTCTCTTTGATGAATGGTCGATCGAGATCGAAATGATGATGATGGAGCCATTTTCTACAAATGTACTCGACGCATCCGGCAGCTGACTATTCAATGCGATTTGAGTGCACAACAAATTACGTTACGTCACCGCGTCATATCCCGTTTAGGTCAAAATTGATTGTGCACAGCGCCCGCAATGTGTGACATTCTGCCAACCTCGTAACGTTCCGTCGCGGTTATAAAAGTCCGAATGGGAATGCACGGTAGAATTGCACGAAGGCATGTTGCGGTAAGTTTCCTCGAGGCCGCGGAAGAAAAAGTCCAATGGGAACACGGCTTTTGACAGCAAAGTTAAACCACTTAATGGTGGGTGGCATGGGGTATTCATACCCCAAATCTCTCCTTGACCCCCCTCCCTCAGCCTCCGCCTCAGCCTAAGGCCATAGCTGATGCTAGGAGCTTGCTGTGGAAATCTAAGTTTCCTGTTAGGCCTAAGCACGGAACTAAGCAGGGAGCATACCGGGTACACATCTGTGGCCCAAGTCAGCCCCCATGCTGACAAGACTCCTTGGACGGTTTGGACCAGTCCACAATCTGAATGTGTCATGCCTGTGGCTGGTGTGAGGCATGGGTTAAATGTCCTGCCCAGGGACGAAAAACAGGGGGGGGGGTTGCAGAATTTAACTGTTGATCTAACTAGAGCCCGTTTCACACTATGCTCTTACCCGGGTAATTGCCGGGTTAACGAAAAATTTAACCCGGCAATTACCCAGGTAATGTGGAGCGTTCCCACTACAATTTTCTGGGTTAAATATTCTCCGGGTTAACTGCCCCAAAACCCCACTTAACCCAGGTAATTTCTAACCCTGCTCGCGAGGTGGGTTAACCCACCAATCTCGGGGTTAACGACGACCTTGAGACGATTCTCCGGGTTACCATCAGTAGTGTGAATGCTCGCCGGGTTTTCTTCTACCCGGGTAGGTGGGTGCGCTTCGCGTTTTTTGGTCGTGTTTTATCGGCCAGCTTTGCGAAGGTGACGTAATTTATTAGTACGGCCGCCGTGGCTGGTACCTCGCCTTAAAAATACCTCGCCTTTTTTACGTATACTTAATGAAAGGCACCAGTCTTCCGTGGATGATGCCTCGTCTTAATAAGTACATTTTACATACACTTAATGCCAGGCACCAGTCTAGACCGCACCGTTGAAGGATTACGAGTGCGCGCTGCCAATGCTGATCTGTTTTTGTTTCAATTTGCATTGCATGCTCTCGCTCTCACTTCGGCTCTTTTACAACGAACCAATGGCTAGGGCAGAGGTCAAGCAATGCACATTCTCCGGGTTACCATTCGCATATAGTGTGAATGCGGCTACAAGTTACCCAGGTGCGCGCTGAAGCGGGTAAGCAGAATTGCGGGGTTAATTTTGTAGTGTGAAACCGATTCTCCCGGTTAGTTTCTACCCGGGTAATGACAACGACCCGGATAAGTTTAGAGTAGTGTGAAACCCGTATAGCAGTCACAAACTTGACGTTTCTCCTTGAGATTTTTAAAAAGCTGTGTGATTATTAATAGGGGAGAGGGGACACAAATAGTAATGGAATTTTATGAAATTAAATATGCAAGTGAGGATTCCTATAATCACTCATGCAAAATTTCATTCCAATTAATCAAAGGCTTTTGTAGTTATGATACATTATACATGCCGAAACATGTTCTGGGGATGCATGGTTTCTATGTACAAGGTCAAGGTAGTTTTCACCCACCATCGGGGGGAAAAATATTGTGTGAGAACAGCACCCAATTTGTTATATATTTGATGTCAAAATGTGACTGAGACAATAACCGAAAAAGTCAGAAAGGCCCAGCACGAAAAAGAAACGCACTGAGACACTAACAAAAATATAGAGGAAGCAGATTTCAGCCCCCCCCCCCCCCCCCCCCCCCGGCTCTTTGAGGTTTTAGCCATGCATGAGGCTCTATTCGTAATGTGTGTTTGGGTATCATTGTGCATGTAGCCTTTCAGTCGGACTTGGGAACTGTTAACTTGTTGCTTTGATTCAAACGAATAAGAATTGACTTTGTATTGAATACATGTTGCTGGAGGCATCAGTATTACATGTATTCTTCAGTTTATTGTGTTGATGCTTCCGTAGTCCATTGTGTGTTGCCATTCTGCACTTCACTTGTACCTACAGAATGGATTTGCCTTCCAGTTCTTGGAAATAGACAAGCTGAATATTGCCTGGATTTTATGTAATATATCAACCACAAACCAGGTACATTTGAAGTGTTGTACTAACTTTGTTTGTGCTGTTATTTTTCTTACAGATCATATGAACCCCGTTTTTGTAAAATTAATACCATAACACACTTGCACACACCCACAGTCGTACTTTCCCAATACTTCCGAGGACAATGCTTTGTGTTTCCTATTGTTCCTTTAATACATGTATAACCTAAACCCCATAGACTAAGCACGTACTTCTACGTGCGAGGACCGATTTCAACAAAAGACTTGACTTGCGAGGACTGAAAGGTTTCTTTGTATTTCCTTTCTCCTCTTGTCCTCGGAGATATATACAGAACCTGTACATGTGCACAGTTGGAGGAAATCAGTCTCCACACTCGTGGCCCATTCTTGCTGGTAAAAGCTAGCGTGAAGGGCAGAAACCAATTATAGAATTTTACAGTCAGCAGGGCCTGAAGTATTCTTTTAGCCCATGAAGTTGGGTAGTGACCCATTCCACACACCCTTCTATTGGCTGTAGCTGAAACTTACCACTGCCAATCAATACCCCTCAGGCGTTTCCTTGGTCTCCCATTGGAGGACGGTGCCCAGGGTGATGAATAAACATGACCTGGTGTGCCCATAGAGCTACATGTACAGACGTGCACTGTGCAAGTGTACTGGTACATAAGTGTACATTCACATGTTAGACACAAAATGCAAAGCACTGCACCTAATGCCAACCCATAGCCAACATTAGAGTGAAAAGTTCAACACAAGTCAGTAGTTTATGGGTTCACACCCACTGTGGATGAGTGGCAGGCGTGCAACACCGTGACACTGCTGTACAGCACACCCACATGACATGCGTAACATCACTAGAAGTTTCAAAGTTCAGTGAAGCACTGCAGTGTTGTAATTCTGTCATAATATCTGTGGCCGCTCTGTATGCTTGAAGTGTGTGATATTTTATTGGGGAGTTGAGACTGGGATCTGCTGAGAGAAGGGTCTGATTAATGTTGTGAGCCCTTTGCTGGTATGCGGGAATACTGCTGTGATTCATAAAGTGCATACCTGCAGTCAAATTACTGGTTGTAGGACACGAGTAGCTCTTGCTGAGTGACAGGCTCGAGTTGGTGGAGAACTTTTGGGTCCCTCTTGACTAGTGGATCACCTCAGTGGAACACAGTTGTTTCTGGCTTCTATCATCAGAGCTGGGAGAAACTAAATTGTCCTCCTGGACTTAGACTTTTGGAGGAAATTATTTGAGGGAACTTCTGCAGTGGATATCACCATGAGGAGGTGGACAGGGCTTGCTGTGCTCGTGGTCGTACTTGCCTCGTTGGGGGTGGGGGTGGTGTCTGCGTACCGCCGACGCAACCCATACCCAGGGGAAAATACACGACAACGAGGGCATGGTGGCAGTACCACACAGGCGGTAAGTTTGAAATTCGGTTTGTGATTTGTTTGATGGGAAAATGCAGGCATGAGAGCAAAAGCAACTTCTGTAATGAGAATATTTCTTATAGATTTTTCTATAATTTTTATCTTTATGTGCAGACAGAGGTATTGGAATTGAAGACCTTCGGGTCACAGTTTGTAGCTAAACTTTTTTTAATTCTAGGCATAGGCCTATGCTCTGGCTTTGTCCTTGGTTTTTGTATTTCTGTAGTAGTCGTAATTGTTTTGTCATTTTTCTGCTGAATAAATAATAGTAATAATAAAAGCAAGGATGAGACTGAGAGTAGAGATCAACTCAGTTGGTTTTTATGGTGGGATGGAACGATGTACATTTGTGAAAAATGTGTGTTAAAAAATGCACCTGTCAATTGCACCCCACCCCAGTTGTCAAGATTGGCATTTTTTTGTTGTCCAAGTGTAGGGACTCTCTTCCTTTGAGTGTAAATTATAAAAACCAGCCCTTTTGTACAGGAGAGTAGTGTCCTAGATAGGGTGGGATTTTTTTATCACTTCTGGAGTGACATGACAATCTCCACATTGGGGGTGTGGCAGCCCCAGGGGGGGGGGGGGGGGACAATGAATAGGTGCATAATTATATGCATTTTAGGTGGTTGTCTCTATTCAGTATAGAACCTTCTTCTGTTTTTTTTTTTTCAAATTGCAGTCTTGTGCCACAGTGACAGTTGTTTTTGTCACACTCAAGCTACATGTACATGTACATGTATGCTTAGAGACACTATAAATCCGTTCAAAAATTTTGCGTTTTCCGTTCTGCAATTTTGTAAATTCTGTTTTTTTGGAATTTCAAGCCTTTTGAATAGAATTACCTCCCCGATGAGTAAACGGTAGGGCCTACGCATTACAAATTGGTAAAATCACTAACCTGAAAGTGTCCCCATTAGGCCCGAGGCTACATGTACATGATTCCTATGAGTTGTCTTATGTAGTCGCCCAATCATTACGTCCCTCCCAAAAAGAAATTTCCAAGAAGTGAACAGTTAATAAAGAACCAAACGTTATAGAGCGCCGAAGTGGTGACGTCAATGCAATGTTTGGAACCAGAATACTTTTGTTATGTGTTTGCATGACTGGCTGTTAACAAAGGAACAGTCGAAATTTACATTTGTTTGGAACCAGTTGTCATGCCAACTGACGTCAGACTCCGGTACTCTATAGGCCCTAAACCTCACAATCCGACTGATTCTGAATGATTTTGGACAGGCAGTATTCAATTTTGACGAGCACATAACAGCGGGCATGATTTGGGCCACGAATCCGACCGCTGGTTCATGGCACCTGTTCCCACATCAAGGTATTCATTCTGCCGCAGCATACCAGCGAAATCGGATGAAATCGGGTCAGGCCCCAAGTGCGTGACTAGCCCAAATTCTAAATGAATCGGTGTATGCGTGGTAGGCCTGACTGTGTACACTGTCATGTACATCGGCTGGAGTTTACGTTGCGCCGTGATTAACGGTATGCTGCTTCGTCATTTTAACGTGATTCTTCTGTTAAATTAAAAAAGCTTATCAGCACATTTTTATAATACTTAATTGAATTTAATATGATTCTCATTCAATCTTATTTTGAAATGCGTTTTCCGTTTTTTTCCGTTCAAAATCTTCAATTCCGTTTTTGACACTTGATTCCGCGATTCCGTCCGTGATTCCGCGATCGCGTATTTTCACTGTCTCTATATGCTGAATAAAATAATCAGTGCGTTGTGCAGCAACATATTGGGACTTTATGTGTCACAATTCAAGGCACCTACATGTATGACACTCCAGGACATTTTGGCTTTATTTTGAGGATATTTTCTGTTGCATGAACCTAAAGTAGGACCTGTTTTGTAATCGAGTGAAATTCAGCATATGTGGCACCAGCAAGCCAAATCAGACATAAGTTGGACATTTAGAAAATTGAGATTTCCATTCCATAATAAAATATATAATGTAAGCTTTGTAAAATGGTGAAAAAATTGCTGTTACACGATATCTTGGTTTTTCGAGCCGTAAATTCAGCATTGAGAATGAAAAATAATACAATAGTTTACAAAGAAACAATTTGGAAGTACGCCAGACTAAAATGTCAAACTGTACACATTTAATGGTCTCGACACAAAAGCAAACCGGGGTGGATTGCAATACTGCAGTCTTAGCCGGCTGGCTTAGCCTGTCAATATATTAGCCGGCTATCGCTCTTCTAAAGACGGTCTTGGATAAGATGCTAAACTATTAAGCCCATTGCAATAAGCCAGTCTTTACTAAGCCTCCAAGGAGTAATGATTTACGAACAATGCTCAATGGTTACCAGAATATGACACGGGCGTGGTGCGCATTGCAAAACATAAATCTGGCAATTGCAAGATTGATCGTCGAGGAAATCTGTCTACGATACAACTCTGTGTCATCATATTTATCTAAAGGGTTCAATCTGTCCCAAAAAATCCTCTCTCGACGCAGTACTCTTCTGTGTAAATCATTCCTAACACCCTAGACCCTTTTTGCTAGGAACCATCCTCAATCCTCAAATCCTCCGATTACCCTGCCCCCAAAAATGCATTCATCCTCAATCCTCCAAAATCCTCTGCTTGAAATACCATTCATCCTCAATCCTCCAAAATCCCCCTTGCTTGAAACACCATTCATCCTCAATCCTCAAAAATCCTCTTTTAAAAAAATACCATTCATCCTCAATCCTCAAAAATCCTCCAAAACTGCAGGGAGGATTTTGGAGGATTGAGGTGGGTTTAATAACTATCAACTGAAAAGCCATTCTTGGGAGCGATTCGAGAGTACAATATTTGTTTCAATATGAATTAGGCCTACACGGAAGAAAATTATGCCCAGCTAAAGCTATGGACCGCCTTAAGCCAGCCCTACCCAGGCTAACTACTTTTAGACTTGGACCATGTCATTGCAATAGACAGCCAGAGCTTTAAGACCGGCTATCGCGCATAGACAGCTTTTAAGACCGCTTATTGCAATCCGCCCTAGGTATTTGGAATTAAATATGCTTTAAACTGCAGTGTTTTGACAAAAACAGGAATTATCGTGATGTTTTGACGATCTTTATATAAACTGCAATTGCTCAAAAATAGGTCATGCGACTACGCTTACACGTACATGTCCGATTTCCCTTGCGGACGCCAGATTTTATAGGCTACATAAATAAAAAACCTGCAAGTCCATGTCATTTTTTTGCCATCTCGGTCCTAATAATTTCTTTCAGCAAGCAAGAATAATTTGGCCCTGGAGGGCATTGCTTACAGGATAGAATCCATCTCTCGTTGTAACTGATACACTGTAGTCTCTGTTTTTCCCGTAGAAAAATCCCTCAGCAGATACGAGTTGATATTTTATCCCTGGAGCCGGAAAATTTATTGGTCCAAGATAAAAAAGCATACATCACTGTCCGCAGTCCATGCAGCCTTTCCTCAATAACTGTAGTATTGTTGGCAAATGTGACCTCTTCCCACGGAATGGGCTAGTAAAGTATTACAATTTGAAAATCAAGGTTATGGTATTTCCTGAAAGTACAGGTTAATTTAAAAGCTGTAATTTGATATATTGTGTCTTGTGGTACCTCATTCCTTCCTCCATGCGCATTCCTAGTTAATAAAGTTATCCGAATCTTGGCCCCATGTTTTTGAGAAAATACAGCTCAAAGTTTGAGATCTGTGCACACTTTATTACCCAAGTTCAAAAAAGAAATCCCCCCCAACAAATATTTCGAGAAGAGATTCAGTTTAAAAACTTTGGGATATGATGGAATAGGATTTTTCAATTGTTAAAATCCCAAAATTGAATTTCCAGTGAAAACTTGTTGTTTCTGCTTCTATTAACTCGGAGAGCCTTAGTGTGACTTTACACTCATTTTGCGCTGCCAATTCACATGTTGATTCAGTTGACTGCAATGTTTTCTTTGCAAAAGACCAAATTTCTTTGCAGTTGCCGGCAGGCGTTTTCTTATTTTAATTAGGCTGAGTTTTGGAAGGTTGGGTGGCAGAGCATAATGAGAGTTAAGAGTGATATTTTATTGGAGGATAGAATCGTGGATCCAGATAGTTTAATTTGTTGTCAGGGAGGGAAACTTCTGCAACCTCAGCAGTTGTTGGCCAGAGTTTTCTTTTAGAAGTTGGGGGGGGGGGAGAGGATGTTGAGGGGTCAGTTGTTTGGCCAGGATTTTTGGAGTAGGGCAGCAGTGGGTACTCCTCTATATTTTCATGGACAGGGCTGAATTTCTGCTTACTATTACTGTATTTCACAGCTTAGCAAGGAAACGCAGAATACGGGCCTTGGGTTAACCTTTTCCTTACCAATGTCGAGTTTACTCGACAAGCCACAGCACCCCTGTTGCTTACCAATGTCGAGTTTACTCGACAAGGAAACCACACACCAGAGTATCCAAACAACAAATATATTCACCATGTTTCAACGAACTGTAGTGCTTGTGTTTTTTTGCTGTCCATACATGATCTTTATACCAACAAAAAGAGCATGTTCGGATCTTTATAATGGTGCTGCCGAATTAATGTGTCACCATTACAATATTTTGAGAAAACTGTATCCGAAGTTTCCCTGTACAGTTATGTGTATGGAGTGCAATTTGTTCGTGTGACAAACAACTTTACTGTTTGATAAAGTGGGCCAGAAAAGAAAACAGCCGTAACTTTGCTATTACGACATTCATTTTTACACCATATGAAAGATAAATTTTCATGGAACAAACTTTACGCACACCATATTCTTTTTCAATCAATTCTTGAGGGTGAAATCTTTGGTTGCAAATACAAACATTCAACAAGCAGTAAGTGGTTTTACAATGTATGCTTGACTGAACAAATAATACAGCCAATAGACAAGGTGGTCAGGAAAGGGTTAATTTCATAGAACCGCTAAGCAAAGAAAAGTTTCGCTTGAGCCCATTTCACACGAGCGCTGGATACACGGGTCCCGTGCGATGAAATCGCATCAATGTCACCAACGCACGGATTCCGTGCCGTGTGAAAGTGTATCCCTGTCACCAAATCACACGGGTCCCGTGCAGTTCGTGACGGGGATTGAGACCTCCTCCAAAAGTTCGCATCGATGCGACATCCGTGCGACGAACACCGAGATTGGTCGTGTGAAATGTATCGATGCGATTCTCGCGAGGTTACGACGCATGAAATCGCTATTATGCATGCACTTACTGATGATGTAACTACTCCTGCATTGGATGAACAAAAAACAACCAGTTGGGTCACGAAATCGTGATATTGACGTCTCGCAGAGAGAGATACATAACAAGGGTAATCTGCAACAGGCAAAAAATGTTTCATCGTCGAAGAATACGTGCACCATGTTCGTGGTTGCTCTGAAATGCGCATGTGCAAAGCCACATTAGCCTTTTTTGAATGCGTCAGAATTTTGTGGTTGTTTTTATGTTTCGATGTGTTGGTGTATAGCCATGGAAGAATAAAACACAGAAGAATGGCCTGCCACTGTAATTACAAAGTCAAGGGCATGTGTTTTCTACTTATAAATGTTAGCCTGACTAAATATTAGGAGAAAAGTTGTCTATTAAATAAAATTTGTCCACCTGATTCTGAAAGCATCATGGAAAGGACCGCCCAATGTTGGTGTGACTTGTACTTGGTGGAAAACGGCACGAATGAGAGACTATCCCAATTCACTGGTTCCAACAGCACGTACCCATAAAGAATACTGGATGTTAACAGGGAACCAGCGGCACATAAAATTGAACGTGCATTGTTCTGGTTGTGGACTGTGGTTTGGCTTCATACATCTGTTTGCTTATAAATTTTGTATCAAAATGAATGCGGAATGAAAGCACGCGTGTCAAGGGAAAATCACTAGTATGCGGAAATTCCACCGTTAAAAAAATATCGCAGTACCAGCGAAAAACGGGTAACCTTTGACCCACGCACGCAAACGCTACAAAACGAGGGACGTTCGCTGCCGGACTGTGTTGCATCGTGGGAAAGCCTGCCAGGAAATCGCAGGCATCGCGGGGTGTCAGACACCTGGCGCCAATCATCGCAGATGTGTGTTTCCAGCGCTTGTGTGAAATGGGCTTTAGTGAAAACAGGTTACCAGACAAACTTGCTTATGATGTATACTTCTTATGAGCGATTCTCGGGAATCTCGGCTGATTTTTGCTTAGGAAAAAGTGCGAAGCAATATTTTGCACTGAACAACACCATGAACTGGGACCCTGGTCAGACCACAGGCAGAGAGCCTGCAAATTCCTTTGTGGTTCACCAGCTGATTGCCTCAGCTTTAATAAGCCTTTTGCGCGTTGATTTGCATAGATCCTTGTACCCCGTCTTCGCTCAATCTAAGATGCACAGCGTGCGCCGGTCGTGCCAGACTGATCATTATTATGCATGTCAGTACCGTTGTTGCTAGACCACGTGATTCGGGGCAAGCCGCAACGTGGCGACGCACGGCCAGTGGTGGTTTCCCTGTCTGGTATCTGGAACTACCGCTGGGTGAAACAGCGCACGATAGAGATTGTCACCACTCTAAAACAGAACAACCGCTCGAATCGTTACAGTACATGTTGTATGTTCTTCTCGAAACGCGGCCTATTTTTAGCAATTATAGTTTCTTTAATGGATAACAACTTCGAAGGTTGGAACGTGAAGAAACTGCAGAAATTTCTTCAAGAGAGAGGGGTTTCAATAACGGGTTACCTGAAGAAAGAACTGGTTTGAACTGTGCAAGTGCGTGGCCAATTTGAAATTGAGAACCGACTCGAATCTTTCAAGCCCCAACTTGAAGGAGACTCTTGACAAAAGTTTAAAAGACGCTGGCTGCACATTTTCCGATCCGAACCATTTAATCTTCCTGGATTCACGAAGGATTTTTTCGAATATACCAGATTTCGGACTATACGATGTCTTCAATTATTTGATTTGTTTTCGAGCGGATTACGACCGGCGAAAACTTATTCGTAAATATACAAAAACAATTTCTGCAAGACCAGTCACTTACGTAAAAACCGATAATGAGACCTTGCTCAAAAGAATCTTTGTTCATCCAACCTTTCCCACAAATACAAAAAGAATGAAAAGAGAGATTTTGTTGATGCCTTTAACAACCCCCACCCTCCCTACCCACTAAACAAACTTTGACTCACTGCGGCTATTTCCTGAGATGATCAAAAAAATAAGATAAACTGATCATTCCTTGAATTTTGCCTGCACACACCGGTTCTTTCTTTCTTGCTATTTTCAAAATTTTAAAAGCACTTCATCTTGTAACGAACAAGAAGTTCAACCAAAATTAACAATCGGTTAATAACCAAGGCCCTGAAACAAAAAGTTCCATCACATTGACTCAACATCGTAACACATAGTCTGCAGACGTATGATTACGCCACCTCCCAATAAAAAAAATAAAAAAATTGTTCATCTCCACCGCGCTATCAAAGCTGGTATTGGGTCGGTGTAGTCATCTGTTGGCCCATTGCCACCGACGAAATGTTTGGAGCAAATGTAAGTATTGTAAGTTACATTCTCCGCCGAAAAGTCTTTTCTGGGGCAGTTTTTTATCCAACGGAGACACTTCTCACGGTTCGACTTCGGCTTCGGAAAGGGTAGCCACAAACGCCATTCATGTGGGGACGGTCCGAAAAGCGCGAGTCGCTGTTGTATGTTCCGTAAGAACAGTGCTTCTTCGCAGGCATTCTCAAGCACTAAATCTCACAAACTTCGTATTTTATGTTAATGTCTAGATTCTAACAATAACCAGTACTAGAGTCTGACAAAATCTGCGTGGAAATTTATCGTTTTAAAGTGACAAGAAACTACGTATGAATCGCGTACATGTACTTCGATCACGGCAAGTGGACACGTATGCGATATGCATTGACATTGTGTCTGCACGCGCGTATGCGAGAAAGCTTGCCCCGAATCACGTGTCGTGGCAACAATCACTACGCAGCGGGGTCAAAGTACGGGTTACACGCAAAAGGCTTATTGTGCCAGTCATATGCGCACAGGTAACTACACTGGTGAATCCGTGTGTATGGTGAGGGGATAATCCACAGGGATAATCCGGCCACAAGCCAATCTTCCCTCATTGATCTCATAATCATGTGGCTCATGATAACCATTCAATTGTTTAACCAGGGGCTAAAGTGAGTGCTAGTACTGAAAGACCTATTGTAAAACTAGTTCTGAAACCGGGCCAGGGCACTTCACATTATACCCAGGCATGATAGACCAAGGGGTAACCGGTAAGCACTTATCCAGAACCACCAAAATGACATAGTCATGTATTACTGAAAATGCACTAGGCCTCATTGAATAGGCACAAGGCCTCATTGAATAGGCACAAGGTCTCATTGAATAGGCACAAGGTGCGATGCGCGCTACGATGTCATTTTGGTGGTTCTGGATAAGTGCTTACCGGGGTAACCCCCCCCCCTCTTGTCTCTATACCCTATACACACTCCAGAGTATTGTTAACTAATCCCCCCCTAGCTCTGTGTCAATCAAATTTATGGGTTAAGTTCGGACACTTGAGATAATTATGTGTTACCTCCTATATTTATACCCATTATTCCATGTCTTACATCAAGTGTGAATAACCCTATTATCCCTGGCTTATGGTCTTTTATTCCTGCATTCCTTCCTGTCAAATCACCTTTTTATGACCTGTATACTAGGCAACAATTACAATTCAAAGATAACAGCTGGTACCTACTTTCAAACCCACTCTGTCCTCGCTGGTCCAAATAGACTTCCTCTTTGGTTCCAAGATCCGTTAGTCAATAATTACTCTGTACACATTATCACTGTTCCTTTGCTTTCCACCCACACATTCTAACCCACATATTCATGTACCGACACTCATCATTAATTTGTCATATTTGCTGTGATTTTTCACCCTCGCTGTAAACAGGTCTTTTGTCTGTTTTTGGTTATGTGACGAGATGTGGACAAGAATTAGAGCATGTAGATTTCATTCCCTACCACTTGTTGATTTAGTGACCTTTTCATATTTTATTTTTTTGGTGGTGCCGGTCCCGAACATTCCTTGTTAAATGAAGCAATCATGATTTGGTTTGGTGTATTTTCACTGGAATGTCTGGCCCAAGACCAACTGGCCAGTACGTACCACTGATCTCCATGTAAACTGGGCAGTGCGTCGGCTGTTTGAGTTGAAGTCGCTGTCCGCCATATTATCACTCCAAATACAATACATGTACCTGCAGGTTTGTCAACCTTGTCCCCCAGGGTCTGCTTTCACCCTTGTTTTCCTTACACATGGGGTTTATAAAACCCTGGCTTCGTCTTGGCTTTGGCTTTGTCTCCAACTTCTAATTAACTGAGAAGCAAACCAAATGGAAATATTGTAAGTTTTGGTGCATGTTCTGCTTCAGGAACATTCATTCGGTTGATTATGAAAGCAAAAATTTGAATATTTGCATTTGGTTTGCTTCTCAGTTGTTCAGATGTCGGAGACGAAGCTGAAGCCAAGACGAAGCCAGGGTTTCGAAAACCCCATAAGCCCTGTCCGCACTGGACTTATTTTGGTAAAACTTACCGAGACGATGGGAACTTTTCCCATTTTAAGTCCAGTGCGGACAGCCTAGGACATTTTCCTCTCAGTTACTTTTCCTGAGTCCAGCGGTTACTTCTACCGGCCAACTGCTGCCCAGGAAAACTGACCAGGTAACTTTTCCCGAGACGATAAGTCCAGTGCGGACAGTGCGTTGCGGTAAAAGCGGCTCAGGAAAGCGTACATCCGGCCTGAGCGCAAGGTCATGCTTCACAGGGAAACCACGCATGCGCTTTGCATTGTTTTACTGCGGTGCACGTGGCAAGTTTCCAAATTCCAGTTTGTTGTTTCTCTTTTGGTCGGTAGGCCTGCGTGTACACATCGGCCGGAAAAATGAAAAGGCAGGCGTGATTTGGGTCAATCGCGTCAATGTAGAAAGGTCACGCAAAGCGCCCTCGTGAGTTGTTATATTGACAGCTCGGTTACTTCTCCCACGGTCTCGGTAAAATTTTCCCGTGTCTAAAGTCCAAGTGCGGACAGTGGTCACATTTGACCATTTTTCATTTTACCATCGTCTCGGTAAAACCTTCCCAAAAAAAAGTCCAGTGCGGACACGGCTATAGAGATCAGTGGTGTAAAATGGAGGTGGTAATTTTACAAAGAAGGTCCCCCCTTTTAAAGGCTTTTTTTTGTTTTGTCAAAATAAGATTTAAAAAATAGGTTACTTTCCATTCTTTTTTCAACAGAATTTTGTCCCCTCCCCTTTTTTGAAAATCTACATTATGTTCATTTTTCACAAGTATATTACTAAATGTGGACTTTATATTATGATCCAAAATCTTTTGCGGCATTTCAGTTGTTGAAGTTGAAAAGGCATTTCTTCTTAAACCCTGGTCAGGATTACTGTAGTATGAAAATCCCAAACCTTGGATAGAAACCTGTACTTAAATTCTGTTTGTTGCAGTATGCCATAACATTATATGTATTTTCTTGGTATACACACATGTCAGTCATGTTTTCCTATACTATTGAGGACAGTGCTTTGTGTTTCCTATTGTTCCTTTAACCCCTTGCATACAGATGACGCCATAGGGTGCAACAAAAAAAACAGTGGCACCAGGCCGGATGACGCCACTGGCCGCTGTTTGTGCAGTTTCAATCCATTGTTGGATTACAGTGTATGTCATGCTTGACTGCACAAACAAGGGGTTAATATAACACTACCCTATAGACTAAGCATGTATTTTTACGTCTGAGGACCGATTTTAACAAAAGACCGACTCCCGAGGACAAGAAAGATTTCTTTGTATTTTCTTTCTCCTCTTGTCCTCGAACGGACAGTACATGGACACACAGTCATGCACCGTAATTGTGGGGACATACACTGGTTGTGCGATAGATGTTATGGGGACCAATATCATTATGGGGACAGAGAAATGTCCCTATAACTTGGTCCTAATTTGCCTGACAAATAAAAAGGAAAATAATAACAACAAAAAATCAATTTTAAATGGCAATAAAAAATAAAGGAAATTATTGGGGAATCCCTCTCAGGTTACCAGTTACTGATGGAGGCAACTCTATGGAATTAGAACAGCTATTAAATGTCACATTATTAGCCAATCAGAAGAGGTTTTTTGCAACCATGACAACCAATCACATCCGTTCTAATGTGCATGCTCTTCTAATGCCATTCAGGGCTGATGCTGTTCCCATGATGCTTTGAGAATGTCGAAAAGGTTTATTCAAGATGTTCAAATAAAACAGATGTCCGCAGTCACATAAAAAGAGATAATCAATTATAGCAAAAACACCTCAAGGAAATGATTGTGGAAATCCTAGAATGGTGGAAATTATCTTTCCATTTGGCTTTTTAATAGCAGATAGCAGTTCAAAGAGGAAAACAATGTAAGGAATGGTGTTTTGCAAATAGGGGAAGTAATGTTGGAGCATAGTGTTTAGCCTGCCTGTGCAGTTGCATTTCTGATATTTCAGTCATCTATTACATTTGAATGCACAAACAGTATTTTTGTATAAATGCATTCTAAATGACTTCTGCAATTTTGCTGAGTTCTATAATCATCTAGTCCCCAACAATGAGCACCTTTTTAAACACGTACACATGTGTATAACCACGGGTTCAAAATAGCCTACGGGTCCAGGTACTTTGTCGGTGTAAACCCACCTGCGGTTGGCCTCCTGTGTAATTGTCTGCATGTTTCCTCATGAAGGTTGTCCAAGTAAATACATGTAATGAGTCTGCTACCTGTGGAGAGTGGTTTGAACGTTTTCCCATTTACACCAGAGTAAAAACACCAGTATTCAAGTCATCAAATGTTCAGACTGAGTTTTGGTAGTATTAATTAAAGTCAGACTTACATTGTTCAAGCTAGATAAAGTGTAGCCTCTTCAGATATAAAGTTCTTTAGATTTGTAGGGTGCCCTCATCTGGTTGATTTGATGTTCCGGCCTGCTTCAGTAAAGCCGTGTCCGCACTGGACTTCTTTTTTGGAAGGTTTTACCGAGACGATGGTAAAATGAAAAATGGTCAAATGTGACCACTGTCCGCACTTGGACTTTCGACACGGGAAAATTTTACCGAGACCGTGGGAGAAGTAACCGAGCTGTCAATATAACGACTCATGAGGGCGCTTTGCGTGACCTTTCTACATTGACGCGATTGACCCAAATCACGCCTGCCTTTTCATTTTTCCGGCCGATGTGTACACGCAGGCCTACGTCTTTAGCACCAATCAAACTTCCGACTTTATCAATAATAAAATCTACCACGATTGCGACCAAAAGAGAAACAACGCACTGGAATTTGGAAACTTGCCACGTGCACCGCACCGCGGTAAAACAATGCAAAGCGCATGCGTGGTTTCCCTGTGAAGCATGACCTTGCGCTTGGGCCGGATGTACGCTTTCCTGAGCCGCTTTTACCGCAACGCACTGTCCGCACTGGACTTATCGTCTCGGGAAAAGTTACCTGGTCAGTTTTCCTGGGCAGCAGTTGGCCGGTAGAAGTAACCGCTGGACTCGGGAAAAGTAACTGAGAGGAAAACGTCCTAGGCTGTCCGCACTGGACTTAAAATGGGAAAAGTTCCCATCGTCTCGGTAAGTTTTACCAAAATAAGTCCAGTGCGGACAGGGCTTAAGTCCGACTTGACAGGTTCACCAATGAGAACACCACCCCCCCCCCCCCCCCCCCCCCCCCCCCCCCCCCCCCGGATAGTATTTATTCATATTTGCAACTGCAAACATGATTATGCATGCAGTTTTTCAAATACTGCAATTTGATTGGCCGGTACCATTTTTGGTAGATGAGCTTCGTTTGTGATACGCTAACGTGTTGGCTTACATGTGTCAAGTCCGGTGGGATTCTCAAGTCATGGTTAGGGGTGTGCATTTACGGGTATTAAAAGAACCGGGTACCCGACTGAAAAAAATACGGGTACCCGGGTACCCGTTAAAGAAACCCAACCCAAAACTTCCAATCCCGGAAGTTGTAATAATATCTTTCTCTGAATTCAGACAAAATTCTGAAAATCTCCAGTCATGCCTGCATCCAGTAAACATGATCACTTCTCCACCTTTGCGTGTGCCGGCACGTGCATGCACCGGCATCATCACAAAAGACTTGCCCGGAAGCTTATACAGTTGTATTTATTGTGGATTGAGGCATGCTATTATGTCTCGTCGAGGCTCTTATCCATACCCAGACTGCAAAAACCACGACCAGTCAATTCCCTTTATTGTCAACTTTCGTGAGCGTCATAAACGTGAAATCTGTGCTGTTTTCCCACATACATGTAGTCCAGTTTTAATTTTGTAAATTCCCGACAAATACATGTAACATTCAGAACCTTTCTTTTTTCATTGTCTGGGGAGTAACTATGCGATAATGTAAAGTTGTACGGGTACTCGATTCCATAATCTGGAACCGGTTCCTGACATGAACGGTCGGGTACTCGGGTACCCGGTTCTAATGCACACCCCTAGTCATGGTTACGCTTCGAATACCAACGGCCCCTGGATATTCCTGCAAAATGGTGCTGCTTGCTGAATCAATAAAAACCGTAACCAGTTGGCAAATTTACAAATGTGCCTCAGAGGAAGCTTTGAATTACCTCAGTCTGTTTGGGTGTGATGTCATCCTCGAGGCTAAGGACCTTTTGCATATTGTATATTAAGAGGTCAAAGTTGAAATTTCTTATAATTATCAGGGGTGAGATTTGTCAGGATTTTTCCTGATTTCAGGATTTTTGTCGGGATTTCAGAATTTTTAATGAATCTCTTTTGCAATCTAGAATTCCTGAGTTGTTGTCCTAAAGGTGTTTTTACCCATAAAAGTGGATATAGACCAATGGATATTTCAAGGGGGTGCCTTTAGGCAAATACAAACTCTATGTTGGTCTGGGGTCCTCGTGGATTTTTCGTGGATTTCGTGGATTTTTCATTTTTGGCCAATCACATCCTGAATTATTCATTTGATATGCTAATTTCTCAAATTCTGCAATTTGATTGGCCACTACCATTTAAAGTGCTAAAGGGGATGTGGTTTCATTCTGTCCCACTGCTTGGCATGAAGTTTCTGCCATTATGGGGTAAATACTGGAACATTATTCCAGGCGAATAACGGATGGAGTTGAATGGTTAAATAGAGCATGATTAGTCAAGGACTGGTGCATCATCATTTGGCAGTATACAAATAATGAATATTTATGAGTGTGATGGTAAGAATAATTTCATGAGGTGACAGATGGCATGTTCTATTCCACGAGGCGAAGCCGAGTGGAATAGAATATGCCATCTGTCACCGAATGAAATTATTCTTTCCATCGCACGAATGTGAAACATTCATTATTTGTTTTATACAACGCCTGAATAAATTCTCGTCATCTGATTGGTAACTTGTAAACTGGTGCTTACATAAATGTAAGAAACATGTAGTAACACTGATAGCTGGGGGAACACTTTCAATGCATTTTATTCAAGTTAAAAACTGTTCAGAATTGTAAAAAAACTGTTTCACAAATTCAGAACTTCCAGTAACTAATTACTGTCTCGAAAAGTCTCAAACAGTTAAAAATGTTCACTGTTTTTCAACAAGTTCAGAAGAATTATTCACTTCAGATGCAGAATGTCATCTAAAAATATCCGTTCCGAAGTCAGTGTTGAAGATCAAACTGTTCAGAATTGTTAACAAGCTGTTTCACAAATTCAGAACTTTCAGTAACCAATTAATGCACTTTCATATCCAATTTATGGAAGTTTACAAATGTACTAGTCCAGAAAAGTAAAAAATGCGGATTGCATGCATGGATTTCTTTGTGTACAACGTGCCGTTTTCCTTTCTCAGTCCCGCATAAAACCGGGACAAAATTTTTTCGAGTTCCGAATTAGTTAAAGCTTCAATTGTTGTTCCTGCGTGTCTAGCAAATTCATCTAATCGTTTCACTGCATATTTGATTTGTCTCTTTGTATTTGGAGCGTCAGCATTGCTTACAAGTTCCAATATTTCGTCGTCTGTTAGGAGAACAAACCGCGGCAGTTCGGGTAACTTGGCCGCCATGTTGTGTGAATGACAGCGTTGTTGTAGCGCCACCTAGTGACCGTGAAATTAGAAAAGTTTTTTGGTTCTATCAATGCGCGCGCACCATGTGATAGACCCATGTGATAGAACGTATTGGGCGGGGCGGGTTCGCGTCGTGTGATGGGTCGAATAATTCAATGCACGTGATCGACTCTCCACCAATCGGATGGCGGGGATTTATTCAGGTGTTGTATAAACTTATCTGTCCCCTCGAGGAACATGCTCTATTTGTTGCTTTTCTTGATTCAACTGACTTCGCATTCTTCGGTGTTGTAAATGAGGAACAAATGTGCCAATCTCCACACCGCGGGAGAAAAAAAAATTTCCTAGTCTTTAGAAGGCCGACTTCTGATGAGATGACTCTTCTTGTTAAATCTTGAAATGCCACTGGGAACGGTTAATAGTTTTCTTTTGTGCTTTGTGATGGAAGCGTTGGAGAAGAGAAGTGATGGATGAAGTGAGATAAACATTGGAGCTTCGCAGGAACTCCATTTATAAGAAGACTAATGGACTGACTGGATTGCATGCTGAGGTTTGAGGCTTTCAGATCTTATGAAGGAGGGTGTTAGAAAGGTTGGCAATGTTTTAGCTGTGGGATGGGTTTGTCTGACGCTGTGTGATTTTGGGGCAGAGTCTTTTGCCAAATTGTTTCAGTGTAGGCACTTTTGAGGAATCTTATTGTATTTATACCAGACGTATCAACAGTAAGTTGGAGAATTTTTTATAATCATTTTAAGTGGTTCTGGCAGCCAAGCGAACCGCTACAATGTGTTTGTGCAGTCAAGCGTATCATAAACACTAATCCAACAATGGATTGAAACTGCACAAACAGCGGCAAACGGCGTCATCCGGCCTGGTGGCACTGTTTTGTTTTTTTGCGCCATTATGGCATCTTCCGTACGCAAAGGGTTAAAGACTCAAAGAGCATAAAGTTTATATTGTATAATTCAGCTTGATTTTACATTTTTTTAAAACTTGACCCCTTGAAGCCGGCTGACATCAATAGACGTCTATAGAAAATTGCCACCAGGCCGGATGACGGCTATACACGCATTTTCTGCATTTTCAATGCATTGTTGGATTATTGTGTATGTTACGCTTGGCTGCACAAGCCTCTTGTGTCCGTTTTGCTTGGCTGCACAAGCCGTCATGACACCCCGGCGCCTCATTATACCACCCAGGCGCCCCATTACATGTATAACAACCGGGATCAAGGGGTTAAGAGTGTTTCATCTCTTTACAGGTTAATTTTAAGATAATTTTGTACAAGTTATAGAAAATGATAAGATAAAGAATGTATTCCCACAAGATTCTTAATTTAGAAAAATGATTATCAGTTTAAAGGTAGTGTACATGATTGGTCATTGTTGCAATTTTCAGAATTGGGCGGATTTGGGGGTTAGTATTTTATAGGGAATATCATTCCACTGACCTGTTAAAAGTTTTGCGTTGTTGAAAAAACGAGAGAAAAACGGCGCTCGTTTCCAACCGTCGGGCAGATGATAACCTTTAGTCAAGGCGCGCGTGGCTACCTGGACGCGTGACGCGCCTTGAATGCCAGCATGTCCGGGGCGTGCCACTCGTCCGGTTATACTTATAGCCACGCGCGCCTTGACTAAAGGCTATGCGCAGTTTTCCCAACGATTTCCAGCTGGAAATCGTTGGAAAACGATATAAATTTCCACTTTTCTTGACGACGACAGCACACCTGGTGCCATCATTTCACAGGATGATTGAGACTGCTATTAACTTAGTCTAGTATTAAGGTATTCCTTTATAATTCAGTAAAATCAAAAATTGGAGGATTACCAATCGTGTACGCTACCTTTAACCCCTTGCGTACAGATGACGCCAAATGGCGCAAAAGAAAATTGCCACCAGGCCGGATGACGTCTATAGACGCCATTTTCTGCATTTTCAATGCATTGTTGGATTATCGTGTTCGTTACGCTTGGCTGCAAAACCGACACGGCACCCCGGCGCCTCACTGTAATAACCGTATTCAAGGGGTTAATAAGATAAAGTTGAAACATCCAAAACTATTTGCAGTTGATAACTCCTGGAATCTTGAAAAACTGATGTACAAAGCATTCGTGAATCATTTGGAAGGTTTGCCCCAAATAGACCCCATTTTAAGATAAGACAGAGCCATGCGGTGTCTAGAAGTTAAACTGTGTGGCGTAAGGCATTAGTTCCCTGTGTGATTTTCGTTAATGCCTTTTATTTCCCTCTTGTGGGAAATGGGATCTCAACCTATACATAAGTGGGTTAATTTATCAATTTGCTCGCATATTGGACTATGTACTGTTTACAAAAATTCCAAAATGCCTTTGACAAAATGCCAAACCATTGTTGTGGTAGTCAGTTACTCCGTAACAAATAGGAACCTTCAGACCGTAATTTCCAGTGAAGTGGTAGATAAAGTGCTACAACATGTACCAACTTACAGTGTGTACATATTCAGCAGGACAACAGTGTACACTATGACGTTAGTACCTGGGGCAAATTTCGTGGAACAAAAAAAGTTGTTGAGAGCACAGGAAAGTCTTGCTTTAAAGAAGCTACCAGCCAAAACTCCATGTGATTTTCATGCAAAGAGAGAAAAGAAGCTGAATACACAAATTCACAAGCAGTATACCCAAATGACAATTTGGTTGGCACTCTTGTATTGACCAAGGCCAAGGATGAGTCTTTTCATTGAATTTGTGAATTTAAAGATTTTTATTTGTACAAATGTAATGCCATGCTTTGAAATATTGCATTGGCTCTTAAATCCAACATTATTGATTTTTCCCGAAAGCCAGACTCAAACCTGCAATGAAGACTTTTCACACTTAAAGCCGTGTTCCCATTTGATTTTCCTTGTGGTACATGTACATGTATTAAGTTACCGCCACTCACTGTCAACGTTCCTTTGCGTAATCTTACAGCTGTTCCCATTTGGACAGTAATGTATACAGTAAAAATCACTGTCCCCGCGGCTGGGCGGAAGTCTACCATGCCTCCTGTCAGCCTGTTAGTTTTACATCATGGTCGCGGTAAGTTGACAGGGACGTTAGTTATCACGTTTCCCCATTGGACATAATTTTGTCATTCTACAGAAAAGTCGAGGTACATGTACATGTAGATTGGCCAAAAAAGTCCAATGGGAGCATGGATTTTAAGTGCTGGCAAATACTGTAACACTGACCTGTTTAAAGCTTGTGCATAGATGCTGGGAAAACAGAGAGAAAAAAAGTATGTTCTAGTAGTCTGGTTTCCTGACCGTACTTTAGACAAAACGGAGCAGTTTATAGAGTCAGGGAATTATCAGGTCGGGAACTAGACTATTTCCAACGATCGTCGGCCGACAATCGTTAGAAAATGATATAAATTTCCACTTTTCTTGAAAACGGCAGCACGCCAGGTGCCATGATTTCACAGGATGCTTGAGATTGCTATTTGCTTAATACAAGTACAGACTAGTATAGTATTTCGTAATAATTCAGTAGTGTTTGGTTTGTTGACGTTTGCAAATGTTGTATACTACCTTTGAGCCATTTTTTGTGTGTGCTAAGCAGCTCCATTAAATTTGCCCTTGGCGTCATCCTGTGGCGACTGAGCAGGTAGACAAAATACTCCAGTTGTACATGGAGGTGTGATTTGTGTTGCTCCATTAGATCAAAGTTTACCAGTCCACTGACCATGAATGCTGGACCACCTAGCTTGCCTTGTCTCTTGGTTCTCTGGTGAGCATTTAACCATAGCCTGATATGTGAATGCCAGTTCACAGCTACCTGAATAGTGCATTGTGAGCTTTTCCCTCTCTTCCTTGGATGAATTGGCACAGTTTGCAATCTTGGGTGTGTGGTAAAATCTTGAGGTTTGACCACAGATCAAAAGGTACTGCACTGCACTGGGGGTGTGCATTTACGGGTAGTATGGGAATTGAGTACCCAGATTACGGGTAGTATGGGAATTGAGTACCCAGATTACGGGTAGTACGGGAATTGAGTACCCAGATTAAAAAAAGTACGGGTACCTGGATACCCATTAACTCTAACCTACCTGAATCCATCAAAATAAATACCCCTGTTTTGGAGGATTTAGGTGGATTCAGGATACCTCCATATTGAAAACTGGAGGATTTTGATGGATTGAGGATTGTAAGCCTAGCGGTACTGCAGGATTTAGGTGGATTCAGGATACTTCCATATTGAGCAGTCACCAAAACCAACTTTTTGTGCCTGACAAAATAGGTGAATTTTGGCGGATTCCGGATACTTTCTAGTAAAGTTACCCAAGGGGTTAGGGTTAATAAAGCCAATCCTAAAAATTGAATCATGGAAATTGCTGTTCATATTGTTCATAAAGGTCTGCACGTTAATACTACCACATCGGTGCATCAATGCAGCTACAAGTGTGTACAGTGAGCTCTATAGCTTTATAATAATAATAATAATAATTAAGGCATTTATATAGCGTTCTTACACAAGTGGTATCACAACGCTTTACATCAAGAAAAAAAACAACATAATTAATTAATAAGGTGCCTATAAAACAAATGACTGGTATAAGTGAGTTTTGAGTGATGTTTTGAATTGAGTAAGAGAACTGGCATGACGAATTTTATAAGGAAGACTGTTCCAAAGGTTTGGAGCAGCTGCATAAAAACCTTTTGCAGATGTGGATGATCGGGTTATGGGTTTTGTAAGTGTCGTAAACATTAATCCATTTTTTTCATGTATCCTGGTTGTCATTATAGAACATCTCCACAATGACATTCAAAAACTTTCTTTTTCATTGTCTGAAAAATTCCTAACTAATATGTTAATTTGGTTAATACAGATAATCGATTCCATATAAATCCGGAACCGATTCCTGACGTTAGCGGTCGGGTACTCGGGCACCGGGTTCGGATGCACAGCCCAACACTGCACCATAGGTTCTTTTAGGGGAGGTGATTTTGGTATGATGACCGACCGCAAGATGTTCTCAGAGTTGAGAGTACTGGATGTTATACATTTTGAAAGCTGTATTATAACTTGTGGACAGAGAAGTTAGCACATCAATTTTCAGAAATGTCTTAGTGGGCTGTGTGGCTGTCATCTGTATTTTAGAGCATTTTAGAGGATTTTTGTAAACTTTTCTTTGTGTCATAATGAACTCAAAAAGGGAAAAAAGACAAATAGTTTACAAATCTGAATCCCACCAATTATACCCAGCAAGATATGGGTCAGAGGGGTACCCCCCCCCCCCCTTTTGTCCCTATACCCCTATACACTCTCCAGACTATTGTTACCTAACACATCCCCCCTAGACATCTGAAAAGAATTCCTGAGATTCCGGGAACACAATGACCAGTTAGTCATGTTCTCCTATTTGTAGTAGAGTTTTCCCTTACTACATTGTACCGAGGACAATGCTTTGTGTTTCCTATTGTTCCTTTAATATAACACAACCCCATAGACTAAGCACGTATTTTTTATGTCTGAGGACCGATTTTAACAAAAGACTGACTCCCGAGGACAAGAAAGATTTTTTTTGTATTTTCTTTCTCCTCTTGTCCTCGAACGTATATATGCATGTACAACTGAAAAGAGGGGGGGGGGGGGGGGGTGTTCCGCTGTCCCATATCTTGCTTCAAATGCCACCAATACAAGTACGGTAAACTCTATTTCTTATTCTGAAAAGATTTTCTTAACAAAATTGAAGCAATCTTTGGATAAAATGAAGTTGGTCACTGGGGGTTAGGCCTTCGAGTTGATGAAATTTGCAGCTGGATTTTTGCTGGCATTGAGCATGCTTGTTTCCTTTGTAGCATCAGAATTGGCATGTGAAGAATGAACTTCAAACCTAATTTACACACTGCAGTGCATTGACTAGAAAGCCTGCCGTTTCGACTTTTGTACTCGCTTCAAGACTGTTGTGTATGGAGCGTACGGTTTGCCCGGTAACTCCATACGGACCAAGAGGCACTGTTTGCTCTTTTGACTGTGTACTGTGTTACTGGGTTACCCACATAAGTTACAATTTGGGAGAGTTGGGCCTCCATCTCCGGTTTCTTTGGAAATGAAGGCGCTTGCCCAGGAACAATGGTAATAGTTTGGCTGATGTTTGGTCTGCCGAGTTCACCTTCGTGTTGATAGAAGTCGAACTTTCTTGGGAAATGAGGGCAGTTAGGTTGGTGTAGTAGTTCTTTGCTTACGTTCCACCTCTGGTGACCCCAGTTCGATTCCTTTGCAGGGGCACTATGTGGATTAAGTTTCCCTCCAAAATAATTAGGTCCCCACCCCCCCCCCCCCCCCCCCCCCCCCAAAATGTAGGCGCTAAATTAGATTTCACCATGACTGGAAGGATTTTCTTAATTAGAATATAAAGGTCCAAGCGCGACAACTTGAAATGTTCCCGTTTTCGTGTAATTAAAAAAACAAACTGTTAGTCACGTGACTTTCTTGCACCAAATGTTGGTTCACGAAACTCACGTGATCATTAGGGCTAGTTTTACTTCCAGCCGTAAAATCTTTCAATAACTGAACCCAATTCCAGTTTATTTTAACCATAATAATCAGGACTATTTTTCCAAACTGTACCTATTGTTTAATTGTTAATTATACTTAAATTTGGCGAAATTTTGGCAAAAGTCGTAACACTTTTCCCAAAGACTGGGCGACGGACCCATGTTTCACGAGACACGGCGTGGGGCCAGCGCGGCATAGCCCCCGCGGCCGGCGGGGCCAAGACCCAGCACAGCTGCCGCATAAATCTATCAACGCTGTACTCTACTGCACTGTATTGGTACGGCGATCAGTACAGTACTGGGCGACGTTGACGTGTCGCAGAGCTGGTCAGCACTGCAGGCATGAGACCCCGTTGAAGGCTCGATGCCCATCGTTGACACATGCAAATTGCAGTTTTACTCCTAAATCTGTGGAACAGCGAAATGTCTACTACTCCAGTGGACGGTTGTTGCGGCAGGAAAAGCATATACGTTAACCTTTAACCTATTTCGGTTTTTTGACCATTTCTCGTTTATAATGAAAAGACATTTTGGTAAATTTTTTTCACAACACCCTTTTAAATAGTATAATCCATGATTCTGAATTGATTATTCGAGGCCGGTGTGTACCTTTAATTTCCTCCTGCTACTAAAACTGCAATTTCCTCAGTCGTCTTCTCTCAATTCAAAACAGGGCCCTGATGAGGGAGAACATCTTGTCAACGTCTGGAAACCTTTCTGTTGTCATGTGATAATATTGGATTATGTACACTAGGGATTGGCTGGGATGACCCATATGGCATGTGGGATGTCATCATTCTTGACAAAGCTTGCTAGTACAAGATTTATTTTGTAAAGTGTACAGCTTATCTGACGAAGGATGTCGTCAGTTTTCTGTTTTCTCGTGGAGCTGCAAATGTATGATATCTCGGCTGTCATAGCACCCCAAGGGTGGGAGAGTTATCCACATCAGTTCACGGGTGGTGCATCGGGTTGATGCACCACCCGTGAACTGAACTACATGTACCTATCAACCTATCAACCCTGAACTACTTGTCATAAAAGTTTCTTGTCACTAGTGGGATGTTCTCGCTTGTACAGATACACGGAGGCCCTGCCAGAGGTGAGTTTCACTCCATCTCCTGCTAGATGTTAGTTGTTTTCATTGTCAACACTCCCAGGCCGATCCAGTTCATCAAGTGTTAAAGGAATTCTGGTGTACCTCTCACAGTGTTGTATGTTGCAAGTTCAGCGTTTGTCTTTTGTGAGTGTGGAAGGAGTGTCCAGGTGTGATGAAGATTGGGCATGGACCGTGAAGTGTGGATGGTCAGTTATGAATGGTGATGGGTATAAACTCATGGGTGGCATTTGTTGTTGATCAGTCCTTGATAACTTGTAAGAATTCACCCAAGACAACATCCGGAACAGGAAAAAATGTCTCTTCCAGTTTTTGTCATTCCCGACGCAAATTCCATATTCACACTGATTACGCGGTACCTGCTGCTGCATTGGATTCGAATCGGTCAGCCGACCCAGGCATGCTCGGTGGTCGAGTGGTTAAGACTTCTGCACTAGTATAAGCAGGAGGTCCTTCGTGGGCTCTTGAAAAGCTTACAGTGCATTATACACTACATTGGGAAAAGTAGGTTTAGTTCAACTTCAGGTGTCAATTGTAGGCTGGAGAACGCGCTGAAGCGATCCAAGCCAGTCTGTTTTTGCTCTCAAATCCACCATTTACAGCGGTTTATACTTTTCCTCTCAACCCGAAAGTTACTGTGTATGGTGTATGAAAGATTTGGGCCCAGAGTGTGCCTAATCCCCGTTTTATTTTATTTTGCACAACCTTGTATAAATAAGGGAATAAATATGTGCTGGGCCAGTTTTAAACGTACGTTTAAAACCGCCTGGGCCTGGGCGCTTGATAATGACCCGAGCCGAAGGCCCCAAGGCGGTTTTAAACGTACGTTTAAAACCGGCCCAGCACATATTTATTCCCATTCATAAAATACCTTTTGGTATAATTAAGCAAAAAATTTTAAATTTCCAATGATTTTGTTTAATTTGTTTTACCTTGGTTTGTAAAACACCCCTTCAGCTATTTAATGGTTCGTGCCAACCGCGAGTAGTGGTAAACAAGTCCTTATATGGAAATTGACGCGCGCGCGACGCGCACGCCAGGTGGTGCAAGAACGCAGCAGTGCCGGTGTAGCGTGAAATTATGGACTCTAAATACGGACGCATCGGTAGTATTGCGCTTGCGTTATTAGGAGAGTGACTGGTCGCTCGAGTGTTCAACCAATAAAATGGACCAGATTTTGTAGGACTCTGTTTCAAACCGTGCCGTGTTTTAACAACTTCCAGCCGTGTTTAAACAACCGTTTAAACACACCCACGTGACAGGCTCTTGACCAATAGGGATAGTGAAACTCGCTGAGGTATTTATGAATAGGCTTTTAAGGGTTGTGTACACGATTGGTTAATCCTCCATTTTACTGAATTATTACGAAATACCTTACTACTCAGACTGTAACTTAATAGTAGTCTCAATCATCATGTGAAATGATGGCACCAGGTGTGCTGTCCTTGTCAAGAAAATTTGAAATTTATATCGTTTTCCAATGATTGCCGGCCGGCAATCATTGGAAAATTGCCTTCTATAACAAATGCAGCCTTTAGTCAAGGCGCGCGTGGCTACCCGGATGAGTGGCGTGCCCCGGACACACTGGCATGGGAGTGTCACGCGTCCAGGTAGCCACGCGTGCCTTGACTAAAGGCTATCATCCGTCGGCCACGCGTGCCTTAATGGCTGTCATCTGCCCGACGGTTGAAAACTTTGAAAACTTTGAACAGGTCAGTGGAATGATATTTCCTATGAAAAACTAACCCCCAAATTCGCCCATTTCTGAAAATTGCAACAATGACCAATCATGTACACTACCTTTTAAGTGTCTGAACACTTTGTGGACTTTGTGGACTTTGTGGACTTTGTGGCTTGTTTTTTTGTTTGCTTTAGTCTTTGTGTAAATTTAGTGTAATGTTTTCTGTTTTCAGTATTTACCTGAATCTATTTTTTTGTATCTGTCCTATTTTGGCTGTAACGCTATTGGATGTTGTTGAAAAAAAACCAAAACAAACAAACAAACAAACAAACAAACAAACAATAAGAACAAACACATAACAATAAAATGAAAGATCTGTGGGGTTGCGGTTGGGTTCATAAGAAATAACCTGTTTACACTACATGCTTGCAAGATGTATGTGAACTCCACTCTTTGGGGAAGTTGTTACGTACAAAGTTACTTGTAAAATGAATTTGGCATGGTTCCAAACAAAATGATTCCCAATGGATGGTGATGTGTTAAGATCATCAGCAACAACCTGCGAGTATATGCACACATGAAGTTTGTCGCCCGGAAGAATCACCTTGGCTTTTACGCCCAGTACCCGATCATAAGTACATGTATACCCAGGTGTATTTACACTGACAGGGCTGGGCAAGGGGTGGGGAGTGGGGGCTTGTTCACACCGTTCAGACACTGGATTGGGGGCATGGGGTCATGTTCATGGTTGGCTTGACTAGACTAGAGGGTTTTTCCCGTTGTTATTATTGTCACACTGCAGGTTATTTGCAGAGAATCTCTGGCATGTTTGATCCATAGAGCTGTATTAAATTACTAGAGTGCTGACTCGATGTACAAAGTGATGCCTGCTGGGAAAACTCAACATTTTGTACGGCTTTTGTACAGCAATATCTGCATTTGTATTCTATAAAGTTGCGTTATCGAAGCCGATGCGCCGAAACCCGAAATGCACAATCAGTAAATGAGCGTTTCATTTTGCTCTGCGCAAACAATGCAAACGCGTGCGCATACCGCGCTGCAGATGATTTTTGCCGTGACGTTTTATATCCCCACAATGTCGCTTCCCAGGTCGTATCGTAAAATTGGGTGTGATCCCTGGCTATACGGCATTCTGGGTTTATGACTTCTGACTAGCGCCCACCCGAACGAAGATACTGACAATTTGGGAGACCGCCAACATAGGGCAAGATAGCTCAGTTGGTGGAGCGTCAGTACGGTAACCCGAAGGTCGCAGGTTCGAATCCCGCTCCTGCCAGTTTCTTTGTTCACTTTGAAAAAACATTTTATATCTGTCACGTTTTATAACCGTCATGACGTGCTTAAGTTGTTTGCGTATGTTGTACTTCTGCGTTGCATTTAGAGTACACTTGTAAAATTCACTCCATCTAATTTCATTATGTTCTACAAACACGCACACGAATTCAAAATGTCTGCACGCAGGAAGGATTTAAAGTATCTCCGTGCCTAAGATGTGGAGTTACATGTAGATGGAGAGTTATATGGGTGGCTTGTGCGTAAAGCGCTTGCCTCTCACCAATGTGGCCCGGGTTCGATTCCCGGCTCGGACAACTTTTGATCTCTGGCTGTGCTCTGTGGTCATACATGTATATGGGTCGATGTGGCCGGCTGCCAGAGGCGCCTTTACGTGCCAGCGACTCGACATCGTTGTAGCCGCGTCCTTCGCAATTCAGCACCCCAGCTGCGAGTAAGGATGATTACTATAGCCTCCCAAATTATTATTATACAACATTTGCTTTTGCTGTAATTTTCAGAAATAAATGGATTTGGGGTCAGTATTTGATAGCACTGATCGTTTTGTGTGCATAGATGCTGGGAAAACAAAGAGAAAAAAACTGACTGTTCGTTTAGTCTGGTTGCCTGATCCTACTTCGGACAAAACAGAGCAATTTATAGAGTCGGGGGAATTATCAGGTCAGGGAACTAGACTATTTCTAATGATGGGCGGCGATTTTTCTTGAAAATGGCAGCACACCAGGTGCCATGATTTCCCAGGATGCTTGAGACTATTATGTACTTACAGTCAAGTAAGGTATTTCATAATAATTCAGTGTATTTTTTTTAAATGTTTTCAAATGGTGTATATTGCCTTTAAGAAGAGGCACATTATTTTTCAGTCCAGAGGGTCTTTCATTTGCAGTTATGACCGACACAGTAAATTGAAACAATCTGCAGCGGTTTGAAGGATTTACTTGTTGAAGTTACAAGACTCTGGCCCCAATAATAATACAATTTCATTCTTAGAATTACGGGAAATTCAAACTTTCGTTATTTGTAATATTGAGGCCCAATAAATTGTGTGCCCATTGCCAACCAGGGCCTTAGGGAAATTGCTAAATTTATGGGAGTCACTTACCCTGGGTAAGTTTGTGATTTCCTGGACAACTTGTACCTGATTGGGCAAATTGTACAATTTATGGATACCATTTCCATTTGTTTATTGGATGTAAAAATCTAACCGGGGATAGAATCAATAAACTGGTGTTTACGGAAACTGTGGGAAATGTTGCAATGTTCCTGGAAGGTGTACGTGCAAATGGCCTCGTAAAATATATACATGTATTTGTTGAAAATTGTGTGAAATATTGATGAGAGAATGGATATTTCAGCTTACAGTTTGGTAGAATGTAGGGAATAGTGTCGTGTTTGATAATCTTTTTCAGTGTTTGTCATCATCGGTGATGATTGAGCTGATGAATACCCCAGCTTTATTTTTTTGAGGACCAAAGTTTTGGTGGGAAAGTGACAAAACAATTGCAAGCAGTGTTCATGCTTTGTGGGATTCAATATATACACTCTAAAAACCGATTGGTTGAAATAACCAATATATTGGTTAAAACAACCAATTATTTGTGTCCAACCAATTGGATTGGCTGGACACACATCAACCAATCTTACTAATATATTGGTTGTTTTCAACCAGTCCGTTTTTAGAGTGTACATGAAGTAACAAACCTGTGACAATTTGAGCTCAATCTGTCAAACGAGTCACGACAAAATAGCGGAAAAGAAAAAGAACTGTTGTAGGCAACAGCATTTCAGATGGAAATTTGGAGGACTGATACTGGTACGGTACCGTCTTTATAAACGGTAAGCTTTGAGCATGGGCGTCGCCAGGACTTTTCTAGAGGGGGGCAAAGCACTCACCAGAACGCAGCACAGGGAGAAATCACCGGCCGTGAAAGAATGGGAAGGGGGGGGGGGGGGGGGGGGGGGTGCTGGACATCACTCGACAGTTTGTTCAAGACCACGATACCTAGGGCTATTGTATATAGCTGCATTTAAGGCCCCTTTCAGCAGGTTTTGAGTGTTGAATATACATTCAATTGAGTATGACATTGACTTCGCATCTCGTCTTTTGTATTTATTTTTGAAATATTTTTTTCTCTCTTTTTAAATTTTCGGGGGGAAGGTGGGAGTGCCTCCTTGCCCCCCACCCCCTTTGCGATGCCCATGGCTTTGGGATTGGAATTAATCATTTCGTTTTTGATCATTACCAAAGCTATAACATACATATACCTTTACCAGTTCGCGTCGGATGACGTGTATACACACAAAGGTCTTGCGGTATTCGGAACGGATGACGGATAAACACGCACTCGATCGAGGCCGGAAATATCTTTCAGCGACCCGCTCGCAGCGAGCGAGGCCAGAAATATTAGGGTGTGTTACCCGCAGATTGCGGCCTGATTCCGCCTGAACCCAGCTGGCCTGGGTCCGGTAAATGTAAAAATATTGGGGGGGGGGGGGGGGGGGGGCGGGAACTGGTTAATTGTTACATGTAGGTTTGTGCTCCAGTTTGCTGGGATGTCCCGTGGGAATGCAATTAATCTCTCCAACGGTACATGTTGGCATTACTGATAGCTGTGCCACAGACACTAATTGGGATGTCTGTAGCTGGTAAAATGGAGCTTTAACAGTTACACATTAATCATCGTACTCTCCAGATAAATCACTTGTTACATCAAAAAGGGGTGCAAGCGTGTGGGTCGGGCATGTCATTCATTTGCACCATGAATAGTGCCTGACAAAAATCAGATTGAATTTGACTCGGTTGACAGGAGCATTGAGGGTTTGTCTTCAAGGATCTGTCCATAATTTGTTAGTTGGGGCAAATCCCAGATTAAAATTTTCGGTATCAATACTTTTGGAGTCGACTTTGATTTTGAGCAGTTCCATTTGGAATCGACCCCATACATTACATTGCATTTGAAAGTTAACCTTGGAAGTGTTTTACGCCTTTTCACACAAGTGGGAAAACATTTTCAAACGTTTTCACACAAGTGGGAAAACATTTTCAGTGGGAAAAGCTGTGTGGGAAATGGGAATTCTTTTCCAAAAATGTCCCATTCCCATTCAGAGTGTTGACTTTCCGTTGCAGTGTACTGTACATCATGCACAAAACGGGCACACCCTTCGAATCATTGCGGTGTCATGATTGATTTCACGGATAAAAGAGCTAGCTTTTCACACATTTTCAAACCTTTTCACACAAGTGGGAAAACATTTTGATGCTTTTTCACACAAGCAGTTCCATTTGGAATCGAACCCATACATTACATTGCATTTGAAAAATAACCTTGGAATGGGAATTTCTCTTCACACTTGTTATCTTCCCAGTTAATTCATTTTCATTTCAAAAAATGTGGGAAAACATGTGGGAAAAATTTTTCACTCCTTTTCACACAAGTGGGAAAACGTTTTCACGCATTTTCACAAAAGTGGGAAAACATTTTCACACCTTTTCACACAAGTGGGAAAACATTTTATGCATTTTCACACAAGTGGGAAAACATTTTTAGTGGGAAAAGCTGTGTGATGGGAAATGTGAAATGTGAATGGGAATTCTTTTCACACAATTTCCCATTCATTCACAGTGTTAACTTTCAGTCGCAGTGTACTGTACATGTACATCATGCACAAAACGGGCACACCCTTCGAATCAGTGCAGTGTCATGATTGATTTCACGGATAAAAGAGCTAGCTCTATGAAGGACTTATGGGGTACAGGTATGTTCAGACGGAGGGCAACCTTTGGGCTAAGCCCTTTTCTTTTCCAAGTAATGAACCCAACAGGGGTTCTGTTCAGCTAGTGATAAAATCCAAAATGTGCTCAAGTTCATACAATGATGGCTAGCTCCGGAGCCAGAGTTGCATTGGAGCTAAAAGGTCTCCAAATGTGTTATATGTAATTATGTGAGGGTGGGCTAGGTCAGTTGCATCCAAATGACAAATTATGGTGGGGCTAGCCCCACAAATTTTCGGGGCTAGCCCCCAAGGTGGCTAGCCCCGGAGCTGGCTAGCCCCGGAGCTGGCTAAAAGGGGAGCTAAGTTGTGTTCAAACAACAACTCTTTAAAGTGGAGCTAGTAGCCAGCTTCGTGGCTATATCTCAAGAGTTAGCCCTCCGTCTGAACGACGCCATGCTGTCTTTTTAGGGAGTTGGCAAACTGATGCGCTTAACAGATTGACAGTTGCAGGGAACAAACAGCAGAACTGATTTGAGCCATATTACATGTACTCATAATTTTGTTGTGATAGTGCCATCAATTCAAAAATACAAACCGCTCTCCCTTGTAGACAGGCATGCAACTTTTCCTCGGGTCAGCTGATTTCCTGGTTTTTCACTTCATACTTATGCCATTGAAAATTGAAAAACACTGTACAAAGTCTTGTAAAGATTGGAATTTCCTCTTTTTTTTGGTTTAATTCCAAGTTGCATATCCTGTGTAGAATAAGCACCCAAGATTGAAGAAATTGACGTTGTACAGTGAATGTGAAGTGGTGATAAAACACTGATGCATTGCCACTGGTGAATTAAGTTCTTTTTAAGAGGGAATAATGTTTATATCTGAATGTTTAATTAAGTAAAGTAAAGTGTAGATAATACATGAAAACAAATGGAAGACATAATTCTTCTAAACAGCATCGTGAAGAATGAAATTTACAATGAAATTTACTATTATCAAAAAGGGATACAAATAATTCCTATGGAGAATATGCCGTATCATTTGCACGTACATGTACATGTATCATAAACCTTTTATCGGTACATTGTTTGTCGGCACATGAGCATGCCAACGCCAGCCCGCACCCCATGTTCATTTCTGTTGCTTCTTGCTGTTGACCCCATCATGTACACAAAGTTTGACGAACATGATGCAGTATTTATTATACTGCGTCATAATTCACAGAAAGTTATTGTTTAAAACATTGTAGATGTGTATTTTCGCTGACAGTGTTTTGGGTGGTCCGAGCCAGTTTAAGACATTTTTTGGCAGCATTGTCAATGTAATGAGTCCCTCATTTTGCTGAGAAAAGAGTCCACTTTGGTGAGGCTAGTGTATGAAAGAAAGTTATTAAAGTGCATGGTCTGCTGATCAGGGGTTTTTCCAGTGGAGTATTATTATTTTGTCCCCATACTTTTTTACTTGTTTGCAGTGATGTAGTCGAGACCATCACAAGACCCTGCAAGACCAACACAAGACCATCACAAGACCTTCAGTCTTAATTCAAATCTTAAAGGCAGTGTACGTGATTGGTCATTGTTGCAATTTTTAGAAATGGGCGGATTTGGGGGTTAGTATTTTATAGGAAATATCGTTCCGCTGACCTGTTCAAAGTTTTGCATTGTTGGATGGCGAAAAAAATGCCGCTCGTTTTCAACCGCCGGGCGGATGATAGCCTTTAGTCAAGGCGCGCGTGGCTATCTGGGCGCGTCACGCGCCCCAGATATGCCATGGCGCCATCATGTCTGGGGCACGCTATTCATCCGGGTAGCCACACCACTAACGGCTACAGGGCAGTTTTCCAACGATTTGCAGCTGGAAATCGTTGGAAAACAATATATATTTCCACTTTTCTTGACAACGACAGCACATGGTGCCATCATTTCACAGGATGATTGAGACTATACTATTAACTTACAGTCTAGTAATGTATTTCGTAATAATTCAGTAAAAGAAAATTGGAGGATTACCAATCGTGTACACTACCTTTAAGCTATTCAAATGAACTGTAATAAAAGCATTCCTTTGTCATGGTTTATGCCTGTTACTTGTGCCTGTAACAAGCTGGTTTTGTGCCTGGTCTTGTGCCTGGTCTTGTGATGGTCTCGACTACATCACTGCTTGTTTGTGTGAAAATATAAAAAGTTTTTTTTTTTTTTTTACATTAAGTTCAAGGCTAAATATACCCCCAACAAAAACATAAAAAAGCTTATTTAATTTCTCAGTGTTAAAATGTTCCACAAAATATAAGATTAAAAAATTGGGATATTACATTGTATTTTTAGGCCGACTTGGAATTTTTGTTACCTTTATTATTTATCATTTTTATTATTATTCTGGTAAAGAAACTATGGATTTTGCCAAAGTGCATTATCACACTGATGCTCGAAAGTCTGAAGAAACTATTAGGAATCCAAAGAAATGTTCAGTTTTAGAAGTGTCTGGTCGTTGACAGTAGTCTGGTGATTGCAGGTTTAATCCATTGAATTAAGGATGACGGCCACAGCCGCAGTTTGGAAAAGACCATCTGGCCGGGTGCCGTCTGTATGCGCATTCCTGTGCATATTCAATCCATTGTCTGCCTATTGTGTGCATTACGTTTGGCTGCACAAGCCCGTATGGCATACCAGTACCCCGTTAATAACAGGCGGACAGAACGGGTTAAGCCTTGGCGATTTTCTTTGTTTGCTCTAAAACTTCACAAGATTATACCGAGTCATTTTCCCTTCCAGTTTATTTTATGAGAATGTATTTTGTCTGAATGGAAGAAAAAAAATGAAGACTGAGAGCAGGATTTGAACCTGCAGAATGGATTCTTATTAGGGCTGTCCTGAATATAGCGAATATTCGAATTTTCGATCATCAACCGAATATTCGAATAGCTTTTTGCCGGTTCAAATATTCGAAAAAAATATATCGTACAGATACGACTATGATGCTATTTTTAATAGAAAAGTTACGGCACTTAGCAGTGTCAAATGCCGCATTTTTTGTGGACAGATGTTTATGGTTCCCGACCGTAAAACCCTTGACACTTCTAAAATAATTATTGCAAAAACTTGGGCTGGAGTTTGGTTTCTTGTTATCAGAACGTTATATGTACTCGTAATGATCTTGATACAATGCAAAAAAAGGTCCATCGTTTGGTTTCTAATATTGATCGCCGCATGTAAAACACCGGCGTGCTTTGCATGCAACTTTTTACCGGCGCGGCATGCAGTTGCAGCAGACGCCTGAAAGACTTGATCGGCAAGTTTCGAATATTCGGTCAAGCCCAGTCTCAAATAATCAAATACTAAATGATTAAAAAATGAACAGCCCTAATTCTCATGAAGACCCCACTTTGACATTATGTGCAATTCATCATGACTGGTTTATAGACACATTCTCCCAGGGTAGGCCGACTTCATTTAAAATATACAAAACATTTCTACAAGTGTTGGTTGAACTTGGCACCGGGACACGGACCAGTCGTATCTTCCTAACAGGATCCAGGATCTTCATCCTCGTCGGGCGAGAATCAAAGGGTGCCTAGGTGGGGTCAAAGGTCAGAACCATTTGCTTGCCACTATTCCAGTAGGCGTTATTGACACAGGTGGAGGTTGGGACATCGGTAAACCCCTTGGGTACGTCGGATTCATTTGGAGTTGCAATCAGCAGAGCTTTGCCTGTTGCAAACGTTAATGTCAGGAAGTGAGGTGGAGTTTACGACTGTTGGCCCAACACCTTGATGGAATTCATATGACAGTATACTGGTTGCACTTGTCAGTTTGCTGATGGTGGGTCTGGCTTTGGCAGGTCTGTTTTTCACTTTCTCGCACGTACACCTGCTGTTTTTTGCAAGACGTGAAAACAGATGACAGGTATATGGTAAACAATAATGTGCTCACTTGTACAAGTTACCTGTATTTTATTATTTATTTTCCCTGAAATTATTTTTTTGGATGTGATTGAAGCTGGGTCTCTTGTTAACCACTTGCGTACGGATGACGCCATATGGCGTAAAAACAAAAAGAAGTGCCACCAGGCCGGATGACGCCATTGGCCGCCGTTTGTGCAGTTTCAATCCATTGTTGGATTATTGTTTGTCATGCTTGACTGCACAAACACATTGTAGCGGTTCGATTTGGCTGCCAGAACCGCTGCAACACCCAGACGTCTCCCGTAAAATACCGTGCCCAAGGGGTTAAGGGGAAAATGGTGGTCTCCCGTGGTACTTCAGATTTGTGTACATCATGACAAACTTGTACATTATGTACGCAGCTTACACAAACATACATGTGCATCAGACTGGTTTTCAGACTGAGCATTTTGGAGGTTGGAGTTAGTGTAAAGCCTGGTTTCCATATAGTCGTTATAATCGCCGACAGCGTCGCCGAAGAGTCCCCGATGCAACGCCGATAAATGGAAACGCTTTATCGGGGACTTTCCCAACATGGACGGCGACAGTCGGCAAAGATGAACCAAGTTCAACTTTGCCGACTGTCGCCGTCGCGTCGTGAGAGTAGGCCCATTCAAATACACGTACTGGCATGCCATGCATTCAATGATGTCTCATTTTTACCCTTTGACCAAGAAATATGAGCATCAATGTAAGTAAAATAGCTGCCCGTAATTGAAATCAATCAAAATGAAATATCAGTTCAGCTTTCAGAAAAGTGTGAAGTACCAAAAAACGCCATTTCAGTGAGATATTTTTCGAGCATTCGGACGCCATTTTGTTGAAAATTTTCAGCCGAATGACGTCAGAACCGTCTCTGCCCCGACGTCTGCGACTTGCCATCTTGCGTGCTGTCGGCGTTCATTGCGATTATATGGAAACCAGGCTTAATGCGGTTTTGAATTTTTTTTGAGATTTTCATTTTTAGAAATTTCAATTAATAGAGGTAAAAACCAAAATGTTTGGGTATAATTCAACCATTCCAGGGCAGCAGCACATGAGGTGCTCCCAACATGACATGGCACACATGGGTCATTCCATAAATTTGGGTTCCAAAAGTTTGACATTTTTTGGGTGTCCCTGTTACACCTGACCCGTGTCATTTTCCATCAATTATCGTTATAAAAATTGACTTCACACTATTTTTTTTTACTTGTTTGGCAGGTACTTTGCTTTACACAATCACTCTTGGAGATAGAAGACATTAATTAATTAAGGAATGTGTCCGGAATTGCAAAATCTTATACATGTCACTATGTATACCGGGACACCAAAAATGTCACACTTTCGGACCCCAAATTTATTAAATGACCCATGTATAATTTGTGGAATTAGTTGGAACAGGGAACTACTTTTTAAGTAACAATTTTCCTAAGATGAAACAAAATTACATTGTTACATAATTGAGTTGAATATGAATAACATGTCAGCAACTTCATTCTTGCTGGGGAAAAGGCAAGTTCAAATAGACCTTTTATATAGTTTGTCTGGGAGATATTCCTACAGTGCTAAACTCAAGGGCGGATCCGGTTGGGGGGGGGCCAAAGGGGGCCATGGCCCCCCCCCCCAAAAAAAAAACTGGGTAAACTTGGCTAAACTGGGTAGTAAAGTTATGGTAAAGAAAACCCAGTCTGCAACAACAGAAACCTAACACCTTCCCGTTCTTGCATAACCCCAGCTGCCTATTGTGTCAGGTGATTCCATTGTTATCCCATGGCTAGCTTCTCCATTACCAAGAATGTGACCTTATGAGGACACACACTCAATCAAACTCGGATATCTAACCAAAATTGGAAAACTATGTGGAACAGGGAACTCCGAGCCAATGAATTCAATTCATGCTTATTTCTCCTCATAGGCATGTACCATTGGAAACTAAGTAGTGGGCACTGCTTGCAATTTTACTGAGAAATAAAAATGAGAAATTAAAATTTATAATGTTGACCAGTATGCACTATCTTTATAAGAGGGCATTTTTACATCAAACCTCAAAAATTCTTGCTATAAACACACACTATAGACTGTGATATATCAATAGGTTGTCAAAACCTGTTTTGACGTGTTCAATTCAGGATACAAATAATCATAACTCTGTGTTGAATTTTTATTCTGTTCATATCTTAAGACAATCTGTGGTGATACAGACAGGCAGTTTCCCAATCTTGCACATCGGACCTTTTAAGTCATCAAGACCTGATCAGCCACACTTGCAGACCGCTCTATGTTGGTCTCCCGGCTTAAATGTAGTGTACATGATTGGTCATTGTTGCAATTTTCAGAAATGGGCGGATTTGGGGGTTAGTATTTTATAGGAAATATCGTTCCACTGACCTGTTCAAAGTTTTGTGTTGTTGGATGGCGAAAAAGAACGAGAGAAAAACTGCGCTCGGTTTCAACCGTCGGGCGGATGATAGCTTTTAGTCAAGGCGCGCGTGGCTATCTGGGCGCGTGACGCGCCCCAGATATGCCATGGCGCCATCATGTCTGGGGCGAGCTACTCGTCCGGGTAGCCACACAGGCACCTTGACTAACAGCTACAGGGCAGTTTTCCAGCGATTTCCAGCTGGAAATCGTTGGAAAACGATATATATTTCCACTTTTCTTGACAACGACAGCACACCTGGTGCCATCATTTCACAGGATGATTGAGACTACTATTAACTTCCAGTCTTGTAATGTATTTCGTAATAATTCAGAAAAAAAAAAATTGGAGGATTACCAATCGTGTACACACTACCTTTAAGACCATCCGATCAAGTTAATTGATTAAAGAAACGAGGAAGATTAAGACATGAAGCAGCTGGAAATTAGGGCTGGGAAAGTTTAATTCAAATCATTTTTTTATGACTTCTGACTAGCTCCCACCCGAACAAAGATACTGACAATCTGGGAGACCGCCAACATAGGGCAAGATAGCTCAGTTGGTAGAGCGCCGGTACGGTAACCCGGAGGTCGCAGGTTCGAATCCCGCTCCTGCCAGTTTCTTTGTTCACTTTGAATTGTTGAGGGGCAGGAAAAAGCAAGAATTTGTTATTGGTGGCATGCGGAGAGGTTCAAGTCAAGAGGAATTTTCGCTTTTCATCATAATCCTTGCTTTGGTGGGTAGATTTATTTCATGTTAAAGGTTTAGAGAAATTGAACAGAAAAAAAAATGCTTTTTCAAAGTGAACAAAGAAACTGGCAGGAGCGGGATTCGAACCTGTGACCTCCGGGTTACCGTACCGGCGCTCTACCAACTGAGCTATCTTGCCCTATGTTGGCGGTCTCCCAGATTGTCAGTATCTTTGTTCGGGTGGGAGCTAGTCAGAAGTCATAAAAAAATGATTTGAAATTATAATAAGGGAATAAATATGTGCTGGGCCAGTTTGATTCAAGTACGTTTAAAACCGTCTTGGGGCCTGGACGTTGATAATGACTCGAGCAAAAAAATACCTTTTTGTATAATTCAGCAGAAAGCCCCGAAAATTATAAATTTCTAATGATTTTGTAAAAAAAATGTAACTTGTTTTGTAAAACATCCCTTTAGCTATTCAATAGTTCGTGCCTCATGCGAGTAGTGCTAAAATGTCTTTATACCGAAATTGACATGCGCGTGACACATGTGCAACGCACGTGCGATGTGGTGTGATGTGGTGAAGAACGCAGCAGTGTGAATTTATGGACACTATAAAATACGGACTCATCGGTAGTATTGCACTTGTGCGTGACTGGTCGCGCGAGTGTTCAACCAATAAAAGAGACCAGAATTCGTAGTCTAAATTTCGTGTGACATCGGAAAATGTGTTTAAAACGGTTGGTGTTTTTTTGGCCGTTTAAAACCACCCACGTGACTAGCTCTTATCCAATAGAAACGGGTAAACTGTCTTTGTTATTTATGAATGAACACATCAGAAATGAAGCTTTTGATGAAGGTTTGTGTTGTAGTAAATTATCGAGATGAAAAAATAAGATTCATACTGCATGCCCCCTTTCTGTCCTTGATGTCATGGGCAGAATAGAATTGGTTGCCTTGGCCTTATGTCTGGAGCCGTGTACAAAACTTATGGTGTACTTGTATGTAGGGGAATGGCAAATGATGTTTTATTATGCTGATGATGGGTATTTTTTTGTGGGTGGGGCCACAAAGGGAGGAGGAGGCCTAGGAGAGGATGTGTACAAAATGTGGGAATATTCATCACGATTGGTCTCTCATACTTTTTCTTTCGTCCCCACTCACTGTTTCATTCAGTCCCATCTGCTTCACCCCTACAGAAAAAAATCCTGTGCATAGAGCACAGCCTAGGTAACCTCTTTCTGCAACCGTCTTTACCCAAATCACAGACTGTGCAATAGGGGACTGCTTAACACTAACCTTCCCAAATCCTCCAGATTCCTCCATTTGCCAAATGGAGGAATTTGGAGGATTTGAGGGTCTTTGCAAGTTGAAGCATTGGAGGATTTTGTAGGATTGAGGGCATTAGAGGATTTTTGCCTCTGGAGGAAAATGGAGGATAGTTGGTCATCAGACCAAATCTGATGTTGGATGATTTCGGAGGATTGAGGTTACCGAGGGTGTTTATCCAAAACCCACCGATTTTGCAGGGTTCAGGCAGTGGTCCCCAGTAAACAAACATTGGAGTGTTTTGGAATCTGAGGATATTGGAAAATTGAGGTTAAATGATGTAGGGAAGTTGTGTTTAATGTTTGACCTACATCACCAACTTCGCCTTCCAACACGGCGTACATGTTTGCATGCTTCATGAATATGTCGCAGGGGAAGAAGTCTAAATGAAGTGTCTCCTCGGAGCCCCTGATTAGCTGCAGAGATTACGGCCGACCTCCGGTTGAGCTAGCAGAAGTCCGACTGGCTTGGGTGGATATTTTTAGACGGGTCTGATCCCTAACGCAGCCAGAGCAGGAAGTAAGGACTCCCCGCACAAGATGTCAAACTCGCTTGTAGTGTTCAGACCGAGGAAATCAGTGGCACGTGTCGCTGCCGGACCTGCAACCTGAAATATAATAGTTGAAGCACCTCGCACGCAGGGCTTCTCTGATTTGAGTGCTCTCTGATTTTGGCTGATGTTTTGCAGCGCCCAGAGCTCCAGGACTTTTTCGTCAACTCGCACATCAATATTGTACAGGGGCCTGGGGGTGCTGCAACTCATTTTACTCAGAATTTTCCAAAGAGCTATATTAACTCTAACAGTCCTGAATCCTTCAATTTTAATAAGATTTTTCACACAACCTAGAGAGTTAGGGTTAAATTACTATGGTGCTAACTCGCCATATGTAGAGAAGCCTGCTGGCACATCCAAATTTTATACGGCTATTTCTATGTGCGTTTATACTGATTTTCATGCGTTAAACACAACATTGTTGATTCTGCCGGGCCCTTCTGACTTTTGTCAGTTACTTTTTCAAAACCTATACAGTAAACTTTGCTATAGCGAATACCATTGTACACCAAACAGTTGGCTATATTAGTTAATCAACCCTAACAGTCCTGAATCCTCTAATTTTAATGTGATTTTCCACACACCTTAGGCAGTTAGGGTTGGCCCTCAAATGGTTATATTCGATACATTCTATTCTACACAGAACAATTACTGGACATTTAGCAAACAGTGGATCCTATGATCTTTGCTACAGCAGAGTTTTACCGTGGTATCTTTTTTCTTAAATGTCCTCTCCTTTCCATTTTTTTTAAATGGACAAACATGCACCGAGTCACATCCATCGTTCGTCCTCTGTCCATTATTCCCACAACCAGGGTATTTTGAATTTCCCTGGATGAAATCCCAGTCCACACCTGCTGGGCTCTATTTCATAAAAGTTAGGAATATTCCTAGAAGGAATACTTGTTCCTAAGTCCTGGAACAATTACACTACATTTGCAATTGAAAGAGTTAAACCTCAAAATAGGAATTTCTTTTCACACTTGTTCTCTTCTCAGGGATTTCATTTTCATTTCACACCTTTTCAAAGTGGGAAAATATTTTCACGCCCTTTTCACAAAAGTGGGAAAACATTTTCACGCTTTTTTACACAACTGGTTAAACATTTTCACGCCTTTTCTCTAAAGTCCAAGATAGGAATATTCCTAACTTTTAAGAAATAGAGCCCAGGTCCCCCCAGGGCTGAACTTACACCAGTACCATTAATGCCCTGGGGTGGCTAGGAGACAGTAAGCTAATTATATCGTAGAAACACCCTACAGAGTAGATTGAACTGCATGTACATGCATGTAGTAGATTCAAACCAAAAAGAACATACCCTAGACTTCTATATAAACACCTTGTGTCCGGCTGTATTAGTATGCCAAGAACGGGCTGTGTAGCCAAGCGTAAATATAAACAATAGGCACCATTGATTGGTGGAATTGATAGAGATCGTTTATTCGCATTATTTTTGTTTTATGAAGCAAAATACATGTATCGCCATCAGACCTTTCAGTAAGGAAGAAAGGACAATAAAAGTTGTAAATAATTTTCTAAGCACAGTGATGCAGTATTTATAGAAGTTCTGATTTTTGTTGATCAATTT
Organism: Hippasteria phrygiana; assembly: GCA_037893225.1. Taxonomy (NCBI): domain Eukaryota; kingdom Metazoa; phylum Echinodermata; class Asteroidea; order Valvatida; family Goniasteridae; genus Hippasteria; species Hippasteria phrygiana. The sequence goes on from JAZGUH010000375.1 coordinate 1,352,757, forward strand.
GATAGTTTAATGCATGTATAAAATGTAATATATCTGTCCCGTTTTTAAATAGTGCCCCGTAAACACATGTGGGCCTACCTGATTATGGCTGACTGCAGCAAACAGAGCAATGTATGCACGGGCATATCATCATGTACTTTGCAGGATGCTAGGAATTGGGGGAGGAGGGATATCGAGTTATCCATATTCCCCTCCCAGTCCCCTCCTCAACTCCTTTTCAGTTATGGTTCAGGTTGACTTCTTTATCCTTCTCGTGATGACAGAGCAATGCAAACATCATTTCAAAGCCACAATGTCGAGCATGTCTGTCATTCTGGTCGGAAATATTCCAAACTTTGTGGAGAAATCGGAGACTTCCTCGAATGTCACCTGCCATAGAGACAAATTCTGAAATGTTTTGTGGCGCCCAGTCATCCGGTTTCTGCGCCATTGCTGAAAAATTGAAATCGGCGCCTGTGTTGTCTGCACTAAGGATAGATGGCTACTTTGAAGGCATGAAACGGGAAGGACTGTCACCTCTGATTGCCTTTTGAGTGCAAATATGTGGAAGGGAGGAAACTAGATTAGACAGAAACAACTTAAGGCCAAGTAAAAACAAATAAACAGTAGATTGTCCATGCACGCATCCTTTTTTGAAGCCGCATCCTCAAAAATAGAAAAGCTAGATTTTTCATGTATTTTGCTTAATCTTGGCACCATTCTTTCAGTGATCGATTTCATTTCCCGATATTTTAGACTACTTCAAAGTCAGCGAGGGCAGTAGTTTGGTAGTCACGGAGCTGAATAGTTTGTTGAAGTGAAAATGCAATTGAAAAGAACATGCATAAACAATTGGGTGCTTTCATAAAATACACAGAACACTGTTTAACATGGATATTTTGACTCAACTTAGAAGTAGAATAGCTTATTTACAAGCTGGCTGTCATTTTTAACTGCACATTTGGCAACCATTTCTAATTTAAATACTTGGCAGCCATCTTGGATAAAAATAGAAAGGCCCTTATCCTTCTCTTTTAAAAAAAAGCCCAGAGGATCAACTTGTGTTTTTTTGTTTACTTGGACTAATTAAGGTTGTTGTGTTTTTGCAGGTGTGTGCTATAGGTTTGCCGTCTGATGAGCTTCTTGTTTACAGTTGCTTGCAAAATGAGAGAGTGTGAGGAAAAAGTGTGAGGAAAAAAGTGTGAGTTTTTAGTGTACGAATCTGGTAGCTGTCCATGCCTAAAACGACTTTAATTCCTTAACCCTTTGAAGCCGGATGACGGCAACAGCTGCAAAAACAAAATTGCCACCAGGCCGGATGACGTCTATACACGCCATTTTCTGCAGTTTCAATCCATTGTTGCATTATTGTGTATGTTACGCTTGGCTGCACAAGCACATTGTGTCTGTTTCGTTTGGCTGCAAAAGCCGGCCCGACACCCCGGCGCCTCACTGTAAATAACCGTACTCAATGGGTTAAAGAGACAATTATGTTGAAGGTGGCTGCAATGTAATTGTACAAAAAAAATAATTTTGTGTTGTATAACTCTTTTACAATATCAGCTGGAGAAACCACCCACTCCACCCACCCCCTCATGCATGTGTGTTCCCTACATGTTTGTTTCTTGTACTCTGTCATTCACCTTTGAGAAAGAACTTGCTTAAGTTCGAAACGTCAGGCCAGCTAATTTTTTGATTTGTATATTTCAGGTCCATTCAGTCAGTCAGCAGTTTGCAGCAGTTTCATTCTTTTTCTTTTACAATATAAGAAATGTGATAAAAATGTGTTTTCCGTGTTTCTGCTCATTTTTGGAACACAGAAACTCAGCAAGAGTAGTTTGATCAGTGTGCGTTTGTGTACGTGTGGATGTATGCCGTTGTTGAGGGAACCAGCCACGCGCGATTTAATAGCTTTGGGGGAAGGGACAGGGAAACAATTCTCGTCGCGTTAAAATCTTCAAACAGAATCTTTTGGATCTGAATCTGACAATCAAGTGTCGATTTTAGACTTGTTGATTCAGACACTTCTTTGGAACATTATTGGGGCGAGGAAGATGAGGATCTTGGAGCTCTTCCGTACATGTACATGAGCCAGAAGGTGAGAGTAACAGCGAAACTACTACTGAAGACTCCGAATCGGACTCCCGATGCGGAACGTGGTGAAAGACTTGAAAACAACGATTGCTAGGCTAAATAACACTCTGAGTCCAAATACGACAGTATTTCGGTTCTACTGGAAAGAGATGAAGACTGACACTATCCTAAGTGGTGTTGCTAAATCCAGCAGCAACACAACGACATGGTATTATCGACGAAAAACATTCGCAAAACACTGAAAAAGCTTTCCACGACACAGCGACAACACACGTGCATGTCAATGCAACAGACGCTCGGTGTACTATACTATAGTACATGTCGAGTCATGGCCGACCATCCATCAGCCAGCCTGGTTTCCGGGATGACGTCACATCGGCGTTACCACTTGATGGGCGGGGCTGACCCCCTTCCGCCTTAAAAAAAAATATTTTCAAATGCTTACGCGAAATAGAAAAATACAAACAACACACAGTTGTGTTTCAAAAACTTTATTTCATCAATATACACAATAAAAATTCCATTGCAGCCACCCTTTAAACATTTTCCTGCGATAAATGTAATCTCCATTTAGAATGTGGTGGGGTGGGAGGGAACAAGCTTTGGGTTGTGGGGGGCAGTGGCTCCAGTTGTATCAATATGTACCAGTTTTGTACTTTTCAAACATTGCACAATGAGAACATTGCACTTGTACTTGTACATGTACTAGTCAAGTGCAGCTATTAGACAGGTACATTTTCCCTCCATTATGGCATACATGTGGCCTGTTTGCACAGCATGACACCCCAACAGGTTCCATCAGGGAAATTTGTCATCACAAGGCATCACATCACAAGGCAAATTTTATTTGTGCATAGTTGCAAGTTCTGACAAACATGAACTCCAACTTGGAGGTCATCAGGAGGTGTGAAAACATGTACAGGTATGGGGTCCCCCGCTGGGTCTTGAGGTGGGAAAAAAGTTCAGAGCATGGGTCATTGGACACATGTTGTTCATGACTTTATGTGCCTTTGACAGATTGCTATATAATTGCTTTTTAAATGTTAACCTGCCTGTATTTGACATGTTGGCATTCAAGAGCATTGTGAACACTCACCTTTCAAGCTGGTAGCCCGGTAGCTGGTAGCCAGACAAGTTTTAGCAGGGACTGTGACTTTTTTTGGTTGTAGTCCTTTCCCCGTATTCCTATTTTTCCAATTTGCCTTTGCGCCTTCTGTTTAGCACATTCAATTTCATAAAAATAATTTTAAAAAATACGGCCTCCAAAAAAACCCCCCAAGCTATCCTGCTGTGACGGTAGATTACTGTAGGAAAAATTTCTTTGGGCCCCTTTTCTGATGTAGTGTATTAAGCACTGTGTGCTCAGTGCTTTGCGAGAGCCTGATGGGTGGGACACAAATTCACAGGCTAATACTTGGGTGGGGCTCGAACCCAGGACCCCTTGCTTACTCAATAGTGCAGACGTCTTAATAACCACTTGACCACTGAGCTTGCCGGGGTGAGCTGGCCGATTCCAAATCCAATACAGCAGTGGGTACCACACAGTATCTGTGAAGGATAGATTACGGTAGAGCGTGAAACGTGAAGATAGGAATGCACCACCATGTGGCAATATGGTACTATTCCACTACACCCTCCCCCCCCCCCCCCCCCCCCTCCCCTGCCTTCCCAACCCACTCTTCAACTGGAAAAAAAATGGGGTAGTTTTGCAGAAATGTTTGCAATTTTGTCCCGTTGGGTCGAAAGCCTGGATATTGCCAGTGGATAGAATAAAAGAAGTGCAAGTGGTATTACAGGCCAAAAACAGAACACACATTCATATCAACTGTTTGCTGAAAGCATTGCTGCTGTGTTTAACAAGAAAAACAGCGTTCGTTTTCAACCGATGGGCGGCATTTGTTTATAGCGCCCTCTTGTAAAACAAGCCCAATTTTTGTAAATGGGATCATTTTCAATTGGTCACAACTTGTACAGAGGCCGAGGGCCATGCGGAACGTCCAAGATCCACTGCATGCACTGGTAACAACGCGTCGCTTCGGTACACTACGCATGCACCCGTTTTCGGATTGTTAACCCATTTTAGACAAAACACAGATTAACTACATTCGGTCAATAGAGGGCAGTTTTCCAAGATTGTTACGCAGAACAATCGTTGGAAAACGATTTAAATTTCAACTTTTCTTGAAAACGACAGCACACCAGGTGCCGTCATTTCACAGGATGATTAAGACTGCTATTAACTTGTAGTCTAGTCAGGTATTTCGTAATAATTCAGTAAACAAAATTTGGGAGGATTACGTGTACACTAACTTTAACAAGAAAATATCAACAGCACCGGTTTTTGAGTTATTCAGAGACTGCATGTACGATCAGTCAGCATGCAAGAAGTATTGATGGTATTGGATACATGACTCATGGCACATTAACGAACCGGATTTTCTTTTTAGCCGGATGAACACTGGATGAGGTGCTCCAGTAGTGGCAGTGCTAGAGTTGACTGAAGTCTGACTCTTGGCTTGGCATTTGATAATTAACCATGCCAGTTTTTAAATCAGCTCCCATCCTGATATAAGGTCAATTGCAACATGCCAAAATGTAATAGAAATTAGAGGAGCCCATGACAAGTTACATGAGTTTCAGTGGTTTTTAGTATGACTTGCCAGTGCTCAAGTTGGGGCTGGGTCAAATCGAATAATAAAATATTTGACCTTCCATTCGATCAAATATACGGATATTCTGATTTTTTGGGTAAACAAAGTATGTACAGAGGCAGTCTAATTAACGCTCGAAACTGCTCATTATCATCATAATAACAGATTCTCACTTTTGTGACTATCACCAGCACCAAGGAATGATTAACCCTACATCTAACTACTCCAAGCCTTACAAACTCCAACAGCAGGTTTTGTCTAATTTTGATGGGTTCAGGACTGTACCGCCTTGGCACAATACTTTACATAGAGCTATGATGCCCCAATTTGTCCAAGTCCAAAGGTTGAGGAGACTTCCTGGTAAAAATGGCTAAGGGGCTAGGATTAAGTAAAGGTTTATCACACGTGCAAAAATGCAGAAATACTTGTTTTGCCCTGATGAAAATTTTTTAATTACCGACAAAAAGTACATGTAGGAACGGGTACATTCATCATTACGTGTTTCTAACACAGATAAACGTGAACCAGTCACAGATGAAATTTTGTTATAAATATTTGAACTTTTCCCCCTTCTTATATATTCCTTTACATTTCATCTTTGAATATTCGAACTCGAAAATACATATTCGAAAATTTGACACAGCCCTAGTTCAAATTTGACTGGGGACGCATTGGTCTGATTTGTTGAAGGTTTATTTTGAAATCAAAATTGGAAAATTGCTATAAATGTGTCTGAAACGGTGATGAAAACTAAAGAAATCAAGATTTTGACATATTTTTGAGTAAATTATCCCGACTTCGGGCAGAATGAATCGCGAGGCCTGTCCCCTGATGCAGAGCTTGCCAACCAGTACGGATTTTCTGAATTTTGTATGGAAATTCACAAAAAATGCAGAAGTATGAATTTCTGTTTATAAATACATGTACGTATTTTTTGAAATTCGACCACGATAATTTTTTGTCTTGCATATTATGCTATTATACTGTGCGTGTACTGACCCATTATTGCAATCCCAACCGAACGAATGCGACTTTAGTTTTGAAACGTGGATTTGTTAAACTCACCAGGTATGCGGCATGCATGCATAGCATGAGCTCAGAAAAAAAATCTAATTTTCGGGTTAAGTTTAAATTTCATGAAAAATACGGATTTTCTGAGTGAAATGCTGATTTGTTTTGCTTTCAATTAGCCGCATTCGCATTAGACTAACTATTGTCAAAAGTTACTGTACGTGATTGTTAACATTCCACTGTGGTTATTCTTCCGTGCATCCGCACTTGGATTACATGGCTCACGGAAAGTCCTTAGCCACGTAAACTTTGCAGTGGTCAAACACGGAAAGCACATGTTTAAAATGTACGTTTAGTTACATTACAGTGGCTGTCCGCACTAGACTTTTCAGCGATATAAAACTGCCACGTACATGTAACTCTTCAGCTACATGGTTGGCCGGACAACCGACGATCGACACTTGAAAATTTGGAAAGTGTACTGGCTGTCCGCACTAGACTAAATTTGGACAAGTTGACAACAGTCTCCCTACGTTTTACAAAAAAAAAGTCTGATGCGGCACAGCTATTGGCATTAATAACATTTCTACACAAGGCTTGGGTAAAGATTTATGTCCTTGATGAAATCCACTTGAAACTCGAGGGGTATGTTCAGACGGAGGGCAGCTTTTGAGTAAGGTTCAACCGATGTTGGATTTGCCTGCCGATCCGATGGCCGATGTTTTTTTTGGAACATCGGCCGATGTCCGATCCGATCCGATGTTTTTAATCGACATAAACAATGCCATCAAAAACGTCAAAAAATCGTGCTGCGCTATCGGTAGATAGATCGTGACGCTATGGACCGATCGCGCTGCCACCATGTACCAGTCAAACACATTTTCTTTCTAATTCACGGCTCTAGAGGATTTTTTTGAAAGGTAAGTAAAGTCCAAGATATCCGTCAGAATCGACTGATAGCGCAGCACGATCGACCGATCGCGCACATCGACCGATTGCGCCCATCAACCAACAGTGACAATACGCAAGACAAACCACGACTCCCTTAAAAAACACAGTAATAAATCGGGCCAAACAAAAAAATGCCTTCAGTTCGGGTCACCCTATTTTCGAAAGCCATAAAATGTTATGAGGTAGAGGAAGACAAATTAATTCTACGATACCGATTTCCGATCATAATAGGAATTGCCGACCGGGCGTCTGGAATTCTCATATAGTAGCGGTACTTGCCGACATGTGAAACTATGCGTAACTCAAAGATCGTGTACATCTTGTCGATGTTCGGCCGGGAGTACGTGCGCATGCGGCAAAATAAGTACAGGCTCGATCATGGGGAAAAAACGTCTGCGCCTGCGCATTGCGCAGAGCGGGTCCGTTGTTTGGGGGTGTTTATTCATGCAACACCATGCTTTGACGAAGATTCTAGAACTTCGTAAGTAAGTAGGCCCACTCGACAAGATTTGTTCATAAAATCCCGGCGAAAACTAACAAAGAATCGTACCAACAAGGATAGTCAAAATCAGGATGTGTTTTAATCAAAACAAATTGCGACAAGAAGTGGACCAGTGGTTGAGTGATGTGCGTGATAAATGGCTGTGTGGATAATTTCACGTTTCGCCAATGTGTTACGGTGACGCACCGTGCATGGAGCTGTCAGTTGGCCGGTCACGCCCGCGCGTTGTACGGCATGGACTGCTTTCGTATCGCGGCACACTCTGTGCGTGCAGTTTGTGATATGGTGATCGCAGTTTCATATTTATTTTGTTTAGTTTATTGCTTTTGCTGATTAATAGGCTATCAATCATGTATCTATCTTTGTTCTGAATAAAAAGGTCGATTATTCACAACACGAGAGTTTTGACTTAACCATACAAGTTTACAGTTTTAAAGAAATAGGAAGGAAGCTGATTATTTTTACAATACGTAAATTTTATTTTCCACTTTGCAATGCTCGTATAAAATACAATTCATCAGGCATATGTCTCACAAAGCATCTCAAAATGTGTACATGTACTTCGTTTCGGGACCCCTCTAACACAGGTATTGCGTTAATTATTCTCACCTTTAGCATGGAGGTAGAAAATTAACATGTTATGCCTACCAACCGACCCTATTAAATTTTATTTGAACACTGCTGGTTGTTGGATAGAAGTTGAAATGGAGAACAAATTAGGACAATGGGCAAAACTAATCCAGGCATTTATTTACATACATGTACGTTGAAAAATCTGCGGTCGTAAAAATACGACGCCGAACTCGCAGTGATTTCAATTCAATTCAATCCAAGCTTCAGTCCAGCAAAATTGGCACACGTGAAGGGAATTCCCCATTAGGGCGTCTATGCTGGTCTTTTTTTCCAGGGTATTTTTGTATTCACGCTGTATATAACATTACACGGTGCACACATATCGCCAATGCTGTGCATGCAAGAGACATGTGATCGGCTGAACTAAAGTCTACAACGCGTCGTGGCTTCAGACAGTGCAGTTCCCCGACTCCGTTCATGACGTTCAGTAGACCAGTACAGTCATGCACTGACTGCTAGCTTCGTTGTCTTCGGGCACTGAGTTTTCACGCATGCGGTGCAGATAGCGCGGATCGCATGGACGCGGAGCTCGGAGTTATTTACACCGGTATGATAATACATCGCAGCATAAAACTGTTCATTTTTCACGCACAAATAAAACATCGTTTTTACTCGAGCTCTAATAAAAAAACATGACATTTGTGTATGATTAAATTGAGTATAAAGTTTGCTAATTGACATTGCCGAACATCGGTTCGTCATCGGTTAAACCTTACAAATTTTGCCGATCCGATGTTTTGCCGATATTGCCAAACATCGGCCCGATCCGATGTCCGATCCGATCATCGGTTAAACCTTACTTTTGAGCTAGCTCTATTCCAATCAATGAACTCAACGGGGGTTCTGTAAAGCTTGTGATAAAATCTAAAATGTGCTCAAGTTCATACAATGAAGGTTAGCCTTGGAGCTAGAGTTGCATTGGAGCTAAAAGGTCTCTGAATGTGTTATATGTAATTATGTGTTCATGGGGTGACTACATGGACTTCCCTGAGGGTGGGCTAGGTCAGTTGTGTCCAAATGACAAATTACAGTGGAGCTATACAATCCCGGCCAAAGCTCGTTGGGCCCCCGACCCCCCTGCCCCCGGTCAATGTTGGCTCTCATTGCGCGGAATGCGCGCCGGCTTGATATTACAACATTGAGCGGGGGCGCGGGGGAGGATATGTTTATCATCACGTGGCCCAAGCATTTTGGCCGGGATTGTAGGTTCGTAAAAAGAAGCACCGCTGAGCTTAAAGCAGGGCTTGGCCCACAAATTTTCGGGGCTAGCCAGCTTTTAGCTGGCTAAAAAAGTTGTGTTCCAACGACAACTCTTTTAGGTGGAGCTAAGAGTTAGCCCTCCGTCTAAACGACACCCAGTAGTGTTACATAATGGGAGCTAATAAGTTCTGTTACATGCATTTAAATGCACATTATAATTTGACCTTACTGCATCCACTGCAGGAACCCTGGGCAGGTCTCTTCTACAAAAATGAAATAGTGCATATAACAAACTTCATTTTGGTCAAAATTTGTTGAGCCAGCAGGGATTTTATTAGGTAAAAAATTACTCCCCACAAGTCCACACCAAGGCTGTTGTGTTAGTTTGTTTTTACGACTAATCGCCAGAGGGTCCACTTCTGTGAAGGATTAATTTCAAGATTTTTTGCTGTCCAACCCTTTACAATTTGACTGTACGCTGTGTCTACCCAGCTTGTAAAGAGCTTTGGTGGAGAGGTAAATGGACTAGAATTTATCAAATTCCTGTAAAAAGTGAATATGTGACCCGACGGCACAAAATGAGAATAAAGTCGCACTATGGCTTGCTGAGTTACAATCAGAAACAACAGTTTTTCACTGAAAAGTCAATTTGGGGATTTTAACAACCGTATATCTAAAAAAAATAGACTATTCTATCACATCCCAAAGATATTAAACTGAATCTCTTCATGAAATATTTTTGGGGGCTGATTTCTTTTTTGAACTCTGGTTAAAGTGTGCACAGATCACAAACTTTCAGCTTCATTTTCTCAAAACAAGGGGACAAGACTCTGATAATTTTAAAAGGTTGTATCGGGGGCTAGGAACGAGATACCACAACACACAATATATCAAATTAAAGCTGTTACTTTCAGGAAATACCACAATCTTGATTTTGCTACATCCCCATTTCATGGGAACAGGTCACATATGATTTTGTTTTGCCCAGAACAATATTTTGATAGGGGAAGGGGAAGGGGAAGGGGAAGGGGCTTGGGCTTGGGGAGGGGGAGGGATTGAGATGGGAAATGGTGATTGATAGCATGTGGTGACAGAGTGAAACTTTCAGTAACCCTGCACATACATTTTTGTACATTGTACAGTTCAAACATAATGAATGCAATTTACAACATTAATAAACAAATGTGGACTTTTATTGGTATCTCCTCCAACCCACCCCCACCGGTCTATAGATCTACCTAGGGAAAGTACATGAAGGCGCACCTCAATTTCATGTAGATGTGAAGTTTACTTTCAAAGTTTCCGATAGCCGCCTGTCCACCAGGGGCCAATTTCATAAAGCTGTTAAGCACAAACATTTGCTTAGCCATGCAAATGCTTCCTTGATAAAAATTAAATTACCAACCAGATTTCCATGTGTGGAATATTGCTTTAGACTGGTATTCAGCTGTTGTTTGCTTAGCATGAAAATTACATGGATTTTTGGCTGGTAACCTGTTTTTATTAAGCAAGACATTTTCATGCTAAGCAAATATTTGTGCTTAACAGCTCTATGAAATTGGCCCCTGTTGATTGGATAAGTAGACAGGTAGGTATAAGCTTTTGCTTGTACTTCAGAAGCAGTCGGTCACCATTGCCTATACTGTTGTGTCAGAATTACAAATTTCTTTAGGTCAGTTACTCAGTTTTGTATTGGGGGAGAGGGTGTAGAATGGGATCTGAAGGAGTATCTCTTGAGATCCCATAAGGACAGTTGCTGTTGCACAAACAAATTTCTGAAAGGGCTGCGCTTTAAGAACTTCACAACAGTTCCTAAGATTTATGTTAACCTTCAGTCGTAATCTGGAAGGCTCCATTAAATGTCATTGAACTGATTGAAGAGGTGATTTCATGGTTACTCCAGATTTATTAATATTGTTGGCTTTTCCCTTCCACCCCCAGGCCCAATTATGTCTTTCTCAACTTCTCACGCAAGCTGTTTTTTTCTCAGGTTTGCGAGTCACAGTAACATGCACTTTTTATAGGGAATCCTTTGTTTCAACACCGGAAATACCAAATAATGATAAAAGGGGCCTTCTGACATGTTGGCAATTCTTAACGTTGTTTACGGAGGTAGGTTTGGGGAAGATAAAACCAAAATGGTATTTCCAAAAGGAAAGATACATGTAAATACAATTCTAATTATCTTACTCAAAATTATCATAACACTGAGATGCTACAAAGTTTTACTGATCAATTATATATTATTTCACATTTCCTTTCTGATGTCAGCTACAGTTTTAAATAAAATAAATTGAAAGCAAAGAAAATCCGGACAAAAAACTTGGGAGTTGAAATAACAGTTTTTTGTACAAATGACAATAGAGTTAACCCGCATGACAAGCCAAACATTACTGTAGCACAAATATTGCAGGCTCAATATTACCAAAGAAAGTTTTTGAATGCCATTTATGGAGAATGTTTCCATATACCCCGTTTTCATTTTGAAAACACAACAGACTAATGTTTATGGCACTTGCGAAAATGCCATTTACAGTATATAGAGCTCACTGTACACGCTTAACGCTTGCATCCTGCTGCATTTACGAACAATATGAACAGCAATTTCCGAGACGGAATATTTGGGATTTTATTTTTTTTTAACAAGTACCCAGGTACCCAGGTACCCGTGCTTTTTTCAATTGGGTACCCGATTCCCGGACTACCCGTAAATGCACACCCCTAATATTCATGCATGCAAATTTTATGTGAGCCCGCGGGCAGCAAATCCGAGCCGACTTTTAAAATTTGTGATGTCAGTTTGAGCAACGTAAACAAGGCTGTTGATTGGCAGCCTGTCGGCTAATCCTCAAGAAAAGCGTGTAGAGTTAATGAAACATGCTGAAACATGTAAACGTTTCAAAACTGAGTGGTTGTGTGTGAAATTATTGCATTGGCAAATCGGCATTGTTTTTGAAAGTCACCCTGCATACATGTACGTGCACTGTATATATCTCCGAGGACAAGAGAAGAAAGGAAACACAAAGAAACCTTTCAGTCCTCGAACGTAGAGTCTTTTGTTGAAATCGGTTCTCGAATGTAAGGATACGTGCTTAGTCTATGGGGGTTGGTTATATTGAAGGAACAATAGGAAACACAAAGCATTGCCCTCGGACGTATTGGGGAAGTACGACTGTGTGCGTACATGTGTTCACTAGCCGCTGGTTTCTAAGGCTAGTGCAGGTATGTGCGCGCGCACAGTCAACGTGTATCGACCTCCAAACGTGGACGTCCTATTGTTCCCTCTTTTGTTTGTACTGTAACTTTTTCGGAAGACCTCCATATGTTTTGTACACACTCCCAATCGCAGACGTATGCTGGGAATCACGGACGATATTCTCTTTTGTTCGCCAACATTTTTCAATGGCAGTTGTCTTGCACAGTTGACCTCTTGAATACGGACGAAGGCCATGGCCGCAGTTTGAAAAAGACTGCCTGGTCAGTTATTGTCTATATATGCGCATTCCTGTGCATACTCAATCCATTGTTTGCCTATTGTGTGCATTACGCTTGGCTGCACAAGCCCCTATTGGCATACCAGCACCCCATCAATAAAAGTCAGCCAGAAGGGGTTAATTGCAGAATCTGGGCACATATCATACATAGTCGCTGCACAAAGGGGGAGGGTTAGGCTAGGTGTCTCAGGTAAATATACAACATTTGCAAACATCAAAAAACCAAACTACCAAATTATTATGAAAAACCTTACTTGACTGTAAGTAAATAATAGTCTCAAGCATCCTGTCAAATCATGGCACCTGGTGTGTCATTTTCAAGAAAAATTGAATTTTTTGTATAAATTTCCAGCAATTGTCGGCCGACAATCATTGAAAATAGTCTAGTTCTCTGATCTGATAATTCCCTGACTACCGTATATAAATTGCTCCATTTTGTCTGAAGTAGGGTCAGGGAACCAGATTACCAGAACAGCATTTTTTTCTCAGTTTTCTCTGTTTTCCCAGCATCTACATGTATGCACACAAAACTTAAAACAGGTCACTGTTACAGCATTTGCTAAAAAAAATACTAACCCCGAAATTAATTCATTTCTGAAAATTACAGCAAAAGCAAATGTTGTGCACATGTACTACCTTTTCAAAATATTCTTGTAGTGACTTTTCCAAATCAGATTTTGATATTAACGTCTCTACAGGCTGACCGTTTGTGAAGGCCACCATGAAGTTATTATAAATTCCCAAAATAACTTGATCTTCCTTATCCCCAATCCCGCCTTTTCCTCATCTCGGAAATCCTGTGGCTGATCCAAAGGTCAAGTGATTGCCCAGAGATTTGCAGCCTCTTGGAGCTTGTTGAAAACTTGGCCATCCTTGCAGGAGATTACATTTCCAGTTCTCAGAAAAAGAGCTGCAATGAAAAGATTTGCTTGATAAAAAGATTGAATTTGTTTGATTGTTTTGCCCTCTATGGTTATTCAATTTTAAATAATTTAGTATTTGATTATTCGAAACTGGGTTTGACTGAATATTTTAATATTCGATACTCATCGATCAAGTTTCATGTGTCAGCTGCAACTGCATGCCGCGCCGGTAAAAAAGTTGCACGCAAAGGACGCCGGTGTTTTACGTGCGGTGATGACCGCCCGATCTGTATTTGTTTTGCATGTGCCTGTTATATCAAGATCATTATGGATGCGTACATGTATAACGTTCTAATATAACTAGAAACCAAACTCCAGCCTGTGTATTTACAGTAATTATTCTGTAAGTGTCAAGGGTTTTACGGACGGGAACAATAAACCTCTGTCCACAAAAAGTTACTGTCTACAAAAATGCAGCATTTGACACTGCTAAGCACCGTAACTTTTCTATTAAAATAGCATCAATCGTAACTGTACGTACATATATATATTGTTTTGAAAATTCGAACCGACAAAAAGGTATTCGAATAATCGGTTGACGATCGAATATTTGAATATTCGGTATATTCGGGACAGCCCTCTTGCCATCTTGCTGATAAGCTGTCATGGAGTACATTATATTAGCCTTGTCAACTGCATCTTCTTTAATACATACATAAATTCTGAGCCCAGGTTCTATATAAGTCTTAGTTGAGCATTTAGAAAACATGTAAGCCTATGCCATAATGCTTGTGAACATATATATCACTTGAACATGACACACATAATAAAAACAAGAAATTCTCTGTCCCATCATTCTTGTTAGAACTTTTGAAGATAAGGGTTCAATTCAAATCGAATGATTTTTAAAAAATTGCAATAGGAAAACGTTCTTGCGCACTTATTGCCAGAGGAATTAACACATTTAATGCCTGTAAAGGTAGAAACGAAAGTGACCCAGCTAAACCTAATTCGCCAAATAAATCATATTATTAAAGGAAACTGATAAAGTACTTCGATCATTTTTCGATTGAGCAAAGAAGATTGACAACCGTGGGACTTGAACCTGTGACCTCTGGAACATGTACCAACTTTGCCTTTTTGCGATCTTCCAATCTGTCAGTGTCAAGACACTGACAGATTCAGGGGTTGTTGGTCAGATGGCTTAAACCCATAATGATGGGCATAACCATAGAGCTATAGGTAGGGCTGGGCGATACGGCGATAAAATCGCGATGATGCGATATTCGCCGCCCAAAAATCGAAATCGGCTTCATGATTTTTAAAATCGAAAAATCGAGATATCGGCGATATCGTTTTTAGAATCGGCAATTTTTTCGGAACCCCCATTTCCCCTTTAAGAATCGCCGATACTTTCTTTTTACTAACAGATTCGCTAAAATGTATTTCATTTAGTTTTCTTTATTTGTTTTACGTACCTGTGTTCGCGCTGTTCCGTGCGAAATTACAGATTTAGTTCCGATTTTAATAGCAGCGTGGTTTGACCAGACGTACGTGTCTTCGAGCTTCTTGTGTACGTCCGTACTCAATCACACAAGATCAAAATCATTGATCACGACGGACATTGTACATGTGCATTGTACAACGCATGCGCCGCACTTGTTTGCCTTTTCTCAAGGCGCATTTTGCTTCGCCTTGCACGTGCATTGTACACTGGGAATTTTAAGACGGTGGCATTCAGTGCAGTTGCTTGCACTTGACCAAGGCTAGCAACAAAGCAACGCGCACGCGCAGATGCGCTTTAGGGGTTGGAGTTATTGAAGCAATTGCTCTAACCCCCGAGGTCTTAGTAGCCTTTCCTCAAGGCGAATTCCGCTTCGCGTTGCGCGTGCACATGCATTGTACACTGGGAATAATGCGGTTGAGCTTTCAGTGCGGTTGTTTGCACTTGACCAAGACTACATGGAATGCACGCACACATGTGCGCTGTATATAATGAACGGTGCCAAGAATTTTTGTCAGGGTTTAGAAAACGATCCAAGAAACAACACATTTAGTACACAAGGTATTTGTTTCTATTCCTCCATGGTTCATCACACGTTACATGTACATGGATGTGCTATTCTATCGTCAAATTTATTGGAAATAACTGGAATTTCAAGCAAGGTAATCTTGACGAATCCACACAATAGGACAACTTCAACTTCAAGTGAACGCTGCGAAAAGCAATATCACGATATTCTTCGGTATATCGAATTCCCCGATATTCCGGTGTTTTTTAAGAGGCCGATATGATTTTCGATATGAAAAAAATATCGAGATATCGGGAAATATCGTCATATCGAACAGCCTTTAGAACGGCTTCAAAGTCAAACAATGCCTGGCGACAATGGGGCCCGGCGATTATGTAGTTACGAACAAACTTTTGCGACATTTTAATTATGCTGAAATTTGTTGACGATTTTATCGCCATATCGGCGATATCGCGGGGGAAAAAAAAATCGACTACGAAAAAATCAATATCGTCAGCCCTAGCTATAGGGCATGACATGACTTTTGACTTAAACAAGGATTTTGACAAATTGGGAGACTACCTAAGAGTGCTGGTCTGCCGCTACAGCATTCTGGGAATTGCAAGTTGAAGTCCTGCTCTTTTCAATTTCACATCTTCTTTAAAATTCACATCTGTTTCCCTTTGAAAAAGAATTGGCATCAAGAATCATGAGCCTCATATACCAGTACGGTATGGCTGTGAGTGAAAATTTGATCAACAGTAGTGTGAGTTACTCTGCAGAGATTCAGTATAAAACAAGGTCATTAGCTGCTTAATCACAAGATAATTTGTCAAACAATCCACAAGGGAAACTGACCAGGTAAATTTGAATATTTTCAAAGTGAAAAAAGAAACTGGCAGGACCGGCGCTCTACCAACTGAGCTATCTTGCCCTATGTTGGCAGTCTCCCAAATTGTCAGTATCTTTGTTCGGGTGGGCGCTAGTCAGAAGTCATTAACTCAGAATGCCGTATAGCCAGGGATCACACCCAATTTTATGATACAACCTGGGAAGCGACATTGTGGGGATCACTCAATGAGGATACGACTTTTTAACTTATAATTCGTCAAACAATCCACAAGGGAAACTGACCAGGTAAATTTGCCGTATAGCCAGGGATCATCACACCCAATTTTACGATACAACCTGGGAAGCGACATTGTGGGGATCACTCAATGAGGATACGACTTTTTAACTTATTATTCGTCAAACAATCCACAAGGGAAACTGACCAGGTACATGTAATTCTGGGTTTATGACTTCTGACTAGCGCCCACCCGAACAAAGATACTGACAATTTGGGAGACCGCCAACACAGGGCAAGATAGCTCAGTTGGTAGATCGCCGGTACGGTAACCCGGAGGTCGCAGGTTTGAGTCCCGCTCCTGCCAGTTTCTTTGTTCACTTTGAAAATATATCACAAGATACCTAGTAAAATCATGGAGGAATTGCTTGTGACTGGTATTTAGTTGTTGTTTGCTTTTAATTGCATACCAATCACATAGAGTTTTGGCTGGTAACCTGCTTTTACAAGCAAGGATTTTTGTGCTTTAGCAATTTTGTTGTGCTTAAGCAACTCTACGGAAATTGGCCCCTACTCAGTGCTTTGTGGTTGAATATACATGTATGTAAATACGCCTGAAGAGCAAAATCTCTTGGGCAAGGATTTTCCTTGTCGTGAAATGTTGTTTGAGCATTTTTACATGCAATGTAGTGATAATGTTAAGGTTTTAATAGAGTTTTGTGTGGTGGTGACAAATGTTCACCATGTCCAAATTTGTTGGATTGACCCTGGGTTGAACTCTTGAGATGTAGTCTGTTCACACAGACATTTTAATCCCGAATTGACCCGGGGAAAGGACCAGGATTTCAGTTGTGCTGAAATGATTGCCTGCAGGCTGTATGCGGAGACGTTTGTAATAGTCATAAAGTGCTTTGAATAATTTTCATGAAACTGTGACTGTATAAGTATTTTTCCACATTTGTGTCGCATTCTTGATCCGGGGGGGGTCTTGGGTGAAATTGTCCCGCTTGACTAAATCTGTCATTTTTTCGTGTACTTCCAGGCCATAGGTTGCGACGGTATTCTGGGGTCCGGGCTCAAGTTGGACAAGTGCGGCGTGTGCGGCGGCACCAACACTCAGTGCGAGGTGATGTCGGGCCTCTTCACTAGCAACAGCATGGGACACGGCTACCACACGATTGCCACTATACCAACAGGAGCTATGTACATCAACGTCACCGAGCTAACCAAGAGCAGGAACTACTTGGGTGAGAATTTATGCACACCTGTGGGCAGTACCACCATCACTAACGTTACAATTTATAGACTGTCGTGTCACTTTCATCCCTCACAGCTTCAAAGCCTATTGACCAATCTAAGTCAAAACTGCCACAACACAAAATGGTGGTGAGGCCTACCAAGAGACATACAGAAGAACTTAGAACTTTGGTTCCTGTTTTCTGATATATTAAGTCAATTTGTTGTTTAACGTTCCCATCATGGATTATACTGCACTGATTGACAGAGAGTCACATGTATATATTTTTCTCAAGGATGCCTTAATTGATTTTGAAACGTCTTTAATTCAGACGAAAGCACGCATTTTGTTAAACAGAATCCAGAGGAACAATAAGGTATTCACCGATTCCTCATATTATTCTTTTCAATGTTACTTAATTTTCATACTCTTATGAAATATCATTTGGACAACAGGAATAAATACATGACAGTAGAGAAAACGAGTTGCCCGAAATTGGTTCTCCCCTTGAACCCTTCTCACTTAACGAAGGTTGAGATACGTGTTGTGCGATAAGGTTCTTTTCAGAACCTATACCTCCCGTTAGTTGAGATAAACACATGGTGTTTATACCGCTAACCAAAACAAAATCGATATTCCACCATGCAAAGCCTCAAAACTGATATAAGAGGTGTAAAATCGTATAAAAATCAGCAAACACAAGTCCTGGGTGAAATAAAGTGGTAAACAATGATGTGATACGGTGTAATTAATATGTTGTAATGAACAGTTTTACGGTAGGCCTACATTTGCAGTGTATTACAAAAATGTTGAAGTATTATAGAAAATCAAGATGAGAAGCAACATGTGTATGCCGTATAATGACGGGAGAAATCTTTTGTACGACGAT
This sequence comes from Hippasteria phrygiana, assembly GCA_037893225.1. NCBI lineage: Eukaryota > Metazoa > Echinodermata > Asteroidea > Valvatida > Goniasteridae > Hippasteria > Hippasteria phrygiana. The sequence continues at coordinate 1,371,339 of JAZGUH010000375.1, forward strand.
ATAAACCATATAAAATTGGGTGCTGGGAGTGTAAATATACAAGTTTGAACCAAGGCAGAAAGCTTTTCATTATTTTACAAAATTGAAAAGGATGATAAATCGGGGAGAATATATTTAAGCAAATTGCCTGTACAATTTAAACGTATAGGTTCCTAGTTATTTTTATCATTATGCGCCTATGTCTGTCACAAGGTTGTCTGGGCGGTACTGTTACCATGGAGCTACATGTATTATTGCATGTCCCGTCGAATTGAACCACGCGTTTGGGTGTCCTCTGGAGAATTTGCTTATTGGTGGAGTAATCTCGTCGTCATGACGACCTACATGAAGGCCCGGCACCAGTCTGTTCTATGCCAGGAACAAGTGGTTTCCTTTCATTGGTGTATATCAAGAAATATTTTTGTAGTATTATGAACCTACTTCTTCATTTTGTTGGGTTATATCTTGTGCAACTTATTGGGAATTTTGGGAATATATTCTTTGTTCTTGAACAGCACTGGATGGAAGCAATGGGAATAAATATATCAACATGGACTGGAAGATTGATGCCCCCGGCAACTATTCCATAGCCGGGACATTCTTCATTTACAAAAGATCACCGGGCCGGACAGGAGTCGGGGAACAATTGCTCGCCGATGGGCCAACCACTGAGGATCTTAATTTGATTGTAAGTCGCAAAAAATTCCTGACGGTTCTGCTCAATATTTTTTGTGTGAAAAGTATGTCAATTTTAGTTTGGAATTCAAATTCTAGAATTGAAGAAAATAACAAGTGTTTGTAAACATTTTGACATTGTGATTAAATCCTGTTACTTCTGTTGTGGGAGACAGAACGCTCTGAGCATTCTTAATGTTGCGATTAGCATATATTTGAATATTCGATACTCGCCAATCAAGATTTGCACGCGTCGGCTGCAACTGAATGCCGTGCCGGTAAAAAGTTGCATGCGAAGCATGCCGGTGTTTTACGTGCGGCGATCGTTATTATTAACTGCCCATTCGACATTTTTGTTTGCATGCGCCCGTTGTATGAAAATCATTACGGGTATGTATAACGTTCTGATAACAAGAAACCAAACCCAAGCCTGCGTTTTTGCAGTAATTATTTTATTGTCAAGGGTTTATGGACGGGAACAATAAGCCTCTGTTACGTTGACAAAAATGCGGCATTTGACACTGCTAAGCACTGTAACTTTTCCATTAAAATAGCATCAGAGTCACGCATATATATTTTTTTATATTTTTTTATATTTTTTTATATTAGAATATTCGGTTGATGATTGAATATGCGGTAAACCTTAAGTGTGATCTTTATCTTGATCTTTATCCTGGTTGAATCTGTTTCCGTATGTAGCTGATAACCCAACAGAAAAATCCAGGCATCTCCTATGAGTATTCCGTGCCTCATGACGTTCCCGAGGATGAGGTGGGGAGGCCCTCAGTGTCCCGGGTACCCCAGTCCGTCGCTCCACAGAGAGGCCAGGTTAACACCAGACAAGATGCGCCACCTTCCAAGTCTAAGGTAATTGACTTGCTGTTCAATTGGTCTGTCTCATTGTCCAGTCACGTCACGTCACGTCACTGTCACGTCACTGTCACGTCACGTCACGTCACGTCACGTCACATTGAATACAAAACAATGCCGATTAAAGAATTAGTAGTAATTACAGTAATGAAATATATACATGAATCAGCTCAACATATTGAGTATACTCAACAATGAACAACACGGACACAGATCAGTGACGGCTAAACCATTGCAACTTTAACAAGTAATACGTTTTTAGAAATGTTTTCGTTTCTTATTCTTGTTATATTTGTTTGTTTGATAAAAGTTAAAATGATGTAATGATCGTATCATTCTCAAAAGCTGAAAAAGAAAAAAAAAAGTAATGTTACTTGATGTTTTGCAAAGTGTAGAGTGCAGTGAGAAAAGTTTATAATCGGATACACCGTGTAAAGTGATTTAACAAGAGAAGTATGATTTGGGGAAGAACCAGACGCATAGCTGCCAAAAATCAGCATTTTTATTACGAATTTATGAAATAAATACCTAATATGAATTCATTCTTGAAAGTTTCAAAGTTCAATAGTGCAGTCAAAACCTTGCATTTGAGAACCATTGTTCCCGGAAAAGCAGGATTACTAACATACATAATCAGTGAGTATCAATATTGCAGCATTGCAGGCCACCAACCAATCCATAGAAATAAAAAGAATACAAATTCACATACATGTACATGTATACATACCATGGTAACATATAATATATGTTACCATGGTACATGTATGTGAATTTTTTTTTTTTTTATTTCTATGAATAAATATACAATATATACCTGCAGTTTAATATTACTGTGCAGGTTGATATCTAATTGGATTTTTGAAATGTTGGCAGCTATATGTCGTATGAATGAAACATTTCAGTCAGTACGTTCCGATCATCAGGTCAGTACATGTATGCTCTGATTACTGATGATAGTGACAACATACCGAATATCAAGTTAGTTCCTCTGGATCTTCTCATAGAACCACACTTCTCTCTTTCGAGTCAGATGGTTGAACCTCAGATTGTGTATCCGCAGAACTTGTCTCATTTATTTTGATTGGCAAAGATAGTGAGTGTGAGCAAACTGATTGCTCAGTTCGTCTGTGTCACTCTTAACCTCTTCAATACAGACGGCAGCCATTATAGCCACAGTTTGAAAAAGACCACCTGGCTGGTTGTTGTCTATGCGCATTCCTGTGCATACTCAGTCCATTCATCTTTCCGCTGTATTGTTCATGGACGGGAGTGAAATGAATAGATGAAGCTTTTTCCAGAGATGTATTCGAGTCCATCACAAGTCCCTGCAAAGTCTCTGCAAGTCCATCACAAGCCCTCCAGTCCTAATCCCAATCACAAACTATTCAAATGAGCTTTGACAAAGGCATTCCTTTGTCATTGTTCATCCAGTTAGTTGTGACTGGCTTTATGAAAGGACTTCTGACTGGACTTGTGAAAGGACTTGTGAAAGGACTTGCAGGGACTGGACTACAACTCTGGCTTTTTCAAACAAATCGTTCATTCACACAAAAGGGGGCTCCAAGTGTGATGAATAGGACCACTCTTATTCATGCTTTGCTGCACGGCCCGTTCTTGGCATAGCACCAGTCAAGCCCCCCAATCAATCACAGTTGGATTTTTTAATTAAGAAGAAATAGTAATGTGAGGTCAAAACATTCAATCTTCCGAAGCAAAAAGAGATGAATGCAAAGAGGAAGTTTAACTTGGGAAAGAGCCAGAATGGTTAACTTGCCACGCTTGCACCGTCAAAAGACAGAATATGTGAATTAAAGGAAGAGATCTATAATTGGATGATAAGATACTGTTGACTTCTTCAATCTGTTCTTAATTTGTTTTTTGCGTGCGGGCCAAATGCTGTATGGAATGTCACATCTAATTGAATGACCTTACGTAGCGAAAGAACAACAAGCTCTTCCTCTTAATTATTCAGAATATGCTTGACAGAAGAGCACATTAATTACATCCTGATTGTAGACCCCCCCCTTTAAAATAGTAATCCGTCTTCTGACAGATCTCCTTGGCCTGAGGTAGTAGAGGAACTGTGAAATTGAATGGACTCCATATGGCTGTGGCAGTGTACACAGATATGCACTGTTAATCAAAAGATTGAATGGATTTTTGTCTGCCCGTGACTATGCAGGATAAACTGAATCAATTTGATAGCCTTACTAGGGATTAAGTAGAAATGTGCAGGAAATCAAAACAAGAGTCAAGGTTGGGGGGGGGGGGGTCAAGCTCGATCAGGGCATATTCCTCTTCCTATACTAAACACCAATTGGCAATGCACTATTCAACAGAGAATTTAATCTCCTAAACCCTAAGCTTGGTCCATAATTCTTCATCATTTGTATAGACAGTTTAGTTATTTTGAGTAAAACTCATACAATACACTCTCATTTTAAATGAGAGTGTATTGTATGAGTTTAAATGTGACCCGCTCCAGAAAAAGGTGATATAAGTCGCGCTATGCATTTACGTGTAATGGCCCTTTCAACCCAAGAGGGTGACATTTTTCATAAAAATTCATTTTTTTGTTTTTTGTCTTTCATGATATCTTAAATATCTAAAGTTTCAGGTTTGGTGCACAACAATGTTGATTTCAGTGATTAAAGTGAAAAAATAACCTTTTTAGAGTGCATTGTTCCATTGCATTGTTTTAGAACTACATATTTCACAGCCTGTTTTCTCTGTTGTGCAATTTGAACCCCGTAGAACTAATTCATATGCAAAAGTGCGATATCTCCAGAACGGAAAGGGCTTTTGGAGCTCTATCATGTACCAAATGAAAGCTTACATTGCAGGCTTTCCAAACATACTTAAAACTCAATTTTCATATTTTGCGACATAATATACCTTTTTTCAGAGCGGGTCACAAATAACCTTTGTTAGTCTTATATTAGTGGCCGAGGGAATCTCATGCCCCTCTTTGGCCATTACTGACTTGGTAAAGTTTGGATAATAGCAAACCTCAAAAAACAAAACTACCAAATTATTATGAAATACCTTACTTGACTGTAAGTAAATAATATTCTCAGGCATCCTTTGAAATCATGGCATCCGGTGTGCTGTTATTTTCAAGAAAAATTGCATTTTTTGTAACAATTTCCAGCGATTTTCCGAACATCACTGGAAATACTGCACCCACATTTTGTTTTGCAGTTGGTTACACATCTGTGAACAGGTGCAAGCCAGCTAGTCTAGTTCCCCGACCTGATAATTCCCTGACGTCTATAAATTGCTCTGTTTATTAAAATAGGGTCAGAGAACCAGACTACAAGAACAGCATTTTTTCTATTCCTTTTCCCAGTATCTATGCACACAAAACTTTAGACGGGTCAGTGTTATAGTATTTGCTATAAAATACTAACCCCCAAATCCATTCATTTCTGAAAATGACAGAAAAAGTAAATGTTGCCCAATAATTGTTTAGCCTGAGAGTCGAAGGATTAGAATATCTAGAATATTTTGCAGCTTATAAGCACACAGATGAGGAGTCTCTCCATGTGCACTGCTCCAAGTGATCCATTTTGAGATTTTGTTGTGGGTTGTGGGAAGGGGCCGGGGATGCAGATGGCCAGGGGATTGGGGGCATGTAGACTCCAAACTGAACAGCAAATGAATAATTGGGGAGCCAGGTTGGCCTATTGGTACTTTCCTCGCCTTCCACCGCTGTGACCCGGGTTCGAATCCCACCAGGGCCGACATGTGGATTGGGTTTTCAGTCCCTGCCTGATTCCGTGGGTTTTCCCCCCAGAAATGTTATTCTGGGGTTTTTCCTCCCACCTCTAAAACCAGGCATGCAACTTTTCCTCGGATCAGCTGATTTCCTCATTTTTCACTTCACACTTTATATGCCATTAAAAATGGAAAAACACTACGAAATCTTCGAAAGATTGGAATTTCCTCGTTTTTTGTTAATTCCAAGTTGCATGCCTGTAAAACTGGAACATTTCTTCATGGTCTTCCTGCAGGTTTCTCCAGGCTTTCGAGCTACTGTGCAATATGCCCTTTTGAGGAATCCTCGGTTTCATTACCTGAAAGATTAATAAAAAAAAATTTAAAAAAATAAAAAATTGTTGACTTTACAGAGTAGTAGGTTGGGACACAGACATTGACACGATGGGAACTTCATTCTTGGAGGGGCAAGGCGATTTTCCTTTGGCAAAGGGTGCTTGTATAAGAAAATCAAATTGTCTATGGGAACACAATGAGCATCAAGGCAAAAGACCAGGGGCAATGGAGGCAACTGCCTCTGATGCCTGTGTGAAGTTCCTGCCCTGCGTTGAGGTGGAGGAAGGGACTTCAGGAGGGGATGAGTAGATAAGGTTTGGGGAGGGGGGAATTGCAGGTAAACCTGACCTTCATGTGGGTAGTGACAGAAAGTAGAATTGCCAGTGTTTGTATTGTTGCTGTAATAATTTACGTTCTCCATTTGTCTTCTGTTTTTCAGGTCAGTGGAGGTGTGTCACTGAGTACATTGCTAAGTGCCGCCCAACCGGCACCAGTCTTTCCATCAACGGGCTCGAAACGGAACCCTCCGCAGAGCCCTGCCGAATCCCCTGCACTACCAGCTCAAGAGGAGGGCACTGGTTTCGGTCCGCAAGGCACGGAGACTGATCCAGGCAATCGGCAGCAGAGCGATGGCCATCAGGATGCAGATCAAGGTGCTGATGACCTCTCTAGTGACGCCCAGCCGGGGAAAGGCCACCAGGGTAGAGATCGTGGTCACCAAAGAGGTGATGGCCATCACGGTGGTCATCACCAAAGCGGAGGTCAGAAAGATGGTGGCCAGAGTGAAACTGGTGACCGTCCGAGCAGTGATCGCCTGGAGGAGCCACAGGCGGACAGCGCCGCTCCCATGTACCCGGCCTTCCCGCTCAGGGGTGTGGAGACTCAGGCTAGGGGGCTCCCGGACTCTGTGTACCGGCAAACCATGTCAGGCAGGGAGCAGGCAGGGACTGGAGTCCCCAGCCAGGGGCAGTCTTCTCCTCCCCAAGGCCCAGATCCAATGTACCCCACGCAGGGAGATGGGGTCAATCCTGGAAGGGGGGGAAGCGCCCGGCAACCACCTTTCGGGGGCTCTCGCCGTGGGTACATCCCGCCCAACGCCAACCCAAACAATCCGTATCCAGGCAGACATCAAACATACAACCCGGATCCTGCGCATAATCCAAATCCATATTATCCAAATGGCAATCCCTACTCAAATCCTAATCCTAACCCTAATCCATACCCAAATCGTAACCCATATCCCAACCAGAACCCCTATCCCAGTAGTAACCAAAGACTCTACCCTAACACGAACCCCAATGCCAATCCGTACAGGAATCCCAACTCAAACCCCAATCCTCATAACCCTTACCCCGGCCAGTACCCCAGCCATTACGCAAGTAACCAGGAGACACCTGGCAGGCAGCCGTCCCCTCCCCAGCCTTTCCTGGAGATCGACCCCATCGAGTCCCACCAAGGGTCGAGCATTCCTGGTTCCAGCGATGTCTCGGCACTCGAGAGCGGCGGCATAGGCAGTAGGGATTCCCAGGCCAGATACGGCTGGATAGACATCGGACTGACGGAGTGCTCCGCAAGCTGTGCAGGAGGTAAGCCTTTTTAAACCAAAATTATGTGGAGTGCTGTGGCCTGGTGGCTTAAGCTGTGTCTGCATTAGACTTTCTTTTGGGTAAAACGTTGTCCATTTGCCCAAATTAAGTCCAGTGCGGACAGCCGGTAAACTTTCTAAATTGTCAAGTGTCGATCGTCGGTTGTCTGTTTATCCCTCTGCAGCGGCAACTTTTACAGGGCCAAACGTGTCGCGAAAGAATTACGTGGCAGTTTTACGTCACTGAAAAGTCCAGTGCGGATATGTAAAATGTGTAATGTAAAACATGCATTTGGATCACATGCTTTCCGTGCTTGACCACTGCAAAGTTGACGTGGCCAAGGACTTTCCGCGAGCCGTGTAATCCAAGTGCGGATGCACGGAAGAATAACCACAGTGGAATGTTAACAATCACGCACGGCAACTTTTGACAATAGGTAGTCCAGTGCGAACGCGGCTTTTAGTGTAACGGACTCAAGATCTCAGTGATACTGTGGGTTCAAGACTGGCTGGGGGGTCATGGTGCTTGTGTCCTTGAGCAAGGCACTTTGTCACAAGTTGCTTCTCTCCACCCAGGAGTATACCTGTGAGGGCAGTGATGGTTATGTGTTTAAATATGGCCCATGTGCACTGAACTTGCAGCTGGGGCTGTATACTCCTCAGGGAGCTGAGGTTTCAGGAATGATTAATGGGCCTGATGAGCAAGGGGTAATAATAATGTTGTAATCATAATAATATAGTTTACTATTTAAGCATTCTTAAATGTCAATTTTCCTCAATTGCCGGTTGGGGCGACATATAATGCTATAATAGAGTGGGTTCAGGCGACGCGGTCGAATAGGGCGACACATAACTGTCGCCCCCTTGTGAAAGTCGCCCCTTTGGAGTGTTTTTTAGTAGGGTGCATGGGGGAAAGTGCTCTAAATGGGCGACTCGCGCGTCGCCCTTTTGGGGTTATTTTCGGGCAGAGTCGCCCGTTTGCCGCATGCACAGGAATTCTAATTTTCCTCAATTGCCGGATAGGGCGACACATAATCCTGGAAAAGAGTGGGTTAGGGTGACCTGTTCGAATAGGGCAACACATAACTGTCGCCCTATTGTAAAAGTCGCCCCTTTGGAGTGTTTTTAGTAAGGCACGTGGGGAAAGTGCTCTATTTCGGGAAGAGTCGCCTATTTGCCGCATCCAGGAGATTTATAATTATTATTATTATTATTAAAAATGCATATTTCCTCTAAACAAGGCTGAGACCCACACCCACTTAAGGTGTGGGGGCCACACTAAATCAAATACTCAACGGAGCTGACAGCAGGAATTGACATTCCTCTTCAGCACATCTTAGGATGAGAGGTGGGGATGCATGCACCACATTTGATCACATCAGAACTGCATGGTAGAAGTGCTTGTACAGAATTGAATACTAGTCTGATATTTGCATCATTGTTAATGTACCCACATCTTTGCCCAGTCATGAATCTTGATCTGCACATGAAGTGACTAATTCAAAAGACTTGCGTACCAGAAATAATAATCAGTGTGCAGGCAAAGGGCATCTGTAGAACCAAGGTACAGGAGGTTATACCATGGACCTTAACGCCCCTCTCCCCCCCCCCCCCTTAAAATACCCCCCCTTAAAATAAAAAAAATAAAGAATAAAAAAAATCAACGCTCTGGCTTTGCATACAGACCTCTCAATCACCCCTTTTCCTCATCATAAAATACCGCCTGTGGCTCTTCCGTTGATAGTAGACTAATACACCTTACAGGAATTAATCTTGGATTTCCTACAGTCAGTGCAGTGGAAGGTCGTAGGGTTTACAGAATTAGGCTGGTGTCTCATACTTGATGAGTCTGGTCAGGTTATCTAGTTGCACCATGCTTTAGGGTACCTGATGAATATGACTTCTGTTAAACATGAGTCTTTGATCAAAGTTATCTGTTGGAATGCCTTACACTTCAGAGAATTTAGGGCTGGGCGAATTTTGGGCAGGACGTTATCTGGAACTGAAGTTGGATGTTGGTGAGGGATAAGTCGGCTTTTATCTGAGCACGAGTCTTGTTAGAAATTTCATTCTTGGCAAGGAGCATAGAGAAATGAAGAAACCACCTGAAATTGAATGATATTTCCCTGACCTTCAACAGTTTGTTGACTGACGGGATACAGACTTCTGCAAGTTCGAGATTAGTAGACATGTACGCAGATACAAATTTATTTCCGAGAAACTAGGCTCGGGGGCGTCGCTAGAACTTTTTGAATGGGGGCGGTTGTGATCACAATTGTGCCAACGGGGTATGAGTGAAAAGAAATTGGGTTGGGGTGGGGGGGGGTCGTCATGACATTAAGGATGCCATGAAATTCGTGCCATATTTCAAATACATATACCGTGCACTTTGCCGACCGAGACACAATTTTTCTGATAGCAACACAAATTTGCCGACAAAATCAGCTGATGTCACACTCCACACTTCCCTTGAGCAACACCTGTGACTAGGCTGCACTTAAAAACAAATTTCAATATCCCTGTTGCACTTTGCATTCCATGAAACCTTGGCTTACGAAGAACGCTTGCCCCTTATATAAACTTGCAACAAAATCACCTTTGTCTTAATAATTACCAGTCAAGCAAAGGCCAACCTCACAACAAATTTTTCCCGATATTTAATATTAAGGCAATCTAAAGTCTCTGATCTTCATAGCGCATCGGCAAAAGATTTCACTTCACTGTATCAGGTCGGCAAGCCTGTGAACTACCCCAATTGAATTTCCTCCCGCTTTTGACGCTCATCGAAGCAGAAACTGCCGTGTTTGTTTTGGTTTTTTTTTTTTGGGGGGCTGCGGGTGAAAATTTGATTATGGAAACCTGCAACAAATTAAGACGTGCGTATTTCACTGAAAACTGTCAAACTTGACATTTTGTGGCAGTGTGGTGTAAATTGAATCTGGATTTGTGCTTCCCAGGGGCGGATCTCAGGGGGGGGGAGTGTCAACCCCCTGCTCGTTGAAAATTTTTAATTTTTTTTTTTTGCTGGTAAGGGCCTAGGCGTAAAGTGCAAGATACTCTGCATGGCGTGCATGCACTGGTTACAATGCGTCACTTCCGTACACTACCGTATGACACATACACACACATGTACGAAACGTACACGCAGTCGTACTTTCCCAATACGTGCGAGGATAATGCTTTGTGTTTTCTATTGTTCCTTTAATATAACCCAACCCCATAGACTAAGCACGTACTTCTACGTGCGAGGACCGATTTCAACAAAAGACTTGGCGCGCGAGGACTGAAAGGTTTCTTTGTATTTCCTTTCTCCTCTTGTCCTCGGAGATATATACAGAACCTGTACACACATACGACATGTACACACACACACACACGTACGATTATTGGAACCTTGCGCCTGTTTTGGGATTAACCCATTTTAGACACAACGCGGACTATAACTACATTCGGTCAATAGAGAGCCACATGCAAATTGTAACCGCCGCACTTTGTACATGTATGTAACTTTTGGCCAGCAAAGATGGCAGCCACGGCCGGCGCGTGTAATACTTGATCGGCGAGTTTCGAATATTAGAATATTCCGTCAAGTGCAGTTTCAAATATTCAAATACTAAATTATTCGAACATGGACAGCCCTTTATCATACATTTGAATTCGTAGGCATTGCATGCAAGAGGGTGAAATTCTGTGCATTGAGGATGAGCTGCGTATCAATCACTGATAGTGTATGAGAAACATTTTTATGCATTTGTCAGCATGGCCTATCATAGCATGGAGAATAACCTTCATTGCCTTTGTGTGAGTGCCTCAAATGATCTCCCAATAAGCGAGTTTTGATAATTCTCAGGTCAAAGGTCAGGTGTACCAAATTCCACTTCGTATCGGCCCTGTACGCTTGGTACAGCTGACCTGTGACCTTTTACCCATATTGCATTGCAGAAGTCAATTATTGAACTCGCTTATTGTGTATCGGCGGAGAATTATGATGCCGACGTGTTTGTATCAATCATTTAAATCCAGTGTTTCCAGTGAAACTGTCCGCATTTATGAATGTGATTTTTTTTTTTACAGTTGTTTCACCGTGGTGTGGTTTATATTGGTGTTTGGTTGGAATTGTCTATACAGGGTGGTAAAAGAAAACTGAACGGCATACTTCTGCTGCACTGAGACTTAAAGGTTGTGTACACGATTGGTAATCCTCCAATTTTCATTTTTACTGAATTATTACGAAATACCTTAATAGATTGTAAGTTAATAGTAGTCTCAATCATCCTGTGAAATGATGGCACCAGGTGTGCTGTTGTTGTCAAGATAAGTGGAAATGTATATCATTTTCCAACGATTTCCAGCTGGAAATCGTTGGGAAAACTGCCCTGTAGCCATTAGTCAAGGTGCGCGTGGCTACCCGGACGAGTGGTGCGCCCCAGACATGATTGCGCCATGCCATATCCGGGGCGCATCACGTGCATATAGCCACGCGCGCCTTGACTAAAGGCTATCATCCGCCCGCCGGTTAAAAAACGAGCGTCGTTTTTCTCTCATTTTTTCGCCATCCAACAACGCAAAACTAACAGGTCAGTGGAACGATATTTCCTATAAAATACTGAACCCCCAAATCTGCCCATTTCTGAAAATTGCAACAATGACCAATCATGTACAATGCCTTTAAACTACCTATACAATGCATAGGTAATTTTGTTAAAAGAAAAATGATACCAAGATCTCCTGATTCGGTTCAGTGGTTTTTGTTCTGGAACCTATTTTGTGAAACAAAGTCGGGGGTCATTATAACAAGTATGCTATCATCATGCTCTTTTGTACATGGAACAAATGGCCTAGTGACCCGACTTTGCTTCACAAAATAGGCTCTGGAGCAAAAATCTACTTGACCGAGTCGAGAGGTCTTGGTAAAATTTTTCTTCTAAAAAGATTCTCCATCCATCAGTACAGGTGGTTTGACTCTAAACGTACATGTAGTGAAAGTATGCCGTTCCGTTTTTGTTTTTACCACCCTGTATGTCGGTTGAAGATTTGACGTGGCTCGGCTTTTCCGTCAATAGCTATTTAAATACAGCTAATCACATTCAATGCTTCCTAAATTTGAGGAAGCACGTTGTGATTCCTGAGTATTGACGAGGGGGTAGTAGCATTATTATTTCCTCCTAAACTCTGTCACAACATGAAGCGACAGAGAGGTCATCAAATTGATTTCATCCCCGAAGGAAACTAAAGTACTTCCTGGTTCTTTTTTTTTCTTTGATGAAAGTCTTTCTGCTGAGTGTCAAAATGAAAGGCTGCCTACTACTATACTACTTTAAAATTTGTTTGTCAAAGTTCAAGTCCAGTGCCGAGTCTGTAATGAAAGGATGCTTGGGGGTGTAATAAACGGGTTTGGTTTAAGAAATGAATTGCATTAAAGTAAGTTTTGTCCAGGTTTTCTGCAGAATAGATTAAAAGCAATAGAATATTGTGAAATATCTGATGGATTGATACATTTATGTGCAATTCTAGCAGTTGTTTTTGTTTTTCTTTTTTTTGTGTGGGTTGGGGGGTGCTTATTACTTTTTTAATGTTTAAAGCCCATTTAATTCTTTAAAGCCAATTCTTGTGTTTCATTAACTCCTTGTGTGCGGCTGTTATTGATGGTGGTCAGGTATGACAAGAACGGGCTGTGCAGCCAAGCATAAATGTGACCCGCTCCAGAAAAAGGTGATATAAGTCGCGCTATGCATTTACGTGTAATGGCCCTTTCAACGTTGAGATGGTGAATATTTTCGTCAAAATTCATTTTTTTTTTTTGTCTTTAATGACATCTTAAACATCTAAAGTTTCAGGTTTGGTGCACAACAATGTTGATTTCAGTGAATAAAGTGAAAAAAATAACCTTTTTAGAGTGCATTGTTCGATTGCATTGTATAAGAACTAGCTATTTCAAAGCCTGCTTTTTCTGTTGTGCAATTTGAACTCCATAGAATTAATTAATATGCACAAATGCGATATCTCCAGAACGCGAAGGGCTTTGGAGCTCTATCATGTACCAAATGAAAGCCTACATTGTGGGCTTTCCAAACATACATAAAACTCATTTTTCATATTTTTCGACATAATATACCTTTTTCCGGAGCGGGTCACAAATGCAAACTATAGATGCCACACTGAATAGAGTGGTCCTATTCATCGCACTTGGAGCCCCCTTTCGTGTGAATGAAAGCTTTGTTTGAAAAAAAACTCATTACACTCCCATTCAAGAACAATATAGTTGAAACATGAATGGATTGAGTATGCGCAGGAATTTGCATATAGACAGCAACTGGCCAGGTGGACCTTTTGTAAACCGTGGCAATGGCCATCATGCATATTCAAGAGATTAATATTTGTTACAATTTTTTAGGCATCTGAAATTGAGATTTTTGAAATGTTTATATTTAAAGATTTGTTTAAAATTTGTGCAACCAAACGTAACCTACACAATCACCCGACAATGGATTGAAAATGCAGAGAATATGTGTATAAAAGCCATCAACTGGCCAGGTAATGTTCAATCCACGTCTATAAACATCATTCGGGCTCAATGGGGTAAGATCCTGCAGTGATCAAAACATGAGATCCGACCAATTCTGAATGAGTTTTTTTGGGGGAGAGTTTTTCAATTTAATTAACCCTTCTGTTAACTCAGGGCCAAAATCGACGCAGCTGCTGTACAGATCAAAGCCTATCAAATGACAGGTTGAAACACACAAATGCTGTGAGAGTTGGTGTTTAGAATTTTTGATAGGCTGTGATAGTTATAAGTATAGAAGGGTTTTAATTAATTAATATATGAAGAACTTCACTATACAGGGTGTCTTAAAAAAAGGAAACCGAGATTAATCTGTTTATTTCTCTATTTAACATGAGAGTAATTGCTTTGAACCATGAGATTGAGTGGCCACCAAGGTCCCCGGACCTCATGCCCTGTGACTTCTTTTTTTGGGCATCTTAAGGACAAAGTTTACACGTCACCGCCCAGAGACATCAATGACCTATGGGCCAGAATCGCGGCTGCAGTTGAGACCTTATTAGAGAACAGAGAGACGTAATCAGGAATGCGGTCAGAGCAATGAGAACCAGGGCAGAAGTTTGCGTTAAAAGAAATGGGGGCATGTTGAAGGACACTGGGGTTAGGTTGGGACAGGGATAAGCCTCCAACTGTTTAATCATTGAAGAAATGATTTTGGTCTTTACGTACTGGTCTTTGTTCTTATTTTTGGACATGCTGAACACTGTGCGAATACATGTAGACCTGTGGTGCATCTGGTACAAAGCCATTTCTGACATGGTCCGTTGCACAATTTTGTGCTCAGTCATCCGTGATGGTAGCATGGATTTCTTGGTGTCATAAGAAAGAGGACATCATTAAGTAATAGATGGTGGTTACCATTTTAAACAAAATTGAGCAGTATCTAAGAAATAAACAGATTAATCTCGGTTTCGTTTTTTTAAGACACCCTGTATATTGTTGCAGTCCTCTTACATGCAGTTTAGTTCAAATTATGAAAACAACACTCTCAATTGATTCCTCCGCCCAGCATTCGCCAGGAAAATGGGGTCATTTGTCTCTGTATGAGGTCTAGTTCAAGAGAGATGCCAATTATCGATTTTCGTTGAAAATCCAAGATGGCCGCAAAGATGGCGACCAAAAGACCCCATGGGACAATATTTATTTCTTGGGAACATGAAAATTCATTTACTAGTCACCTTCAGGATTCCAAAAATATAAGTTGGAAAAATATATCAACTTGGTGCATGAGGGTCCCTTCGACTATCCTCCAGACCTGCTGCGGCCAACATCCAAACACCGGCATTTGAAACTAAGCTGGGGGTTTCTCTCAATTCAGAAATGAGGAGCTTGATAGTATTTACTCCCTAACCAACAGGAAATTGTCAATTATTCTGACCATGGTAGCACTCAGCAGAGCCGCACTATCTGGGCCCACTACCCTACCTGTAAGCTTCCTTAGGACAAGTACTCTTTCCCTTAAGATGTAACATAAGCCTCTCCCAGGATCAAGGGCCTGATGAAAATAGCACTTGAAACAGGAAAACCCCACTCCTTCATTTAGGCTATGGTAATAAACCTCGGGCGAGATTCTGAGTTTAGAAGAAAAGAGGGGAAAAAGGTAGGACGGCAGGTAGATCGCGGTGAAGCACTTGGGGATGCAAGCATGCTAAAAATCTGCATCAGGTTAAAATCTGACACCATACATTTGCTTATTTTGTGTAAAGCCTAGTTTCTATATCGTTGTTGCGCCTTCACAGACTGCGGAACCGTCGTCAGCGGGACGTGCTGCGATGTCTGGAGGGCGCTGCGATCTATCCGATACGCGACACAATGAAATTGCATCCTTGCATCTAGCTAGCTTGTCCAATATGCCGGCGCTCAACAAATCATTTTAGTGCAAACTCTTTTCAGTTCAATTCAATTCAATAAAATACAAGCGGAAACATTGGGTACTCTGCATGGCATTGTGGGATTGATTCTGTGACGGAAATATGTTTCCATTCACCGAAACGATCAGCGGGCAAACGGTAGGGATACGCAGACTATCGTCTGCGAGATAGTTGACGTCCATCTGGGTTGCCCGTGACGTTTACGGTGGAAATGTTTCCATATATGTCTGTGCTGTAGTTTGGATGCTGTTATGTTGCTCTCTGCATTTCTTACGTCGATATGGAAACTAGGCTTAACAAACATAACTTTGTAATCGGTTAAGAAAATTAGGTTGATGTACTCTGCCAGTGAAGGCAGTTGCATAATGAGGGGACACTTTCCCCACAGCTGATGTCAAATTTTGTCCATTTTTACGAAGTCGTCTACGAACCACCAAATATGGCCTTCCCTTCCTGGGTTACGTGAAGTTATCCCTTGACATGACCAGTGTGGTGCGCTTTTGATCACACGGCATTTGAGTGTTCGTAATCAGCAACCCGAGGACACTGTACTTGAGTCACTCGAGAACAGGATTTCAAATATATGCCCAAAGCATCTATAATATCGAGTTCGTGAACACAACCATGTTGTCACAAATAGTCTTAGTTCATTTTGTTGGTTAATGTTTGGTCCTTTAACCCCCTTCCCCGCAAGCCTAGATCCCAAATTTGAACTTTGTCAACGCCCTTCCGGTTTGCCTTTGACAGTAAACGAAAAAGCTGTCTCACCCACACATTCTGTGTACGTGTACAGCGATGCAGTTCCCTAAAGCTACAAAGTGACAGAACTGCTAAAAATAATACATTGCCAGGATCGGTAATCCAGCGGTGGCAGGTTCAAATCCCTCTCTTGCCCGTTTCCTTTTTTTTTACTCTGAAAATTGATCAACTAGGTTTAGTGTCCCTTGTGGTTTAATTGTTTGAAAAAAATGTGACCCGCTCCAGAAAAAAGGTGATATAAGTCGCGCTATGTATTTACGTGTAATGGCCCTTTCAACGTTTAGAGGGTGAAATTTGTCGTTCAAATTCATCTTTTGTTTTTTGTCTTGAATGACATCTTAAATATCTAAAGTTTCAGGTTTGGTGCACAATAATGTTGATTTCAGTGAATAAAGTGAAAAAAGAAACATTTTTAAAGTGCATTGTTCCATTGCATTGTATCAGAACTAGCTATTTCAAAGCCTGTTTTCTCTGTTGTGCAATTTGAACTCCATTGGACTAATTAATAAGCAAAAACGCGATATCTCCAGAACGAAAAGGGCTTTGGAGCTCTATCATGTCCCAAATGAAAGCTTACAATGCGGGCTTTCCAAATATACATAAAGCTTATTTTTCATATTTTGCGACATAATATACCTTCTTCCAGAGCGGGTCACAAATATCTTCTAAAGCCATGTCCGCACTGGACTTATTTTTTGGAAGGTTTTACCGAGACGATGGTAAAATTAAAAATGGTCAAATGTGACCACTGTTCGCACTTGGACTTTCGACACGGGAACATTTTACCGAGACCGTGGGAGAAGTAAACAAGCTGTCAATATAAGGACTCATGAGGGCGCTTTGCGTGACCTTTACTACATTGACACGATTGACCCAAATCACGCGTGCCTTTTCATTTTTCCGGCTGATGTGTACACATAGGACTACATCGATTAGCATCAATCAAACTTCTGACTGTATCAATAATAAAATCTGCCATGATTGCAAACAAAAACGGAACAACGCACTGGAATTTGGAAACTTGCCACGTGCACCGCACCGCACCGCGGTGAAGCAATACAAAGCGCATGCGTGGTGTCCAGTGTAGCATGACCTCGAGCTCGGGCCGGATGTACGCTTTCCTGAGCCGCTTTTACAGACTCGCACTGTCCGCACTGGACAGTTACCTGGTCAGTTTTCCTGGGCAGCAGTTGCCCGGTAGAAGTAACCGCTGGACTCGGGGAAAAGTAACTGAGAGGAAAACGTCCTAGGCTGTCCGCACTGGACTTAAAATGGGAAAAGTACCCATCGTCTCGGTAAGTTTCACCAAAATAAGTCCAGTGCGGACAGGGCTTTACATATTGCTTGGGAGTGGATCCAATGGTTTAGTACATGTAGGCTTTTGGGATTGGTTTTGTGGTTGGGTAGTTACACAGAAATGTTTACATGGGGTCTTTTGTATGGATAGCAGGTTTTCAGTAGACTCACAGTTGTAGAAAGTTCCTGGGACTCCACTATAGCCTGCATGTCCTTTTGTTGAAAAATGCTTCCTGCTTGCTTTCAACTTCTTTATAATAAGGTTCAGTCGATTGTCATGTTTTTTTTACCACTGTGAAAGCCATTCCAGTAACTTAGAATGGAAGTTTACCGTTAATCTTTTTGTGTAAGCCTTACAATGTCATCACAAGTAATTGATATCTTGCCAAACCTGATGAACAGTGAAAGAACAGTTTCTTGCAATGTTCTTGAAGGAACCAAGGATTCTGAAAAAAACCAGCAAATTACTAGAATGGCCAAGTTCACAGAATGGAAAATGATATACAAATAATGAATGTTTATGAGTGCAATGATAAGAATAGTTTCACGAGGTGACAGATTGAATGTTACATTCCACGAGGTGAATGGAACATTCCATCTGTCACTGAATGAAATGATTCTTTCCATTGCACGAATGTGAAACATTCATTATTTGTTTTATACAATGCCTGAATAAATCCTTGACAGATTGCATGCATGGATTTCTTTGTGAACAACGTGCCGTTTTACCTTCTCAGTCCCGGTGCATAAAACCGCGACAAAAAGTTGTCCAGTTCGGAATCAGTTAAAGCTCAATTGTTGTTCCTGCGTGTCTCGCAAATTCATCTAATCGTTTGACTGCGTATTTAATTTGTTTCTTTGTGTTAGCAGCGTCAGCATCACCTATACGAGTTCCAATATGTCATCGTCTGTTAGGAGAACAAACCACGGTTCAGGAACATCGTCTGCCATTTTGTGTGAATGACAGCCGTGTTGTAGCCGTGTTGTACCAATAGTGACCGGGAAATTAGGGAAGTTCTATCAAACACGTACTGTTTGATAGAACCATATGATAGAACTTGTTTGTGTGGTGCGGGTTCGCATCGTGCGATGGGACGAATACTTCAATGCACGTGATCGACAATCCACCAATCAGATGGCGGGGATGTATTCAGGCGTTGTATAATATCTGATACCACATCACCATCATGTATTTTTGACAATACATTATACTGCAGCTGAGGTCATAATGTACACAAAGCCCATGGACTGCTGTAAACATACATTGTACATGTATGTACATTGAGGTATATGTACAAACGTGTGTAAACACCTTCAGTCAGGGACCTCATATTGTCCTCCTATTGTTCATACTTTCTTTAACTTTTTTGCGAGGACCCTCATTGGTTTTGTACACGGTTTTCAAACGGGGCCCTTTCTCAACTGGGGACCCTATTGTCCTCTATCGTCCTCAATTGGGATACAAAAATTAAATCGCATAAATATTAAATATTTAAACCATTCTCTATATCAAAAATAAGAAATGTATAAATATATTAAAACAAAACAAAATTATTAAATGAATTAACCAGGGCTTGCTGTAGGGGTGGGTGGGGAGGGGGAGGGAAGGGGGGGGGGGGGGGCGCGTATAGGGTTGGTGTGGAAGGAATAATGGGGGAAAGTAGGGGTGGAATAATTAAGAAAATAAGCACAAATTCGTGCAGGAGCCGCGTCGTTGGTGACTTGCGTGTGTGACAGTTTCGTTTATAGACACATGCACAGTACAGCCTGAGGTCTCATAGACTTTGCGTGTGTGAGAGTTTCGTCAAGGAAAACTGTCACGTGACTAAACGGATTTGGCGCAAGAAGAAGAAGAACAACGCTAAGTGCTTATAGAGCCCCCGTCTGCGATGCGACGCAGCTAAAAATCAGATGGAACAGAAATAAACTTAAAATAAATAAATTTATAAATGCATAGGCCCCACATGTAAATAAATAAATAAATAAATAAAATATATAAATAACTGAAACAATAGATGACATACCGGTTACATTGCATGAGAAAGGTAACCCCAGGTGCCTAAAGATGATAAAGTAAAAAGGGCTGGGGGGGGGGGGGGGGGGGGGGGGAACCACTGCCACACTCTAACAACCCACCTTCTTAGGGGTTAATACACTGAGGTACCTGTGAATGTGGAGATTGTTGTGACTACTCTCAACTGTCTGGAGGTGATGTCATTCATCACATAGTTTATCTTGTCCCGCTGCCTGTTATTTCACTCCTGGAGGACTTGCAACTCTGAGAGGTTTACATTGCCAAACCGACATTGCCAATTGAGGTTTGTGGGTCAGTCAAGCACGGCAATACCTCTTTTTCACTGAATGTCAGGAAAAGAAACGTGTTTCCAGTTGGTGAGGTTCATTCATGCTGTGACGACAGCTGTAACATTCAAGTACAGGAAAAATGTCAGTGAAGTCAGTACATACCCGTATGTCCTTAACTCTAACCCCCTAGGCCCTTATTGCTAGGAACCATCCTCAATCCTCAAAAATCCTCCAAAATCATCAAAAATCTTCCGGTGCTTCAATCACCATTCATGCTCAATCCTCCAAAATCCTCCGGTGCTTCAATCACCATTCCTCCTCAATCCTCCAAAATCCTCCGGTGCTTCAATCACCATTCATCCTCAATCCTCCAAAATCCTCCTGTGCTTCAATCACCATTCATCCTCAATCCTCCTGTGCTTCAATCACTATTCATCCGCAATCCTCCAAAATCCTCCTGTGCTTCAATAACCATTCATCCTCAATCCTCCAAAATCCTCCTGTGCTTTAATCACCATTCATCCTCAATCCTCCAAAACCACCATGAGGATTTTGGAGGATTGAGGAGGGTTTTAGATGTAATGTACACGATTGGTAATCCTCCAATTTTGTTTAATGAATTATTATGAAATATTCGAAACTGGGTTTGACCGAATATTTGAATATTTGATACTCCCCGATCAAGTTTTTCATGGGTCAGCTGTAACTGCATGCCGTGCCAGTAAAAAGGTCCATGCAAAGCATGTGCGGTGATCGATATTATGGACTGCTCGATCGACATTCTTTTGCATGCGCTTGTTCATCAAGATCATTATAGGTACACATGTATGTATAACGTTCTGATAACAAGAAACCAAACTGAGACTGCATTTGTTTAATAAGTGTCAAGGGTTTTACGTACGGGAACAATAAACCTCTCTCCACAAAAAGTTACCTTTGAAAAAAATGCGGCATTTGACATTGCTAACGTAACTTCTCTATTAAAATAGCATCGTACAGAGTCGTATCTGTACGTGCTTGTATATTTTTTCCGAATCAAACCGGCAAAAAGGTATTCGAATATTCGGTTGACGATTGAATATTGAAATAAATTAGAACAGAGATGTTTTCTCTTTTGCCCTGTCCCGACGTAATGTATGAAGGGCAAAAGAGAAAACATCCCCGACGCAAACATTCCATCTTCTGACTAAATATTCAAATACATTCGGTATATTTGGGAAAGCCCTATTGAATGTCTGAAAAAGAAATTATGCTCTGCTATTTACTTTCTGCAGTTTATTCACAGGGTGATAATAGCTGAAAGATTCAAGTAAGGGGCAGGACAAATTCAATCATGTCAGTAAAGATGTCCGGAAATGTTTTCTATTTTAAAACAGCTTCATTTTTTGGGTGTGCCGTTAAACATTCTCATTTATTGCAGTCTCATCCGTTTGAAGAAATTTTGCATTCAATATGAACAAGCCAATTTGTGACCGGCTCTGCAAAAAAGGGCTATTATGTCGCAAAATTTGAAAAATGGGTTATATAGTTGAATTTGTCACATCCTAAGCTTTAATTTGGTGTAGGTTTGACCCCTGTGGCATTTTGTGTTCCCAAGATATCTTGACATTTGTATACTCCCATTTTCCCAATTTAACGGAAGTGCGTTTAGAGATACAGGTCATTAAACGCAAAAAGTGCCAAGAAATAAGATAGAAGTAATTTTTGTCAACATTGATTTTTTCATCTTTATTCATCAATATTAATGTTTCTGAAAATAAATTCTGAAAATATAGATATAACAGAAGCCAACAAACCACAACAAATAAAATCACTTACATGAAGATTTTTTCACCCGCTTCACATAGAACAGCCCTGTGTGTGTGTTTTCACATAGTGCGACATAATACCCCTTTTTGCAGAGCTGGTCACATTTTTTAATACAAGATTTCATCAACAGTAGGCATCCGAATTACATCCAAATCCCATCTTTATCTACATCACATCTTGGATGATGACGTTTCACCCCCAAATCACACCCCTTTTTCTGCAGGTGTTGCATTTGTTTACAACAATCCAAAATGTAAGTTCGAATATTTAAATCTGGTAGCTACTTGTTGAAATCCCATTCTGAAAATGACAAGGCTCATTTTGAATGCTAAATCAGGTTTCCCTTCCTTGTGTTATATACACTGTAAACTTTTGAAGAGTAGATTTGATGTGATCTGAATAGGCTGTTTATGCCCCTTTCCCACTTACACGATTTTTGCTACGGTAGAGCACGATTTTTCAATTATTTACAATCGCAACGGCGTCGTGGCCATGTTCGTAATCAATCGTGGTCCACCGTAGCGCACCGTAGTAGATCTTGATGGCACCGTGGAGTAGCACGATTTTTTTGGAATGTTCAAAAAAATCGTGCTCTACCGTAGCGGTGGAAAAAACGTGGTCCACCGCAGCAGCATCGTATTAGAGTGGTAACGTTGTCTTGACGTTGTCGTGGTATGTCGTGATGGCGTCTTGTTTATTCGTACTCATTCGTGGTGGCCACAACAGCTACGGTAGGCCAAGACTTCGCTACGATGCTGATACGATGCCGCTACGATGGTGCTGCGACCTAGCAAGACTTAAACAAGACTTAAACAAGACGCCAGCAAGACCATGATTTTTTTATCACGTGTCTCTTGCTGATCGTGTGTGTTTTTTATCACATGTCTCTTGTCTCT
The DNA here is from genome assembly GCA_037893225.1 of Hippasteria phrygiana. NCBI lineage: Eukaryota > Metazoa > Echinodermata > Asteroidea > Valvatida > Goniasteridae > Hippasteria > Hippasteria phrygiana. Next base: position 1,393,998 of record JAZGUH010000375.1, read on the forward strand.
TGTTTAATAAAAGTGCACACAAGCTGCCATGCCGAACTTGAGAAAGACGCGCAAAAGGGGGCCTTTTCCGTCATGTGATTAATTAAATCGTACAGGCGTCTTGTTAAATCATACTGGCGTCGCACTGGCGTCGCACTGGCGTCTTCTGAAATCGTACTGACGCCGTTGTGACGTCGTAGTACAATCTTGGCATTTCTTGGTACGCCTCGACAAATCTTGACGATGTCGTAACTTTACCGTAACACTGTCGTGGCATTATCGCACAACTGCCGTACGTACCACATCTTGACGGCGTCTTGACAAGACTTTTTGAGTGTGAATTACTACGGTAGAGCACGACTGAGCACGATTTTTCAACTTTGGAAAATCGTGCTCTACCGTAGCAAAAATCGTGTAAGTGGGAAAGGGGCATAAGTGTTTTAGCCAGGGTGAAATTGAACCGTAGGGGCATTTTGCTCACGGATGGACAATGCGAGCGTGATGAAGCCCTTACAGTGTGGGGTCCGGGGTTTGCTTAAGGGCCCCGAAAAAGTTTGGATTCTAGATGCTCTGTGGTGCAATCTGAGGCAATTCCTGTCCACTTTCCCTTGACTAGCAAATGTTTTTAAGATTATATATATATGCAAAATTTAGTTCATTTGAAATTATTTAGAATATACTCTTGCTCTTATTGATTGCGTAGGGGCAGGATTCAAGCGTAGTGCTAATTCCAGAAAACGTAGTGGGTGCTTAGACTTAGACAGTATTTTTTTTTCGAATGAGGGAGCCTAGATGACACTATTTTGAAGGATAAACCACAAATATTTTCATGGTTTATTGAAATAAGATTACTTTATTCTAGTCAGTTACCATATATTAATTCGAACATTACTTTTTGTAAATTTTTAATTAAAGTAAGGTTGCTATTTAAAATCTAAAAACAATTATTTTAATTTAATGTTAAACCACTTTTGTTTAAAGCCCTTGAAAATGTGGCATCTGCAAGGGAAATCTGATGACGTATGACCTATTTTTGAGTAATTGCAATTTACTTGAAAATCATCAAAAAATCATGATTCCTGTTTTTATCAAAATATTGTAGTTTAAAGCATATTTAATTCAAAATACCTGGTATGCTTTTGTGTTGAGACCATTAAATGTGTACAAGTTGACATTTTAGTCTGGCGTACTTCCGAATTCTTTTTTGTAAACTACGTATTATTTTCCATTCTCAATGCTGAATTTACGGCTCTATTCGAAAACTAAAATATTGTATAACTGTAATTTGTTCACCATTATAAAGCTTACATTATATATTTTATTATGGAATGGAAATCTCAATTTTCAAAATGTCCAACTTATGTCTGATTTCGCTGGCTGGTGCCGCAAATGGCATTGCTGCAGTACCCCATTTTATACTCAACAATTTGCACTGTTAGCTCTGGCACTCAAAAGGTGATTTGAACTTGGCAGAGACTCCATTTAGAATTTTAATAGTGCATGCAGAGGACATGGTCAAACTGGAATCTAGATTGTACCCGCTAGCTAAGGTATACAGACTTTAGAGATCAGTGTACACCCCCAGCAGGGATTGAGTATTTCTCTATAAAAAGTTGAATGGTTATTTCGGGAGTATTAGTGACAGCCGCTTGATTTGCAAAGGAATAATCAATTGTTGTCGGAATTTGCTGAGAGAAATTAAGCCGCTTAGTAGAGAAGGATATGTTGTTTGTGATTTCGGAGTCTGGCTTTGTGCAAAAAATGTCAGCCCCCCTAGGTCTGCTGTGGCCGATCCTCTTAAGGCTTCTTGGGAAACCGACTGAATGCGCACTTTGTGACACACAAGTGGCACTTTTGGCTCACGCCTCGATTGAGGAATTAAATAGCACTTTTGTTACTTCTTAAAGTTAAATTGGGACATGGCTAGAGTGAGGTTTGAACAACACTTGTGTGTGCCCAGCTCGAACAAAATCAGGAATATTTCACAATTCCAAGCCAATAATAATACACTTTAAGACACAAAGTAACAATATGATTTTAGCGCTACATGTATGGGCTCCGTGCGCCGTCGAATGAGGGCGCTGTCCACATAGCAACCGCACTTCCGTGGGCAGTACGTCGCTGGTATCCGCACCGCGCTCCTCGTTCATTTGATACTCGTATACCAGTGGGATTGCTTTGTCTGTTCGCTGACTCTCGATAATTGAGTTTTCAATAAGAATATCACAGCGGGAACCAGACACTTAAATTGAAGTCAGGTAAGATGACGTCGATATTGACCCCCCAACTCGCCTTTTCTTTCCGCTGAGGGGGTAGTTGTGCACGGAGCTTATAGGCCTTTTTTTCACCCACATGACCATATAAGCGTGAAATGTCAAAATCACCGTGTGTGGATCTCCTTGGAGGTATCATAGTATATGTATCATATGAGGTAGGTAAAAGGAAGTATACAACATTTTGCTTTTGCTGTAATTTTCAGAAATGAATGGATTTGGGTTTTTCTTTTTATAGTATTTTATAGCAAATACTGTAACACTGACCTGTTTAAAGTTTTGTGTGTATATATGCTGGGAAAACAGAAAACGGTGGGGAAAATGCTGTTCTTGTAGTCTGGTTCAGACAAAACGGAGCAATTTATAGACGTCAGGGAATTATCAGGTCGGAGAACTAGACTATTTCCAACGATTGTTGGCCGACAATCACTGGAAATTGATACAAAAATTCCACTTTTCTTGAAAATGACAGCCCACCGGGTGCCATGATTTCACAGGATGCTCGAGACTATTATTTACTTGCAGTCAAGTAAGGTATTTCATGATAATTCGGTTTTTTGATATTTGCAAATGTTGGATATTACCTTTAAACCATGCGTGCGCGCACTCAGCACGCTTGACTGGTTTACTTAAATAAGCACTTCACTAAACCGTGGTCTGTAAGGACATGTGAACAATTTCCATTGGTGCTTATAGAATACATTGGAGTTCGAACCATATATCTTCCCAGCCTGGCTGTGGCCGACCTAACTAACTATATCTTCCCCAGCACATATTTTGACTGAAATAAATAACAAAAACAAGATGTCAAGATTCAATTTACGTTTGATGTATGGATGCAGACTCCGTGGAGAATAACTTTATTTTTGTCTCTGGCTTACGCCTCTTAGCCCTGGTGCTCAAAGTTAAAGAATTTCAATTGGCCACTTGTCGCAGGCGCAGAGTGATAAGTTGCCTTGATAAGTACCCAGATTATACAATTTCCCCTTGTCTTGGTGAAGGGGGGGGGGGGGGAGGTCACTTTTCTGGAGATCAATTTCTAAATGGCGTTTGGGGACATTGTTAGTGTACGTCTGAACTTGTCTGATCTGGATGTATCCTGTCATTGAGTTGGAGAAAGTTGTTTCAAAATGCATGCCCTTGTCTAAGTATGAAAGTTAGGATTGTAGATGTTTATCGAGATTTGTTGGGATTTTTCCTGATTTCAAGATCATTTTTAGGATTTTTGTTTACTGATTTCAGATTTTTAAAAGAATCTCTTTTGAAATCTGGAATTCATGAGGTGTTACCCTAAAGGTGTTTTTACCCTGTAAAAGTGGATATAGACCAATAGAGACGGGTATTTTAAGGGGTGCCTTTAGGCAAGTACATGTACTAACCTTAGATTTTGTGGATTTTTCATTTTCGGCCAATCTTGCCCCTGGTATATAGCAATTGCATGTGCTAGGGTAGTACTGTCCACAAAGGGTAAAAAAAAGAAATCTCTCTCTGTATAAAACTGATGCGGTTTGAAAGTTGAAATTTTAAAATGTTATTAAGTTGTAAACTATCCAATATATGGAGTTTTTGCCCTTCACCGATGTATTTTTATAAACACTGCATACTCTGTGATTTCTGGTAGTTCTTTTGAACCTTGCTAAAAAATACAGATATGGGGGGGGGGGGCAGTGAATGATGGAGGAAACGGTTTGTGAAGTCAGGAAGTCAAAGTTTAGTGTCGCACCAACTAAAAATAAGGTCTTGTTTACTAGAAAGAAAAAACATGTCATGTGCTGCCTTTTTAAATTAAGAAGCCTTCCTTGTTTTTCTTAGGGGACAAGGGCTGGACCTGCAAAGAAATCAGAACCTTTGGCCTTGGGAAAAACAACTCGAACAAACAAACCTGGCAGTGGCTTTAGGTTTCTAATTTAGGCAGACTTCGACTTCCGGTGGCCCGCCTATGTTTAGTGACTTCCTGAAAATTTGGATCGTAAATACATCCACCTTTATAGGTGGTTCAAACTAAGTCCATGCTTATCAACTCCATGCCATTCCTGTTCTCAATTCACCGAGGATTACCGTATGAAATAGGGGAGGGGCAAGGTTTGAGAGGGGGAAGGGGGAACTTGAAATGCTCATCAATGAGAGCCTGTTGATAGTCTCTTGGAGATCTGAGCCTTCAGAGATGGAGAGATTGGTTTGGGTGGGCGCCGGGGGTTGGGGGGGACAAACATATTTGGCCCCCAAATGGTGCCTTTTCCTTCAGTCATTAATTAGCATTTTCTGGGTACCGGTATTTATTAGGCAAAAATGTAAGAGTTTTAAAATGTTTACCTTTCAAATGATATTTGAAGTTTTGAGAACATTTAGAAAAGAAATTCAGTTGAAAGTATGTTACCGTGCAAATTGTTTTCGTTTGTTTGTTTGGTTGGTTGTTTTTCTCCCATATTTGCATCTGGAACTGTTTTTGTCTACTCCAACTCCATCCCACAGTAGTAATCTGGCACCTAAATGTGACCTGGTCTCACGAAATGGGCAGAAAGTAGCAAAAGTTGAAAATTGAGATTATTGCATTTTCTGAAAATACACGCAGCAAACTTGAATTTGATGTATTGTGTGTTGCTCATTTCTGGGCCCTGCTATAACGTTTTGAAGTTGACCCCCTGTTTTGAGAAAATTAAGCTCAAAGTTTGTGATCTGTGCAGAGTATCACATATGGTTCAAAAAGAAATTACCCCCCCCCCCCCCCCAAAAAGAGATATTTCGAGATTGACTTTAGTTTTTAAAACTTTGGGATATGACAGAATAGGACTTTTCAAATGTAGAAAATGTTAAAATCCCAAAATCGACTTTTCAGTGAAAAATTGTTTGTATTTTTCTGCTTGAAACTCGGAAAGCCATAGTGTGACTTTACGTTAATTTTGTACTGCCAGGTCACAGTGGATTTGAGGGTTGGGGAGAGTGGGAAAGCGATGAAGGAAACATTATAGTCATTGTTGGTTCTAAAGCCCCGTCCGCACTGGACTTATTTTGGTAAAACGTACCGAGACGATGGGAACTTTTCCCATTTTAAGTCCAGTGCGGACATCCTAGGACGTTTTCCTCTCAGTTACTTTTCCTGAGTCCAGCGGTTACTTCTACCGGCCAACTGCTCCCCAGGAAAACTGACCAGGTAACTTTTCCCGAGACGATAAGTCCAGTGCGGACAGTGCGAGTCGGTAAAAGCGGCTCAGGAAAGCGTACATCCGGACCGAGCGCGAGGTCATGCTACACTGGGACACCACGCATGCGCTTTGCATTGCTTCACCGCGGTGCGGTGCACGTGGCAAGTTTCCAAATTCCAGTGCGTTGTTCCTTTTTTGTCTGCAATCATGGCAGATATTATTATTGATACAGTCAGAAGTTTGATTGGTGCTAATCCATGTAGTCCTATATGTACACATCAGCCGGAAAAATGAAAAGGCACGCGTGATTTGGGTCAATCGTGTCAATGTAGAAAGGTCACGCAAAGTGCCCTCATGCGTCCTTATATTGACAGCTCGGTTACTTCTCCCACGGTCTCGGTAACATTTTCCCGTGTCGAAAGTCCTAGTGCGGACAGTGGTCACATTTGACCATTTTTCATTTTACCATCGTCTCGGTAAAACCTTCCGAAAAATAAGTCCAGTGCGGACACGGCTTTTGATTCAAAAAGTGGACTTTTGGGATAATTTTTTTTTGGGGGGGGGGGGGAGGGGGGACTGTGATGTATCCCCTTGTATGGGCCCATGTTATAAAATTATAAATACAGTGGAATGCCGCTATAACGTGGGATCCACAGATTTTGTTCGGTAAAGCGATCGTTCGGTTTTGTGATATTCAGGAGCCGCGTGCCACTGATCTCTATGTAAACTTGATAGTGCATCGGCTGTTAGAGTTGAGGCCACCACTGTCCGCCATGTTATCACTCTCAATACAACAGGTTTTCAAACCTTGTCCCCAGGGTCTCCTTTCCTCCTCGTTCTCCTTACGTAGCGATCAGTGGTAAATTGAGAGTGATCATATGGTGACCACTGCCTTCAGTTGCTTGCACAGCGTGCAATGCCCAATGAGCTATCCAGTTTATAGAGATCAGTGCCCGCGTGCCCATTTTTCAACATGGCGTCTGTTCTTTTAAATAGCGCCCTCTTGCGTCGTATTTGAAGTGCGCCCCCGTTTTGATTGTAATTGAAGGTTTTAAATTATGTAATTACATGTTCATACTTTCTCAGCTTACCGAATTCTAAAGCAACAGTTGGCTTTTCCCTTCTAATCCTTAAGGAAAAAATAGCCACCTCTGTCACTCTTCAACCTAAAGCTGCAGCCGTTTGGGAATTACAAACAGCCCAAATACCCCGGTACATGTTTTTATTCCGTTTTTTTTTTTCAACCTGCTTTTTTCAACAACAATGTTCCATAAGTTTTGTACACAAAATTTGGGAGCCAAGGATGGTGTTCGTTATAGCTGAATGTTCGGTATAGCGGTGTTCAGTATAGCGGCGTTTCCACTGTACATTTTCACTCTCCTAGTTTCATGTATGTAAGTACTACTAGATTATTAAAATCTAATGAGTGCTGTATGTTTGAAAATGAGTCAGAGCCCTCACTTGGCCATGCCCTTGATGGACCTTTCCGGAATGATTTTTGATGTGCTGGGTTTTCCAAAAGATATTAAGAGAAGTGTTGGTAAATGCAGCACAAATTACAAGGTGTTCACCCTGCAATTCCTGTTCTTAATTGCCTAAAACTGCAGAGAGGCACCTTAAAATTTGATGCACTGTTAATGTGCATCTAAAAAGTAGGAAAATTCTCACCCAACTCCCCTTTGGAATAAATGTAAATTCTTGTTTTGCCTCTGTATATATTTTGTCAAACTCCCCTGGTATACCCCGCTGTCTGTCAATACAAATCAAATTTGAGAATATTTCAAACCTTCGGTTGGTGTGATTTTTGAGGAAAAGTTCAAGAGTTGAGCTAAAGAAGGTGGTAATGCTTACCGGCTACATGCCCTTACATTGCTCCTGCGATCTGGTTTCACCGCTCTGGGCTCGCGATATCTACCTCAGAAATTGAAATTGGTGTTGAGTGTCGGTTAGAATTTATCATTGACAATGCAAACGAGGACCGGAGTCGGGTCACCATGATATATATGCTAGTCCGATCGATTTAAAGGCGCTGGTTTGAGAACGATTGTAATCTCTCAAAAGGCAATCCAGACACAGCTCTTTAGTATTTTAACAATTTTTGAACAATGTGTATTATGAAGTGGTAATTAGATTAGTAGTATAAAGTGGATTTGATTTCAACTCAAAACCCCAAACCACTGAATCTCCAATCAACAGCTCTAGGATTAGATTCCAAAATAAGAATAAAACTTTGACAGAATCACATCCAGTGGGTATTCTGGAGGTATTTCTTGTCTCCCTTTTGCATTTTTCAGTGATAATTTTGGAGAAGAGGAAACAAATATTCAAATAAAAAGAGGTGTCCTGGAAAAGGAACAGGGCAGGGAAGCGAAATTGAGGGACATAAAATGGATGGACATAAAATGGATGAGCCCTAAAATTGATGAGCCCTACCAGAGGCAAATGGTGTGCCACTGGGCTAAAAAGCCTATCTGAATCCTTGCCACTAATTAACCCCTTAAATACGGTTATTTACAGGAGGCGCCGGGGTGTCGCGCCGGCTCTGGCAGCCAAGCGCAACATACACAATAATCCAACAATGGATTGAAACTGCACAAATGGCGGCAAATGGCGTCATCCGGCCTGGTGCCACTGTTTTTTGGTGCCATTTTGCGTCATCCGTACGCAAGGGGTTAAGCTTCCAAGCTCGATGCCACAGAGTGGCGTCATGGTCAATGTAATACTTTTCAAATGTTTAAACCATTGAATTGAACGTTTGAATGTTTTCTTGTTTCTTCAGGCATCCAACACACCAAGATAGACTGCATTGAATGGCGATCGTTCAGATCTCAGGATCCCAGCCTGTGTGATGGTTTAAGGAGACCCTCCATGCGCCAGCAGAACTGCAACACTGAGGCTTGCCCTCCCCTGTAAGCATTCTCTTGTTTGTTTGAATTTTGTCTGTCTGTCTGTCTGTCGGGCGGGCTGTCTGTCTATCTAGGGCCAAATTGTATAGCTCTGCTCAATGTAAGCAAGCAGTTGCCACCAACTATAGCAGACTAATTCTGCGCTAACGGTTAATATATTTCATGGTAGTCTTGGTGCCAAGACGTCCTTAGCGGTGCGATACAGCATGCACAGGTTAATGGACTACAGCGCCCTCTACACACGTACGTCATATCCATATCGCTATGAAGGACGTCTTGGCCCTTTCGTATTTTCACTCGCGAAATTGCGTGCAGAATTGTGTGCACATGTGCACGCATTCATCCTGAGGACGTGCAACAAAGGAATGATGTAAGAGGACAATGGGGATTTCGAATAGAGGACCGTCCTCGATTCGTCGGCGTGTACAAAACCAATGGGAGCTGTCGCGAAAAAGTTAGGAGTATAAACAAAAGAGGAACAATGGGAAGTGGGGTGCTTTTTAATGTTTTTTAATGGGCAAATACAAACTATATGTTGATCTGGGTCTTTGTGAATTTTGTGGATTTTTCATTTTTGTCCAATCTCACTCTTGGAACTAAGACTACTCTTATGGGTTAGCAAGGAATTTGTGAGCTCGAGCTCAGTAAGCACAGAATTGCAGGCCGTGAGAGTAGAATTTAGCATTGACTGGTAATTCAAAAAATTGAGATTCATCAGCCCTGCTCATTTCAACAGGGGTTGAGAAATCTTACCCTGGTCCAGACCAGGGTTGAGTTGGGGGGGGGGGGGGGTCGTCAAGTTTGAAACATCCCAGTGTCAACCTCGTGTCAAGCCCTGTAATTTGTCTAGTGCTTTGTAGGGTACATGTCCAAGCCAGAATTAGCTGGAACAGTCAACACATCAATCATGTACACTATGCTTCCCTGCAACATTCAGTGAACAGGAGATCCAATTTACCTTTAAATTGCTCATTATTCTCATATCCCAAACTAAATAAACAGTCGCAGTGACTATTCCATACCAACTTACATTTGATCACCATTAGAGTTGTTATTACATCTGTAACAGTACACAGCCTACCATTCCGCCCTTAGGCTTGGATAAGTTATTGTTACTTCAGTGTCATGGGGAATATTTGGTTTCTATGCAGGTAATTGATCATTTTTCCCCATCAGTGTTGGTTTCTGAACTCTGATGTTAGGTGATATAGTCAGTGATACTTATTCCATCAAGGGGCATTTGGTTTAAAGATGATGTTGGTTGCTGGGAGATGGCTGCATCATTCATGTAGATTGCGTATTGTCAAATTAAACAGAAAATTATTTCTGCCATGAAATAACAAAAAAGTGACTTTTGAAAATTATTTTTTATCAAGTCCCCTGTAGCCCGCTGGTGCCATTTGTCTAAAAGTCGTTGCTGCGGGCAGCAAACAAATCTGATGTCATAACACCTTGCTGCCTGCAGCAACGACTTTTAGACAAATGGCACCAGCGGGCTGTGCTGCGCTAGAGGGGACTTGATAAAAATAGCTCTCAAAAGTCACCTTTTCTTTTTATTTGATTTTGCAATATGCGATTGACATAAAAATGAAAAATGATGCAGACTTCTCTCAGCAATCAACATCCTCTTTTTAAAGGTTTGTAGACTTTGTCGAATATTGAAAAATCAAGATCTCTCGGGGAATAAAAAACCAACCCTGGTTATATTGTTATTTTTTTCCCCATTTCTTTAACCTAGTCATAGCTTATATAAACTTTCTAACAAATATATATTCTATATAAATATATATATTCTAAATATATATATATAATCGATAAATAGCTAATAGGACGACTGTCCCATAGACTTGTGCACAAAATCTTGTAAACTTTAATGTAACCTAACCCAAATATTCCCTGTTCAAACCCCACAAAATTTGGTACATTTTCATTTTGGACCATCCTCTATCGATACAACTCATTTTCAACAATAAAATTCTCAATATTTAAAGAGGTTCTGCGTTAAGCCGACCGTCAAACGGTCGCCCTAATGCCACCGGTCAACCTAAGGTCTGCAAAATCTTCAAAAACGGTCGACCTAATCGCGAATTAGTATGTATATTTTCTAAATAAATAGGATATAACTCCTTTTAGCTGGTAATCAAGAATATATATTGTTAGTGTTATGATAGACCTTTCAGTTTATTATTGAGTTGTAATAGTTGATCGAGGAACCAGTTTTTTTTTCTTTGGTAGCAAATGTTCGTAAGCATGAAGTGTGAATTTGACGGTTTCTTCCCCCCCCCCCCCCCCCCCCCCCCCAGGCTGTTTCTGTAACCTCAATAATTACCACCAGCTCACCAATCCAACATTTTGCATTCCCACTGGATTATCAAATTGTAAACTTACTGCACTAAACAGCAGTGACAATAAAAGGGGTGTGCGAGAAATACTCTGCATACTTGTTGAGTCTGAAATATACTTGTCAGTCTGAAGCAGAATTGAACAAAAGAGCTGACGCTGCTTTGCGGTGTTTTTGTGTAGGAATGTTTCTGGAATCCTTCCAGCTATTGGACAGTTTGTTTACAAATAATACTAGGATCGTGATGTATATACAAAATAGAGAATGATGCCGTAGGGGAAAGCTTTTATTGCACGATTGCAACTTTGCTGGGCGACTGCTGTCCGATTTTTGATCTTTTAGTTGGACCCAATTAAGGGTGAAACATGACTACAAAAACTGAAGTAATTACTGATTGTTTATCCTGGGTTTATCCAGGGTTTATCCAGCGCATTAGCATTGGTCTCCCGTGGGGCATAAATTTTGAAGGAGAGAAGACAAGCAAGAACTTTTCAAGTTTAGTAGCGGAAGGAAAGCCCAGAGAACAATCATTCCTTGGGAAACCCAAGTAATCTGTTAGGCACTGAAAATCCAATCCACATATATGCACCTGGACAGGAAACTGAATCAGGGTCATTGGAGGCAGACGGCGAAGATAGAGACGTTGCACCAAGCTGACCACCCTTGTAACTGTGGATCTCTATGATTTCAAAAGAACTAAAATAAATGTGATGATTGGGGCAACCACTGCCAAGCAGTTGCACCAGATGGGTCATTTTCATACTCACAGTCAATGAGTTATCCATGAGTAAACATCTCATTGATCTAAAGCCTGTTTCACACAAGCGCTGGAAACACACACTTGCAATGATTGGCACCGGGTGTCCGATGGCAAAGGATGCCTGCGATTTCATCGCAGGCTTTCTCATGATACAACACAGTCCGGTGGCGAACGTTCCTCGTTTTGCACTGTTTGCATGCATGGGTCACAGGGGCTACGAGTGTATTGCTGGTATTGCGATAGTCTTTGAATGGTTGAATCCACGACCAATCTCGGTGATCGTCGCATGGATGTCGCATGGATGTCTCTTGCCCTATGCCAGGTTTCCCAAATTGTCAGTTTTGTTTGTTCGGTGGGCACTAGTAGTCGAAAGTAATAAACCCAGAATGCCATAAGGCCAGGGATAATGCCCAATTTTACGATACAACATGGGAAGCGTCATTGTGGGGATCACTCAATGAGGATACGACTTTTTAACTTTCAATTTGTCAAACAAACCACAAGGGAAACTAAATATGTAAATTTGAATATATTTTCAAAGTTAACAAAGTGAAACATAGTAGTTTCATGTCAAAGGAAATACATTTTCAAGAAAGAGGTGACAACTGAGAGTTGGGGGGGGGGGGGGGGTGGGGATAGAAATATGGAAAGAGAACTCTGACTTTCACAAGGCAAAATGAGGATTGTAGTCATTAAGCGCATCATCCCCATCATATTCAAAAGATTTCCTTGCGCCATTTTCCCTTTAGAGATGTTGTTGATTGCTGAGAGAAATCTGCGTCGCTTTTTATTTTTATGTAGATTGCGTATTGTAAAAATCAAACATTATTTCTGCTATGAAATATCAAAAAAGTGACTTTTGAGAACTATTTTTATCAAGTCCCTCTAGCGCAGCCGCAGGTGCCATTTGTCTAAAAGTCATCGCTGCGGGCAGCAAACAAATCAATGTCATAGGACGAACTCCCCTTTTGTGCCTAGTGCTAGACACAAAAGGGGAGTTCGTCCTATTATTTCAAATTGTTTGCTGCCCGCAGCGACGACTTTTAGACAAATGGTACCAGCGGGCTAGAGGGGACTTGATAAAAATAGCTCTCAAAAGTCACCTTTTTGGTATTTCATGGCAGGAATAATTTGCTGTCGACAAAAAAATGAAAAATGATGCAGACTTCTCTCACCACTGAACTTCCTCTTTAAAGGCAGTGTACATGATTGGTCATTGTTGCAATTTTCAGGAATGGGCGGATGAGGGGGTTAGTATTTTATAGGAAATATCGTTCCACTGACCTCTTCAAAGTTTTGCGTTGTTGGATTGCGGAAAATAACGAGAGAAAAACGGAGCTCGTTTTCAACCGTCGGGCGGATGATAGCCTTTAGTCAAGGCACGCGTGGCTATCTGGGCGTGTGACACGCCCCGAATGCCAACATGTCCAGGGCGTGCCACTCGTCCGGTTAGCCACGCATGCTTTGACTAAAGGCTACAAGGCAGATTTCCAACGATTTCCAGCTGGAAATAGTTGGAAAACGATATATATTTCCACTTTTCTTGACAACGACAGCACACCTGGAGCCATCATTTCACAGGATGATTGAGACTACTATTAACTTACAGTCTAGTAAGGTATTTCGTAATAATTCAGTAAAAAACAAATTGGAGGATTACCAATCGTGTACACTACTTTAAGATGCACCTTGTTTCCCTCATTAATTGTTTCCCTCATTAAGATAGTTCCTTACGGGAGAGGGGTGAGGGATATGGACCGTGGACTTGCCTCATCTTCTATCAGCAAGGGAAATGTTGTTGGTCAGAGTCGTTGTGGTGTGGAGTTTCTTGTCGGTGACTGACTTCCCTCGATAATGAGATCACATGCCAGCTGCGAGAGATGCACATCGACAATTGATGAGATTAAGCGATGCTTGTGCTCAGTTAAGCTCTGTAAAATAGCGAGGCTGACCGCTTGTACATGTACATGTAATTCCTTGCCCATTTTATCTTTACTTGTAAACACTTGACTTTGTTACTGGATACTGAAAGGGAAAGTAATTCAAATGTAGTATACAACATTTGCAAACATCAAAAAACAAAACTACTGAATTATTATGAAATATCGTACTAAACTGTAAGTAAATAGCAGTCTCAAACATCCTGTGAAATCATGGCACCTGGTGTGCTGTCGTTTTCAAGAAAAGTGGAAATTTGTATCATTTTTTCAACAATTGTCGGCCGACAATCATTGGAAATAGTCCAGTTCCCCTACCTGATAATTCCCTGACGTCTATATATTGCTCTGTTTTCTCTAAGGTTTGGTAAGGGAACCAGACTACTAGAACATAATTTTTTTCCAGCATCCATGCACACAAAACTTTAAACAGGTCAGTGTTGAGTATTTGCTATAAAATACTAACCCCAAATTGTATTCGTTTCTGAAAATGACAGCAAAATCAAATGTTGTATGCTTCCTGTAAAACATGCATTTCCTCATGAGAAGAATAGTCAAATAATGGCCAGTGGTTATACCCCTGTAGTTGCTGTTCCCTGTATAGTGACCTGAAATCAACCTTCTACGAATGACCCACTTTTCAACTGTCATTCATGCAAGTTAAAAGCCTTCTTTTCTCGGCTAGAAGCAACCAACTTTAGTGTATGACTGCTGTCTTGGTCACCTCCCTGGTTTTTAAAATTAATTTTTCAGAGGGAAGGAAGGGTGACGGAAGAAACACAGAACTGCCGCATCATGTTCTTGAAGAGCTAGCTACAGGCAGTTAGTGCATGGGAGATTTATCAAGTTCCATACTACAATGTCATCATTTTTGAATAAGCTTCAAGCACAGTGTTTCAGGCATAAAAGCCACTGATTTTTGACAGTAAAGATGATTTAACAACTTGTAAGTTAAATGTAGTGTACACGATAGGTAATTCTCCAATATTTATTTTACTGAATTATTACGAAATACCTTACTAGACTGTAAGTTAATAGTAGTTTCAATCATCCTGTCAAATTATGGCACCAGGTGTGCTGTCGTTGTCAAGAAAAGTGGAAATTTATATCGACTTCCAACGATTTCCAGCTGGAAATCGTTGGGAAAACTTCCCTGTAGCCTTTAGTCAAGGCGCGTGTGGCTACCCAGACGAGTGGCGTGCTGGACATGCTGTCATTCAGGGCGCGTCACGTGTCCAGCTGGTAGCCACGCGCGCCTTGACTAAAGGCTATCATCTGCCCGGCGGTTGAAAACGAGCGCCGTTTTTCTCTCGGTTTTTTCGCCATCCAACATCGCAAAACTTTGAACAGGTCAGTGGAACGATATTTCCTATAACATACTAACCCCCAAATCCGCCCATTTTTGAAAATTGCAACAATGACCAATCATGTACACAGTCTTTAAGTACATGTACATGTACATGTATAGGTCTGAATTTGCCGTCAACTTTTCTGTGCTCATGTTGATATTACTCTGAAAACAAGCGAACATTGTATCCAGCCAGGCACAGAAACTTGGCAAAGATGGGATCGCACTGACAGATTGGAGGGGGGGGGGGAGGGGGAGGGAGGGGAACATGGCCTGCAAAAGAAAAAGCCTTATCGTTGACGTTCGCGATGATCGGGTGTTTCTGCGTGTTAATGCGTTGCATGTAAAAAATGTCTGCGACTTCTGTTGCCGATGATCATCCTGAATTGGTTGAGCTTTCAATTAAATCGGAGCTCACCATGCCAAAATTTGAGATCCATGTATCTTGTGCGTGACCTGTCATCCAGTGTGTGGAATGGTATTAATACACGTAGGGAATATGCCAAATGAAAAAAAGAGTCCACCCCATTCCTTGTTATCAAATTAATTTCCAGACGAAAAATTGAGGCTTGTCCTGCATCCCCTCCCCTCCAATTGTCCCTCCGGATCTGTTGGTGCATGATCCCGGCCCCTTTTTTGGTCTATTTTCTGTCTTAAAAATTGCAAACCGAACCTCTCGCTGCTATAACCTGAATGACATGAGTTAGATTGCAGATACCAGACCCATTCCTTCATTTGGTTCTCTCTTGGTTCTCTCTTGGTTCTCAGGGGACATGAAATGTTAAGCCTTGGGAGCTCTCTGCTGAGCTTAACCAATTGCCAAGGATTTAACTGTGGAAAGCTATTGTATACAGTGACTGAACTGCTGACATCAGAATGGCTCTGGATTGACAGTGTCTAGCTGGGTTGGCTCACAGCCACGGATTGTGTATTTTTAGTCCTCCCCTTTTTTAGATGCAGACAACTGAAGGTTTTTAGGGCTGTCCAGAATATACCGAGAATATTCTATCGTCAACCGAATATTTTGCCGGTTCTAATATATATGCATGTGCAGGTACGACTCTGATGCTATTTTAATAGAGAAGTTACGGCGCTATATAAAGTAGTATCAAATGCTGCATTTTGGTCGCCGATAACTTTTTGTGGAAGGAAGTTTGTTGTTCCCGTCTGTAAAACCCTTGACACTTATAAAATAATAAACGCAGGTTGGAGTTTGGTTTCTTGTTGTCAGAACGTTTTACGTACCCGTAGCCTAATGATTTTGATACAACAGGTGCATGCAAAACAATGCCGATCGGACGGTCCGATATCGATCGCCTCACGTAAAACACCGGCATGCTTTGCGTGCAACTTTTTACCAGTGTGGCATGCAGTTGCAGTTGACATGTGGAAAAACTTGATCGGCGAGTATTGAATATTTGAATATTCAGTCAAAACGAGTTTCGAATAATCAAATACTAAATTATTTGTAAAGCGAACAGCTCTTATTTGAAGAGAATTTGGAGTGTTTCCCTTGACTTGGAATTTACCCGTTGCGGCTTAATATCCAACCGTAAGTTACTAGTGCATGGGTTATAATTAGTCGGTGTGTTAAGCATTTAATGGCTTGTATGCGATGAGGGCTCTATTTCATGCCTTTGCAGACCAAACCTCAATATTATGTTATCTGGAATACACTAGCCTTTACATTAAAGTTGTTCCACCAGTGATCTTCAAGACCAGTAGTTCACATGAAATCTTCCTACATGTGATTGCAGTTTGAACATCCAAACTTACAACTAATGGGTCGTGGAAAAACACAACCAAAACCATATGAAAGTCCTGTCCTATACAGTTAAACTATCTGAGATGAGATGTTCTCTTTAAAGGGACAGTGCAAAATATTCACACCAAGCACAGACAAAATACTTAACCCTCCCTCTCCAGGTGCCTAATTGGAGCCAACTACCCTATCTATCAAAACCTATCGAGTGACAGGTTGAGACACACAAGCTGTGGGAGAGGAGAGGATTTGGTTTTTCGATAGGTTGCGATAATTATAATAGTAGGAGGGTTCAATTTGCAATGCTTCAGTTCTGGAAGGTGGATAATTTGCAGGGTATCACTTGGTCTTGAGTCAAGACTGGGTTTATCGTTTGTTCCGATCCCCGCGCCAGCTGCAGTATATGAGCTATATGCGCGATCCTTTTTAACTGCACAAAGTACATCAATAGAGGGGGCTATTGTACTGTCCCTGCCATACATGCCACGTCTACTCTCGACAACATACGCGTAGTCACTACACAGTACACGACACACATGCGCGTAGTACATTACACAGTACACAACACACATGCGCGTAGTACATTACACAGTACACGACATAGCGAGAGATCGGGCAGAACAGACACGCGTAGTACACTACACACAGTACACATCGGGCACGCGAACTGCCGGCGAGGCAGCGAGCGCGTTGATTATAGCCCCCTCTATTTTGCGTTTTCGAAGTAACTGAGAAAGGATCGCGCTTGAACTGCACCCACTACGCGGACGGCGCAGGGAACAAATGAAAAACCCAGTCTTGGAGCAAGACTAGGTAGGTATCACTCCACTGGTGCCCTACGTAACAACTTGCAAGTTTATGCAGTTACAACCATAAGGCCCCCCCCCCCCCCCCTCATACCTTACATGAATTTTCTAGCAAACTGAATTGGTTAGGCCAGTGGTGAATATGCCACAACGAAACAACAATTTTGTTGAACTTTACTTTGCTTTCGCTTGGTGTGAAGTGTGAATTGGCATTTGCTCATTTTGCCAGAATTCCTGGAAAGGATTGTGAGTCACATGCATTATAAATCCAGTCAATTTGAATCTAACCAGGGAGAAATTTGAATCACCTGGGTTATAAGTCTTTCTCGGTGACATATATCTTGCCTACGTGCATCCAAGGAGGATTTGACAGATTCGAGCTGCTGTAATGTTGGTCTGGAGCCAGATTTCAAGGTGGTCTAGATCTTGCCTCTTCCACCTCTTTCCCCCTTGCTCTAAAGTCAGTCCCACTGGGACCTTACTTTTCAGGAAATTCTGCTTTTAAGAAGAGTATAAGCTGAAGCCCCATTACTCCTAATGTAAACTTCATCAATCAAATTTTGTGAATTAAAAAGTCCTGGTGAGTGGATAGAGAAAGTCCCATGCATACATAAAGTGTCGCCATTTCAATGACATTAGGCTGCGGGTGATTGCAATCAAAGTATTTTAAAAACTACTGAAGGAGGTTGATGTATCATAAATGGAGGGGAACAGAAGTTCAATGCATTTGGAACTCCTTAAAGTGGTCCGTGGCCTTTTGGTAGTGTTGAATAAAGCCCCGATCCCACTTATGCGAAATTGACGACGAATTAACGCGAAGTCGATTTGTGTCATTTCATAATGAATCGCAAACGTGTCGTAAGTACTTCGTAATTGAATTCGTTGAGTGTCGTAATTATTCGCAAGGCTTCGTAAACACCTCGTATTGTCGCGCAAGTCGTGGTGCCAATTTTAAAATTTTCAAAACTTTTACGAAGCGTTACGATTTCGTAAGCCTTCGCAATATGTCGCAACGGTGTCGTAACTTGTCGTAATTGCTTCGCGAATGCAGCGTAATCTTTCGTAACCATATCGGGCTGGTTCGGCAAATTTTTTCCCTGAACGAAGTGTCACGACAGTTCACGAAGTAGTTGCGAAGCAGTTACGACATGTTACGAAGTTTACGACATGGTAACGAAGTAATTACGAAATGGTTGCGAACCAAGCCGAAAACGTAGCGTCAACACGAAACACCTGCGTTTTGGCGCGAACCGTTTACGAATTTGGTTACGAATTGATGAGAATGACGACGAATTCATTCACGAAACCATTGCGACTCGGTTATGAAGTGTTTGCAACTTTGACGAAGCACTTATGACGCGGTTACGAACTTGCCGGCGTGGTTCGAAACACGTGATGACGCCAACAAGAATACGTGGGAAACACGTGATGAATCAGCGGTTCGCGCCGTTTTGTCTTCACTTTCGCCGCTGTTCAGACATCTATGTTGTTGTCGTCGCAGGATTCCTTGAAGAACGAGAACCGCAGCCGCCAGGAGGAGGTTTTCCTCTTCAACAGCAGCCGCTTCCAGTACACCAGAGTTGGTGAACATGATGCAAAATGAGAAAATACAAGTACAGGTTCTCAACGTGCGCGTCACCACATGACGTTATTAGTTTGTATATATATCGCAAAATGTCGTAAATGCATCGTATACCCGTCGTGAAGTCGTTAATACCTTGTAACATGTCATGTTAATTCGTAACACTTTCAGTCTGTTCGTCACATTTCGTATTTGTATTGTAACCTTTTCGTATTGCTTCGCAATCAAATCGTGAGAGTTGTAACCATTTCGTAACCGTTTTGTATCCGTTTCATATAAAATGCGCTCTAGAGGCCACCCCGCAACGAATCACAACAAATTTCATGTCGCGCTGATTTGTCGTCAAATTCGCGTAAGTGGGATCGGGGCTTAAGAAGCAATCAGGGAGTCAGTTTTAGGAGAATTTGGGGAATATGTTATCCTCCAAAGGTGCTTCAAATGCAGACTTTAATAAGGCAGTTCGGTATTCCAACTGCACATGTGCACAACAAGATTTTAAAAAAATTCTCTCGGGGGGGGGGGGGGGAAACGTGGCAGATAAATGCACACAAGGCTATGGGGTACGTGGTAACTGAATCTGCATTCTGTGCAATTTTTCTTGCTATCGAAAAGACGATGGAAACTTTCTTTTTTCGAACAAAAGTTTAGACACACAAGACACCTGAAAACACTTCGCTGTTCAAACGTTTTTTGAAAAATGTTACTTCAGAACACGACGATCTCTTTAAATTTGCTGGTACCCGCTATGCTTTTGCACGCATACGATGAAATGTTTCTCCCGAAAGAAAAATTGTCAAATCTTGATGTGCACACGCGCAGTTGGAATACCGAACTGGCTTATTATACTTGAAGCAGAGGGTCAGCAAAGCCTGTCCTTGTTAATGTTTCCGTCAGTACACATTTGGTTGTTGAGCATTGGCAGTGGAGTAATCCCGTGTTTATCAGCAACTATTGCAGGCTAGTTTGCACAGGTACACTTTAAGCCCTGTCCGCACTGGACTTTTTTGGGTAAAACTTACCGAGACGATGGGTACTTTTCCCATTTTAAGTCCAGTGCGTACAGCCTAGGACGTTTTCCTCTCAGTTACTTTTCCTGAGTCCAGCGGTTACTTCTACCGGGCAACTGCTGCCCAGGAAAACTGACCAGGTAATTTTTCCCGAGACGATAAGTCCAGTGCGGACAGTGCGAGTCGGTAAAAGCGGCTCAGGAAAGCGTACATCCGGCCCTAGCGCGAGTTCATGCTAAACTGGGACACCACGCATGCGCTTTGCATTGTTTCACCGCGGTGCGGTGCGGTGCACATGGCAAGTTTCCAAATTCCAGTGCGTTGTTCCTCTTTTGGTCGCAATCATGGCATATTTGATTATTGATAGTCGGAAGTTTGATAGGTGCTAAAGATGTAGTCCTACGTGTACACATCAGCCGGAAAAATGAAAAGGCACGCGTGATTAGGGTCAATCGCGTCAATGTAGAAAGGTCACGCAAAGCGCCCTCATGAGTCCTTATATTGACAGCTCGGTTACTTCTACCACGGTCTCAGTAAAATTTTCCCGTGTCGAAAGTCCAAGTGCGGACAGTGGTCACATTTGACCATTTTTCATTTTACCATCGTCTCGGTAAAACCTTCCAAAAAAAAAAGGCCAGTGCGGACACGGCTTTAGCTAGAATTCATGGAATGGGTGGGCTGATAGTGAACCAGGGGGGTAACTGAGGGAGATCATCGGGTGTAGTTGGTCTGTCAGCGGTATATTTATTGAGGGCTCTAGTTTCATTGTTTTGCATTTGAGAAATGGGTGGGCTGGTAGGTGGAGATTTGTTTTTTAGTCGGGCATGCAACTTTTCCTGGGTTCAGCTGATTTCCTCATTTTTCACTTCACACTTATGCCATTGAAAATTGAAAAACACTGTACAAAATCTTGTAAAGATTGGAGTTTCCTCCGTTTTTTTTTTTTATTCCAAGTTGCATGCCTGTTTAGTGGACCCTGGCCTGACCTACCCCTTGCTATGTGCTTTGAAAAGTATCTCTTTAGAACTAAAATATGTGTTTAAATTACTAGAATTACTTACTGTGTGTTCAAATTATCAAGTGCATCCCAGGACCTTGCCTGGGGCCCTGCCCATCCTGAACTCAGGCCTGTAGGCTGGGGGTGGGGGGGATTCGGGAACACCCCCACCCCCACCCCCCCACCCCCCCACCCCCACCCCCCCAAAATGTAGGTTTTACTTTACCGTGGCTGTCCGCATTGGACTTTTCAGCGACGTAAAACCTACCACGTAACTCTTCCGCTACTCGCTTGGGCCTGTAAAACCGACGATCGACACTTGACAATTTGGCAAGTTTACCGGCTGTCCGCATTGGACTTAATTTGGTTAAGTTGACAACAGTCTCCGTAGGTTTTACCAAAAAAAGTCCAATGCGGACACGGCTTTGGATTCAAATCCAGTGAAATTTAATTTCTTTTTTAATTGTTTGTGCAGGTGGGAGGTTACTGATTGGATGGAGTGTAGCCATACCTGCGGCACTGGTCACCAGATGAGACAGGTATCCTGCAAGCAAACACTGACCCAAACGCTGACCACTTTGGTACCGATTGAGCGCTGCGATGCCAGGCTGAAGCCAGACAGGGTGCAGGAGTGCCATAATGAGCCCTGTACCTCCTGGAGGGC
The DNA here is from genome assembly GCA_037893225.1 of Hippasteria phrygiana. Lineage (NCBI taxonomy): Eukaryota > Metazoa > Echinodermata > Asteroidea > Valvatida > Goniasteridae > Hippasteria > Hippasteria phrygiana. The sequence goes on from JAZGUH010000375.1 coordinate 1,415,503, forward strand.
TGGCAATTGGGGAGAGGTAAGCAGCAGTCACATGCAGGGGTCACATGGAGGGTTATAAGCTGGGGTAAGCTGGGGTCATGACTCCATGAAGCCAGACAGGGTGCAGGAGTTGCCACAATGAGCCATGCACCTCTTGGAAGGCTGGGTAAACATGGGTCAGGACTCCAGGGTGAAGCCAGACAGGGTGCAGGAGTTGCCACAATGAGCCATGTACCTCTTGGAAGGCTGGGTAAACAGGGGTCAGGACTCCAGGCTTAAGCCAGACAGGGTGCAGGAGTTGCCACAATGAGCCATGTACCTCTTGGAAGGCTGGGTAAACAGGGGTCAGGACTCCAGGCTTAAGCCAGACAGGGTGCAGGAGTTGCCACAATGAGCCATGCACCTCTTGGAAGGCTGGGTAAACAGGGGTCATGACTCCAGGCTGAAGCCAGACAGGGTGTAGGAGTTGCCACAATGAGCCATGTACCTCTTGGAAGGCTGGGTAAACAGGGGTCAGGACTCCAGGCTGAAGCCAGACAGGGTGCAGGAGTTGCCACAATGATGCATGTACCTCTAGGAAGGCTGGGTAAACAGGGGTCATGACTCCAGGCTGAAGCCAGACAAGGTGCAGGAGTTGCCACAATGAGCCATGTACCTCTTGGAAGGCTGGGTAAACAGGGGTCAGGACTCCAGGCTGAAGCCAGACAGGGTGCAGGAGTTGCCACAATGATGCATGTACCTCTAGGAAGGCTGGGTAAACAGGGGTCATGACTCCAGGCTGAAGCCAGACAAGGTGCAGGAGTTGCCACAATGAGCCATGCACCTCTTGGAAGGCTGGGTAAACAGGGGTCATGACTCCAGACAGGGTGCAGGAGTTGCCACAATGAGCCATGTACATGTACCTCTTGGAAGACTGGGTAAACAGGGGTCATGACTCCAGGCTGAAGCCAGACAGGGTGCAGGAGTTGCCACAATGAGCCACGCACCTCTTGGAAGGCTGGGTAAACAGGGTTCATGACTCCAGGCTGAAGCCAGACAGGGTTGCAGGAGTCACCATAATGAACCCTGTACCTCTTGGAAGGCTGGGTAAGATGGGGCCACATGCAGAAGTAAGCAGGGGGTCACAATTTTAGGCTGGAGCCAGACAAGGTATGGGAGTTGCTGCAATGTACCTCTTGGAAGGCTGGGTAAGCAGGGGGAAGCAGGGGTCACATGAAGGGGTAAGCTAGGGTAAGTACGGGTCACAACATCTTTAGGCTGGAGCCAGTGGGAAGCACAATGAGCCCGGTACCTCCTGTAGGGCTGGCAAGTGGAGAGAGGTTAGCAGGGGTCACATGCAGGGGTCACACCCAGGGGTATAGGGGTCACAGCTAAGGGTTTGTTCATCAAGCTGGTGAGTACATCTTGCACAAGTGTTAGCCTCAGTATTCCGAGCCAAAGATCATGTTCATTATAGCGGTTTTCATTACAGTGAAGTTCTCGTACTGTACATGTACTTGTAGGAGGAGGATGAATAAGAGCTTTAGCATATTAGTCTGTCAATTTTGTAATGTAAATCGGAACATCTGGTTCTGATGTGAGATGCTGTCAGGGGAGGGGAGGTCTACTGCTTCAACATCAATTGATAGTGATCCATGTTTATTATCTCCATCCGATTAAAAACGGTCAGGAAATCATACATGTCGGTCGCAAGACAAGGTTGTCGATGCGAGTGTACTTGCAAACAGGATAACAGCAATCAGCGAGTCACAATGGGCTGCGGCCTTCAAGTAAACAATAACATCGCGAATTGGCAATGACAATGTCCCAAAAAGAGAAATCAACATCCCTGTTGGTTTGAGGGGATTGTCGGTGGATGTCGTAACTTTCCCCTTGCGGAATACAGAACCAGATTTAGATGATTTTGTTGAACTCTCTCCTGACTGCTGTTTTAGTTCTCTGACTGAAAGTTGATATTGCAGTTCATTACTCTGATATGTAGTCAAAAAGTCGTATCCTAATTGAGTGATCCCCACAATGTCGCTTCCCAGGTTGTATCGTAAAATTGGGTGTGATCCCTGGCTATACTGCATTCTGGGTTTATGACTTCTGACTAGCGCCCACCCGAACAAAGATACTGACAATTTGGGAGACCGCCAACATAGGACAAGATAGCTCAGTTGGTAGAGCGCCAGTACGGTAACCCGGAGGTCGCAGGTTCGAATCCTGCTCCTGCCAGTTTCTTTGTTCACTTTGAAAATGAATTCTTTCAAACTTATTAGAAACATCAGCCTATTACTGAGTGCTGACCTCTGAATCCTCGTTCACAGTTTTGAGGCAACCCCTTACAAAAAAGTTCTGTAGAATTCTATAAAAAGGAATTCTATAGAATGTCTATAAGACATTCTATAGAATTTTTCTATAGATTTGTATATAGAAGTTTTATAGAGATTCTGTAAGGTTTCTTTAGAGTTTCTTTAGAGGTCCTCTGTAGGTTTTATTCTTTAGAGAAAAAAATGGGCCACTTTTCTATAAACATTTTATAGAATTCAAAAATTTTGTTGTGTTCAGAATCAGCTTACCAAAATGTGACCTGTTCCCTCCGTTGCTAAGAATTTGCGAATTGAGATAGATCCGTACTCTACAAAACAAATGAATAAATTGATAATGCTTGATTAATCGCTACTTTAAAAAAATGACAAATCGTAGTCAACATCCTGAGCCTTGATCTTGTGAGTAAACCTGATCGAGAAAGAGATTTTTTGTAAGTAGTTTTGTGCTAAATAGTCTGAATTTGTTTGTTGTTGAACGTATGTGTATACACCCACAAATTATATATGTGTCTCCAATTTCTATAGAAAAATATAATTAAATAACACTCTGCCTCAGATTTTTCTTAATCAGTGTTCTATAGAAATCTGTGAAAATTTTTAATTTCTATAGACAGCCTTTAGCATTCTATAGAAAATTAATACCTCTATAGAATCATATAGAGCTATATAAAACACTCTAGAGAGTTCTATGAAACTTTTTTGTTAGGGACAGCCTGACTTATTTTTTTACATAAAATGTTGGGCATGTAATTCAGTCTTCCCTTGCTTTAGTTGCAGGCTCTGGACGAGAGCCTCATCTATGGCATCCATGCATTCATCATCATTATCATTAATTGTTTCATTCCTTAACCCATTGAGTACGGATATTTACAGTGAGGAGCGTGGTGTCGGGCCAGCTTTTGCAGCCAAGCGAAACGGACACAATGTGCTTGTGCAGCCAAGCGTAACATACACAATAATGCAACGATGGATTGAAACTGCCGAAAATGGCGTGTATAGACGTCATCCGGCCTGTTGGCAATTTTTTTGGCGGCTATTGCCGTCATCCAGCTTCAAAGGGTTAAAACAGTGATCTTGAGGGGTATGATACTGCAGGATTGTCCAAGATATAGCCATTGCCCACGGTTCATGGTTGAGTTCCATTGCTTTTACAGATTAAAGACATAGCATCTGTGTTTGTGGGAAAATACAGCTTATCTTGTTTGAAGAGAAGTATATTGTTGTTGTGGTGATCTTGAAAGTAAAACAACAGATAAGGCTGTGAATGTTTCCAGTGAGTTTACAAGAGTTTACTAGAGTTTACAAGAGTTTACCAAGAAATCTGCAGTCAATAAAGAAATTTGAATATTTTGATTTTGTGTTGGCCTGGATGGGTTGTTGAATTGTTGGGGTGCAACTAAACTGCAACACAAAAATCAGGTAGGTTTGAAATTTTTTGTAACATTTTTTGTAAAGGATTTTTTGAACAGGTTGAAAAAGTGGTCTTGAAAGTTTGTGTGTTTCCCTGGCTTGCTTCTCTGAGTTTATTTGTCAAGTGTCTGAGGGCTAATTTGGGAAGGGGTTAGGGCTGCCCTGAATATACCGAATATTTGAATATTCGATCGTCAGCCGAATATTTGAATATTCGATCGTCAGCTGAATATTCAAATACCTTTTTGCCAGTTTGAATAGTCGAGAAAAACTATGCAAATACAGATACGACTCTGATGCTATCTTAATAGAAAAGTTACGGCGCTTAGCAGTGTCAAATGCTGTCCTTTTGTCGACGGTAATTTTGTTCCCGTCCTGAAAATTTACTTGAGTACCGGTATCGAATATTTGAATATTCGGTCAAACCCAGTTTTGAATAATCGAATACTAAATTATTCGAAAATGAACAGCCCTAATAGGGGTTCCTGTTACCTGGTTTTTCAGGGAATAATGCTGGTCTTCATGCCTGGAAATCAAAGTGACAGAAAAAGATGTCTCGGAATGTTTCAGTCCAGTGTGTTTAAAAGAAATCTGTGGGAGTTATTGTCATAAGACGGAATTCTCATGTTTGGATGTGATCCTGGCCAAGGTGTGTTGGACAGTTGCGTGAAACTTACTGCATGTTACATTGTTGCGACTCTGCGCTCTGACTGATGAACCGGGTGACGGGCACATGACTCAGATCCCTCGTTTGATTAGACGATGGTCCCCAGATGGCTCATGCATTTGGCGCAAGGCCCATTGTGTCTGCCATACGGAACCCCCTGTCGCCTGGATTATTATTGTTGTACAGCCAGGCTCATGTCCGGGAATTCACCAAGACTGTGTGTGCGCCGACATTCTTGATTTTGAGAAGGAAATTACAGTAAATGAAGCTGGTGTGTTATGTTATGATCTTATTACTAACAGTCAAGTCAAATTTCCTGTGTAAAGGTATTATTAAGCAGAACTTAGGCACTTTAGACTAAAATATTAATTTGTTCTACTTAACACGTAAACTTAAAATTCAGTAGGTTTGTTGTGTAACACATATGTGACCCGCTCTACAAAAAAGGGTATTATGTCGCACTATGTGAAAACACACACAGGGCTGTTCTATGTGAAGCAGGCGAAAAAATCTTCACATAAGTGATTTTTTTTGTTTTTGGTTTGTTCGCTTCTGTTATATCTATATTTTCATAATTTATTTTTAGAAACATTAATATTGATAAATTCAGATGAACAAATAAATGTTGATAAAAATTACTTCTATCTTATTTCTTATCTTATCTCTAAACGCACTTCTGTTATAACTTGGAAAATAGGAGTATACAAATGTCAAGATATCTCGAGAACACAAAATGCCACAGGGGTCAAACCTACACCAAATTAAAGCTTAGGATGTGACATTCAACTATGTATATAGCACAATTTGTTTCAAATTTTGCGACATAATACCCCTTTTTGCAGAGCCGGTCACATATGCCTTCATCAGAGGTGTAACTAAGAGTAGGAGAAGAGGCTTGTACCCCCTGTCCCCTTAGCCGAGGCATGCAATGCTCCTCACCCCTCCCCGGAGCCCCCTGGATATTTCAAAGGTTTATAAGAAAGTTAAGCCTGTAATTATTCTAGTTCTTCCTTTAAAGTGACCCTTGAAACATTTGTGCAGGCTCCCCAGAACTGTCTGCAAATTGGAACCTTTGTTACACTGTGAACCCTTGAACTACATTCGATCAATAGAGGACAGTATTTAAAACAAATCCGTTAGTTTTTCCAACGATTGTTCGGCTAAACAATTGTTGGAAAACGATATAAATTTCCACTTTTCTTGAAAACGACAGCACACCTGGTGCCATCATTTCACAGGATGATTGAGACTACTATTGACTTATACAGTCTAGTAAAGGTATTTCGGAATAATTCATTAAACAAAATGTGGAGGATTACCAATCGTGTACACTACATTTAAAGGTAATAAACAATATTTGCTTTTGCTGTAATTTTCAGAAATGGATGGATGTGGGGTTAGTATTTTATAGCAAATATTATTGCAATGATCTGTTTAAAATTATATGCTAGAAAAACCAAGAACAAAATGCTGTTTTTGTAGTCTGGTTCCCTGACCCTACTTAAAACGAAACGGAGCAGTTTATAGACATCAGGGAATTATCAGGTCAGGGAACCAGACAAGCTGACTTGCACCCATTCACGGATGTATAACCGATTGCAAACAAAATGTGGACTAAGGGTAAATTGGGGGAAGTATTTGACTGAAAGTCAGTTTTTTTCCCCAAAGATCTTGAAAATGACAGCACACCTGCAGGTGCCATGATTTCACACCATGCATGAGACTGTTATGTACTAACTGTCAAGTAGTCTTTCATAATAATTCAGTAGTTTTTTTTTTTTTTATGTTATAAAAAAATTAATCAGATCCTGAAAATGAATTCAACTGCTGCAAACTGCGAACTGACTTGATTAAACCGAACTTAGGCAAGTTCTTTCTTTTGAGAAAGAACTTGCTTAGGTTCGAATCGTGAGGCCAGCTAATTTTGTTGAAAATCAGATTCTCTTGATTCTCAGGTCCATTTTGAAACTAACATCAAAAGGGTTCACAGTGTTGCACCACCTGCCTCCTAATTGAAGTGACAAACCAAACACTGAAACAAATACATTCTGATTACATGCATCAATAAATCACCAACCAATCATCTACAAATCTTGGCCATAAAATCTACATCTCATCCAGGCTGTCATTTATTTGACAAGTCCCCCATGTGCGACCACTCATATCAGGGGACCACCCATAACGTTTTTTTGTTGTTGGTGTGATTTAGCTTTAATCCAGTTTCCGTCATATTTGACTGCTTGCTGTCCCAATTCTTAGCTGATTTCAGGCAGACAGGCCCCAGGGCCATCATCCCCTATGGAACAATCTGTGTCAGGCCTGATTAGCCAGGTTCCTGGGCAGTGTCTATCAGGGCTGTGTGGTGTTAGTTTTTGGAGGCTGTAATTTTTCGGGGAAATTATTTTGGGAGACGCTGCACCTGTTGGTCGATTTTTAGCCTTCCTGACCCACTGTGGTTCAATCGAGGTATGGATCAGACCAAAGTTTGATATACAGTGGAACGCCGCTATAACGAACAGCGCGCGATTTTCAGCCACCAGTCCGCCAACATGGCGTCCGTTCTTTTAAATAGCGACCTCTTGCATCGTATTTGAAATGCGCCCTCTTTTGATTGTAATTGAACATGTGCGGCCATTGAATCATGTAATTACATGTTCATATTTTCTAAGCTTACCGAATTCTAAAGCAACTGTTGGCTTTTCCCTTCTTATTCCTTGGGGAAATAATAGCCACCTGTCACTCTTCAACATAAAGCTGCGGCTGTTTGGGAATTAGAAACAGCCCAAATACCCGGTACATTTTTTTTAATCCGTTGCCTTTTTTCCCAACAACAATGATCATTTAGTTTTGTACACAAAATTTGGGAGCCAAGGATGGTATTCGGTATAGCTGAATGTTCAGTATAGTAATGTTTGTTGTAGTGGCGTTCCACTGTATTTTGAAAAAAAGTTGTTTTTTTAAAGAATCTTTTGAACCGGTTTTTATCAAACAAGAAATGTTTAAGGCGGACACATAGCCTTGGAGGTGCCAAATTGGGCGACAAAAACTGGTAAGGAGCAGGATTCGAACCTGCGACCTCCGAAATACCGTAACGGCGCTCTCCCAACTGAGCTATCTTGCCAGTGTTGGCAGTCTCCCAAATTGTCAGTGTCTTTGTTCAGTGGGTGCTAGTCAGAAGTCATAAACCCAGAATGCCGTACAGCCAGGGATCATGCCCACTGTTACGATACAACCCGGGAAACAACATTGTGGGGATCACTCAATGAGGATACGACTTTTTAATTTATAATTTGTCAAACAAACCACAAGGGAAATTGACCAGGTAAATGCGAACAAAGAAAACCGGCAGGAGCGGGATTTGAACCTGCATAAAATTGGGTGTGACCCCTGGCTATACGGCATTCTGGGTTTATGACTTCTGACTGGCACCCACTGAACAAAGACACTGACAATTTGGGAGACCGCCAACATAGGGCAAGATAGCTCAGTTGGTAGAGCGCCGGTACGGTAACCCGGAGGTCGGAGGTTCGAATCCCGCTCCTGCCAGTTTTCTTTGTTCACTTTGAAAATGTATTCGAATATACCTCAGTTTCCCTTGTGGCTTGTTTCACAAAATACTCATGAGTTCAGTAGTGAACAGCTTAAAGTTCTATGGCCAAAAGAATGTATGTATCTGTACTTGTACTTTTGCAGTAAAAGAACATTTCATACATTAAAACCACCTTCATGACATTCCTGATTGCAGACATGAAGGTTCAAATAAACCAAGCTGAGAAGACACAAGGTTAAAAAGGTGTTGCACTTTTAAAAATGGTGCAAAAGTGCCAGGGTGTACTAGGGTTGGAGTAGATCAATTTCAGAGACCCCTCTTGACCCACTTTGTTGCAAGGGTGAGATTTGTCGGGATTTTTCCTGATTTCAGGATTTTTTGTCGGGATTTCAGAATTTTTAAGGAATCTCTTTTGCAATCTGGAATTCCTGAGGTGTTGTCCTAAAGGTGTTTTTACCTATAAAAGTTGATATAGACCAATACAAATCGATATTTTAAGGGGGTGCCTTTAGGCAAATACAAACTATATGTTGATCTGGGGTCCTCGTGGATTTTTCGTGGATTTTTCGTGGATTTTTCGTGGATTCTGTTGAATTTTCTTTTTTTGGCCAATCTCACCCCTGCTTTGAATGTATTCTTGTTCAAGTCTGTGCCTTCGGTTTATTACAGGAGTAATGGTTTCCAAAAAAGGAATTTCATTGAAAATGTATGTTGGTTTTTGGATGGACTGACACCAAAGCTGGTGGGTGCAGAGTTGCCTGCTCCTGTTTTTGTGTGACTGTAGCTCAGTTGGTAGAGCGCTGGTATGGTATTTGTTCACTTTGGAAAAAATATTTAGACTTGTTTGGTTATCTAGAGCTGTGTCCGCACTGGACTTTCCTTTTGGAAGGTTTTACCGAGACGATGGTAAAATGAAAAATGGTCAAATGTGACCACTGTCCGTACTTGGACTTTCGATACGGGAAAAGTTTACCGAGACCGTGGTAGAAGTAACCAAGCTGTCAATATAAGGACTCATGACCTTTTTACATTGACGCGATTGACCCAAATTTCTCGTGTACACGTATAGGCCTACATCTTTAGCACCAATCAAACTTCCGACTGTATCAATAATAAAATCTGCCATGATTGCGACCAAAAGAGGAACAACGCACTGGAATTTGGAAACTTGCCACATGTGCACCGCACCGCGGTGAAACAATGCAAAGCGCATGCGTGGTGTCCCAGTGTAGCATGACCTCACGCTCGGGCCGGATGTACGCTTTCCTGAGCCGCTTTTACCGACTCGCATTGTCCGCACTGGACTTATCGTCTCTGGAAAAGTTACTTGGTAAGTTTTCCTGGGCAGCAGTTGCCCGGTAGAAGTAACCGCTGGACTCGGGAAAAGTAACTGAGAGGAAAACGTCCTAGGCTGTCCGCACTGGACTTAAAATGGGAAAAGTACCCATCGTCTCAGTAAGTTTTACCAAAAAAAGTCCAGTGCAGACAGGGCTAAAGCCTGCTCACCTATCTGTAAGTTGAATCTTCAGATTTTAACTAGAGGCCAATGTATTGATTTACTGGATGACAAAATATAAAAACTGTAAGCAAAGAACTTTCTCAGTAAAAAGTACTATTGGGTCAATACTCTGCAGCAGCTACTCCACCATAGTTGCTCATGTTTTGGAGAAGTGATATTTTCAGGTAGACTAAAATTAACAACCTCTATTGGAAAGAAAAGCTGTGAGGATTTTGGTTTTTGACTTGTTGCCTCCTCTCTCTCCTCATCCTCAGTTCCTTTCTAGTTTCAGTCTGCTATTCCATATTGGCCTACATATTCACCCTTACTGTATATTTCACCACTAGCCTATGGCAGGTACATGCACCGTTGCACTTGGTTAGAAATTGTTCCCACCAATTATATTACACCCTGAGTATACATCCTCGTTGAAAACAAAAGGAAGAGCTGAAGAGGGGGTCACTTATACATACAAGGAGTTGGGTATGTGTACTTTTTCTGGGTGCTTGTGTAAAATTAGTGTGTGATTCATTCAGATAACACTGTGGGCAAAAAATCTCCGTGTTGTACCCGGGTCGGACGCGTGTTGACTTTTCACACTACAACATTTTCAACACGTCACTGACCCGTGTAGAGCGTTCAACCCGGGTTGAAACTAACCCTGCTCGGGAGGTGGGTTGAGAGCTCTCGACCCGTGTAGAGAAGTTTGACTCGTGTTGAAAACATCTCTGGGTTGAGTTCGACCCGTGTAACCGCGTTGAGTAGTGTGAAAAGGTAGCGTAATTGACCCTTGTTGAAATTTTTTTAAAGTCTACGCGGGTTGGACCCGTGTACATTTCGACATGGGTCGAACGTACAGTGTGAAAACGCCTTAAGGTGAATGTGTCTAACACTGTGAACCCTTTGGATGGGATTTTTTTATTCAAAATGGACAGGAGGATTAGGATGACCTGATGTTGATAACAGGCATCCCAAACCACATCCTACTCCATTTAAAATAACTCTGAAGCCTGTCACCTGTTGTCCCATCTTAAACATTGTGATTCTAGACTCTGGATGTGACTTAGGATCCCTCCTTTTAAAAATCACAACCACCTACACAAAAACAAAAAAAGACATGTTTATCATCCTGATTTTTTTTTTTTTTAAAGGAAGGAGGGGCTTATTATTATTTTTATATTTTCAAGAAGGCCGCCATTCTTTTTATAATTTCCGACAACCGTAGGTTTTTCAACTGTTCAAAGATAGAAAACAGGAAGAGACATGGTGGACAAGAGAATCGAACATGTTTACAGTGGTTTTAATAGTTAAAAAAAAAAGCTTGTATTTTTTCCCCCCGATGGATCGGTTGACAATTTTAGTTGGTTTTTTTTCACCTCATTTCCACTGGTAAAAATTTTGACCAAATCCTGGCTGCCCCCAAAAGGAAGCGGGCGGGGATGCTAAACATGTTTTCTTCTTCTTCGCCTAATACTCGTGTCCATTTTGATTAGAAAATCAAATCGAAGGTGGAAAGCAGGTTGTGGGTTCACCGTGGAAAGATCTCTCTTTTGTGAGGAAGTGATCTGAAAAGATCCGACGGTGGGATGCCAAAACATCCGAGGGTTTCACAGTGCAGAATCACATCCAGAGCCCAGAATCACAATGAGGTTAATAAGCTGTTAAACCCGGAAGTCACAATTTACTCTTTGTTAAAGTTTGCAGTCTTCAAATGTGATTTTGAATAAAGTAGCCTAGCATGTGATGTTGGATGCCCTTGTTAAACTCACATCCCCTAAGGCCAAATTAAGAAAATAGTTCTGCTTCCGGTTACCCTACCTACCCTATTTTACAGGCATGCAACTTTTCCTCGGATCAGCTGATTTCCTCTTTTTTCACTTCATACTTATGCCATTGAAAATTGAAAAACACTGTACGAAGTCTTGTAAAGATTGGAATTTCCTCGTTTTTAAATTTTTTATTCCAAGTTGCATGCCTGATTTTAATGGCGCCAACCCTAACTTTGGGGGGGGGGGGGGGGGGGGGTTGCAGGGGCAGGATTAAAAAGAACAAAAAACAAAAAACAACAACATAAATGCTGTAAATAATACTTAAAATCTTGACTACACGTAGACAACTACATATGCTCAGCACAAAAAAAAAATGGCAAAACAAATTCCCTACCTACCCTATTTTTAAATGCCATGTAATCGGAAGCAGAACTACATGTATTATTTTTTGGCCTAATCTCCCTGTGCATTTTGAATAGAAAAGCACATCCAATGGGTTCACGGTCGCAGTAAATAATAGTTTGGATTTATATCTGATGCCAATCATCACACGTTTAGTTTTCTTTTTGCTGTTCAAGACTTTCAAATATTTGTTTTTGGACCCCCTCCCCAACCCCCCACCGCAGGTCCCCTCCCACCAAAACTGCTCTAGGACTTCCACTAATATATTAAGAATGTGAAAATGTGCCACGGCCGAAGGGACCGATGACAGTCATATTCATCATTGAGTCCCTCACTCCGGATTTCCTTGATCCGTAATTGGGAATAGTGTGTGCAGGGATGAATATACCTACACTTTAGTTTGTATGGGATGTAGTGACTGGTTACTGTCATAATCATTCAGACAGGTAGTATGCTGGGAGGGGGAATAACCACCTGTAAGATTTCCCTCTCATCCTCCTTGAAATGGAAGGCAGGTGAGGTCATGCCCCAGTCAATGCTTCTCCCTAGTGGTTGATTTTTGTGTGAACTGAAAGAACAATGGATGTACCACAGCGAGGACACCTTCTTCGACCTCTTGGATACGAACGACAGCCATAGCCCCGGTTTGGAAAAGACCGCCTGGTCGTTTGTCGTCTATATGCGCATTCCTGCATGTACTCAGTCTATTGTTTGCCTTTTGTTGGCTTTACGCACCCCATTAACCCCTTTGAGTACGGTTGTTTATAATGAGGTGCCGGGTACCGGGGCGTGGCCTGTGCAGCCAATCGAAACCGACAGAGGCTTGTGCAGCCAAGCGTAACATACACAAGAATCCAACAATGGATTGAAAATGCAGAGATTGGCGTGTATGGATGTCATCCGGCCTGGTGGTAATTTTTTTCGGCGTGTATAGGCGTCATCCGGCTTCAACCGGCTTCAAAGGGTTAATAACAGTGGGGAAAAATGGGTTAAAACCAGTGGGGTAATTAGGGTCTGATTTGCATGTGGGTGCATAAATTTTTTTTCTTTGAACTTTTCCCCCCACAATTTCACTCCATTGGTACCTGGGAGGACGCAGACATTGGTTAGGGTGGGGTTGGGGTGGGGAATATCTTCCCCCCTCTGGATCTGCTCCTGAAGCCACAGCAACAGAATGCTTGATTAGGACATGGCTTTATAGTAACTTTTTAGTCAAGCACCTTCTATTTGGTCATGCTACAGTCATAATGTTCGTTCCTATTTGTTGTGTAGCCCAGAAATGTGACCGGCTCTGCAAAAAGGTGTTATTATGTTGCAAAATTTGAAAAATAAGTTATAGTTTGTCACATCCTAAGCTTTAATTTGGTGTAGGTTTGATCCCTGTGGCGTTTTGTGTTCTTGAGACATCTTGACATTTGTATACTCCTATTTTTCCAAGTTAACCGAAGTGCGTTTAGAGATATAGGCCTTTAAACACAAAAAGTGCAAAGAAATAAAGTTGTTTTTTCATCTGTATTCATCAATATTAATGTTTCTGAAAATAAATTATGAAAATATAGATATGACAGAAGCTAACAAACCAAAAACCAAAAAGAATCACCTATGTGAAGATTTTTTTCGACCGCTTCACATAGAACAGCCCTGTGTGTGTGTTTTCACATAGTGCGACATAATACCCTTTTTTGTCATAAATACAAGTGCAAACAATTGAAATACGGTTCTAGTAAGGAGATTAGTGTTTGTTGAAAGTTAACGATGCATTGTGTTTGAATGCAGATGTTTTCCTGTGAAGAAGGTTGCTGCCCGATCTGAAATAGCAAACATGTTCTCATTAGATCTGGTGACTAATGCTTTACGAAAGCTGAAAGTGAAATTTATCCCCGGGATAAGAACCATCTGGGAGTGGGCAAAATAACGGAAGTTGAAGGCGACCCTACGGTGACATTGAAAACTGCCTGCTGTTTTTTGCACAACATTTTCTGCCCCGAAGCATGTCAGTCACTCCGTTACGCTCCCGGCAGGGATGTGCTAATAAAGCAATCTCGCTGGAATGACGTAGGAGAAATGGAGGGAGTTATTGTTCCCTCACTATTAAGTTGAAGCTGATGTGTTTCGAAAAGCGGGCCAAAAGCCAAAACAGTCTGTCCTAAAAATAACAGGGAAGTGGGTTGCCTGGTCTACAAGTATATTGGGAAATGAAAGCAATTGGATAAGCTGATTTCTAACAAATGAATTTCATTGATATTAAACTGTTAATTCAACGTTTAAAATGTTGATTCAACAATTTCAACAAAAAGTTTGGGGAAATGTTGAATTAACACTTAAATTGTTGAATCAGCATTTTCAACATTGAATTCACATTTTAAAATGCTGGATTCAACATTTAAAATGCTGGATTCCACACTTTCAAAGTGTGGTCACTGACCGCACACATGTAAGTGTTGGATTAAACACTTCAGTTTTTAGAGTGTAGGGGGCATGTGTTGGGTAACAATAGTCTGGAGAGTGTATAGGGACAAGGGGGGGGGGGGGGGGGGGTACCCCTCTGCCCCATATTGTGCTGGGTATAAAGCTGGTTGGTTCACAGTTAGCTTTTCCTGTTTTTTTTTGTGTGACTGTAGCCCTCCTTCCCAGCCACTAACCTTTAGTTTATTTTCCACCTTTGCCCAATGAGTATTTAGCTTGGTTGGGTTGTCTGGGCCTATACTCAGTACTCACCTATCCATAAGTTGAGTCTTCAGATTTTTATTTTTATGGCAAAATATACAAACCAGGAGTGAGATTTGTCAGGATTATTTTTTCTGATTTCAGTATTTTTTGTCGGGATTTTGAGAATTTTTTAAAGAATCTCTCTTTTGCAATCTGGAATTCTTGAGGTGTTGTCCTAAAGGTGTTTATACCTGTAAAAGTGGATATGGACCAATAAAAACTGATGTTTTATAAAGGGGGTACCTTTAAGCAAATACAAACTATATGTTGATCTGGGGGTCCTCATGGATTTTTCGTGGATTTTGTGGATTTTTTCATTTGTGGCCAAACTCACCCCCGACAAACTGTTACCTAAGAACTTTCTCAGTGAAAAGGTACTACTGGTTGAATATTCTGCAGAAGTTACTCCACCTCAGTTGCTCTTGGAGAAGTGATATTTTGATGTAGATTAAAATCAACAACCTCTATTGGACTGAAAAGCTGTGGTTATTTTGGTTTTTGACTTGTTGATTCCTCTCTCTCCTCGTCTCAGTTCCTTTCTAGTTTCAGTCTGCTATTCCCAATTGGCCTACATATATTCACCCTCAATGTAAATTTCACCATTAGCCCATGGCAGGTACATTTATAGAAATGACTGCATTGGATAAGAAGCTGAATTGCGGTTTTTACACTGACCTATTCGGGTTCCAACGGAAACTAACAGCTGGAACAAAAGATATTTTGTTGTCTGCTCATGCAGTTCAACAAAATCTAAGAGAAATTTGCCATTGTTGGGTGTCATTGAGGATATGGTTATCGTTTTGGTTTGCGGTAACACCATGTGTTTATCTCAACTAACGTGAGGTACGGGTTCTGAAAAGAACCTTATCGCACAACTCGTATCTCAACCTTCGTTAAGTGAGAAGGGTTCAAGGGAGAACCAATTTCGGGCAACTAATTTTTCTCTACTGTCGCTAAGTGAGAAATATGGTTCAGGGAGAACCATGGGGACTTCTCGGGTTATTCTCAACGTTTCAATTAACCTGCTCTAATCTTCGTCAGGAGAATGAAGAGGTTTGCCGATGCAGCTCCTTATAGTATTTGCTGGGATTATGTATAGAATGGGAAGTGTTCCGATTGGTGCCACTGTTGTGTGATGTGTTGTGATTGGTTGCCACCGTGGCATTGTTCTTGTTGTGTGTGTTTCCTGCTGTGTGTGAGTTGCCTGCTCGCTGAGGCGTGGTTCACGCTGAGGATATGGTTCACACAAGAAATTGAAATGGAGTTAAACGAATTATGCACAGGGAACAGAATCTCTGAAAAAGGTTACCTCTGACAAGTATCAGAAACCTTTTTGATTTTGAGATCAAATGAAAACTTTAGATGAATATAAATGGACTTGAAATTTCGGTTTTGTGGAACATGCAATATAAGCTTATCGCCTCTGATACATTGTACAATTGTCTCTAATATGCTTTTTGCATAAAACAAATAGGGAAACTTCAATTGGACACAATAAATGGCTTAAATGGTTACACGCTGAGGTCACAAAATTTGACATAAAAAGTTATGATCGTGAAAAATTTTACATTAACAGTTATGATCGTGAAAACTATTTAGGTATGAATGCTTACTCAAGTGTATAATAACTTTCTCCTAAATCCTCAAAATTCCAACTAGATTGTAGAAGTGGCCATTGTGCACAATCAGCGGCATAGCCAAGAGGGTTCAGAGTGGCAGATTGCAACGTGATGAAGATTTTAAAAGCAAAATCGGGACGCTGATAGAAGCAAAATCGTGACGGTGAAAATGGGCTAAACGGGACGAAGATTCTATTTTGCAATGGGCAAACAAAACCGTGGCTTTGTGCCTACAGGTGCACAATAGCACGAGGATAAAAGTACACTAAATCTTTATGTACAGGATTTGCCTTGCCTATGGACCAGCTCATATTGGGAAAAAAAAATATCTGAAAATTCCATCAGAGAAGACAAAACCCTTTGAGGAAGCACACGTACAGTAACCTTTCACAAGTTACCTTGAAAGAAGAACATTTTATAAGGCAGACTGTATGTGTATGTGTACTTTGTGGGCCTGGCATTTGAAAGCTCCCTCAGGAACAATAGGGAGCTTTCAAATGTTGCACTTGTAATTGCCGAAATGCCCCAAGCCAGAGTCTGAGACAAACCAAATGCAGTCTGTGGATTAAGACTGGTTGATGATAGGTAGGATCTCATGATCTCACCACCTTCACATTGATTCACTCTGATTCCCAGAAGGCAACCTACCCGGTTTAAATGTAGTATACAACATTTGCTTTTGCTGTCATTTTCAGAAATAAATGGATTTGGGGGTTAGTATTTTACAGCAAATACTGTAACACTGACCTGTTTAAAGTTTTGTGCGCATAGATGCTTGGAAAACAGAGAGAGAAATAGATCTGTTTTAGTAGTCTGGTTCCCTGATCATACCTTAGACAAAACGGAGCAATTTATAGACGTAAGGAAATTATAAGGTCGGGGAACTAGACTATTTCCAATGATTGTCGGCCGACAATTGTTGGAGAACGATATAAATTTCCACTTTTCTTGAAAATGACAGCACACCAGGTGCCATGATTTCACAGGATGTTTGAGACTGCTATTTACTTGCAGTCTAGTGTGGTATTTCATAATAATTCAGTAGTTTTGTTTTTTGATGTTTACAAATGTTGTATACTACCTTTTAAGAGGGCAGCTTTCAAAGAAGTTTAAGGTCTGGCATTAGAGTGAACTGAACATTTAATGACATTTATTCGATTTGATAGTAATAATGGTTATTTATTTTGGGTGGTGTACAACGTATCATTCCACGTAGAATACAAAGCAAATATAGAACAATAGAGAAGAGGAAGAGGTTATTTCCAACATGTTTAGTATAGTAGTTCACTTTATCATATTTTTGAAATCCTTCATATCTATGAAAATTGTCATGATTGATGACACTGTTCATTTTCACCACTATTTCCATCCGTGTAATCATATTTTGTCCTTGCTATCTTGTAACCAAGTTACTGCTGCAAGAGTCTCATTTTCTGCCTACCACCACTGACTCAATCGTTGTTAGTATCAACATCTTTATCATCAGCATCCTTGTTGTCTTCATAGTCATTGTGATCATCCATGTCATTGTAATCATCTATGTCATTGTAATCATCCATGTCATTGTAATCATCCTTCCTCTTGATCCCTTTCCTTACCACATTGTTTATTGGCTTATCTTCCCCCAGTACCACATTCTTTGTTCAGTCAAGCATTAAACCACTTACACAGAAAAAGCAGCCGGCTGCTTGTTGAATGGTTGTATTTTCAACCAAAGATTTCACCCTCAAGAATTGATTGAAAAGGAAAATGTCTCTTTCACATGGTGTAAAAATGAAATTCATAACTGCTAAAATAGCAAAGTTACGGCTGTTTTCTCTTCTGGCCCACTTGATCAAACAGGAAAGTTGTTTGTCACATGAACAAATGGCACTCCATACACATAACCGTACACAAAGTCGTACTTTCCCAATACTTCCGAGGACAATGCTTTGTGTTTCCTATTGTTCCTTTAATATAACCCAACACCATAGACTAAGAAGTACTTCTACGTGCGAGGACCGATTTTAACAAAAGACTTGACTTGCGAGGACTGAAAGGTTTCTTTGTATTTCCTTTCTCCTCTTGATGTCCTCGGAAATATATACAGAACCTGTACAGGGAACTCTGGATACAGTTTTCTCAAAATATTGTAATGGTGACACATGAATTTGACAACACCATTGGAAAGATCATCATCTTCTTTTTCTCTCCTCAGAACACTGACAAATTAGCCCAACATTTGTTTACACCTGCCTTGATCAGAAGGTAATTGGAATGCCAGCCGATGTGGCCCACAAAACGTCCGCGGGAAATAGCACGGCGTCCTGTGCAATGAATAACATCCACATCCATATCCATATCCATATCTGGCACACGAACCTGCTTCCCTCGCAGACACAACATAACCTAGCCTCCTGGCTAATTCAATGTTTCCACCGACCCTCATTGAAAGCATGTTTCCCCTCGGAAACAACATTCATGTTTGATTGGTTGCATTCATTGCTGTACTTGTAGCTGCTTGTAGGAAGGCCACCGTTTTGGACCGTATATATGAACCCATGCAAAATTAGGGGTCTTCAAACAATGATAATTAGTATTTTGAGCGGTTCAAAACACAATACAGTGAAGTATTATATGGACAAAAGGTTTATCTTATTATTCATCTACTTATTAAAAGGCAGTGTACATGATTGGTCATTGTTGCAATTTTCATAAATGGGCGGTTAGTATGTTATAGGAAATATTGTTCCATTGACCTGTTCAAAGTTTTGCGTTGTTGGATGGCGAAAAAACCGAGATAAAAACGGCGCTCGTTTTCAACCGTCGGGCGGATGAATAGTCAAGGTGCGCGTGGCTACCTGGACACGTGACGCGCCCTGAATGTCAGCATGTCCGGGACGCGCCACTTGTCCGGGTAGCCACGCGCACCTTGACTAAAGGCTACAGGGCAGTTTTCCAACGATTCCAGCTGGAAATCGTTGGAAGACGATATGAATTTCCACTTTTCTTGACAACGACAGCACACCTGGTGCCATAATTTCACAGGATGATTGAGACTACTATTAACTTACCGTCTAGTAAGGTATTTCGTAATAATTCAGCAAAACAAAATGGAGAATTACCAATCGTGGACACTACCTTTAATTCACAAACTTGGAGGTGAGAAAGTTACTTCATAAGTACTATAATTTTTGAAATAATATCAAAACATTTTTTCACAATAAAATCTGAACCAAAGAAAACGCCTCAAAACGCATTCATGTGTAGACAGATTAGACCTTCGTTAACACAATGCTATCGATAATAATAATAATGTCAGCACATTAGGCGCACATGGTCGCCACTTTTACAGACACCGGCACCCAGAAATTACACCTTTAAAGTGCGATAACTCTGAAATGTACCTATCGATCCAATTTTCATACCATTCAATTTGTCTTGCAATTCCCTTTCCATTGATATCAAATTTGTGACAAATAGCTATATAAAAAGAAAACACCGGACTCTCTACTGCTGGCAATCGCATTCAGCTGGAACCTCAAGGTATTCATTACCTGATGGAAAATGAACATATCATGGGTTATTAAAACAGCTCTTTTCACATTTAGCAAATTATAGGGTTGACACTGGATTGACAGAAAGTGACATTTCACACTTGACAGTTTCAGGGGTGAGATTTGTTAGAATTTTTGCTGATTTCAGGATTTGTTTTGTCTGGATTTATAAAGAATCTCTTTTGAAATCAGAAATTCCTGAGGTGTTACCCTAAAGGTGTTTTTACCTGTAAAAGTGGATACAGACCAATAGAAACGGGTATTTTAAGGGGTGCCTTTAGGCAAATACAAACCATAGACCTAGGGGTGTGCATTGGAACAGGGTACCTGAGTACCCGACCGTTCATGTCAGGAACCTATTCCAGATTATGGAATCGAGTACCCGTACAACCTTACATCATCGCATAGTAACTTCCCAGAAAATGAAAAAGGAAAGGTTTTGAATGCTATTTGTCGGGAATTTTCAAAATTAAAACCCAACTGCATGGGAAACCAGCACAGATTTCATGTTTATGACGCTCACGAAAATTGACAATAAAGGGAAGGAATTTACCGGTTGTGGTTTTTGTAGTCTGGGTATGGATAAAGAGCCTCGACGAGACACAATAGCATGCCTTATTCCAACAATAAATACAACTGTATAAAGCTTCTGTCTTTTGTGATATGCCGGTGCATGCACGTGCCGGAACATGTAATGGTGGAGTAGTGATCATGTTTACTGGACAGGCATAAGATTTTTCAGACTTTTGTCTGAAATCAGACTTTTGAATCTCAGAGAAAGACATTATTGCAACTTCCAGGATTGGAAGTTTTGGGTTGGGTTTCTTTAACGGGTACCCGGGTACCCGTATTTTTTTTAATCGGGTACCCGGTTCTTTTACTACCCGTAAATGCACACCCCTACATAGACCCTACATTTATTGCTTTTGGGTCCTCAGCGAGCCCCAAACACTGCAGATTTAATATATTTTTCATTTTAGGCCAATCTCACCCCTGCACTTTACAACCCTGTGTCATCCTGTGTCAACCCCGTACTAGTTTTTGCTCTGGACCAGGGTTAACTTGACCCTTTGCGTACGGAGGACGCCATATGGCACCAAAAAAAACCAGTGGCACCAGGCCGCATGACGTCTATAGACGCCATTTTCTGTATTTTCAATCCATTGTTGGATTATTGTGTTCGTTACGCTTGGCTGCACAAGCTTTTTGTGTCCGTTTCGCTTGGCTGCAAAGCCGACACAGCACCCCGGCTCCTCACTGTAATTACCGTACTCAAGAGGGTTAAGCATTCTTTCCCCCGCCCCAGTTGAAGATCTTGTCTTCGTTGTAAACAATAGTGTGAGCATAGGTTCTTGTTCTCAAAAGAATTGTAAAACATTACAAGGTTAAATGAGGGTTAAAACAAATCCAGATTCAACTCGGGTTTGCCCAAGTTGACTTCAACCCAGGTTGACGGCACTGGCATAGCCAGGAATTTTGAACAGGGGGGCTAAGTCCAACAAACCCCTACGGACCTTTCTTAACCTTAATTTTTTTGCCTGCTTTGGAAATGTCCATGTTCCCTGCTCTCTGTTTTTACCTTTTTACAGCACAGGGGGCCATATTTCCCCCGGCCCCCCTCTTGGCTATTGCACAGGCTCTGCAGCCGATTTCACGAAACCTTGCGCAATTGCGCAACTGTACTTACGCCAACATTTATTGCGTAAGTTGCGCAACATCTGTGACTTTTCTAAAATCAATTTCACTAAAGTTACACAGTGCGTAAGTCGCTGACTTGCGCCACAAATTATGGCGTAACTTACGCACTCGTTTTAGGTGGCTTAAGTTGTCCGCAAAAAACACTGAAATGAGAACTTAGCTAGCCGAGGGCGAGCATAGTAGAGCCATTTGTTGCTCAAATCATTTATTTAATTCACTAGATTATTTCAGAGAGTAATGAAATTATCATCCGCTCTAGGTTTACCTGTGAGATATTTCTAAAAGTTGCCATCCATTTCTTTTTGGAGCGAAGTTTCAAAAATGAAAAGTTTAAAAATGGCGACTACAGTTCAATTTGACGACTGTTCTGTGTATTTTTATTGTTGTAACTCAAACAGTCGTCGTAAAAGCGGCATTCAGCCTCGTCCGCGATGTATAAAATATATAAAATATTGCGCAGCTACGCAGTGTTTCGTGAAATGGATCGCAAGGATGACGCGCAGCTGCGCAACATTTTTATAGCGCAAGTCCTACGCCATGGCGTAAGTTACGCACAATTTCGTAAAATCGGCTGCAGGTGTGAAAAAGCCTTAGGTGTCTCTTACAATTAATACCTGATGGGTGAAGTTGTTGCAGAAGTGATGTTTGAGCAAGATGCGAAAAAGGGAACAAGCTAGAAGATTTCAGTTTACAACCGTGACTTGCCCGAGAATGTTATCCACATAATTGTTATTTCTTACCCTGCGGCAGGTAGACTGTTGTTAATTTCCATGCTGCTTGCAATTGTCCATTAATAGAATTGTTAAACCTGTCAGAATGGTTTACATCTGATGTCCAATTGGGACTATTTCAGTCACATCAGGCAATCCCAGTTGGCTTCCAATGCTTGTTGTTCCGTAGTCTGAGCGGTACGAGTTAAATTGAACCATGTTTTGTTGTTAGGAAATCATTTCTGTTTGACGGAGAGGCATGATTCTGGGGAACATGAAACATGTCACGTCAGTCACAGCATAGCCTTTTACTGTCTGTTGATAAATCTTTATTAAACCCTCCCCCATCACTGTCGCCATACAAATAAGCTCAAGTATCTCAGGATTGTCACTGACTATAGCCGTGTCAGCATTGGACTTTTTTTGGTATTAAAAACATACAGAGACTGTTGTCAACTTGTTCAAATGAAGTCCAATGTGGACAGCTGGTAAACTTTCCAAATTGTCAACTGTCGATTGTCCGTTTATCCCTCCACAGCGGGACTTTTACAGGGCCAACCGTGTAGCTGAAGAGTTACGGGACCATTTTTACGTCGTGTGGACAGCCACTGTAATGTAAAATGTGCATTCTGATCATGTGCTTTCCGTGTTTGACCACTGCAAAGTTTACGTGGCCAAGGACTTTCCGCGAGCTGTGTAATCCAAGTGCGGACGCACAGAAGAATAACCACAGTGGAATATTAACAGTCTCGCACGGTAACTTTTGACAATAGTTAGTCCAATGCGAACGAGGCTTAAGGGGTTCAGGCATACCGTACCCCCACCACCAAAACTAAAACTAAAACCAACACCCAAACCCCAATCAACAATTATGCACAAACAAGGTGGCGGGTGAAATACAAAATCCATTATCATACTTCAAAATATTTCATTTCTTCCAATTTTACCCATTCAATAATTTGTGTGTGCGCATACATGTACATGTTTTAAAGCTTAGCACTGAGTGAAATGTCCCCCTCGCAAAGTCCAATTTTGTTGATGTAAAAAAAGGTAAGCTGATTGTTTAAAATGACTTTTAATCCCCTCGATTCTTTACTCATCGTTTCCAATCTACAGGTAAGTGACAAAACACCCCCAAATAAGGGTTTTCGTCAGGTCATTCACTTTAATGCTGTTATATGAATCATGAAAAAAGACGAAGAAGTCGACCATGCTGGTGTGATACGTAGCTCTCAGTGCTTACACAGTGGTACGACCTGTGATAACCAGTGGTGTGCGGTCTGATATATAATCAGTCTTTGAGGGTACAAAGACTGATTATATATCAGACCGCACACCACTGGTCTGATATATAATCAGTCTTTGAGGGTACAAGTCGGCACTGCCTGATTACATGCTTGGCACAATGTCAAGATCACTTTAGAAAACGACACATTTCCTGCAAATAGAGGCGGGGTTCCACAAATACGGACGAGTTGAAATTTTGTTTATGCTGAAGAATTCCGTTTGTTTGTTTGTTTTTTAAAGATAACCGTTATAAAGTACCGAAGTGATGACGTCAATGCAATGTTTGGAACCAGAATACTTTTGCTATTTTGTGTCAATGTGTTTGCATGACTGGCTGTTAACACAGGAACAGTCAAAATCTCCATTTGTTTGGAGCCAGTTGTCATGCCAACTGACGTCAGACTTCGGTACTCTATCTGAGAACCTAATTTTGTATTTACATTTTTAAATTCTTTGATATTATTATTATTATTATTGTTATTTTTTTGTTTTTTTTCGGGGGGGGGTTGTCACCTGAATTTGTTTGTTTTGCTTTTCATTTTTGTGTACACTTTTTCCATTGTTTTTTTAGGGTGGCTGTTGATGTTCAGTTTGCAGTCTGGTACATGTCATTTTTGGGGGGTGGGGGGAGGGGGATTCGGGGTGAGGGAGTTTCAAGCCCTCCCCATGGAGCCACCGCTAGGCACATGATGTTTTTACCATTTTTCTCCTTTATCTAAAATAAAAATGCAGATCCCATGTGGGCTTCGTCTCGGGTTATTTTTAAGGAAACCATTGTCTGCTTCCTCTTCATGGATGCTGTTTTTCACTTGAGTTCTAATTCACCACATGTCAGGCTATTTCAGAGCTGATCCTATATATCCAAATGCTCTAAATACGACATTCATGGAAAGAACTACATTGGCCGGTTCAGCAATTGAAGCCTTCCTGTGGTAATTGGAAGCAGCCTGTCAACCTGTGTGCCTATTAAGCCATTGTTTCCTCCGATTCGGCGGAGCCGACTTGCTTGCCTGAAATTAACACCCTTTTACCGTTAATTGGCCCAAAATGACTGGGATGTTAACTGTCTGGTTTCTTCCGCACCTGTTGACTTGAGTTAATTATCCTCTGATTGGAACCTTAATTGGGAACAAGATGTTACTGAGAGGATAGTCTTGGTCCAAGAAATACTGTCTGATACTTGTCATCAACAGAGGGCGCAATTTACAGGCTGTCGCCAGGGTGTGTGGCGCGTATGGTAGAATTAATTCTCATCCCAGTGCGCAATATAAAGCAATTTTAGAATCGAATACACTGCCGAGTCAATTACAATTGAGAAACAGAGGCCTTGTTCGCACAAGGAAAGAAACAAGAGCACGAAGGTCTTGGAACCAAGACTACCGAGAGGAGAGAATTTGAGTAATCTAGAGGCACTTGTTTACAACCATGGAACAGCAGACTGATCTATTAAGCACTTCCCCTTGATGTAATAACCAATCACACCTACCCACGCCACATGTCTGTCACTTCTGTCGGTCGGGCCATAGTTGCAGCTGTGATTGGTCAGTACATGTATGTCAAGGAGCTGAACTTCATAGATTGGTCTGTTCTGAGGAGTGACCTGGTATAATTGGAAATGCAGGCTCTGATGTGAATCCAACTGTGGAAGTGGAACAATCAGGAGTGATTTCATCGAAAATGCTTGTTTAATTGCTGTGAATGACTAAATGTATTGAGTGAATGGGTATAGTGAATCATACACTGTGTAAAAGGTACTACTTAGCTTGTTAATATGAAGGGGACATACATTGTATAGTAGCGTATGTCACACAATTTACTCAAGGCCTGCTGTGTATGTCTATACCAGTTCAGATGTGTGTATTGAATTTGGGTTGTGGAACTTAACATGAAAACTGTAAGTGAAATCTTTTGCAAGTTGGACAGCTCTGTATAGTACTCCAAGCTGAGGTACATACATGTAAAGCTTTCCTGCCCACCCAAACCACGCCTGTTTTAGTAGAAAACATAAATGAAATTATGGGGACCGATCAGGTTGGCCTGGCAGTGCTTTCCTGGCCTTCCATCGCTGTGACGCTGGTTCGAATCCTGCCCTGGTTCAAATCCTGATCCAGTGGCTTTTCTCCAGATTTATTCTTGGGAGTTTTCCCTCTCACAACCTAAAGCTGCAGGGGTGAGATTTCTCTGGATTTGTCCTGATTTTGGGATTTTTCTTGATTTTGGGATTTTCGGTGAGACGTCCGTCTTCCGGATTTCTAGGAAGATTATTTTGTCCTAAATTGTTTTGATCATTCCAAAATGACCTCTGTAACCTGAAGCAGTCTTCTTTTAATTCAAAATGATGCTATTTTTTTGCAATTTTGAACCATACCTTTTGGTAGAAAATGCATTTTTCTGATGCATTTTTCTTATGCATTTTTCAGAAATGCCATGCAAATTAAATGCCTCCGGGTGTTTCCTCAAATCTCACCCCTGAAAGCTGTAATTTCCTTCCACGTCTTCCACTAAGGGGACCCCCCCCCCCCCCCCCCCCCCCCCCCCCCGAAATATGTTTAAAGACTTCGTGGACTATCCTGGCTGAGTGCCAAATAAATAATCAGTATTGTTTGACTTTCTCTTTCAATCCTTTGCTGAAGAATCAAGATAACAATTGTCAGGAAGGCATGCTTTCTTTCATCTTATGATCCGTGCTTCTTCAAGAGAAATCTTCCATTCTTGATCGCTTTTCCCCCCACTCCATTTTTTTTTTTTTTTTTTAGCCCTTTACCAAGAGTGGCTTTTTAGCCTTGTAATTGGCAAGCATTGATGTGTGGCAAAAATTTTTCTTTATCTCTAACCCCTATGCTACTTTTACTGTGAAGCCTCCTGAATCCGTCAAAATCCAACACTGTGCAGTATAACCTACGGCACATTCTTTGTACTTAGACACATTGGGGCATCTTAGCTCTATGTAAAGTAATTTGGTGCCAAGGCGCTACAGTCCTGACGACACAACATGGTGTTGGATTTTGGTGGATACGGTTAGGGTTAAAAATAATGATTTTGATGCAGTCATGGAGTGTGTCCCACTTTCAAGCAGATTGGAAGTCACATATATTGATGTTGTGAACAACATGCCGTAGACAAATTAAATGTTGGCACGCATTTGCTTTCATGTTCTGTATCAAGCAGGAAAGATTGCTCATGCCAATATGAAATGGTATAATTGCACATACATGTATAGATAATGTTTGATTGGAACATTACACATGTTTTGGGTAGTGTAAACTACACTGTGGTTTGAGATGTTGTTTTTATTCCTTGAGGATACCGATTAACCCTTTGAAGCCAGATGACGTCTATAGACGTAAAAACAAAACGCCACCTGGATGGATTAGGTCTCTACACGTCATTCTCTGCATTTTAAATCCATTGTTGGTTTATTGTGTATGTTACGCTTGGCTGCACCAGCCTCTTGTGTCCGTTTCACTTGGCTGCACAGCCTGCCACGGAACCCAGCGCCTCACAACCAGCTTCAAGGGTTAATTTTTTTTCATTTGAATAAATAATCGTATGCGAATCGATCCTAGGGAATTAGACTTAAGAGACATTATTTTTAAATTTTCAAGGTTTTTGCACAAATTAGAAAGATTTGTTTTGTATCTTTTAGGCTTTATTTTATTTTGAATATATCACTCGGGTCTGCCAAATGACTAATATACAAACAATTTAAAGGAAACATGTTTTTTTCCCATCACATGTTAAATATTTAAGGACCTTTATTCAAAACCATATGTGCTTACTTTCTCTTTCATTTTAATTTCTTGTCAGGTTACATTTTTATTTTCATTTAAGAAAATTATTTAGAATTTCTGTAAAATATCCACCCCATCTTAAAACGAGGCACAATCAAGGCTATAATTTGGCTTGAATATGATAATTGGGTGCATTTGTCGAGAGAGTGGAGTTTCCCCGAAATGCAATGCCAGACATGTCCACGCGGAGAATATTTTGCAAGAGTATCTAGGGGGATGTTTGGATTCATGTTTTCAGGTCTGGTGATTAGTGATTGCACAATTATTGATATAACTCAGAGGGTGATGACTTCGGCGACACTTCAGTGATTGTCACTGCAAGACTACCTGTCCAAGTTCTCTGTTTTGTTGACTATTAAAACACGGCTGCCTGGCATTGCACAATTGTTGGTGACGGTAGACTTCAAAGAAACGTTTGTGGATACACCGTGTGAAATAGCTCACTCAAAATGAGAAGTGCGGTTCTGAGATGAAGAACCGGAGACATAAACTCAATGTTTCGGTCAACATGCTCTGATCATCAGCATCAGAAGAAATCGTTTTCCAGATGCTAGTCAAGAGTTTATGTATCCACAGAATTTGTCTCTCTAGTTGTATTCTTTACCATGCAAAGCCTCAAATCCTATTTATCACAAGGTGTTTTTACAGAACTTAGGTTGACACGATACAGTTTCATCCTTTGTCTTATACTTTATCCTATTCATTAATTTTACCACCTTCCTTCCCTATTATTACTTGGTCTCTTTTTTCCACTTTGTTATAACCTACCCCAACCTATTCCCCTAACACCCCCCCCCAACCTACTTCCCCAATCTACCCCTCTAACCTATCATTTTACCCCTAACCTACCCCCCTCACCCCCCCCCCCTCCCCTCCCCTACCTATTTCATTATATTATTATCCTTCTAACTGACCTTTGTCAACCTACCTCCTCGATCTTTGACCCCATTGTGTATATGTTCTACTTTTAATGTTGTATTTTATGTATTTTTTATATACAGTTTAAATTATAGTAGTTTTTACTTATAATGATTACTTTGGTATGTTTAATGTAATTTTTTACTTTTTAAAGATTGTGACAGCTTACACAATTCCGCCTATGGTGGCCAGGAGGCTGTTTGTAATAAACCATTTATCTATCGATAAGCAGAACTAAGATTGACACGATAAGCAGAACTCTGTCCACATGCCCCCCTCACCTCAGCCTACAAGCATAAGTTTTGAAATCTCCAAGTTTTTAAATCTGCAAAGTTTGCTAGTACAGCATTTTTGTTCTTTTTTGTCTACCAGTGCAAGGTAGACTTGTGATACAGTCTGTCATCCTACCATCCTAAGGGAATTCCGATTGCATTGAAAATGTCCAGCGTCAACATTGTCTTTGCTAATTTGATTATTACGCCCATCCCCTCTTCTCGTTTATTCTCTCCTAGTGTAACGTGGTCTGTGGGGAGGGAAGACGCCAGAGGGAGGTTGACTGCGTGAGCGACACCCAGGAAGTCCTTGAGGAGTCTGCCTGTGCCGATAAGCAGCTCGGCAAGCCCCGGGCCGAGGAGACCTGTGAGACGGGACCCTGCGTCAGTAATTGGTTCGTGTCCGAGTGGAATGACCTGGTAAATATAGCGGTGATTTGTCTGTCCGGGCTCGAGAGGGTTGGGAGGTCACAAAATGATTGGGTTATATGGGTTAAGCTGGGGTTCAAGCAGGTTTTATAAAGACTGGGGGTTGGGTGGTTGCTGTTGTAAAGCAAAGTGCCCTCTTAGCGTCTCTCACTGGAATCTTCTCTCCTTTTCTTCAGTTTACTGGCCCCATGAACTTGGGTATTCTCGACCAAATTTGTAGGCAGTTTATGACGACATTAACAAACTTTGGAGTAAAACAAGTTAGGGATTTTCATAATATTCAAAACTTCTTGATGTGACTTACCCCTCCACCCCCACTGAAGATGGGGCCCACTAGCCCCTTGTAAAAAACAAACCCAATACAGTAACATTTCTGATTATTCAAGGACTTTCACACAGAGAAAGTGTTAGAAAGTCTATTGGGAAATGTGTAGCAAGGACCAGTAAGTCCCAAATCCTCCAATTTTAATATATTTTTGCATGCACCCTAAAGGGTTAGGGTTAACCCCTTGTGTCTGGTTGTTGTTAATGGGGGGGGGGGGGGGGGCTGGTATTCCAAGAACGGGATGTGCAGTCAAGCGTAAAAATGAAAACTACTGGCACTTGGAGCCCCCTTTCATGTGAATGAAAGCTTTGTTTGAAAAAGCTCTATCTAATCATTATACTCCCAATCAAGAACAGGGGCGGATCTAGCCTTTCATTTATGGAGGGGTTGTACCATTCACCCACCCTTCGGCACGTTCCCACTAGGGGGTCCGGGGGAATTCTCCCCAGAAAATTTTGAAATCTAGGGGCTTTCTCCTGCAAGCATATCTCTCCTGAACTGTCATGCAGTATAAAAAAGGCCTTCAAATGGAAAGTTTTTAAAAGTCTGACTCTTGTTTGATTAAGTGTTCGGCGGAGTGCGGTGGTGGTCACAAGAGCCGCTACGTCGTCTGTACGACCGAGGGAAGTAGCAACGTGTTGTCAGACGAAGCGTGCAACACCATCACCAAGCCCAGGACGTCCAGGACATGCAACAACATGCCGTGCGGTGCCATCTGGCTGACCTCCGAATGGTCCCAGGTATGATGGAAAGTTTGTTGATGCCTTCGTCCATCCTCCAGTCCGTTTCCAATCCCAGATATGCTCTCCTGTGCTCGTGTTACCAGGAACCAGTGTCTTAAATACTAGGGCTGTGCATCCGAACCGGGTACCCGAGTGCCCGACCGCTAATGTTGGGAACCGGTTCCACATAATGGAATCGAGTACCCGTAACCGAATTAACATATTACTCGATAATTTCTCAGACAGTGAAAAAGACAGTTTTTAAATGTCATTTGGGGGGGGGAATATTTAAAATGAAAACCAGGGTGCAGGGGAAAATCGATTAACATTTTTTACGCTTGCGAAAATGCAATTTACACCATAAAGCTATAGAGCTTCCTGTACACACTTGCATCTTGCTGCTTTTCAGGCATGCAACTTTTCCTCAGATCGGCTGATTTCCTCGTTTTTCACTTCACAAACATTTTAAAGACACTGTACAAAGTCTTGTAAAGATTGGAGTTTCCTTGTTTTTTAATTCCAAGTTGCATGCCTGGCTTTTGGGGATTGATTTTTTTGAATGGGTACCCGGGAACTAGTGCTTTTATTTCAAGCAGGTACCCTACAAAATACTCAAGACATACATCAAGACCCCCCCCCCCCCCCACCCCTCCCCCCGAAAAAAAAAAAAAAAACCAATGTTACAATTGCATAGGCTGTGTGAAACACTTTGTGACAAATGAAGAATAGACCTTTGCTTTGCTTTATGGACAGAAACTTGGACAAATCATGGAAAAGTCTGTGACCCGTCAGAAATCATGGTCAATTGTATGGTGTACCAGAGTAGAGAACTGCAGACAATTAGGACCAGGGATATCTGTTTGGGAATTTTCAGTTGATTCCACCTTTTCACGATTGGTGTATTTTGAAAACTGTATATACTTGTATTTGCACTCTACAATTGATTGGCATCTACTGAGGGTTATTGCTACAAGCCCCAGTGGGTTTGTAGATGGCCCTCATTCAAAACAATTTTTAAAAAAATATAAAAACATAAGTTCTACAAAGATATCATCATGAACGTATACATGTAGTGTTATTTGAGTAAAATACACCAAACTTGAACTGTGAGTGAAATATGAAATAGAAATACCCGTGTCGTGTGAAAGTGTTCCCAAAACAACTTCCCGTTTTTTTCCCATGCTTCCTTCAGTGTTCCAGGGAATGCGGCGACGGGACACAGAACCGCATGGTGCTCTGTGCCGGTGCAGACAATCCTCACATCATCGTCAACGAGGCGCAATGCTCCATGAAGCCTAAACCCTCCAACAGACAGAGCTGCCGACTCAAGGACTGCTCGGCCATGTGGTTTAACTCTGACTGGACCCAGGTGAGAAGCTGAACCGAATCGCGAAATATATCAGTTGCAGCACTACCTGCCTAGGAAAAAAAAATTGCTCCCAGCGTGTTCCTAACTGGAAAAGGTCGTTCCTGAGTGTGTGAGCACATAGATCAATGCTTCCATACAGGATCAGCCGGTATTCCAGGCTGTTCCAAGTGGGAATAGCACATCTTCCCAATTTGAAGCTTCTTTGGAAATGCTTCTAGACTGGGAATTCACTTGTACTTTGGAATCAAATATCTTCAATCCATCATGTTATTGTGAATGCTAGAGTGAATGTTATAATGCCAAGGTAGGGCAAAGTCCATGCTTAGAAATTCTCACCATTTCCTCTGCATGTAGTGTTCAAGAACGTGCGGAGGTGGGCAGAGAAAGCGAGAAGTCAAGTGTCTGGATACCAACATGGATCCGAGCACACAGTGTAGTGAGGAGAGTAGACCATCTGCGGTACAGGCTTGTAACATCCAACAGTGTACTACGAACATACCGCCGGGTAAGTACCACGTGCCTGTACTCACCGATGGATGGATTACAGGTTCTGTAGAGACTGCTTAGACGGTGCTAGATAAGAAATTCCGAGATCCCTTGCTTTATTGACTAGGATTGCTCCTGTAAATATTCTTAATATGATTGTGAATCACGTGAACGTCACACAAAGCTCCTTTTTTTGCTGCTTAAGACCGGTTTATACTTAAAGGTAGTGTACATGATTGGTCATTGCTGCAATTTTCAGAAATGGGCGGATTTGGGGGTTAGTATTTTATGTGAATTATTGTTTCACTGACCTGTTCAAAGTTCTGCGTTCTTGGATGGCGAAAAAAAACCGAGAGAAAAACTGCATTTGTTTTCAACTGTCGGGCGGCAGTTAACTGGATTTGTTATAGCGCCCTCTTGTAAAATAAGTCCGACTGGTTACAACCCGTTGCTTTGGTACACGACGCGACACACTTGTACTATAATTGCAACTGAACCTTGCACCCGTTTTCGGATTGTTAGTCCGCGTTGCGTCTAAAATGGGTTAACTACATTCGGTCAATAAAGGGCAGTTTTTAATAAATGCGTTATATTTTTTCAACGATTGTTACGCAGAACAATCGTTGGAAAACAATATAAATTTCCACTTTTCTTGAAAATGACAGCACACCAGGTGCCATCATTTCACAGGATGATTGAGATTGCTATTGACTTGCAGTCCAGTAAGGTATTTCGTAATAAGTCAGTAAAAAACTTTTTTGGAGGATTACCAATCGTGTACCCTACCTTTAACGCGAATGCGAAGCAAATTTATGACGTCAACGCCAAATATTCGAGCTGTATATGCACAAAAGATGAACACATTTTAACTTGTTTCATGAGGTCAAATACGTTTGCATTTGCATTCACGGGTGGTATGAATTTGCCTTCAGAGGGCTAGGTGGCAAACTGCCAAGTGTGTTTTCTCTCGTATCATGGTATAGCAGACACCTATCAATTTAATAATTGAATCTTTTTTAACCCCTTGAAGTCGGTTATTTAAAGTGAGGCGCCGGGCGGCCTGTGCAGCCAAGCAAAACCAACACGAGGTTTGTGCAGCCAAGCGTAACATACACGATAATCCAACAATGGATTGAAACTGCAGAAAATGGCGTGTATAGACGTCATCCTGCTTCAAAGGGTTAAAGGCCGTGTACATGATTGGTCATTGTTGCAATTTTCAGAAATAGGCCGATTTTGGGGTTAGTATAGGAAATATCGTTCCACTGACCTGTTCAAAGTTTTGCATTGTTGGATGGCGGAAAAAAATGAGAGAAACGGCGCTCGTTTTCAACCGTCGGGCAGATGATAGCCTTTAGTCAAGGCGCGCGTGGCTATCTGCGCCCCGTATGCCATGGCACTATCATGTCCGGGGCGCGCCTTGACTAACGGCTACAGGGCAGTTTTCCAACGATTTCCAGCTGGAAATCGTTGAAAAACGATATACATTTCCACTTTTCTTGACAACGACAGCACACCTGGTGCCATCATTTCACAGGATGATTGAGACTACTATTCACTAATACAGTCTAGTTATTTCGTAATAATTCAGTAAAACAAAAATTGGAGGATTACCAATCGTGTACACTACGTTATTCAAAACGTCATTTCTTGTTTTGCTGTGCAGCAAGCAACTGTCAAGACAAGTTCCCATTCTGTGAGAAGGTTGGCAAAGCTCGTCTCTGCACCTACATGTACTACAGAAACAACTGCTGTTTTTCCTGCTTCAACCATCAGAGATAACACGATGATCAGTACAACCCATTTAAATAAAAAGAAATGGTGTCTCGTCTGGATACAGGTGAATTCTTTTTGTTTTTCTTCAGGGAGTCATCGTCCAATGTACTACAGAGGTAGTACAGTGGAACGCCGCTATACCGAACATCATCCTTGGCTCCCAAAATTTGTGTACAAAACTTACCGAACATTGTTGTTGAAAAAAAAGGCAACGGATTAAAAAAATGTACCAGGTATTTGGGCTGTTTGTAATTCCCAAACAGCCGCAGCTTTATGTTGAAGAGTGACAGGTGGCTATTATTTTTCCTAAGGAATAGAAGGGAAAAGTCAACTGTTGCTTTAGAATTCGGTAAGCTTTTAGAAAGTATGAACGTGTATTACATGATTCAATGGCTGGCACATGTTCAATTACAATCAAAAGAGGGCGCACTTCAAATACAATGCAAAAGGCCGCTATTAATTAACCAGTTCACGCCTGGATTAATTTTCACGAGCCTGGGTGCCAGACGGCTTCAGGCCTTTATGTGCTGGTAGCACACCCTGGCCTCGCTCACTGCGAGCCGGTCGCTGACAGATATTTCTGCTGGATCCTTGTATCCATGTATACATGTCATCTGACGCGAACTGGTTAAAAAGAATGGATGCCATGTTGAGCAATGGGCACTCCGCAGACCGGCGGCTGAAAATCACCTATACCGAACAAAATCTGTGGATCCCGCAATGTTCGTTACAGCGGCGTTCCACAGTAGTAGAATGGGAGTTTAAAGATTCTTGTGTCCATAGTTATTTCATTATAAGGTTTAAATCTTTTTATTCTGAACCCTCTGTAAATTTCTCAACGAAAAACAGTTATTTTGTGGATGATACAGAAACTGAAAATATATTCAACAATTGATATTCTCTTATGTACTAATAATCATTGGTTTGGTTACGGTGTAGCGTGAATTTCAGTCACTATGAAATACGGGCTCATTGGTAGTATTGCGCATGCCTGAATAAAGGTAATTAGGAGAGTGGCCGGTCACATGAGATAGTTGAACCAATAATAGGGAAAAGGAGCCTGATTTACATATGACAATGGATTTGTCAATGCTATGGCATGTTAAAGTAATGGCCTGTTTTAATTTACGACTGACAAAAGCCTGTTAGATGCTTGCTTTGGACTGTTCACAATTTCATTATTTGTATTCCTGATTCTTCATGTATTTGATCAGTAATGCTGATGAAGATCTTATTGCTTTAAAGCTGTTGTTAAAAAATGCACCTGTGTGATTATGGTGATATGACAGCCCTAGAAGGACCCGTGATATGGCGTCCTAGCGCACAAAACTGCACAGCAGGTCTATGCTAGAAATTGAGGTTTACCAGAAAGAATATTCTTGGCATCATCTCTTTCCACAGTTCAACTGTCTATCTTTCCCGAAGGGTAGAAATATTCCTCCAAAAATGTCAAGAAAAGGAGATATTTCCGGCTCAAAATCT
Organism: Hippasteria phrygiana; assembly: GCA_037893225.1. Classification (NCBI taxonomy): domain Eukaryota; kingdom Metazoa; phylum Echinodermata; class Asteroidea; order Valvatida; family Goniasteridae; genus Hippasteria; species Hippasteria phrygiana. Next base: position 1,450,219 of record JAZGUH010000375.1, read on the forward strand.
GCGCGACGCTGACTTCACAAACAAGAGGAGTAATACCTTGTCCACGCGTCTTGAACGTTCATCAACAACATAGGGCGCAATTTACAGGCAGTCACCACACGTGCCGTGCAAGATGACCACCTGTAAATTGCGCCCTCCGTTGATGAACGTTCAAGATGTGACAAGGTATTGCTCCTCTTGTTTGTGAAGTCAGTGTCGTGTGGAGACGATTTTGAGCCGGAAATATCTCCTTTTCTTGACATTTTTAGAGGAATATTTCTACCCTTCGGGTAAGATGGACTGTTAAACTGTAGCTAGGATGATCCTAGCGTTATGGTTGTACATAACGCTAGGAAACACGCACTAGCAAAAATGGCAATTTTTTTTTTCAGATACGAAAAATCTTATAATATATTCAATATTAAAGTATAACTGACACAGTACGAAGTATGGACCTATATGCACCAAATGATGAAAAGGTGAATAGTAAAATAATGACAACTCGTGTTTTTACAGCAAATTTTTGGAGGTCTGGATTCGTCAACACACACTGAAGCGCACTAAAAATGACTGTCTTTGCATTAAGTAGCACGCAATGTTACCAGCGCCTAGCAATGGTCGGGTACGCTTCCACCACCTTTATTTTCCATGTTCAATATATACTATTGGGTGTGATCCCTGGCTACACGGCATTCTGGGTTTATGACTTCTGACTAGCGCCCACCCGAACAAAGATACCGACAATTTGGGAGACTGCCAACGTAGGGCAAGATAGCTCAGTTGGTAGAGCGCCGGTACGGTAACCCGGAGGTCGCAGGTTTGAATTCCGCTCCTGCCAGTTTCTTTGTTCACTTTGAAAATGTATTCAAATTTACCTAGTCAGTTTCCCTTGTGGATTGTTTGACGAATTATAAGTTAAAAAGTCGTATCCTCATTGAGTGATCCCCACAATGTCGCTTCCCAGGTTGTATCGTAAAATTGGGTGTGATCCCTGGCTACACAGCATTCTGGGTTTATGACTTTTGACTAGCGCCCACTCGAACAAAGATACTGACAATTTGGGAGACCGCCAACATAGGGCAAGATAAGCTCAGTTGGTAGAGCACCGGTTTAAATCCCGCTCGTGCCAGTTTCTTTGTTCACTTTGAAAATGTATTCAAATTTACCTAGTCAGTTTCCCTTGTGGATTGTTTGACGAATATACTATACCAGACGACTGTTTGGTGTTGAGATAAGCATCAACAATGAAAGTATATATATTTACATACAACAGTCGTATACAATCTCGATGGTATTGCGGGTTTGGGGACGCGATCAACATGTCTTCAAATGACCGCATGGTGGCGATGTTTAAAGCTGGAAGAAAATGTGTATGCATGAGGCAATGAAAAGACAGTCGGATTTGTTGACGTTTTGGTAACAAAGGACTCCTAAATTTTAGCCAAAATATACGTAAGTAGTTAATATTTGTGGTTGTATTTATCACTCAAGTGATGGAAACAGTTCAGCAACTATTATTATCATCCAGGTTTTAAGACAATTCTCGCCGTGTCGAGGAAAATATTGCAAAGGACATGGTTCTGAAAGAGATGTGCACTAGCTAAACTGTTGGCAGAGATGATGCCAATAATATTCTTGCAGGTAAACTGATTTTTAACCTCAATTTCCAGCATAGACCTGCTGTGCAGTTTCGTGCGCTAGGACGCCATATCATGGCATCCTTCTAAGGCTGGTGGTATGAGAGCCTGCTGTTGCCTTGTGTGGATGACCACTTCATCACAGCATGCACAGTTAGTGAGAGACTGAAATAGGTTGTATTGTATATTGATGTTATCATTCAGTTGCTCAAATAATGGACAACTATATTATCATAGGTTCACGTTGTAAATCAGTGGTGAGCTTTAAAATATAATTATAAAGAAAACAAAACATTGATGGACATTTGATTTTAAAAGCGACTGTAGCATGTATAAACCTGTAGATATTTTATATTCGGTATTGTACCAGTTCTTCAAACGATGGACAATAGTGTTACCTCTCATGTGTGAAAATACAAATGCAGTTCCGTAGTTCGTAAAATAATTTACACCAGGCTCACCCGCAAGTTCAGAGATGGAGATCATCGACCCAGGAAGAAACGTCACTATGTTTACTTTGTTGCATTCGTGCAGTAGGTGGGGATGGAACAGCGCACTGTGGTATCACAGCGTGCATATCAGTACATACAAGTGTCGGGGTCATGTCAATTTTTACCTGTTTTTGTGACAAATGCCAAGACTACAATTTTTCAAACTCGTAAGGAAACATCAATCGTTTCGTCAAGGTTCTAATACAAAGAAAATAATCCTCAAAGCATCTTCGTACTACGACTACGTGTCAAAAAAACAAAACATGTCCTAATTTGTATCCAAAATAACTGTGGTGTTTACCAACAGAATTAAACCAAAATTTCAGATCATGTTAACAAGGCATGACAAAATTTATGGAGCGAATTTCATCAGCTTTGTTTAAAAGGGTGAGATTTAAACGCCCTACGAAAAAAAACGACTTTCAGAATCGGCCACTTTCGACTTGGAGTCCTCCAATTTCGATAGTGCTGGAGACGGTGTGACTTCGTCTTATGGGGCTATCTCAGACGTCCCTTTGCAACTCTTAATGTGTTGCGCCAAACGATCGAGGAGGTGTGCAATGACACATCAGGGGTGATTCATGCATTCCTTCAGAAGCTTTCGGCCGCAGCACACGCCTTCAGCGCTGTATCGACATTGGAGGACGCCAAGTCAAAAGTGGCGGATTCTGAAAGTGAGTATTTTTTTCGTATGGCGTTTAAATCTCATCCTCTTGCACAAAGCTGATGAAATTCGCTGCATAAAATCTGTCGTGCCTTGTTTACATGATCTGAAATTTTGGCTTAATTCCATTGGTAAACAACACAGTTTATGTAGGATCAAAAGTAGGACATGTTTTTTTACACTAAGTACAATGTACACTTCGCCGGAACAACCATATGCTACGATGTAATATTTCTGCATGTCCCCCCATATGGCAATTGCAGTATTTAACACGGTGTGGTGCCATTTCTTTGCACGTCCATTTAATGTAAAGCTGCAGTGAAATGTGAAAACTAAGATTAGTACCTTGTACAGTACAACACTACTATAACAAACACTGCACATTTGGTTCTAAGGAACATCCTCTGGCTCCCAAATGGTTGCATTCAATACATACAAAGTTCCATTATTCACTAGAATGAACGATCACTGTAGTGAACATTTTTGTGTGGATTACTACAGGTGAAAGTATGTCTGGGTGCATGAATTTTCATTGATTTGGCATGAATGATATTATTTTCAATGAACAACCATTAGATAGGGTTGACTATCAGAGTTAAATATTAGACAAACAGAAACTTGTTAGGGAATTTTGTTATAAACTAAACTATTGCAGTATTTCTTCTTGTTTTGCGATTTATGTTCATAATATGGGAATTGATAAAGTGAAAAATAATGTACACAATAACTAAATTATAACATAATTGGTGGTGTTTTATCACCTTCCATCGTCAACTTAAAAAGTTATCTGAATAATAGGCCATGATTAGGTTCAAAGGGCATTATGTAGCTATAAGGCCCAGCTGGGCCCAATTTCATAGAGCTGCTTAAGCACAAAATTTGCTTAAGCACAAAAAAACCTTGCTTAATAAAATCAGGTTACCAGCTAAAACTCCATGTGGTATATATTGCTTGTAAACTGGTATTTAGCTGCTGTTTGCTTGGCATAAAAATCACATGGAATTTTGGCTGTTAACCTGATTTTACTAAGCAATGTTGGTTGTGCTTAAAGCAGGTCTATGAAATTGGCCCCTGGGCCCAATTTCATAGCGCTGCTACGGTAAGTAGAAAAGTTGTTTAAGCATTAAGTGTATTTCACAACATGGTCTTGCTAACGCTTGCGCGTGTGTGGAGATTTATATTGTTGTGTCACGAATTGAAGCCAATCCTGCTTCCTAAGTTAGCGGGCTCTTCGCTGTGCTTACTGCAATAGTCTCTTTGAAATGGGCGAGGGTTCCGTTAGCAGAAAATCGTGTGTTAAGCAGCGCTATGAAATTGGGCCCAGGTCTTGCAGACTTAAGTAGAGAGAATACATAAATAACATGAAATAGAATTGAAAATGAAATAAAATTTCTTGTAAATAACAGATTTTTTTTCTATCTCGTCGGCCCTCCAGTTTAAATTTGTTGTGACCTTTTTCAACACCTTTATGCTGTAATTATATTCAACCGTTGAAAATAAATATTTATAGCTTATTTTTAAAGACTACTGTTCTGGAGGGTATCAAATTATTGTGTGAATTTCTACACATTTCATATTTCAGAATGTGTATTGGCTAGTCAGAGTAACTCACCCTACACAATTCATCTTCAAAGTCTTTTACATTTGGTTTCAAATATACATGTAATCCCAACACGCGGTGATTTTGAGTCAATATGCGAAATCAGAAATATGACTGCACTATCAGCATTTATAGTTGCATGTAATTGCTATTGTGAAAGTAAATATTAAATGTAGTGTACATGATTGGTCATTGTTGCAATTTTCAGAAATGGGCGGATTTGGGGGTTAATATTTGTTTTAGGAAATATTGTTTCACTGACCTGTTCAAAGTTTTGCGTTGTTGGATGGTGAAAAAACCGTCGGGCGGATGATAGCCTTTTAGTTGAGGCACACGTGGCTACTTGCACGCGTGACGCACCCCGAATGCCAGAATGCCACGCGCGCCTTGACTAAAGGCTACAGGGCAGTTTTCCCAACGATTTCCAGCTGGAAATCGTTGGAAAACGATATAAATTTCCACTTTTCTTGACGACAGCACACCTGGTGCCATCATTTCACAGGATGATTGAGACTACTATTAACTTAGTCTAGTAAAGGTATTTCGTAATAATTTAGTAAACAAAAAATTGGAGGATTACCAATCGTGTACACTACATTTAACTATCACTCAGTTTCCACTTCATGCGTAGATGGACCTCAAATTTATAAAAACAAACTTCAGTATATGGATAGTATATCAGACATGCTTACACAAAGCACCAGTGAGAAATGATCTACCTCTGTAACGCACCACATTCAAGTAAAGTAAAAGCATATTATTAAATTATGATCACCCTGGCTTAAAAAAATTCACACTGCAAAAATACCACAAATGTAACAATACCGCCACCACTGCATAATTTTCTTTTTAGACATTCTGCGGATTTTTTGGTTCTGCCTGCCACACTCTCTTTAGGTCAGTTTATATTTGTATCAAGTCAGAGAAAACTTGATGGCGACAACAGTCATTCACTCCGATGTTCATCAGGGGTTCAATTTCATGGAATCCTCAATGCCAAATTCTGTTCTCACTGCCTACAATTCTGTGCTAACCAAACTAGCTAACCCAGAAAGCATAAAGTCTACGGGACGTATGTAAGCCAGTACACAACAATTCCGTGCTAACTCATGAAATATATTAATCGTTAGCGCAGAATCTTCGTTAGCACATAATTTTGCTCTAGTTGTTGCCCATTCTATGAAACTGGTCTGTAGTCGAGACCAGGCACAAGACCAGACACAAGACCATTCAAAAGACCAGCTTGTTACAAGCACAAACATAGACCATGATAAAGGAATGCTTTTCTTACAGTTCATTTGAATAGCTTGAGACTTGAATTAAGACTGAAGGTCTTGTGATGGTCTGGACTACATCACTGGTTCCTGTACTTTTACAAGGCAGCATTTTGGCTTGACAGGCAGACTAATTTTATACATGTATTTTGCACATATTACAATTTGTTCCATCCAGTCGCTTTGGATGTGGTTGTTCATTCTGGCGGGTACTGGAATATAAAATGGCTGATGGTGTCAGCGGGGTGGGTAAAATCACAAACACAGCAAAAAACAACAATCTACCACAACTAAAGTTAGCCGGCATGATCAAATGACAACATTTGTCACCATTTTTTACAATGTGATAGAAAACCTGTCTAAAACACATAATCTACCTCGAAGAAGACAATGTAGTCCGCTATAAGACAATAGTCTTGGATAGGAAATCTAGACAAAAAATGCATAAAAACTCGGACCTCACTAAAGCTTAAAAACAATGGAAAAGCACCCTGCACCAGTTTTGGGAAAAATTCTGACCTGCAACATCAAAAATAGGAATATATTGCTGTGGCCGTTTAAGCCATAGCCGTTAGATATTCAGAAGAGATGAAGCATGAGATTTAGATATCATATTGCTCTACAGTGACATCATTACCCCCTTGTGTCCAGCTGTTATTGATGGGGGACTGGTATGCCAAGAACGGACTGTGCAGCCAAGCATAAACGCAAACAATAGCCACCATACTGAATAGAGTGGTCCTAATCATCGCACTTGGAACCCAACCTTTCGTGTGAACGAAAGCTTTGTTTGAAAAAGCTCCATCTATTCATTACACTCCCATTCAAGAACAATTTTTGTGAAACATGAATGGTCGAGTATGCACAGGAATGCGCATATAGACGACAACCAGTCAGATGGTCTTTTTCAAACAGGGGCTATGGCCGTTGCTCGTATTCAAGGAGTTAACCCCTTGCATACGGTTGACACATATATGTGCGGATTGAAAATTGCCACCTGGCCGGTTGACATCTATACACGCCAATTTCTGCATTTTCAATCCATTATTGGGGTATTGTGTACGTTATGCATGGCTGCACAACACGGCCTGGTGCCCCGGGCTCCCCTATGTAATGCCCGGTTGCAAGGGGTTAACTAGAATGAATAAGTTCCACAGTTATGCCTGGTAGGCCTATCAAATCAATGAGTAGGTTGTCAAACAATCTTTCTAGTGATGTCCATAACCCAGAGTGGGATTTTTCCAACATACTCCTCATTTTGACTGACAAGTAACCAAATTTGATCAGAAAATCTACGAAACATGTGAAATTTAAAACAAATGTGAAAATGATGGTAAAGACTTGTTGATTTTTTTTTAGTCAATTAAAACAAGGAAAATGAAACCTGTCTAGGCGGGAAGTGGGCAGCCAGTGGTGAAGCCCACGCTACCGGCGTTGTTTCTAAACACTGCAGTAACACTGTCGATGACGAGACCCTGTATGCAACCATTGAAGGACTGGGTTGCTATGCCGCTGATCAGGGGCACGGTGGCAGTATCTGAAGGGAGATATCACAGAGATAAGACAGAGTATGGTTTACAGGGCTAGTTTGATATTTTTGTTTTTAACAGGGATGAGATTGTCAATTAATCGTAACCCCCTAGGCATTTTTACTAGGAAGCTTCCTCAACCTGTCAAAATCCAACACTGTGCAGTAAACCTATGGCACATTCTTTGGACTTCGACAAATTGGGGCATCATAGCTCCATGTAAAGTAATGGTGCCAAGGCGCTACAGTCCTGAACCCATCAAAATTAGACAAAACCTGCTGTTGGAGTTGGCAAGGCTTGGGGTAGTTAGGGTAAGAAAAAAGTCTGAAAATTGATGAAATGTCTGAAAGATGTATATGTGACCTGGAAGCACAGAATGTATGTAAAGTCACACTATGGCTTTCTGAGTAACAAGCAGAAACGACAATTTTTAACTGAAAAGTCAATTTTGGGATTTTAACAACTGTATATCTGAAAAAATCTATTCTATCATATCCCAAAGATTTTAAACTGAATCTCTTCATGAAATATTTTTGGGGGCTGATTTCCTTTTTGAACTCTGGTTAAAGTGTGCACAGATCACAAACTTTGAGCTTCATTTTCTCAAAACAAGGGGTCAAGACTCTGATAACTTCAAAAGGTTGTATCGGGGGCTGGGAATGAGGTACCACAACACGCAATATATCAAAATAAAACTTTTAACCTGTACTTTCAGGAAATACCATAATCCTGATTTTCACATTTTGCTACATTTCATGGGAACAGGTCACATATCTTTCTATTCTAATAATGTCTTTCTCTGAGATTCAACAAGTCTGACGAATCCCATGCCTGTCAACAAGCAAGCAGAATAGGGGTGGTTTGCAATACAGTGCACATGCCATCCTATACGACTGCCCTGAGGACTTGGAACAAAGGTTACATAACAGAATAATACAACTGAGGACCTGAGCCCAAACCTTATAGGACATGTCAAGAAAAAGTCTCAACAGTAGCAACAATGGAATTCTCAGTAGTATAGTAAAACACGACTGTGTGCCCTTACAAAAGTTTGTCACACAGAGGTCATTTTGGCACCGAGTATTTGAAAAGTTGACGCATCCGTAACACAGTATGTTTGATTTTACACGAAGCAAAGAAAACTTGTACTATATACCAGAGTTGTAATCAAGTCAATCGCAAGTCAATCACAAGTCAATCACAAGTCAGCTCACAAGCTACATTGGATGAACAATGACAAAGGAATGCTTTTGTTATATAGTGTGTTTGAATAGCTTGTTACATGGCTTAATACCAGAATTGTGAAGTGACTTGTGACAACTTGTGATTGACTTGATTACAACTCTGCTATATACCAGGCTTCAAAATGCTTTTCAATATGAGTAATACCCTTGGATCAATGAGGTGGGTGTGGATAATTTGCTGACTGCGCAGTTTTAAACTGGCCTCTTTAGTGCAACCCCTATTAAGTTGGCCTTCCATATTAAGTGCGTTTTACGGTCCGTTTTACGGTCCGTTTTGTGCCCATTGCCTATTTTGCCTACAGTTTTACTATAGGCACAAAACGCACTTATGGAAATCCAGCTTCGGACTCCACATTTCGATTGAAGGCAAATGTGAAACATGTGTGACATGTACTTCCAACATGGCTTATTGGACCAGCTTTAACCTACCAGGTATTCCCCCGATGTACATGTACAAGCCATGATTGGTTGGCACACTGGGTGTGCCGGCATCGAAGGACGTCACTTCGCTGGCACTGTCATCAATGGTCAGTGTGAGTGCGGCAGATGTGAAGGACAGGCGTACATTGTGGGGCTGGTTGTCACAGATGTCGAACTCGCTGGTCAGCGTGGTGGAACGAACGATATAGGAAGCCATAGAGCCATGGCTGACTATCGCCCTCACCTGGTGAGACAGAGAAAGGTTGGTTCGATGTTTATCCCATCCCAGGGTGTTGGTGATGGCTAAATTCTTTGAGCTTTCATTGCATAGATTGTGTGTAACCTGTGACCTGGGTCAACACCGACTTACAAACTAGGGCTGTACATCTGAACCGGGTACTGGAGGACCCAACCACAAATTTCAGGAACCGGTTCCAGATTATGGAATCGAGCACCCATAACCGACTTTTAATTAACATACTAATTAGTAATTTCTCGGAGAATTAAAATGAAAGTTTTTGAATATCATTTGTGGGGAATTTTCAAGATGAAAACCAGGGTACATGAAAAAACAGATTCAAGGTAACGTTTAATGATGCTTGCGAAAATGCTAGGTGGTGTATGTTGCTTGTGACTGGTATTTAGCTGCTGTTTGCTTAGCGTGACAATCACAGAGTTTTGGCTGGTAACCTGATTTTACTAGCAAAGTTTTTCTGTTTAAGCAAATTTGTGCGGAAGCAGCTCTATGAAACTGGCCCCCAGTCACATAAGCATAAAACTTTGACTGCCCACATTCTTTCAAACAAAAGGATTTACCATGCCATTGTAGATGTCCATCGCGATGAAGTTCTGCTGGTCAGCCGATACAGCCAGCAGTAGTGCATTCTGCATGGACGTACGTATGGTCATCTGGATGTCCAGGCTATCCCCAACAGTGAAGCTGTCACCTGGGAAACAAAAGGACCATGCAATAGAGTCCCGAAGTGTGGCGTCATTTGCCTTTGATCTGGTTCACACACTACTTCACACGCTAACGTCTTAACCCCTTGTATCCAGCTTTCAGTGTATGCAGAGCTGTAGTCGAGTCCCTGGAAGTCCTTTCATAAAGCCGGTCACAATTAACTGGATGAACAAAGGAATGCCTTTGTCAAAGCTCATTTGAATAGCTTGTGATGTGAATTAGGACTAGAGTGCTTGTGATGGACTTGCAGGGACTTGCAGGGACTTGCAGGGACTTGCAGGGACTTGCGATGGACTCGACTACAGCCCTGCTGGTATGCCAATAACGGGCTGTGTAGCCAAGCGTAAACGCAAACAATAGGACACTTTCATGACAATTTCATTCAAGAACAATATAGCTGAAATATGAATGGATTGAGTATACGCAGGAATGCCCGTTTTGACAACCGTCTTTTTCAAACCACAGCAATGGCCGTTGTCCGTATTTAAGAAGTTTATGCAAGTAACTGTTCACGTAAACCAGAAGCAGTTGCGTATCGAGTTGGGGGGGGGGGGGGGAGGGGGGGGGAGGGGGTAGAGGGTGGAGGGCAGGGGGAAACTTGCTCCTCTGGCGACCTTTTCCCCTTAACCCTATAAAATTTAATATGATTAGGCATGCACCCTAGGGGGTTAGGGTCAAAGTTATTTCTGGGTAAAAAATGGGGGTCATCTTTAAAAAAATCCTTGTACCCAAAATATATTGGTGTCATCTTTTGAAAAAAGAAGGAGCAATTTTGCTGCCCTCAACCCAAAACCTGGATACGCCACTGACCAGAAATGCATGCTGCACTGTAGTCTATAGATTATTTTTATGACAAATACATTTAGGACAGTGCTATTTTCATGCTACTATCACATTTGTAGATCCTTTGTGGTGTGGCAATTCAAGGGAGTAATTGGCTGTTTTGGAAACTTTTCCAAAACAGCCCTTGTTTTCGTTAAGATTTTTTTTTTTTTCTTTTTTTTTGGCTGTTTCGGAAGTTTTCCGAAACAGCCCTTGTTTTCGTTAAGATTTTTTTTTTTTTCTTTTTTTTTTTTTTTCTTTTTTTTCCTTTTCAGACTATTGCCCATAGCATTTGTACACGTTTTCTTTCTGACCGGCACTTTGGCTACTTTTAAGCAACCGATTGCCTTTAAACTTAACAGACACTTAGACCAACTGGTGAGAATGCATGCCGAACTTTTACGTCATGATGACGTCATCACGTGATTTTTTATGATTTTTTGAATTTTGAAAATCGTAACATTCTTTTCAATATATCTAACGAACAAAACAAGATATTTTCAAAATTCTTTTCGTTATAGCTTTGGTATGTCTCAAAGATATGCCCTAAAAGGCGAAAATTGTGTGACGTCATGATGACGTCAACAAAAATGTTTTTTTTTTTAAACGCATGTAAGGGTCAATCCGATTACAAAAATGTATACATTGAATTTTCCTGTACCTAATTCCAAAATTTCATGATCGTGGCTCACTCAAGTAAGAAATTGGAGCCATTTCAAAATTTAGACCAAATTCAATATAACACAAAGGAATTCTGGGAAGGACAGATAACCATGGCTTAAATGTGCTTGCTGTTTATAAAAGGGGTTGATTTCTGGTCTTTTTTCAAGTCGCTGAATTTTTGAAGTTCTAAAATCGTAACATTCTTTTCAATATATCCAGCGAACAAAACAAGATATTTTCAAAATTCTTTTTGTTATAGCTTTGGTATGTCTCAAAGATATGCCCTAAAAGGCGAAAATTGTGTGACGTCATGATGACGTCATCAAATTTTTTTTTTTTTTTAACGCATGTAAGGGTCAATCCGATTACAAAAATGTATACATTGAATTTTCCTGTACCTAATTCCAAAATTTCATGATCGTGGCTCACTCAAGTAAGAAATGACAGCCATTTCAAAATTTAGACCAAATTCAATATAACACAAAGGAATTCTGGGAAGGACAGATAACCATGGCTTAAATGTGCTTGCTGTTTATAAAAGGGGTTGATTTCTGGTCTTTTTTCAAGTCGCTGAATTTTTGAAGTTCTAAAATCGTAACATTCTTTTCAATATATCCAGCGAACAAAACAAGATATTTTCAAAATTCTTTTTGTTATAGCTTTGGTATGTCTCAAAGATATGCCCTAAAAAGCGAAAATTGTGTGACGTCATGATGACGTCATAAAAAAAATCTTTTTTCAAGTTGATAGAATATTGCCCATAGCATTTGTAAACGTTTTCTTTCTTACCGGCCACATTGGCTACTTTTAAACTTGGCAGACACTTACCCCAACTGCTCACAATGTGTGCCGAACTTTTACGTCATGATGACGTCATCACGTGTCACGTGACGTCATCTTAAAGGGGCATTTTTCGAAGCCATATATCTACAAAAGTACAAGTCCGATTCAGTTGGAACGTAATATCTAGGTATGCCACCGGGTGTTATAGATGAAAATTGACATGACGTGATGATCAAGTCATAACATGTCACGTGGTGTCATCTTAAAGGGGCACTCGCTAGATTATTGCCTATAGCATTTGTACACGTTTTCTTTCTTACCGGCACTTTGGGTACTTTTAGACTTGGCAGACACTTAGACTAACTGCTCACAATGTGTGCCGAACTTTTACCTCATGGTGACGTCATGACATGCCACGTGACGTCATCTTAAAGGGGCAGTTTTTGAAGCCATATATCTACAAAAGTACAAGTTCGATTAAGTTGAAAAGTAATATCTAGGTAGCCCAGTAGGTTTATAGCTGAAAATTGACATGACATTATCATGATGTCATCACATGTCACGTGACGTCATCTTAAAGGGGCAGTTTTTGAAGCCATATATCTACAAAAGTAGAAGCTCGATTAAGTTGAAATGTAATATCTAAGTAGGCCAGCAGGTTTATTGACGAAAATTGACATGACGTTATAATGACATCAGTTGTCACGTGACCACTCATCTTAAAGGGGCAGGTGCATTTTTCAAATCCATATATCTACAAAAGTACAAGTCTGATTGAGTTGAAATGTTATATCATTGTAGGCCAGCAGGTTTATAAATTTAAATTGACAGACATTATTATGACGTCATCACATGTCACGTGACCCCTCATCTTAAAGCTGCAGGTGCATTTATTTGAATCCATATATCTACAGAAGTGCAAGTGCAAATAAGCTAAAATGTGCTATCTAGTTATTATTTTTTGGGGTTTGCTATAATGTTTAAGTATTTGGACCTTTCAGCCATATCTCATCAACGGAACAAATTAATTTCGAAATTCTTTTTACAATAGCTTTGTTAGGTCATAGATACATACATATAAATGTGAAAAATGCGACACGTCATGATGACGTCATAAAAAAATGTGCTTTTTTGAAACACGTATAAGGGTAGGTACCATCGTCATGAAAATTGGTGGATACGTAGGTATTGTTACTAGCATGCAAAAGCCAGAGTGACTTCATTGGTTGATTTTCTGTTAATTTATAAATTTATAAAATTCACAATCAAACTACCACAAAAAAACCGAAACAGCCCTGTGTTTGTCCACAAACACTATTGGCTCTAGTTTTTTTTTTTTTTGCTTCCTTTTCAGACTTTTTGCCCATAGCATTTGTGCACGTTTTCTTTCTTACCGGCACTTTGGCTACTTTGGTACACCCGATTGCCTTTAAACTTGGCAGACACTTAGACCAACTGCTCAGAATGTGTCCCGAACTTTTTGGTCATGATGACGTCATCACGTGATTTTTTATGAATTTTTGAATTTTGAAAATCGTAACATTCTTTTCAATATATCTAGCGAACAAAACAAGATATTTTAAAAATTCTTTTTGCTATAGCTTTGGTATGTCTCAAAGATATGCCCTAAAAAGTAAAAATTGTGTGACGTCATGATGACGTCATCAAAAATGTGCTTTTTTAAAACACATATAAGGATAGGTCCGATCGTCATGAAAATTGGTGGGTAGGTAGATACTGGCACTAGGATGCAAAATCCAAAATGACGTCATGATGACATCATCACGTGATTTGTTATGAATTTTTGAAATTTTGAAAATCGTAACATTCTTTTCAATATATCTGGCAAACAAAACAAGATATTTTCAAAATTCTTTTTGTTATAGCTTTGGTAGGTCTCAAAGATATGCCCTAAAAAGGAAAAAAATGTGTGACGTCATGATGACATCATCAAAAATGTACTTTTTTAAAACACATATAAGGATAGGTCCGATCGTCATGCAAATTGGTGGGTAGGTAGATACTGGCACTAGGATGCAAAATCCAAAGTGACGTCATGATGACGTCATCACGTGATTTTTTATGAATTTTTGAATTTTGAAAATCGTAACATTCTTTTCAATATATCTAGCGAACAAAACAAGATATTTTAAAAATTCTTTTTGCTATAGCTTTGGTATGTCTCAAAGATATGCCCTAAAAAGTAAAAATTGTGTGACGTCATGATGACGTCATCAAAAATGTGCTTTTTTAAAACACATATAAGGATAGGTCCGATCGTCATGAAAATTGGTGGGTAGGTAGATACTGGCACTAGGATGCAAAATCCAAAGTGACGTCATGATGACGCCATCACGTGATTTGTTATGAATTTTTGAAATTTTGAAAATCGTAACATTCTTTTAAATATATCTCGCAAACGAAACAAGATATTTTCAAAATTCTTTTTGTTATAGCTTTGGTAGGTCTCAAAAATATGCCCTAAAAAGGAAAAAATGTGTGACGTCATGATGACATCAAAAATGTGCTTTTTTAAAACACATATAAGGATAGATCCGATCGTCATGAAAATTGGTGGGTAGGTAGATACTGGCACTAGGATGCAAAATCCAAAGTGACGTCATGATGACGTCATCACGTGATTTGTTATGAATTTTTGAAATTTTGAAATCGTAACATGCATTCTTTTAAATATATCTGGCAAACAAAACAAGATATTTTCAAAATTCTTTTTGATACAGCTTTTGGTATGTCTCAAAGATATGCCCTAAAAGGCGAAAATTGTGCGACGTTATGTCTCAAAGATATGCCCTAAAAGGCGAAAATTGTGTGATGTCATAATGACGTCATCAATTTTTTTCTTTTTACGCATGTAAGCAGGGTCGGTCCGATTAAAAAAATGTATACATTGAATTTTTCTCCACCTAATTCAACAATTTCGTGATCGTGGCTCACTCAAGTATTAAGAAATAACAGGCATCTGAAAATTGTGACCAAATTCAATATAACACAAAGGAATTCTGGGAAGGACAGAAACCATGGCTTTCATGTGGCATGCTGTCTATAAAGAGTTGATCTCTGGTCTTTTTTCAAGTCGTTAGACAAGTCGTAGGCAGACACTTACACCAACTGCTCAGAATGTGCGCCGAACTTTTACGTCATGATGACGTCATCACATGTCATGTGACGTCATCTTAAAGGTGCATTTTTTGAAGCCATATATCTACAAAAGTACAAGTCAGATTAAGTTAAAACGTGGTATTTAGTTATGCCAGCATGTGTTAGATGAAAATTTATGTGACGTCATGATGACGTCATCGGCTAATTTTCTATAATTTTTTTCATTTTTGAAATTTCATTTAAATCACATAATTTTACACAAAAAAACAAAACAGCCCTGTGTTTGTCCACAAACACTGCACCATACATCTAGTTTTTTTTTTTTTTTTGTGCTTCCTTTTCAGACTTTTTTCCCATAGCATTTGTACACGTTTTCTTTCTTACTGGCACTTTGGCTACTTTGGTGCACCCGATTGCCTTTAAACTTGGCAGACACTTAGACAAACTGCTCAGAATGTGTCCCAAACTTTTTGGTCATGATGACGTCATCACGTGATTTTTTATGAATTTTTGAATTTTGAAAATCGTAACATTCTTTTCAATATATCTAGCGAACAAAACAAGATATTTTCAAAATTCTTTTTGTTATAGCTTTGGTATGTCTCAAAGATATGCCCTAAAAGGGAGAAAATGTGTGACGTCATGATGAGATCATCAAAAATGTGCTTTTTTAAAAACACATATAAGGATAGGTCCGATCGTCATGAAAATTGGTGGGTAGGTAGATACTGTCACTAGGATGCTGAATCCAAAGTGGCGTCATGATGACGTCATCACGTGATTTTTTATGAATTTTTGAAAATTTGAAAATCGTAACATTCTTTTCAATATATCTAGCGAACAAAACAAGATATTTTCAAAATTCTTTTTGTTATAGCTTTGGTATGTCTCAAAGATATGCCCTAAAAAGGAAACAAATGTGTGACGTCATGATGACATCATCAAAAATGTGCTTTTTTAAAACACATATAAGGATAGGTCCGATCGTCATGAAAATTGGTGGGTAGGTAGATACTGCCACCAGCATGCCAAATCTGAAATGACGTCATGATGACGTCATCACGTGATTTGTTATGAATTTTTGAAATTTTGAAATCGTAAAATTCTTTTAAATATATCTGGCAAACAAAACAAGATATTTTCAAAATTCTTTTTGTTATAGCTTTGGTAGGTCTCAAAGATATGCCCTAAAAAGGAAACAAATGTGTGACGTCATGATGACATCATCAAAAATGTGCTTTTTAAAAACACATATAAGGATAGGTCCGATCGTCATGAAAAGTGGTGGGTAGGTAGATACTGTCACTAGCATGCAAAATCTGAAATGATGTCATGATGACGTCATCGCCAATTTTTTTAATGATTTTTGACATTTTTGAAATTTCATTTTAATCACAATTTTACACAAAAAACAAAACAGCCCTGTGTTTGTCCACAAACACTGTACCAGATGTCTAGTTGCATATTGTTTTTAGGTTTTAGATTTCAATATTCACATTCATGCCAAAGCACGATGTTTTATCAATTCATGAGGTACAACTCTAAGGGCATTTCTCAAACCTTGGCTTGGGCTTGGGCTTGGGCTTGGGCTTGGTCTCCAGATATTCCCCAGCCCCATTGCCAATCCGAAGCCTTGAATACGTAAATATATTAACAGACTCAGGCTCCGGATTAAAACATCAGACTTTGATATACATGTAACAAAAACAGTATCCAAGATCTTGCTAAACCCGGGGACATAAAATTACGCGAAGCTGAAGCCCGAGCCCAAGCCAGGGTTTGAGATATATATGCCCTAAGAATTCTTTTTTATAGGTCTGTAATAGTCCAGGACAGGCAGCCACTACTATGGGGCTTCAACATACCATCTTTTTGTCAACCTCAAGCTCGAGTGATTAGATACAATCAAAGCTTGCTGTTATACAAAGCATAGATTACTGTACAGGTAAGGATGGCCCCTTATCATGGCCACATTCATCTTGCCCATAAAAAGCATCGTCGGTTTTGTCCATAGCGCCACTGCGCTATGGACAAAACCGACGATATCCAAAATTTTCTACATTTTTTCAGAGAAGGTTTAATGTTTTAGTTAATTCCCATATTAATGGTTATTTTGATGGACTATTTTTGTACTGTGACTAAGCTGTTTTGACAAGGAGTTCCCCGCATTACCAAACAAACACAGCGCCCTCTGGCATAACTTTATGGCAAAGATTTTATTAGGAACTTCAAACAAAAACACAAGCATTTAGATAATGTCTGTATTGTTTTAAGACATGATTCAATGTGTGAAGATATTTTGGAATTGGGGAATTATGGTCAAATTGTTTTAACATATTCGTCAACTACAACGTCTTTGTTGTATACGGTGCAAATTATGTTAAAAATAAAGCTCAAATAAAGAAATGTCGTTGATATTTTTTTAAATAGTCAAAAACCAGTTTGTCCACATGCAAGTCAATGGAATTTGGTAAAACAAAATAGATTTTAGCACCGAGTGCACAAACTCAAACTCCAATAAATGTAATTTGGCCTACATTGATCACAGTAATTAAAGTGTTTACAGTGAATAGCATTTGACACAAATGGAGTGTTTGTTACGTTGTGCTTTTAGTGAATACTTATTACTTCCATCCTGGGTGGACCTATGAGTATCGATCTTGTAGCATGCATGGCATTTATTAATTTGAGTTTTCTTTTTAACACAATTTTCACCATATACCACTAGTTAATAAATAAAGTTAAAACAACTTGGCCATATATCCACAATTCCGAGAAATTTTCCTCTAAAAAGGTGTGTAAGTTTTTGTTTAACCACACTGTATCGCACATTTCCTTATTAACCTTTCGAATACGAACAACAGCCATAGCATGTGAGAAAAAGACCACTTGGCTGTTTGTTGTCTATATGCACATTCCTGAGCATACTTAGTCCATTCAAGTTTCAACTATATTGTTCTTGAATGGGAGTGTAATGAATAGACGGAGCTTTTTCAAACAAAGCTTTCATTCACACGAAAGGGGATATCCTAGTGTGATGAATAGGACCCATCTATTCAGAGTGGTGCCTATTGTTTGCGATTACGCTTGGCTGCACAGCCCATTCTGCATGTTTGCCGTGTCTGCATCTCATTGGGCCAACACCAATTACAGAAAACAAATTGCTCTCAATAGACCTTTATCATGGTACAGCCATCTTGTTTTTCTCCTATTAAAATCAATGTAACCAAACCGAGGCTGGAAGGAAAAATAGTCTGGCACCTTCATTCAATAATTGGAATCACTATTCATAATTGCTAATGCATACAGGGAACAAGACAAAGATGGTGACAGCATGATAAAGGTCTATTGAACCTTAGGATAAAAAACAGCAATCCCAACATTCTGTTACTGAAGTTGTTACATCCGTTACATTTCCTACTTACGAAGCAGAAGCCAGCCCGAGCCGT
Organism: Hippasteria phrygiana; assembly: GCA_037893225.1. Lineage (NCBI taxonomy): Eukaryota > Metazoa > Echinodermata > Asteroidea > Valvatida > Goniasteridae > Hippasteria > Hippasteria phrygiana. The sequence goes on from JAZGUH010000375.1 coordinate 1,468,855, forward strand.
CAAAGAAGCCTCCTAACTCCACCTCATTCATGCTACACGGCCTGACATTACGGCTAGTAGTTGGATTACTGTCATGGGATGAGAATAACTCATGATAATACAGCTTCAGGCATATACCGTAACGGTTAGCGAAATATCACCACTACATATAGCAGAGAATTCTGCACTAATTTATCAAGACTTGGGTCAGAAAACAATTATCAGCCTTTTCTGGCTGTGATGTCGTAAGCGGTAAAACATTTCTGGGGGAGGTGGGTTTGTTTTTGCATTCAATAGGGGACATTTAACAATAGAGGACAATAGGGTCCCCGATTGAGAAAGGTCCCCGTTTGAAAATCGTGTACAAAACCAATAAGGGCCCCTGCCAAAAAGTTAATGTATGAACAATAGGAGGACAATATGAGGTCCCCGATTGCAGGTGTTTACACATGTGGGTGAGTTGGACTCACCAATGGTGGAAGTTACCCCGCCTGGGTCTATAGGTCTGAAAATTGGGATAATTTCTTTGGTATCTATTGAAGATTCATCCTCTATTTAGATCTGGACCCAGGAAAACTGTAAGGGTGGTAGGGCTAGCTTCCTAAAATGTGGCCAACCCCACCACCTCTGTTGTAACCCTTTACCTAGAGTTTTTAGCCTTGTATTGGGTGACTTCCATTAAAAAACGCTTCCGCTGATCACACATGTCACTTCTTTTTGGTCACTGCATCTAAGTTTTAACTTTTCAAATGAGAGCAATTTTACATTTTCAAACTATTTTACCACTTGACCTGAAATGACCTTTGACATTGATATGTGACCTTTAATCGATGTTTCCATGTTGCACCTTTGGCTCAAGTTTGATTGCAATTGGACTGCAACTTTTCAAATGAGATCAATTTTACAGGTTCAGTCTATTTTATAACTTGACCTCAAATGACATTTGACCTCAGTAAGTGACCTTTCACATCCCCATCATATGCAATTGGACTTAAACTTTTCACATGAGACCCAATTTTTCCAAAACTAACCAAAAGGCCATATACATACCGACATACTTTTGACCTAATGCCCCTACATGACCTTTGACCTGGGCATTCCGAAGAAGAATTGCGTCTTCCCACCCAAGGGTCACTGCATATAAGTTTCATCAAAATCCAAGAAAGCATGTAGAATATCAACCTTCTCCCAAAAACTTAACCTAAAACTTTAACATACATATGGGGTTACGAAGCTATGGTCAGACAAAATTAAGGACTGGTAAGTATCCCCCTAAAACATTTGTTTAGGCGACACAAAAAACAAATTACTATGCCCCTCCAGACATGTACACTGTGAGTTCTGTAAACGACTGTGGACATCGGCAGCTTGACAAGTAGGGCTGTTCATTTTCAATAGTATTCGATTATTCGAGACAGGGCTTAACCGAATATTCAAATATTCGATACTCGCCGATCAAGTCTTTCAGGCGTCTGCTGCAACTGCATGCCGCGCCGGTAAAAAGTTGCACGCAAAGCACGCCTGTGTTTTTTTTACATGCGGCGATGGACACTTTTGCATTGTATCAAGATCTTTACGAGTACGTACTTATAACGTTCCGATAACAGGAAACCAAACTCCAACCCGAGTTTTTTTTAATAATTAGTTTTGAAGTAACAAGGGTTTTACTGTTGGGAACAATAAACCTCTGTCCACAAAAAATGCGACATTTGACACTGCAAAGCACCGTATTAAACTTTTCTATTAAAATAGCATTAGAGTCGTATCTGTACGTGCACATTTTTTCCGAATATTCGAACCAGCAAAAAGGTATTCAAATATTCGCTATATTCGGGACAGCCCTATTGGCAAGCAATGTTTATCTGTCAAAGTGACAGCTAGAAAGGGGGTATTGTCCCAGTCTCGACAAGATACTAAAATACACAAAATACATCTTACTTATTTTGTATTCATCACTGTTTTTGAACCACTTATAGCATTTTCCTACCACGACTTCTGGGAACCTCTAAACCTGTTCTGTAAGTAGATTCAACTTCTTATTTATATAAGTTTATGTACCTAGATTTTATAAAATACGGGGCACCACTAGTGATAATCAATAGTATTGGATAAGCCTATCACAATAGCATTTGTCTGCACTTGTTTCGTCCCACACAGGCCATTGTATTAACCTCGACTGTCTTCAGTAAAAACAATTTCCCCGATTCAATGATATAAACGCTGTATAAATGGGTCAAAGGTTACCTGAGGTTTAAGTTCAACTCAGTTTCAGCATCAAAAATGAACTTGAGCGATCTGATACAGCCATCAAACGGTCGGGATTCCTGGGAGCAGACACAACATCAGAAATTGAGAAAATATTAACTGACGATTCAACCATGGCCGTTAGACAACCCGATGTGGTCGTTTTGGCTTGTGTCTCAGACTGATTTTGCATGTTCCGCTTCCAATTACAGTTGGTGCGATTGGATATTTAGCAGGCCACATTCATGCGGTTCTTCCATTAACCCTCAAGGCCGGTTCATACTTCAAGCGAATTTGAGGGCGAAGCGAATTCGCTTGGGTAACGGCGAACGTCACACTGAAACAACCATTGTTGACGTCACAACATTCGCTTCGCTTTCGCATTCGCGTGAAGTATAAACCGGCTTTGACCCTGCCAGACGCAGCACAGTGCATCTGTGCTGACAGCTCCACTTTGCTGCACTCTGCACACAAGTCAATGTGACAAAGTATGCAATCTGCTGCGTCTGCCAGGGTTCTTAACAAAATGCCCTGGAGGGTTAGGGTTAAAGGTCAATTTGCCCAGAAGGTGGAAATACTTAGAAAAGAAATCATCAACAAGAAAAAGTGCGTGCCCACTTCACCCTCCACCCTACTGAATTACAGTGAGGAAGGACAGGCCTTGGTTCCTTCTCCCAGACATTGGGGCGGGTAGATTTTGACTAGCCCTGGTGTATGTACACACTGAAATAATATCCTTATTTTTAAAAAATGGATGCTGTTTTGTCGAATAACATGTGTTTTGGCAAGTTTTTGCAGCGCTTTATGCAGGGGTGAAATTTGAGGAAAACAAAAAATCCACAAAACATTCGGAGACATTTGATTTGTATGGCGTTGCTGAAAAATGCATAAAGAAAACTGCACTTTCTACCAAAAGATACGGTTCAAAATTGCAAAAATAGGGTCTTCAGAATTAAGAGGACTGTTTCGTGTCGCAAAGGTCATTTTGGAATGATAAAAACAATTTAAGGACTAAAAAAATCTGCCGGAAATCTGGAAAACGTCTCACCAAAAATCCTGAAATCAAGAAAAATCTGTAGAAATCTCACCCCTGCAAGTTTAATAACACCTGTCAGAATTTTGTCAGGTTTATGCCCATAACCAAAGTCAGGACGATAACGGAGGGACTTGAAACCAGTCTATCATCAGCCTTTACTTCCGCAGGAAGCTCACTAAGGCCCGAAGTCCATTTAGGGCCGGTCTGCAGACCAGTTTAAACCGCGGACGGTATTATAACCCTCCCCAGACGGTACAAGTCCACTTGCTCGTCGGCATTTCAAAGCCATCTTAATGAATAGACTTGCGGTTGAGCTTGGCTGGCCTGCTGCCTGATGGCCATACAGAGTGTTTACAATAGGGAGTTTATTGACTGATGACTGACTGAGTATACGTGTATGTGTAGTGATTACCGAAGTGTGAATACTGTGTGGTCAGATCTGTCCAGTGGCAAACTCTTTGAAACTGAGCAAACGTTTAGGGCCTTTGTTAACCTGTTGAAGATTATTATAAGTTAAAAAGTCGTATCCTCGTTAAGTGATCCCCACAATGTCGCTTCCCAGGTTGTATCGTAAAATTGGGTGTGATCCCTGGCTATACGGCATTCTGGGTTTATGACTTCTTGTCTGCATTTAAAAGGAGTTCACCAGCCCAGGTATTGGACACAATGGACTCCCAAATGGTGACAACCTCCTAGTAGAGGCTCGGACGGTATGCAACCCGGTTTGGGAGGATTAAAATGAACCGGTTTGCGTACCGGGAGAAGGTATACATACCGGCCCTATTTGGACTTGGGGCCTAAATGAGTACTGCCTGTATTTTACCTGTAACGGGAACCTACTGCTAACATCAGGTCCGATTCCTCCCACATACAACTCGGTGTTGAAAGCGATGCTGGAAGTCACTGCGTCCGAAGACACTTTATTATTAACGTAGTCCCGAGTATCGCTTACGAGGATGGCTACAAAATCATTGATGCGGAGGATGGTCACCTGGGTAAAGGGGAGGGGGGGGAAGGTGTCAGAATGAATTGTCATGTTTAAAGTTGCTCAATACTCTTGCTATATTAACAATAGAGCATCAACTAATCAATAAATCTATACCACCCGTTAAATAAAAATATCTTCCCTTAAGGGCTCATAGGACAATATGGCATCTTTGATTTTACATAGTCTGTACAAAATCCGTGTGGGCTCAAGCTTGATCGTCAAAGTGGAGTGTGACTTACATCCTGCCAGACTCCATTGTCATATCGCTCATTAGTGAGTACATCGAAGCCAGTCATGGCACGGCTATCAGTCAAGACGTTGAAGGAGAGCCGACCGTCTGTCATGACCAGGCCTATAAACTGAGAGGGTCTGGTGTTGCTGTTGGCAACATACAGCAGGACACCATTGGAGGAGACAGAGCGGAATGACATCTCGATGGCAAAGCTTATGGGGGGGGGGGGGAAACAAGTGGCAATTTATTACAATTTTTCTGAATACTGTTGATAACAACATTTCTGTTTGCATTTCCGGGCAGTACAGGGATCAGGTGCCTAATTGTTAAAAAGCAGGGGTACCCGGGCACCTGTTAAAGAAGCCAGTCCCAAAAAATGCTGTTCATATTGTTCGTAAAGGTTCGTAAATGTTAATACTACCACATCGGTGCATCAATGCAGCAAGATGCAAGTGTACACAAGTGAGCTCTACAGCTTTACGGTGTGAATTGCAAGCGTCATAAACATTATTCTGTTTTGTTTTTTCCATGTACCCTGGAAGGGCAATCGTATCAAAACACAATCTAGGGATGTTGAACTATTCAAAAATGGCAACTAGAATTTTCCCACCAAAATGGTACCGATAAGTGAAATTTGGGGTCTGGGCCCAGGGACTATTGATTGTAAAGAATGAGTGTCCAAAATCACATCCAGACCCCAGAATCACAATGAGGTTTATCCCCTTAAATCTGGGCGCCGGGGTGCCAGGCCAGCTGGTGCAGCCAAGCGAAACGGACACAACAGGCTTGTGCATCCAAGCGTAATGTACACAATAATCCCAAAAAGGATTGAAAATGCAGGGAATGCAGCTACAAGCGTCAACCAGCCAGGTGGTCATTTTCAATCCGCGCCTAAAGACACCATCCGGGCTCAATGGGTTAAGTGGTTGTACCCAGATGTCAAGTTTATCAAGGTGGGACGATAGTTAATTTACAGACTTAACCCATTCTGCCTGGCTGTTATTAATGGGCTGTTGGTATGCCAATACAGGCTTGTGCAGGATTGAATATGTGCAGGAATGCACATATAGACAACAACCAGCCAGGTGGTCTTTTTCAAACCGCGGCTATGGGTCAAGAAGTGATTTTGAATAGAGTAGGGATGTGATTTTTGGACGACCCATCGTTAAAAATCAAATCACCCAAATCTCTCCGTTAATTTTGAATAGAAAATCACATCTGATGAGTTCACAGTGCGATAGCTACAGAGTACCGAAGTGATGACGTATTTCAGGTTCAGGGACACAATTATTATATGTAAAGACCAGAGATGTAGTCGAGTCCATCACAAGTCCTTGCAAGTCCATCACAATCCCTCCAGTCCTAATCCCGATCACAAGCTATTGAAATGAGCTTTGTGACAAAGGCATTCCTTTATCATTGTTCATCCAGTTACTTGTGACCGGCTTTATGAAAGGACTTGCGAAAGGACTTGCGAAAGGACTTGCGAAAGGACTTGCGAAAGGACTTGCGAAAGGACTTGCGAAAGGACTTACAGGGACTCGACTACAACTCTGGTAAAGACATTAGCGCATGAACCAGAACAGCAGCAAATGACATAACACATCGGTACTCTTTACAAGGTCCAGTGGTTAAAACAAACATGTCCAAGGCTATACAAAGAAAGCACTCCGCATTTGACATACCGAATACATCTAATGCTTGTATGTCCACATAACTGACAAAAAGAGGTTCAGCAAAATTCCTTCCGACTTACCTGTTTAAGAACAGAGCCGCCTGTGCAGGCCTAAGCCGGTAGGCCTGATAACTATCCCCCGTGGTGCCAAACCTAAACACCCCAGGGTAGGGGAAGACCAAGGTAGGGTCACGGCACGTAGCAGGGGCAGGGGTACCGGTGGGGACGGGCACAGTGGGGTAGGGGAGCGGGGGAAGCTCCGCCACAGGTGGGGGGACTCCGGAGAGATCTAGCCCGCGGTGGTCCACGACTAAGGAGGCATCATTGAAGTTCACCAATCTAGATTTGTACGGAGAGGATTTATAACGAAAATTGGAATCATGTGTAGTAGGCCATTCAATGGCCGCCTCCGGATAAAAGTGGCATGATTCTGTAAACAAGTTACCGGTAGCCAAATTGAGAATTTTCAATTTTTCACACTATTTTCCGAAAAATAAAACAAACCACTTTACAGATTAGTAAACAGGAAGCCAAAACTTGATGATTTTTTCCCCCCGACTTAAAAATAGATTTTAATGGTACCCTTTAATTTGTTCATCCATATTTTCCCGTTTCTGCCCAGGTGTACTGTGGTTCTGAAAACGTTTATTCAAATGGTTGAAGTCGGATATTACTGACCAAATCTTGGAAATATGAAGGTACTAGTCAATTATGAAAAGTCCTCAGGGCTTAAATGTTTCATATAGCTACAGAAAAAAAAATACTGTGAAAACAGTGAACCAGAAAATCACACATCACAGTATTTCACAATCATTTTTAATTGGTGTTTGGACAAGTTTAAAGAGCAACTCCAACGATTCTCAACTTTTCTTAGCTTTCGATTTAATTGAGAAGAACTATGTCTTTGACACCGGTTTATAAGTTTAAAAATGCATTTTTGTTGCCTTTCTTTCCGCGAGTCTATCCCAGTTTCGTGAAAATGAGCGTGACGTCAAAGCTCATTTACATCTAATGAATATTCATTTTTGACGTATTACCGGTGAGCATGCAACAACGCGTACACATGCACATAACATCAAGTGCGGCTTTCTCCGGTGCTACATGTTTTTTTCATTTCTTAACAGCGCCGGCAGCGGCCAATTTGTGGAAATTTTTTAATAAACTCAAAAGAAAATGGTAATAATTTCTCGCAAAATAACACAACATTGAGACGCAAAACAAACATGATTTTGTAATGAATAAGTAATTTATTATGTATTGGAACACAATAACATTTCATTCTAACACTTTTGAAAACCTTGTGAAAGTGAACAAAGAAACTGGCAGGAGCGGGATTCGAAACTGCGACCTCCAGAACACCGTACCGGCGCTCTACCAACTAAGCTATCTTGCTTTTGAAAACCGTTGGAGTTGCTCTTTAATGTTTGGTGGTCCAATATTTTTATCCACAGATGTATCATTGTTTTGTACATTTGGTTTGCATAAAAACATCATTGAAATCTGACAACTGAAGGGTTAACTTACAGTGTGTTGATCATGAAATCCTTCAAATCGCCACTCAGAGACTGACGGACCGGGAACTCCCCACCAATTAGTATGGGTGTGTTGCTCGGGACTCCGCCCACATATAGGTAGCTACTGATGCCTAGTATGTCTATGCCTTCAGTTGTTAGGTGACGCATGCTGTATATAGTCGGCAGGTTGTTTACCTTCAGAGAAGCACTGTCAAGTGACAAATTCAAATTAACACTGAAATCAAAATCAGAATCCGTTAACCCTAACCCCTTGGGTAACTTAATACTAGAAAGTATCCTGAATCCGCCAAAATCCACCTATTTTGTCATGCACAAAAAGTTGGTTTTAGTGACTGCTCAATATGGAGGTATCCTGAATTCATCAAAATCCTGCAGTAACGCTACATGCAGGCTCACAATCCTCAATCCATCAAAATACCCCAGTTTTCAATATGGAGGTATCCTGAATCTGCCGAAATCCTACAAAACAGGGGTATGGCTTTTGATGGATTCAGGTAGGTTAAGGTTAACCTAGGGTGTGTGGAAAATCGTATTAAAATTGGAGGATTCAGAACTGTTAGGGTTAAGGATCAGAATTAAAAACAGAATCCATTAGTGATCAGAATCAAAATCAGAATCCATTAGTGATCAGAATCAAAATCAGAATCCATTAGTGATCAGAATCAAAATCAGAATCCATGAAGAATCAGAATCAAAATGAGAGCTCAACAAGATTTGGACACACACAAAATCAGAATCTGAAAAACGATAAAATTAACATAGAACTAAAACTCAATATCAGAGCAGAAAAAACAACTAGGTTTAAAATCAAAATCATCAATGACAGAAACAGAATGTAACCAAACCATAATCAAAATCAGAATTAAATCCAGTCATATTCACTTCAATTAGCATAATAAGCCAGCTCGGTATTTCAACTGCGCATGTGCACAATGACATTTTATCCCGAATGACCCGCATGGACTAACGCGTGCGTGTGAATGCAAAAGGTGGTCGCACAACGCGCACGTGTGAAATTCAATCAGAATGGGCGTTTGCGTAACATGGCGTGACATTATGTCAGCAATTTAATCCTGAATAACCTTTGACCTTTGAGATACCGAAAATACAGTGTGCGCACCCCCAAGCGGATGCACCAGAGAGGCTATTTTCAAACTGTGCAGTTGACAAGAGAATTATAGCACCTCGTTGATCCAAGGTATTTTACAGAATACAACAGGATTGAGAAAAAAAAACATTTGGAAGCCTAGTATTATAAAAGTATAAGCAATAAACACCTGGTGAAAATGTCAAACTACTGCAAAGTTCTCGCGTATCATACTACCAGTAGACTGCTTCAGGCAAAATGACACACTCTTTAGACGAACGCGACATTTTCAAATGCACAGAGCAAAAAACGGCCTCTTCCTGACAACCTTTTGGTAGCGCACTGTATTGAAAATCGCCTGAACTCAAATGACAAAGCTATGAATGCTACAACATAATTATTATTGTGACTGACCTCTTCAACCACTAGTACTTTGGTTCAGAATGATCTCCAAATTTGAATACTAATGTAGTGCTCACGTAGCACTTCATACAAATGTCTCCAAGCGCTTCGCAATTGTTACCCCTGTTCATCAGGCCACGAGATCAGTTTCATGCGGCAGTTTGAGATTTACCCTCTCTAATATTCAATTTATACTCCTGGGTTGCAAAAGGCAATTAACGTAAAGTGCCTTGACACCATAACCATGTACTTACGAAAGTCCTGTAAACTGCACGATTACATCTTGCCACTGTCCTGTGTTTAATCGCAAGCCAACTGTTTGAAGTGGTTCTGACAAGCCCTCCCCGATGTTATACTGGACGAATACATTGCCATGGTAGAGAGCAATGTAAAACAGCTTGTTCTGCAGGACGAACATAGTTTGACATTGATTAGTTGACCTTTAACCCCAGGCATTCTTGGCAGGGACCTTTCTGAATCTTCCAAAAATGCACCACTGTGTAGTATCCTTATGGCACATTCTGTGTACTTTAACTTTCAAGGGACTTCAAGTCCCATGTTTAACCCTTTTACACACACACACACACACACACACAGTCATGTAAACGGGTGCAATCGTGGACCTCCCATTGTTCCTCTTTTGTTTATACTCTAACTTTTTCGGAAGGCCTCCCATTGGTTTTGTACACGATTTTCAATTGTGGACGTTCGGTCAAACGTGGACCCTTTGTCTGCGCCCGAATTCTTTTGTCCTAGGTCCACGATTGCCGGTATATACGTATTCACACTATTCAATAAGGGCCTGAAGCATCTATATGGAGATGGGCCAAAGTAACAGATTCTGCATACGGTATGTTTAAAGGTAAAATAAATTTACAAACATCTGAAAACAAAACTACCAAATTATTATGAAATACCTTACTTGACTGTAAGTCAATAATAGCCTCAAGCATCCTGTGTAAATCATGGCACCTGGTGTGCTATCATTTTCAAGAAAAGTGGAATTTTTGTATCAATTTCCAGCGATGGTCGGCTGACCATCGCTGGAAATAGTCCAGTTCCCCGACCTGAGAATTTCTTAACTTCTGTAAATTGCTCAGTTTTGTCTGACTTCAATAACATCATTTTTATCCTCCTCTCTGTTTTCCCAGCATCCATGCACACAAAACTTTAAACAGGTGTTACAGTATTTGCTATAAAATACTAACCCCCAAATCCATTCGTTTCTGAAAACTACATCAAAACCAAAACCAAAACCAAACGACCACAAAGTTTCATGAGTGACTTACAAAGCTGAGTGTACCGTAGCTGTAGGCTAGAATACCGTGGGGTTCGGATGTCTTGAAGGAGAAGCTGATGGACCGAGTTTGAGCCAGCTGGGCGGGTAGCTGAAACCTGGCAAAGGCAAATGCCCCAGTCAAACCGACTCCAGCTGCCACCTATTAATGATACAGGAATACAAACAAATATTTGAACGCTTGGCATATTTTAGGTACTTTAGGCCCGAATTTCATTTAGGGCCGGTCTGCATACTGGCTCCCGGTATCAGACCAGTTTAAACCGCGGACGGTATTGTACCCCTCCCCGGACGTTACAAGTCGCCTTGCTCGTCAAAGCCATCTAAATGAATAGACTTGCGGTTGAGCTTGGCTAGCCTGCTGCCTGATGGCCCTGCAGAGTGTTTACAATAGGGATTTTATTGACTGATGACTGACTGAGTATACTCGTATGTGTAGTGATTACCGAAGTGTGAATACTGGGTGGTCAGATCTGTCCAGCGGCAAACTCTTTGAAACTGATCAAACGTTTAGGGCCTTTAACCCGTGGAAGATTATTATCGGATTAAAGTCACCCCATTGTCTGCATTTAAAAGGAGTTCACCAGCCCAGGAATTGGACACAATGGACTCTTAAACAGGGCCAGCCTTCCAGTAGAGGCTTGGACGGTATCCAACCCGGTTTGTGAGGATTAAAATGAACCGGTTTGCGTACCGGGAGACGGTATACATATCGGCCCTATTTGGACTTAGTTGTTTGTGATGAAATGGCAATCAATATACCAATGTACATTCAAATGAAACCCTCTGGAATGAACTTCAAGAAGACTTGTAACAGCATTAGTGCAGAAACTCTCGGAAAATATATAGACACTATGCCTGAAAGATGTGCCGCAGTGATTCCTGCCAAGGGTGGACACACCAAATATTAGAGTAAAGTTTGATAAAAAATATGGTAGGACTGGCAGATACTAATGCGAGCTACATGTATGCTCACAACAATTACCTTTTCTATTTAATACAGGTGCAAAATGTAAACCAGGCATTGTAAGGCATTAAATGTCAATTTCTTCAGATATGTCAAGTGTTCAGATAATTTTGCACACCACTGTAAGAAAGAAGGAAATCAACGGCCTTTGAAACACACTTTGCTGTTGTGTTAACTGCACCATCTTCACATCTGAAGTGCCTACCCAGCTGACTTACAAATTTGGGGAAGATATTGAAGAGATTACATAATATCAGTACAGTGACATGGTCAATGTCAGCCCCTCCATGGTAACAAATGTAGGGCTGTCCCAAATGTACCGAATATTCGAATACCTTTTTGCCGGTTCGAATATTCGATAAAAATAATATGCAAGTACAGATACCACTCTGATGCTATTTTAATAGAAAAGTTAGGTCACGTAAGCAGTGTCAAATGCCTCATTTTTGTGGACGTTAACTTTTTGTGAATGGAGGTTTATTGTTCCCGTCCGTAAAAACCCTTGACACATATAAAATAATTACTGCAAAAAATGCAGGCTGGAGTTTGGTTTCTTGTTATCAGAATGTTATTCCATAATACGTACCCGTAATGATCCGGATACAACAGGCGCATATAATAGAAAGGTCAATCGGGCAGTCCACAATATTAATTGCCGCACGTAAAACACTGGCATGCTTTGCGTGCAACTTTTTACCGGCGCGGCAAACAGTTGCAGCTGTTGCATACAAAACTTGATCGGCGAGTATCGAATATTCGGTCAAACCCAGTTTCGAATAATCAAATACTAAATTATTCGAAAATGAACAGCCCTAAACAAATGTTGTCCATTTCGCTTTCTTCACAGTGATGCCCTAGCTCAATGGCACAAAACAGAATGTGTCCAAAACAGCATTTGCACCTGTCTAGGTCTATAAAGTGCTCATTATGTCATAATGCCTGATTGAATTACATCACATAAGGTGTCATATGAAAGCTGACATTTTAACCTTTCTGCTACATATATATTAGTTTTATGGTCAATCCCCAACAAATCCCAACAAATGATTTATTTCTAGGTTTTCAGTTTATTTGGGGACACACTGTAGATCGCAAATGTAACGTGGAAACCAATCACTCATCATTACTCGCGGAACTTACCTTGGTTCGGCAGCCATTAAACGAGACACCCTGAAATGAAACGGCTGTTGTGTTCGTCAATGGCCTACTGATCAGCTGCTCTGAAGTCAAATCGGACAACTGCACATTTCTCATGCATCCGGCGAAGCGTAGATTGGTGGGACCCCGTCTGCAACACAAAGAAATCAAATCACGTAATAAACTCTGGGGAAATTCTGCCTTCTGATGTATTGTCGCACTCTTGTACGTTTGGACGGATATTCATAAATGCAAATATAAACTTGACACAAACAAAAGGTTGCGATACTCAGATTTGTACTCACACTCATTTTTTGAGTCCTTTCTCTTTTCTTTTACAAAGTAGTCAACAATAAACCGAAGGGTTGAAGAACTCAAATTTGCACTCGTATTCGTGGATCAATATTTGATTATTTTAACCCTTTCCTTACCACAGTTTATTGGCTCATCTTCCCCCAGTACCACATTCTTTGTTCAGTCAAGCATAAAACCACTTACTGCAGAAAAAGCAGCTGACTGCTTGTTAAATGGTTGTATTTTCAACCAAAGATTTCACCCTCAAGTAAAGTTTGTTCCATGAAAGTTTCTCTTTCATATGGTGTAAAAATGAAAGTCATAACTGCTAAGATAGCAAAGTTACGGCTGTTTTCTCTTCTGGCCCGCTTTATCAAACAGGAAAGTTGTTTGTCACATGAACAAATGGTACTCCATACACATAACTGTACAAGCAAACTTTGGATGCAGTTTTCTCAAAATATTGTGATATATGAATTTGATAGCACCATTGGAAAGACCCAAACAAGCTCTTTCCGTTAATATAAAGATCATGTATGGACAGCGAAAAACACAAGCACTACAGGTTGTTGAAACATGGTGAATATATTGGTTGTTTGGATACTCTGGTGTGTGATTTCCTTGTCGAGTAAACTTGACATAGGTAAGGAAAGTCGTCTCTTGATATAAAGAACACTTTGAAAACAAAATACTCTTACGAAGAGAAAAGTATGAAGTTATTACTTTAAATCTTTGTATTATTTTGTTTCTGCAGTCCACTTATAACAAAATCATGCTGTCTAAAATTAACCCTCCCTCTCTCAGGGCTAAAATATGTATATAAAATATATAAAATATACATCAAAACCTATCAAGTGACAGGTTGAAACACACACAAGCTGTGAGAGTTGGTGAGTAGATTTTGTGATAGGCTGTAATAGTTATAACTGTAGGAGGGTTAACCCCTTGCGTACAGATGACGCCTGTGGGCGCAAAAAAAAACAGTGTCACCAGGCCGGATGACGCCACTGGCCGCTGTTTGTGCAGTTTCAATCCATTGTTGGATTATTGTTTATGATACGCTTGACTGCACAAACACATTGTAGCGGTTCAATTTGGCTGCCAGAACCGCCGCGACACCCCGACGTCTCCCGTAAAATACCGTGCCCAAGGGGTTAATAAACAAAAGAGAATTAAAGCACAAGGAACAATTCTCAATTTTTTTAAATCAAGGTGGCATAGGAACTTTATCAGAGCGTTAATAACTATTATCAGGAATGAGCCAACATACGAAGGGTTTCTTTTCCAAAATGCAATACTGGCTCAGTCATGGCATTTTCGCATTCGGGGAATAAAGTCTTCCATTGCGAATATGTGGCGTCCGCAAGGGAAAACGGACATAAGTCGCATGGCCTAAAATTGTGTCAACTACGTATTATTTTCCATTCACAATGCTGAATTTACGGCTCTATTCGAAAACCAAAATATCGTATAACAGTCATTTTTCACCATTACAAAGCTTACATTTCATATTTAGAGAGTGAAAATCCGCAATCGCGGAATCACGGACGGAATCGCGGAATCAAGTGTCAAAAACGGAATTGAAAATTTTGAATGGAAAAAAAAAAAAAACGCATTTCAAAATAAGATTGAATGAGAATCATATTAAATTGAATTAAGTATTATAAAAATGTACTGATAAGCTTTTTTAAATAACAGAAGAATCACGTTAAAATGACGAAGCAGCATACCGTTAATCACGCAATGTAAATTTCAGCCGATGTACACAACATGTACATGGACAGTGTACACTTAGGCCTACCACGCATACAGTGATTCATTTAGAATTTGGGCTAGTCACGCACTTGGGGCCTGACCCGATTTCATCCGATTCCGCTGGTATACTGCGGCAGAACGAATACCTTGATGTGGGAACAGGCACAATGAACCAGCGGTCGGATTCGTGGCCCAAATCATGCCAAGCCGACAGAGAGTGAAACCTCCTGTTACTGGATGTGATTTGCGTGCGCGTGTGTGCACATATGCTACTCCTGTGAACATTTCACGCTGCAAAGATTTTATTTCATCTCTCTAATGCCCGCTGTGCTCGTCAAAATTGAAAACTGCCCGTCCAAAATCATTCAGAATCAGTCGTATTGTCAGGTTTATAACGTTGGGTTCTTTATTTACTGTTCACTTCTGGAAATGTCTTTTTGGGAGGGACGTAATGATTGGGCGACTTCATAAGACAACTCATAGGCCCCTATTCATGTAGCCTCGAGCCTAATCGGGATGCTTTCAGGTTACTGATTTTACCAATTTTTAATACGTACATGTACCGTTTACTTATCGGGGAGGTAATTCTATTCAAAAGGCTTCAAATTCCAGAAAAACGGGAAAAAAAACGGAATTTACAAAATTGCAGAACGGAAAATGCAAACATTTTCGAATGGATTTTCACTGTCTCTACATATTTTATTATAGAATGGAAATCTCAATATTCAAAATTTCCAACTTATGTCCGATTTTGCTTGCTGGTGCCACATATTCTGTCCTTCATACAGTGTTAACCTCTACAGTCACACGCAGTACGACAGGAAGGCGGTTTTGCAACCCCCCTCCTCTCGTGAATTTATATCGACTCCTCGGAATACACCTTACATGATATCAGAGGCAAGCGATGGGTCCGGGGAGCCCAGGAATAGCTTGAAAGCATAGCGTAGATTGGTGAACCACAATGGGGCTATGGTGGGCTGTACGAAACTCTCCAGGATAACGTCGGTCTGGTTGGCATAAGCAATCTCCATGCGGTAGTGGGAGGTGTTGTAAGCGACATTCACCTTCAGAAAAAATAAGACCAATGGAATACGATCATGATTTTGTTTTGTTTTGTCTACGGTTAAAGTCTGAAGAAACACTCAGGGAAAAAAGAAAACAGCAAAGTTAGTCTCTGAATTTAAAGGAAAACCACGTAAATTAAGGGAAAACCTTCCACTGTACTGCAAGGACTGCAAACGCATTTCTCATGTTTGCACTCCCCCCCCCCAAAAAAAACAACCTAAACATTGACCAATCAAAGACAATATGATGTGAAGAAGAAACGAAAGCAAAACAAACACAATTTCATATTACAGCTCCTTTGACAGCATATAGCTACAGTGATGTGCACAAATATTTGAACACTTTTGGCATATATTTTAGGTACTTTAGTTGTTTGTGATGAAATGGCAATCAATATACCAATGTACATTCAAATGAAACCCTCTGGAATGAACTTCAGAAGACTTGGAACGGCATTAGTGTAGAAACTCTCAGGAAATATATAGACACTATGCCCGAAAGATGTGCCGCAGTGATTGCTTCCAAGGGTGGACAAACCAAATATTAGAGTAAAGTTTAATAAAAAAAGATGGTAGGACTGGCAGATACTGATGTGAGCTACATGTATGCTTACAACAATTACCTTTTCTATTGAATACAGGTGAAAAAATGTAAACCAGGCATTGTAAGGCATTAAATATCAATTTCTTCAGATATGTCAAGTGTTCGAATAATTTTGCACACCACTGTACACACAGGGTTAATTAAAAAAAAACTGAAACCGAGAAATAAATCAGTATTCCTGATTTGTTGGGATTGATCATAAAACTAATATATATGTTCCAGAAATATGTGCAGGAAATTGAAAGAGAGATTACATAATATCAGATAAAATGACGCTGTCAATTTCAGCCCTTCCATGGTAACAAATGTTGTCCATTTCCCTTTCTTCACAGCGATGCCCTAGCTCAATGACGCAAAACTGAAAGTGTCTAAAAACAGCATTTGCGCCTGTCTAATAGTAAAGTGCTCATGATGTCATAATGCCTGACTGGATTACATCACATAAGGTGTCACATGAAAGCTGACATTTTAACCCTTCCGATGTATATTAGTTTTATGATCAATCTCAACAAATCAGGAATACTGATTTATTTCTCTCTTTTTTTTTTTTTAATTCACCCTGTAAATTCAGGTCTTGCATTATTTGTTTTGAATGACGAGCCTCATAGGCAATTTTACCATACATTTCACGAGCCTACTATACAAGTTTTGGTAAGTACAAGAAAAAGGGCAAATAAGAACAACACTAAATCCTGCTCCTGCCCGTTTTCTTTGTTCACTTTTTAAAAAATTGTTTCAACGATAGAAAATAAAAGCCTAACAGTGAAGGTTGTCAAATTAATACTCACAGGTATGTTTTTTTAATACAGGTGTTTTATACCATATCTTCAATAATCTTCTACCGAGTTCACATTTTTCCTAAAGCCCTGTCCGCACTGGCCTTTTTTGGGTAAAACTTACCAAGACGATGGGTACTTTTCCCATTTTAGGTCCAGTGCGGACAGCCGAGGACGTTTTCCTCTCAGTTACTTTTCCTGAGTCCAGCGGTTACTTCTACCGGGCAACTGCTGCCCAGGAAAACTGACCAGGTAACTTTTCCGGAGACAATAAGTCTAGTGCGGACAGTGCGAGTCGGTAAAAGCGGCTCAGAAAAAGCGTACATCCGGCCCGAGCGCAAGGTCATGCTTCACAGGGAAACCATGCATGCGCTTTGCATTGTTTCACCGCGGTGTAGTACATATGTGGCAAGTTTCCAAATTCCAGTGCGTTGTTCCTCTTTTGGTCGCAATCATGGCAGATTTTATTATTGATACAGTCGGAAGTTTGATTGGTGCTAAAGACGTAGGCCTACGTGTACACATCGGCCGGAAAAATGAAAAGGCACACTCAATTTGGGTCAATCGCGTCAATGTAGAAAGGTCACGGAAAGCACCCTCATGAGTCGTTATATTGACAGCTCGGTTACTTCTACCACGGTCTCGGTAAAATTTTCCCATGTCGAAAGTCCAAGTGCGGACAGTGGTTACATTTGACCATTTCTCATTTTACCATCGTCTCGGTAAAACCTTCAAAAAAAAAAGTCCAGTGCGGACACGACTTTTGTAAAAAGTACTGAATGGCCTAAGAATGACAGAAAGACAGAGCATTTCATATAATAATAATAATAATAATAAAAGTTTTATATAGCGCTAAATTCGTGAAAAACAAGCTCTAAGGCGCTTTACATAAACAAATTTAGAAAGGAATTACAATAAAAAATGCCATTTAAACTATTAAAAAACATTTAAACCTACGTTAAAATCCATTTAGAAACATCCAAAAACACATCCTACCCAGTCTCCCTAGAGAAAGTTAAAAACCAAAAGAAAAAACAATGAAACCCCACTTTAAAAATACTCAGCTTCAAATAAATAAGTCTTAAGAGATCTATGGAATTTATCAAGTATATTAATATACCTTGAACCTGCGTCATTGTTTTCCCACACAAGACTTACCCTGTACCATCTTGCATCGTTGTACGTCTCGCGGCTTCTCAGGATGTACCGAGTATTCCCGGCCGTGTTCATCTCAAACATGACACTCCCAGAGTGTACGAAGACACCGATGTATGAGATGAGATCCGGCCGCGTGACTATCATCAGGACAGATTCCGGCAGGGAGGTCTGAAAGTCCAGGGAGATGGACGCACCCTGGTACACGTCAAATTGGTTGTTGGGAAGCTGGAATGACATACAGGATGACAGACACAATCTCAATATTTAAAATTTAGAATTTTCAAAGTGAGCAAAGAAAACTGGCAGGAGCAGGATTTGAACCTGCGACCTCCGGAATACCGTACCGGCGCTCTACCAACTGAGCTATCTTGCCCTATGTTGACAGTCTCCCAAATTGTCAGCGTCTCTGTTCGGAGGTTGGGGAGGGGGGCACTAGTCAGAATTCATCAACCCATAATGACATACAGCCAGGGATCAGGCCACAATTTTACGATACAACCTGGGAAGCGACATTGTGGGGATCACTCATTGAGGATACGACTTTTCGTCAAACAACCAACCAACAGGGGAAACTGACTAAGTAACATAGAATGAATTTCCAAAGTGAACAAAGAAAACTGGCAGGAGCGGGATTTGAACCTGCGACCTCCGGAATACCATACCGGTGCTCTACCAACTGATCTATCTTTCCCTATGTTATACATTTGATAAATCTGTAACATCTGATGACCGATAGAATCTCAATATTTAAAATATATAATTTTCAAAGTGAACACAAATTTAATTATCAATTTTCTGAACTTACCATTTGAAAACTTATAACTTCATCAATGCCGGTGTCTTTGTTTTGAAATTACCCCCAAGGGTGCATGCAAAATCAGTTAAAAATTTAAGGATTTATGACTGTTAGGGTTAATGGTTATTTTGATAATAAGGGAAGGCATCCCCATTCATAAAGCAGGTGGTATTTTGAGGTAAAAAAAAATTTGTTCTGCTTCCGGTTACCCTACAAACCCTATATTAATGGCCCCGACCCTAACTTTAATAAATGTTGTAAAGACTACCTTTAAACCTTGACTACACGTAGACAACTACATATGATCAGCACAAAAAAAGCTCCCCCCCCCCCTAAAAAAATTTTTTTTTTAAAGAAATTGCCCTACATACCTACCTACCCTATTTTTAAATGCCATGTAATCGGAAGCTGAACCATTTTTTTGGTTGGCCTAATTAGTTCGAGAAATGCATTGTCTAAGAAATAAGAGGTAAATCCTAAAAAAATATTCTCAGGAAACCCTATACAAAGCAGGAACTGAAGCACGACTCACACATCCCCGAGGGATAAGAACCTAGGTCGGATATGCAGAAGATGACGGAAAGCCAACTGATTTCAATGGGCAAAGCATATCAATTTGTTTGGGGCCAAAACCGCTCCTATTTTTTTTACTCGATTTTGCGCGTGCCACGATTGTAACAAAAATGTAATACAGTTGTGCGTACGCGCACGCAGGCTGTGTGTGTGGAAAGGATAGGAAAAAACCCCAGTGCAGTCTGTATGCGGCCCGCGTGACTCAACTAGCAGCACGCATAAACAATAGCTTGAATGCTCGCGTAAGCGGGATTATGATTGGTGATCATCTTCTTTAACCCTAAAAGTACGGTTCTTAACAAGGTCCACACAGAATAGTTTCTATATTATTACTTAGACCAGAATATCCCTTAACACAACTTTTTTAAGAATGTCATACGGTGATGCCGTTTTTTATTTACGGTGAGTTGAAACGTTGGTCTACTGAAAACCATGATTTTACACACAAAATGCTGATAAATTGTGCTAAAACTACAAATTTTTTACCTTAAAAGTATGGGCCTCCTTTTCACTCAAAATTCAATATTTTATATCAGTTTGATGTAGAATTATGTTTTCTTCCTCATATTCTTTTAAGATATCAGACTGTCGTTCCTCTTTTCAATGGTGTACAAAAAGAGTACAATGAGGCGCAGTTTTTGATGACATTTCCCGTAGCGGAAAAACCAGTGACTGGGTGAACGCTTGAAAAGGAGCGCTAACAAAATTGATTTGAACCGGGTTCACCAGGCATACCTGGAAGTAGCCGAAACCACTGAAACTTGCTCCTGGTGAGATGTCAGGTTCAGGGGTAACAGGTTCGAATGCCCCCTGGCAGCACAGTGTGGATCCCTCTTGGGATGCTGGACGCCAGAGGTTCAGCTCCTGACCGTCAAAGATGACGTCGGAGATGCAACCTTCAAAGCCGCGGCTCCTCACCTTGGTGGTCTGTACAAGAAGAGATAAATCAAAGGAATCACGCAATTGACCTATCGCCGTTTACGAGTTAAAGGTACACACCAGCCTCAAATAATCAATTCAGAATCATGGATTATACTATTTAAAAGGTTGTTGTGAAAAAAAATTACCAAATTGTCTTTTCATTAACGAGAAATGGTAAAAAAACCGAAATAGGTCACGGTTAATGTATATGCTTTTCCAGCATTGATAGATTTATGCGGCAGCTGTGCTGGGTCTTCGCCCCGCCGGCCGCGGGGGATATGCCGCGCTGGCCCCACGCCGTGTCTCGTGAAACATGGGTCCGTCGCCCGGTCTTTGGGAAAAGTGTTACGACTTTCGCCAAAATTTCGCCAAATTGAAGTATAATCAACAATTAAACAATAGGTACAGTTTGGAAAAATAGTCATGATTATTATGGTTAAATTAAACTGGAATTTGGTTCAGTTATTGAAAGGTTTTACGGCTGGAAGTAAAACTAGCCCTAATAAATCACGCGAGTTTCGTGAACCAAAATTTGGTGCAAGAAAGTCACGTGACTAACGTTTTTTTTTTAAATACACGAAAACAGGAACATTTCAAGTTGTCGCCACTTGGACCTTTATATTCTAATTAAGAAAACCCTTCCAGTCATGGTGAAATCTTATTTAGCGCCTAAAATCGCCCAGGAGGCCGGTGTGTACCTTTAACCACGCCCCTTAGACAACCCTATGGGAATTTTGTGTGATAATTTTTGTTTGTCTCAGATTTTGCGAGTTCCACGTGGAATTATAATTGATGTGATTGGACAATAATTCACAAGCTGCGTTGACGCGATTCTACCGCGATAGGTCAATAGGATAGGACAGACAAGGCAAATGTGGCCCTCTCAATAGAGAGCAGTCTCTCATCGTAAAAATCAATTTCGATATTTATATACCATTGGAAAGAACAAATCATAAGCTTTAAAATGATGAAAGAATTATTAAAATCGGAGCAGTATTACAAAAGTTATGATAATTTTTGTTTTATTAGATGATCCAGCACTAGAAATCAAGTGATAAAGTTTGCCCTTCATTTCCGCACCGCTGATATAGGGCTCACGATTCGGGGGTAGCCTTGGTATCTCCTAAAAGTGTCTCTCATTGGTTTATTTGTGGAAACATCGGTCAGCTTGGCCAATCAATGAAGAGTTTAGATCACAAGCTTTAAATTGATACCTAGTTTGTTATGATTACATTCAAAATGGCGATGTACACGAATAAAAAAATAACAAATCTCATGAAGAAAACTAAAACAAATCTGGTGATTATCAGTGAGTTACACCTTACCAAAATCTCTTTCTAAAACATTTTATTGTACTAAAATAAAAACAAACGAAAACACAATATGATTTTGTTTTACATAAACTTGCATTTTAAGCAATGAAACGGAAATCGAAAATTTCGACCCTCGATGGATTTTTGCCTGTAGTTCAAAACGGAGGAATGCTATTTTCATAATAGGGCTGTTCATTTTTGAATAATTTAGTATTCAATTATTCAAAACTGGGTTTGACCAAATATTCAAATGGTCGATACTCGCCGATCAAGTTTTTCAGGCGTCAGCTGCTGCATGACGTGCCAGTAAAAAGTTGCACGCAAAGCACGCCGGTGCTTTACATACGGCGATCGATATTATGGACCGCCCAATTTGTTTGCATGGGCCTGTTGTATCAGGAATATTACAGGTATGTATAACGTTCTGATAGCCAGAAACCATACTCTAACCTGCATTTTTGCAGTAAGTGTCAAGGGTCTTACGGAAAAGTTACCGTTGACAAAAATGTGGCAACTGACCCTGCTAAGCGCCGTAATGTTTCTATTAAAATAGCATCACAGAGTTGTATTTGTACGTGCATATATTTTTTTCGAATATTTAAACCGGCAAAAAGTTACTCGAATACAGCCCTATTTCATAACAAGGCATGCATGCATGAAAATCAATCCTTATTACAATAATTTAGTGGGCTGGTTTTCAGCATTTGAGCAACATCACAATTGGACAAAAATCATCAATAACAAACATTTTCCTTATATAACGTTGGTACTGAACAAGTTTCTGCTAATTTTGTCAGAAATGGTTGAAATGATGCTGCTTTGTCAAACAGCAACTTATGTCTGCCTCTGTGTCATAAATCCTGGTTTTCAAGCAGACCAAGGTGAAAAAGTAGGAAAATACCAGGTTCAAAATTTTCCAAAAACAGGACAAAAGTAGGACTTGTGGACAAATTCAGTATAAAAGGAGGACTTTAGCGGGCTTTCAGGAGCAGTGTTCGTTGATAATCACCCCAGTCTACAGCATCACAAGCCTCACTGGACATGTTCTGTACTCACAACACTTGTGCTCCATCCTCAACTCCTGCACTCAATCCGTTACGTGCATGATTTTCATATGACAGTGTGTAACATTTATGAAAAATATTCAATGAGATTTCATTTTCCGAAGGGTCTGGGACAAAAAAGTTGGAAACAGTAGGAATTTCAAGGAAAAAGTAGGAAAAGTAGGAGCAAGGTAAAAAAATCTGGAAAAAAGTAGGAATACTTAAAAGCCTGTACCTCATACAAACTCGGGATGCCTCCAATGTATAACGACGTCTTGTTGGGTGGCAAGGAGAAGAATTTGTCATAGGTGAAGGTGCTCCGGTTGTAGGAAGCAGACGCTCCACCCGTACTTAACTTGACTACCGAGAGATGCCCCTCGTTGGCATACCTGATGAGGGACAAAGAAAGATCCAGCATGTTTTACAGAGAGTTGGGGTTTAATATACCTTTATTAATTTAACCCTAACCCTGGATCCAACTATATGATATTTCCGTTGGCCCCTGTTGGATTGAGCAGCTAACTCATAGTATGGACAGTTGGACCATGTTACGTCCTGTTGGATTCAGCAGGCAACAGAAAAATAAGACACAGTTGGATTCTGTTGGATTTAGCAGGCAAGTCATTTTATATTTGTAGGTACCCAGCAACTTGGCATTTTGGACTCTATTGGACTGCGTTGGATTGAGCGGGAAACTCATATGAGTCACCGTTGGACTTTGTTGGATTTAGCAGGGTTGTCCTGGGGAACTATTAGCAGGGCTGTAGTTGAGTCCATCACAAGTCCCTGCAAGTCCCTGCAAGTTCCTGCAAGTCCCTGCAAGTCCCTGCAAGTCCCTGCAAGTCCATCACAAGCACTCCAGTCCTAATCCCAATCACAAGCTATTCAAATGAGCTTTGACAAAGGCATTGCTTTGTCATTGTTCATCCAGTTACTTGTGACCGGCTTTATTAAAAAAAGGACTTCGGACTGGACTTGCGAAAGGACTTGTGAAAGGACTTGCAGGGACTCGACTACAGCTCTGACCATTAGGGGGGTCAAAGTTTAAATTATTTAGCTGGCATTCTGCCAGGATAGCCCATGAAAGTCTTCCAACTTCCAGTGGGCTCCTTTGGAAAAAGAGGAAGGAAATCAATCACTAATGGAGAAAAGCCATGGAATCAGGCAGCGGGCCTGGAAATCCATTCCACATGTTGACCCCGGGTGGAATTCGAACCGGGGTCACAGCATTGGAAGTCCAGGAAATGGACATTTTGCTATGGAGCTCGGATGAAACACGAAAGTGCCTGACCTGGTGCCAAGGACGTGATACCACTCGCCACAGCAGACGTCGACGGGGCTCTCAATGCTGACGGTGTCCTGATTGATATTGAACCTGAACTGGACCTTTCCAGCAACGACCTCTACACTGAAGTACTGGTCAACAGTGTTCTCCGTGAAGAATACCAGGCCGTCTGGACTGTCCACCTGGGAAGAACAAAGTGACCTCAAAATCAAAGAAGACTGACGGGACTGAGGGAGCATTTCATATTGTGCATGTGCGGTATCGATTGCGGTACTGCTGGTTTTCTTTGCAGTGCCGCATTCCGTACTTCATACCTAGCTGATGAATGGGAAGCCAGGTGGACTGAATAACTGAATAATCATGAGGTCAACACTGGGGCCAATTTCATAGAGCTGCTTAACCACTTGAGTACGGTATTTTACAGGAGACGTCGGGGTGCCGCGGCGGTTCTGGCAGCCAAGCGAAACAGCCACAATGTGTTTGTGCAGTCAAGTGTAACATATACACAATAATCCAACAATGGATTGAAACTGCACAAACAGCGGCCAATGGCGTCATCCGGCCTGGTGACACTGTTTTTTGTGTGCCATATTCCGTCATCCGTATGCAAGGGGTTAACCCCTCGAGTACGTTTTTTTACGGGAGACGTCAGGGTGTCACAGCGGCTCTCTGGCAGCCAAGCGAAACGGCCACAATGTGTTTGTGCAGTCAAGAGTAACATACACAATCATCCAACAATGAAATGAAACTGCACAAACAGCGGCGAATGGCGTCATCCGGTGTGGTGGCACCATATGGTGTCTTCCGTACGCAAAGGGTTAAGCACAAAATACCTTGCTTAACCCTAACCCTCCAGGGTATTTTGGCTAGAAACCCTGCCAGATGCATCAGATTGCATACTTTGTAACATTGACTTGTGTGCAGAGTGCAGCAAGGTCAAGCTGTCACCAGTGTTGTAGGTCTCGAGACCTGGTCTCGGTCACGAGACGGTCTCGAGACCTTTTTTTTAGGTCTCGGTCTCGTCCTAACAAAGTCTCGGTCTCGCGAGGGCTGGTCTCGGTCTCGCGAGGGCTGGTCTCGGTCTCGAATGCTCAGGTCTTGGTCTCGGTCTCGGGTTTTACCCCCGAGACCACACCAAAAATATGTGTGATGCGACACAAATCTAATCTTCATTCCAAACATAAACGATGTTGTACAATGCAAGTGCAAGTTTTCATGGAGAAGAATTAGATTGAAGCTGGAAAGGAGACCAGTACATGCCTCTTGTTTATTCGGAGTACATGTACTGGACTACTGGTACCCACGGATGTGCATCGCCCATCACTATTTCCCCCACATTACAGCTCTGGAGTGAGTTTTTGTAAAAACCCAGTGGTCACTGAATCCTGCAAACTATACCCAGCCATTTGGAGGGCATTTCGTGCGGCACCTCACTCATCACTTTTTGTTGGTGTGACTGTTTATAGCTGGATTTGAACTTCCGATGAAATCAAATAATTATTATTCGGTAAAAAAAAAATAGGAAAACTGTATTCCACATTTTAATTTGATTTTTCTTCAGTGTTTTGAATACATGTACACAACTTCTTGGAAAGCCAGAGTCATTTTCCATTGAGGACAATCAGCAATTCTAGTCAGTTCTATTTTTATGCAAAAAAATATTTGGAGAAATTAATCTGTCACAGTGCCATAGGTCTCAAAGCCCCAACTACATATACATTTTGTATTTACCAGAGATGAAATAAATAACTCAAATTTGTGGAATCCTTGAATTTATGTGTGTACGCTGTGAGTCTTTGTTAAACACTTAATTTTATATTTACTTGCATAATTAAAGATAGTGGCCCTTGATAAAGCCGACTTCATATACATGTATATATTTATGAGATGATCCCCAATGTTCACCTTTCGTACGAGTTAGCACAAATAATCATCCACGTGTTTTTTAACCTTTTGATCGAAAGCAGGGCACAGCACCCGATCAGGGAAATCAGCTTTATTAAACACCATATTTTTTTCATTTTTGGTCTCAGTCTCGGTCTCAGTCTCGGTCTC
This sequence comes from Hippasteria phrygiana, assembly GCA_037893225.1. NCBI lineage: Eukaryota > Metazoa > Echinodermata > Asteroidea > Valvatida > Goniasteridae > Hippasteria > Hippasteria phrygiana. Next base: position 1,495,071 of record JAZGUH010000375.1, read on the forward strand.
GGTCTCGGTCTCGGAAGTTGTGGTCTCGGTCTCGGTCTCGGTCTCGGTCTCGGTCTCGGTCTCGGTCTCGGTCTCGGCCTGCAAAAGTCTCGGTCTCGGAAGTGTTGGTCTCGGTCTCGGTCTCGGTTTCGAAAGCCTTGGTCTCGACTACAACACTGGCAGGGTTAGGGTTAATAAAATCAGGTAATCTGCTAAAACTCCTTCTGATGTACATTGCTTGTGACCAGTATTTACCTGTTCACTTTAGCATAACATTCACACAGAGTTTTGGCTGGTAATCTGATTTTACTAAGCAAGGTTTTTGTGCTTAACCCTGCGAATTGCCATGGTACTGTTTTGTACAGTCCATTGTGCACTTTTTTTTACATTGTTTAAGTTCTATGTTCAAACATCATATTAAAACATAGTATATCCCTTTAAACAATTTCAGATTTTTTAAAGAAAAAATGACGGAGTAATAACAAAAAAATGTACAATGGACTGTACAAAACAGTACCATGGCAATTCGCATGGTTAAGCAAATTTGTGCTTAACCCCTTGAGTAGGGTTATCGTATTGAGGCGTCGGGGTGCCAGGGCGGCTTGTGCAGCCAAGCGAAACGGCCACAATGTGCTTGTGCAGTCAAGCGTAACATACACAATAATCCAACAATGGACTGAAACTGCACAAATAGCGACAAATGGCATCATCCGACCTGGTGCCACCATTTTTTTTGTACGCAAGGGGTTAAGTAGGTCTATGAAATTGGCCCAGAGCTTGGAGCTCATTAAATCCCAGTCGGATTGTCAAAGATTCCCAGTTTGCAGCGGTCATTAAATGCTGAATAGGCATGGGCCAGACTATGGACAAAGAAACCCCAGGAGGTCTGGCATTGTTGCAATGAATGTTTATTATTACCAGCTCTGGGGGCCAATTTCATAGAGCTGCTTAAGCAAAAAATGACCGAAACGGACATATCTTTAAAACCAGGCACCGTATAAATCTGGGGTGATCAGAATATGAAAGAAGACATCTTCAGCTTTCCATGGGGATTGACCTTGTCTAGGGCTGTTCATTTTCGAATAATTTAGTATTCGATTATTCGAGACTGGGCTTGACCGAATATTCGAATATTCAATACCTCGCCGATCAAGTCTTTCAGGCGTTGGTGTTTTACAGGTTGCGATTGATATTAGAGACCACCCGTTATGATTAATTAGCCCACGGTTATCCCATGACTTACGCATGCGCGCGGGTACGTGTATTTAATTTACACATGCTTGTACGTACGTCTGCGATTACACACGCAATGTGAGATACATGTACATTGCATGAGTATGCAGTGTGTGCACGCCCTGGATCCAAAACCGAGAGAAGTCATTACGGCATTACCTTGATGTCCACTTGAACTTCATTGGATAAGGTCGAGCCACCAGGAGAGTCCAGCTCAATTTTCAGAGACGACTGGCCGGGGAAGCGAGCCGGCTGTTTGGTGTTGGCAATTCTGTCTTGCACACTGCGGAGTTTTTCCCTCAGACGTGCAATGCGTTCGTCGATGGCGCCGCGCATCTGTGACGTCTCATTCTTGAGGGCAGACAGGGAGTCTGTTTTCTGGTTCAAGGTGGTCAGTTGTGCCTCGACTTCACTGACTGTTGAAAGATGAAATAGGATTAAATGTAGTGTACACGATTGGTAATCCTCCAATTTTTTTTTACTGAATTATTATGAAATACCTTACCAGACTGTAAAATAATAGTAGTCTCAATCACCCTGTGAAATGATGGCACCAGGTGTGCTGTCGTTGTCAAGAAAAGTGAAAATTTATATCGTTTTCCAACGATTGCCAGCCGGCAATCGTTGAAAAATTGCCCTCTGTAACAAATGTAGCCTTTAAGTCAAGGTGCACGTGGCTACCCGGACGAGTGGCGCGCCCCAGACACGCTGGCATATCCGGGGCACGTCATGCATCAAGGTAGCCACAAGCGCTTTGACTAAAGGCTATCATCCGTCCAACCGTTGAAAACGAACGCCGTTTTTCTCTCGTTTTTTCCCGCCATCCAACAACGCAAAACTTTAAACAGGTCAGTGGAACGATATTTCTTATAAAATACTAACCCCCAAATCCGCCCATTTTTGAAAATTGCAACAATGACCAATCATGTACACTACATTTAAGGCAAATAAGCAGGGTTGTAGACTGAACATAGGTGATATGGAAAGTCAAACGAAGAGCATTTTCAGTGACAAGCAGAAACAATTTTTCTTTTCATGAGGAAGCTGGTTTTGGGATCTTAACATTTTTACACATGAAAAACGATTTGTATCATATCCCAAAGTTTTACGAATGAATTAAATTTAATAAAAACATTTTTTTTTTTGGGGGGGGGGGGGGGTCATTTGCACATTTCACTTAATTTGAGCTACAAAAGAAATATGCAAATTGACAAGGTCCTCAAGGTACATGTTTCCTTATCACAACTAAAAATTCATCCCCAACCCCAACCGCTCCCCCTAAAATATAAAAAAAACACTAAAAAGCAAAAAGTACCACAAAACAAAACAAATATGGAAAAGTTTCAAAACTTAACAATTCAAAAGATACAAAATCACAAACGAAAATATCCCCCTAACCCCTACCCTCCCAAAAAAGTATTACCTACCAGCTGCTGAAGTCGTGCCGAGTAGCTCAGTTGTATTGACGATAGTCTCTTGAATAACCTGGATGTCATTCTCATTTTCGGCGAGTATGCCGTCCAGTGTCTGCGTATTGTTGAGGGTCACTCCGATTACCCCCAAAGCCCTGTCAGCTGTGGACAGGCCTTGGTCAATGGCTGGTTGGATTTGTGGATCTGTAACCGATAAACATGAGTGTAGTTTTAGATGGTGAGATGGAGATTAAAGCTGCTTTAAATTATGGCAGAAAACTATTTTTTTTATGAAAAAAAATCACTACACAGTCCTCTATTTGGTATTTTGTATTACTACACCTCTTAAATATTCATGAGCAAATTGGAGCGCGTCATTGGCCGATTCCGCCGCGCGTCCGGGAAGTAAAAATGATACGCTGCTAGGTGACGTCATCCCGGTGAGTATCCAGCTTGCTGCCGTGCGGTATTTTTTCTGGTAGCGCCAAAAATTCCCTCTGGAACCCGCCGCATAAACATGTAGTTTATGGCATGTAATCTGTACGGAACCAGTCTGTTGTTTGTAGTCCTTGTAAATACTGCAGTAAAGGCATATTCAAGAGTGTTGGCACCAGACTATTTCACCCCTGTTGCCATGCATATGACACTCGGAACTCTGAGCTCAGAAACAACAATGGCGTCTACGAGTAACGTGAGATTTCCGTCATATTTATGAGGTGTAGTAAAACAAATACAGCATGGTTTATTTCTGGAAAATAGTGGGAATTACTGGTCACTCGGTGTAGGTCAGCTCGACTACCTCCCTCCGCTTCGCGTCGGGAGGTAGTCGAGCTGACCTACACCTCGGGACCAGTAATTCCCACTACTTCCCCTTAAATCATGCTGTATTTGTATATTACAAGTAAAATCGCAATAACTCGAAGCTCAAGAGAATGGGCAAAATATTTGAGATATCCGAAATTTGACTTATATAGCGAGGTCTCTATATTTTCAACAGTCCTGTACATGGATGGCTCCAACGAAACTCGCTATTCCGGGCTATAGACACGTTATTTGAAACAATTTCCTTTATCACTGTAGCATTTTTTCCATTAAAAGAATCATCACTTTACTCGTATTTTATATTGTTCTTACCTAAAAGTATCTCTAAACATGACGATAAACCACCAAATGTCATTATCTAACTGTGTGTAGGAAGTCTTTAACTGTGTCACGTTTGTCTAAGAAACTCTGCACATTGGCAGTCACATGACTGATCATTATTCAACCGACAGAGAGTGCACTTTTGTGAGTTTTCATGGATCCGTACATTCACGAAAAATCCATGCACCAGATCAACATATAGTTTGTATTTGCCTAAAAAGGCACCCTCTTAAAATATCAATTTTTATTGGTCTATATCCACTTTTACAGGTAAAAACACCTTTAGGACAACACCTCAGGAATTCCAGATTGCAAAAGAGATTTTCAAAAATTCTGAAATCCCGACAAAAAAATCCTGACAAATCTCACCCCTGAATACATCCCTGCACCCAATGCTCCATCACTTTCTTTGTTCGTGGGTGTTTCATGGCCTTTTCTTAAATCTTTTAGATTCTTTGCCGAGGTGAATTTCAATGTTCATTTCAATGAACATACATCTTGGCTGCTTTTACATATTACAGACATAATAAGTGTTCAACGTTCTGTTTTAAACATATCAAAATGTCGATATTTACCACTTGTTATTTGTGAAAGTACGTTAGCCTCTTCCTGCAAGGTCATGTGACTGACCGCAATGGTGTCCCACAATTCCTCAGCAGAGAGGAGCGTCTCGTTGGCTGATTGCAGTGATCTCTCCAAACCTACCAGGGTAGAAACAATTTCAAAGTGAACAAAGAAACTGGCAGGAGCGGGATTCGAACCTGCGACCTCCGGGTTACCGTACCGGCGCTCTACCAACTGAGCTGTCTTGCCCTATGTTGGCGGTCTCCCAAATTGTCAGTATCTTTGTTCGGATGGGCGCTAGTCAGAAGTCATAAACCCAGAATGCCGTATAGCCAGGGATCACACCCAATTTTACGATGCAACCTGGGAAGCGACATTGTGGGGATCACTCAATGAGTGATACGACTTTTTAACTGATAAGAAACAAATTAAGAAAGTTTTATTACAGAACATTTTCTGTATGTAATTTCAACTTTTAAGGGGATTAACTGCCTAGAAAAATGAATGGAAAAAAAAAAAACCTGTTTCATCCAAGCTGTGCTCTTTAGGTTTTGCATCTGCTATTACACTTGGCGGGATTTCCACCATCACTAACACTACATTTATAACTGTCGTGTCACTTACATCTCTCACAGCTTCAAAGTCTATTGACCAATCTAAGGCAAAACTGCCACAACACAAAATGGTGGTGAGGCCTACCAAGAGACACAAAGAACAACTCAGAACTTTGGTTCCTGTTTTCTGAACATTCAGTTTATTGTTCGTCACTAACGTTACCTAAAAAAGGACAAGGTGTATTTAAGAGTACTGTTAACACGGATTGTCTTCTAAACTGATTGAACTCACTTCATAATACCTGTCTTTTTAAACACATAGGGGTCAGAGCTGAACATTTAAATTAACATTAATTCAAATCAACTGGGACCGGCTCTGGCAAAACCGGACGCTTCTCGGCATTTCCCATTACGCAGTATGGGCCAGTGATACCAAAACCCCAATATTGAAATTTGTGACCAACTCTAGCAAAACCGAACACTTGGGGTGAAATTTAGATATCGGGGTTTTGGTATCACTGATGCCATTCTTTGAATTGAAAATCTTGTACAAAACATATGGGAGGCCTTCCGAAAAAAGTACAAACAAAAGAGGGACAATAGGAGGTTCCGCGATTGCCGGTATTTACACACTTGTGTGTGTGTGTGTGTGTGTGAGTTGGTATATGCCGGCAATCGTGGACCTATGACAAAAGAATTCGGGCGTAGACAAAGGGGTCCACGTTTGACCTAACGTCCACGATTGAAAATCGTGTACAAAACCAATGGGAGGCCTTTCGAAAAAGTTAGAGTATAAACAAAAGAGGAACATTGGGAGGTCCACGATTGCACCCGTTTACATGACTGTGTGTACGTGCACTGTATATATCTCCGAGGACAAGAGAAGAAAGGAAACACAAAGAAACCTTTCAGACCTCGAACGTAGAGTCTTTTGTTGAAATCGGTCCTCGAACGTAAGGATACGTGCTTAGTCTATGGGGGTTGGTTATATTAAAGGAACAATAGGAAACACAAAGCATTGTCCTCGGACGTATTGGGGAAGTACGACTGTGTGAGTTTGTATATGCCGGCAATCGTGGACCTAGGACAGAAGAATTCGGGCGCAGACAAAGGGGTCCACGTTTGACCTAACGTCCACGATTGAAAATCGTGTACAAAACCAATGGGAGGCCTTCCGAAAAAGTTAGAGTATAAACAAAAGAGGAACAATGGGAGGTCCACGATTGCACCCGTTTACATGACTGTGTGTGTGTGTGGGGGGGAACAAGGGCTGTGCATCTGAACCGGATACCTGAGTACCCGACCACTAATGTCAGGAACCGGTTCCAGATTATTTAATCGAGTACCTGTAACCAAATTAACATATTACGTAGTAATTTCTCAGACAATGAAGAAAGTTTATTAATGTCATTTGTGGGGAATTTTCAAAATGAAAACCAGGGTACATGGAAAAACAAAACAGATTAACATTCATGATGGTTACAAAAATGCAATTTACACTGTATAACTATAGAGCTCACTGTACACACTTGCATCTTGCTGCATTGATGCACCAATGTGGGAGGTATTAAGGTGCGGACCTTTACGAACAACAGAAACAATTCCCAAGATATCATTTTGGGGATTGGCTTTCTTTAACTGGTACCCGTACTTCTTTTCAATCGGGTACCCGATTCCTAAATTACAAGTAAATGCACACCCCTAATTGAAACCCCCAGATCTGTTCCATTTTTATTTTTTTTACGTTATATACAACAGTGTTAGACAAGGGCTAATTGCAGCCTTAAAAATAACCAAGATCTGGGCTTGCCCTCTGCAAATATTCCCGTATCAAGCCACAGAAGTGTTACCTGCTACGTCAGTATTTCTCTGGTTAATCACATTCTCCAGTGCTATGCTATCATCTTTGGACGTCCTGGCATCATCTTGGAGGGCAGTCAGAGTCCTCGTCTCCACGCTGCGCTCCAAGCTGCTGATGCTGACATTGGCCGCCTTGGAAGTAAGATCCGCTTCGCTGATGGAAGACACTACGGCTTGATAGAGGCCGACGACTTCCACGGCTTGCTGGCCGAGGCTTTGGGCTCCCTCAAACAATCTGGAAATTGAGAAGGAAAGGGATCAGGGGTTAAGTTATGCCCAGCAAAGACACGTTTTGATAAGATTTGAAGGTTTGTTTGGTGAAGGTAGCAGTAAGGTAAAGATTTGTAGTAGCACCATTTGGGAACTCTCTCCATTTTGTAGGCCTGGATCTCTATGGTTATACTCCAACAAAATGGTTACCCGCATTACATCAGAGTTTATGACCTATGACCTTTGATGACTTGACAGGAGTAAAAAAAAATTACTTGAGGTGGTTCTTTGCTATATACAGATTTGAAGCTATTATAATTGGTGATGTCTGGGGTCGAGTGAGGCAAGCTATTCCATTGTGGAATTGTCCAGGGGGAAAACCTGAACTACTAAACCAACTTAAAATGTGGGTAAGCGGATGATGAAAGGACTTCTGACTGCACTTGTCGGCTGACAATCGTTGGAAATAGTCTAGTTCCCCCGACCTGATAATTCCCCGACATCTATAATTTGCTCCGTTTTGTCGAAAGTATGGTCAGGGAACCAGACTACTAGTACATAATTTTTCTGTTTTCCCAGCATCTATGCACACAAAACTTTAAACAGGTCAGTGTTACAGTATTTTCTAGCAGGCTATAAAATACTACCCCCCCCCCCAATCCATTTATCTCTAAAAAATACCGCAAAAGCAAATGGTGTATACTACCATTAAGCCCATATTATGCATTGCATTTGGACGAGTCCGATTCTGAGTTCAAGTCTGAGCCACTGTTCACTGTGACTCAAGACTGAGTCGCAAATTGTGACTCAGTTTGAACCAAGTATGTGTGGTGGGAGAGGATGCTGTGCCAAATAAAATCAGCTTTTGTGGAAGTGCCGTGGCCTGCTGGTTTAATGCATTGAATTTGTAGTCTGCGGGTAATGCTGCAAGTTGTGGGTTTGAGCTCAGTCCTGATATATAGCACTTCTACGCTTAATATGTGACCCGCTCCAGAAAAAGGTGATATAAGTCGCGCTATGCATTTATGTGTAATGGCCCTTTCAATGTTGAGAGGGTGACATTTTTCGTCAAAATTAATTTTTTGGTTTTTGTCTTTAATGACATCTTAATTATCTGAAGTTTCAGGTTTGGTGCACAGCAATGTTGATTTCAGTGAATAAAGTGAACAAATAACCTTTTTAGAGTGCATTGTTTCATTGCATTGTATAAGAACTAGCTATTTCAAAGCCTGATTTCTCTGTTGTGCAATTTGAACTCCATAGAACTAAATAATATGCAAAAACTTGATATCTCCAGAACGGAAAGGGCTTTGGAGCTCTATCATGTACCAAATGAAAGCTTACATTGCGGGCTTTCCAAACATACATAAAACTAATTTTTCATATTTTGCGACGTAATATACCTTATTCCAGACCGGGTCACATATGGGTAGAGGCATTATTAATGCCTTGCAGTGGACTAGTTACCCATCCCGACCCTATTCATACTGTGAAGAGATCAGATTATCTCATCTTGTTTCAGTGTGAGGGGATTAGTTCTTCCACACTTTCCTCTGTAGCCCACACCCCGAGTGGCCTTTGGCCTTGTAAAAAAGTAAAAAACAAATGCAAACAAATTCCGACAGGACTGTGAATACATGTGTGCATACACACCTGCTGGACTCCTGTGCCTGCGATGTAAGAGACCCAACATGAGATTCAGCACTGAGAACGTTGGTCTCTATGCCTTGCTGAAGACTGGCCACTACAACATCAGCGGTCCTGGCAGCCGAGTGGGTATTAATCCAGCCGTTCTGACCTAATGAAGGAATAAGAGATGGTCAATTCACTTGAAATTAGGGAGAACAATCATTTTTCACTTACAACAGAGCCTCGGTCAAGGCGTTCGACGATTGTCCAACAATTGTCCGACGATCACTGGTCGGCTGCTAACAGTAGCCACACGCCATGCACTCACACTTGTACACGCAGCGACCTCAAGCAGCAAGGCTGCAATATGTAAATTAGCTTGTCAAAAATATGTCAAATGCCTTGGAACAACGGCCGCGGTCGCAACCGTTTTCGGGCAATTTTCGTTATTTTGTTGATGGATTTGTATCCAGTTAAATTTGGTCTGCAAACTCCAAACTTCTTGCAGAATGTAGTCACACTATCCAGCTCTCTATCCATATAGAACCTCCATTACCAAGTACTGAATAATATTCTCGTTTTTATTCGCATACGATGTCGTCGCTGAAAATCCAGTGAAAAAACAAAAGAAAAACACAAGCCAAGGCGAACGGTTGTTCCAAGGTGTTATAACCAGGCAAATACACACTAATTTGGGAGTTGACTACTGTTTATTTTACATGTGACTCTCAGACGGCGGCCATATTGGAATACAGGCTTTCTAAAGTCTAACAACAGAAGGCGCTATAAGAGTTTCTGTATCCCACAAGCTACTACAACTCCTCGCCCCCTTAAGTTCAAACTATTTTTCTAATGAAAAATTTACAATCCCTTGTGGATTGTTTGACAAAAAAATTACAAGTTAGCTAATCGTCTTCCCAAACACATGCATCAGATTGGATTCAACTGATTTGCATAGCCTAGCTGAGTGAGGTCGCTGTTCGCGCTTTGTGCACAGTACGTGTGAGTTTATGCATTGCGCGGCCACTAATTAACACATTGGATAGTCAACCGCCTTGACCAAGGCTACTTAAAACAGTGAGTTTATAGTGGGTTTCACCAGGTGGTAAATTAATCAGTTGTAAAGAAATGTGCTTCTGAAACACCTGGCGGTGGGAATGTGTTCACGGCTACTCCGTCTGTTCTGAGAACTCCTGAGGTTGGACAAAGCACAGTGTCCGGAATGATCAGAAAGCACTCTCAGTTCTTTCAGAACAACATTTCTTCACAAAATAAAAGTTATCAGTTAAATGTTAACAAGCTGTCAGGATGAATAGCGATAAAGCAAAAATGGATGAAACAAAAAATCAGTTGAATCCTTCAAAGTTTGTCAAATCAAATAATTGAATATTCGAATATTCGACCTTCCATTCGATCAAATATTCAAATATTCGGTTACCTCCGATTTTTGGATAAACAAAGTATATACAGAGCCAGTCTAATTAACGCACAAAACTGCTCATTACAATCATTACAACTGTTTCTCACTTTTATGACCATCACCAGCACCAAGGAATGATTTAGTAAAGGTTTAGCACAAGTGCAAAAATGCAGAGATACTTCTTTTGCCCTGGTGAGAAAATTGTTTTTTCCCAACAAAAATTAGGAACAGGTACCTTCAACATTACGTGTTTGTAACACAGATAGTCTCCTGTCATGCAATTTTTTGGACAGGAACCAGTCACAAAGTCACGGATGCAATTGCGTTACAAAAATTTATTTATTTTTTTTTTTTGCATTTCACCTTCAAATACTCAAACTCGAAAATAAATATTTGAATATTCGATCGAATATTCAAATATATTTGAATATTCGATCAAATATTCAAATGTTCGGCACAGCCCCTACATCCAACCTTCCTGATCAATGCTCTGGTCGATGAGTATTCCACTGGCCTCTCCTGCCCTTCCCCGCCTGATGACAACGGCATCGGCGAAGGCCTGGTCTCCATCAGTGATATCGGTTCGGCTGACGCCAAGCCCCAAGCCTATTCTCTGTAACAAGTCCTGCGATTCTGACAACAGTTCCCTGGAGTAGTTCAACTGAGCCTGGGTGACAACAGAGGAGGTAACATAATTAGATTAAATATAAATAGAAATTGTGATGATTATATGTCAGTACCCGAGACATGTGAAAAACGGCTACAAACAGGGATGGGACTGGCTGAAAATGACAAATCTACGATATCAGCAGTGTAGGACCCCAGAGCAATATGTGACCCGCTCCAGAAAAAGGTATAAGATATAAGTCGCGCTATGCATTTACGTGTAATGGCCCTTTCAATGTTGAGAGGGTGAAATTTTTCGTTAACATTAATTTGTCTGTTTTTGTCTTTAATGACATCTTAATTATCTGAAGTTTCAGGTTTGGTGCACAGCAATGTTGATTTCAGTGAATAAAGTGAACAAATAACCTTTTTAGAGTGCATTGTTCCATTGCAATGTATAAGAACTAGCTATTTCAAAGCCTGATTTCTCTGTTGTGCAATTTGAACTCCATAGAACTAATTAATATGCAAATTGTTGATATCTCCAGAACGGAAAGGGCTTTGGAGCTCTATCATGTACCAAATGAAAGCTTACATTGCGGGCTTTCCAAGCATACATAAAACTCATTTTTCTTATTTTGCGACATAATATACCTTTTTCCAGAGCGGGTCACATATAGGGTCTTTGGTTTGTGTTTGCCTAAAAGGCACCCCTTCAAGGTAGTACACATCAATTGCTTTTACTGTAATTTTCAGAAATATATGGATTTGGGGGTTAGTATTTTATAGGGTGCTAGCAAATACTGTGACACTGCCCTGATTAAGGTTTTGTGTGCATAGATGCTGGAAAAACCTATACCCAGCACGATATGGGGCAGAGGGGTACCCCCCTTTTTGTCCCTATTCCCTACACACTCTTCAGACTATTGTTACCTAACACATCCCCCCCCCCCCCCCCTAGACTTCTGAAAAGAATTCCTGAGATTCCGGGAACACAATGACCAACACAAAAGAGGGGGGGTTAGCTCTGCCCCATATCGTGCATCATATGGAAAAACCGTAGTCTGCGTAGAGAGAAAAAAATCTGTTCTAGTAGTCTGGTTCCCTGACCATACTTTAGACAAAAACGGAGCAATTTATAGATGTCAGGCAATTATCAGGTCAGGGAACTAGACTATTTACGATATATAATTCAAATTTTCTTGAAAACGACAGCACACCAGGATGATTGAGATTGCTATTTAATAACTTACAGTCTAGTAAGGTATTTCATAATAATTCAGTAAAAACAATTGGGAGGATTACCAATCGTGTACACTACCCTTAAAATAACTGTTTCTATTGGTTTATATCCACTTTTACAGGTAAAAGCACCTTTAGGGTAACACCTCAGGAATTACAGATTTCAAAAGAGATTCTTAAAAAAATTGTGGAATCTGTAAAAAATCTTCACCAAAAAACTCATGAAATCAGGAAAAATACTGACAAATCTCACCTCTGTACACAGTAGGACTTTTCTGAAATTGGTTTTACTTTTCAGTTGTAATAAGGTAGTTTTTGAATCATTTCACCATAACCAGCACCATGAAGCCCTTGCTGCTCTCAAACCCACAATCTGCAGTATCACGGAGATCTTGAGTCTGAGGCCACAACGCTCCACATGAATGAGATGTGTACGCGATGGTACGTGTGTCAAATGTTGCAATCAAACGACTTGATCACAACACTGACTTCTGAAATGTGCACGAAATTCACTTTAAAATCGCACACAACTTTTACTCACTGCCTTAGCATAGACAATCAGTGGTGGAGGGGAGTTGGCCTCACCAGCAGTAGAAGTTACCCCGCCTGGGTCTATAGGTCTGAAAATTGGGATCATTTCTTTGGTATCTATTGAAGATTTATTCTCTATTTAGATCTGGACCCAGGAAAACCGTATGGGTGGTAGGGCTGGCAACCTAAAATGTGGCCAACCCCACCACCTCTGTTGTAGCCCTTTAGGGTGGAGTGGTTAATCTATGGTCAGGCCAGGCCGTTGAAAAGCCTGGCCAAGCCCCTGGAACGCCCGGGGCCTTTGGGCTTCTATAATCCCCCGATTGTACACAATAAACTGCCCATTAGTTCTGGAGTCTAGCCGGTTCCCATTGTTCACCCAGACTTGACTGACAGCTGAGGCATCTTTTGATTCTGCCATGAATGGGTACGGATTAGTGTGGGAGGGGCTACAACCAGGCCTGGCCTGGCAGAAGCCGGGCTTTATTGATTAGTTGATGCTCTATTGTTAGGTGATTTGTGGCTCACAATAGCAAGAGTAAAAGCCCGAAGGCCCGGGCATGGCTGGGCTTTTCAAAGGACTGGCCCGACCACAGATTAACCACTCCTCCCTTACTAAGAGTGGCCTTTAACATGTAGGGCTGTCCCGAATATTCGAATATTCGATCGTCAACTGAATATTCGAATAGCTTTTTGCCGGTTCGAATATAAAAAAAAATAAAAATGCACATACAGATACGACTGATGCTATGTTAATAGAAAAGTTACGGTGCTTAGCAGTGTCAAATGCCGCATTTTTGTGGACAGAGGTTTATGGTTCCCGACCGTAAAACCCTTAATACGCCTAAACTAATTATTGCAAAAACTCTGGCTGGAGTTTGGTTTCTTGTTATCAGAATGTTATACGTACTCGTAATGATCTTGATACAATGCCAAAAAATGTCCATCGGGTGGTCTATAATATCTATCGCTGCATGTAAAACACCGGCATTCTTTGCGTGCAACTTTTTACCGGCGTGGCATGCAGTTGCAGCCTGATCGGCGAGTATCGAATATTCAAATATTCGGTCAAGCCCAGTCTCGAATAATCGAATACCAAATTAACATGGTATTGGAGTGACTTCCACAAAACAAAACAAAAAACATTAAAACCTGAGAAATCATTTCTCAAAAGAAATGAACTTTAGACAATTGAAAGCTAATTTTAATTTTAAAAGAGATCTCACCTTTGTTTCAGTGACGATAGATCCAACTTGCCTGAGAGTGTCTTCCACACTGTCCAGTAAGGTGTGAGTGTCGGTCACCAGCTGCATGGTGTTAGAGAACTGGTACTCGGCCGATCCTACCCGTATACTCAAGGCATTGCTTGCCGCTGCCTGCAATATGAATCAGATTAAACAATTCACAACACAGGCCTGAGTTCGGGCGGTCTGTTCTTCTCGAGTTTCCTGTTCTTGCGCCCGAACGGCGGGAACTCGACCCGCGAACATTGCACTCGGAACAAGATCACAAACCACCTACCAGTCGGGGGTTTACAAGAACATGACGTAATTTGACGTGACGTAGAAGACGACCAAAGATGGCGGATGATCCGACGAAGCATAAAAAGTCGGCGCACAGTTGCCTAAAATTCCCTTCGACAAACATTTTGAAAATAAAGCTTTTTCTTAAAACAAACTACGGGAAAATGCAGTCTAAATATTGTGCTTCCGTTAAATTATTTTGCGTCTGAAATTCAGGTTTTTGAAACGAATGCTTGAATAACATACATGGGGGCAGCCATTACATTTTGCGTGGTTACAGTGATAGATGGCGCTCTTGGATAGCAGACGTTATTTGGCGTTCGAGTGGCCGGAACAGGAACGAAGACACGAGTTGTTCTTGAGCAATAAGCCTTTACGGAAATTTAACTGCGCATGTGAACATCAAATTCAACAATTTGGTTTCGGGAGATACACAAAGTGGATAATAAGCCAGTTCGGTATTTCAACTGCGCATGTGCACAATGACATAGTTATCCCGTATTAATGCGCAAGGTGGTCGCACACCACGCACGAGTTAAATTCAATCAGAATGGGCGTTCGCGTAACATCGCGTGACACTACGTCAGCAGTTTTATCCCGAATAACCTTTGACCTTTGAGATACCGAACTGGCTTATTCCACACGAGTCTATGTGGGATGTGCTATTACCGAATCCACATTCTAATTTTTCATCTAATCAAAAAGAAGATGGCAATTTCTGTTCGCACAACTGTCGGAGCATACAAAACATCTTCAACCACATCTTTGGTTAAGAACACAACCATTCAGCAAGCAGTTGGCTGCTTCTTCTCCTTGATGTTTTAAGCTTGAGCGAACAAAGAATGGGGTACTAAGGAAATATGAGCTGATAAACAATGTACAGAAAGGGTTGACAGAATTCAAAACAAATGAATGCCGAATACGTTCGGGTTAAAAAGCAACGCCTACCTGTGAGGTGATCATGGTCAGTAAGGCCTGGGCATCCTGGGACACGTTCTGGCTCCGGACCAACTCGGCCCCGATCAGCCTCTCCTGGTCATCAAAGGACACTGCGGTCAGCGCCTCCAGCTTGACCTGGGCCCTGCTAGGCAGTGGGGCTGCGGTGGTGGTCAAATTGCCCAGGACCGCTGCATAGATCGAGGCCATCTCGTTGGTCTGGAGTACTCCTTCCAAGACAGCATCAGCCTCCTCCTCCAGGCCTTGGATGCGCTCCAGCTGGGCCGTTGCTTCGTTCAGCTGAGTCTGTGAGTCCTCCACGGCTTGGCCAACCTAGGACGAATCAAACCCAGGGAGTAATGACATCTGTGACCTGGCATCACGAAATTCAAATTTGAGATTATGCTATTTTCTGAAAATACACGCAGCAAGCTTCTATTTGATGTATTGTGTGTTGGTGTAGCTCATTCCTGGGCCCCGCTATAACCTTTTGAAGTTGTTAGAGTCTTGACCCCTTGTTTTAAGAAAATGAAGCTCAACATTTGTGAACTGTGCAGAGTATAACATGGTTCAAAAAGAAATCACTTCCCCCAAAAAAATATTTCGAGATTGAATTTAGTTTTTAAAACTTTGGGATGTGAAAGAATAGGACTCTTCAAATGTAAAAAAATATAAAATCCCAAAATCGGCTTTTCAGTGAAAAATTGTTTCTGCTTGAAACTCAGAAAGCCAAAGTGTGACTTTACGCTCATTTTGTGCTGCCAGGTCACATTTTTTGGAACACGGTGGGTCATCAGAAGGGATGGTAAAATGTGGCCCGTTTGTGAAAACGAGTCTCAAGTTTACAAGTGCGTTTCCTACCAGTGATCTGCCATCATGGAATCGAGTGAAAACAGCCTGTCCATCAATGCCCAATCCCATAATCCCATAATTTTTACTCGGAATGCATGGAATCTCAGACAACAAAAATTACCACACAGATTCCCATAGGTCTTGTCTACGGGGTAATGTTCGTAAGACAGAGTCCATATACGGGCTAAGATTTAAGCAGTAACCTATTTCTTAACTCTGACCCATCTAGAACACCAAATGAAATAAGAGAAAGAAAAAACTAATAAGGTCCACTGATCAAAACCAGTGTTGTAACCAAGTCATTTTTTCTCAAGTCGAGTCAAGTCACAAGTCAAATGTTCACAAGTCAAGTCAAGTCCCAAGTCAATTTTGTTCCAAGTCAAGTCAAGTCCAGAGTCAATTTTTGTTCAAGTCAAGTAACAAGTCTCAAGTCAATTGTTGCACATAGTAAATTCAAATTCCAATGACAAATATCTATAGGCTGGCACGTATGCACTGTACAAAATCAACATTGCGTGCCGTCTGGACGATTCTCCATGCAGTCGTCCAGTGTTGCAGCCCCGCATACGTACTGGACACCCAGCTCGCTATGCGCTCTAGGCTTGGCATTTTTTTTTAAAACTGATATGTGCATACGCCCAAAAGTTGTGTTTATTTTAACAGAAGTGTTAATGTCAGCAAGTCAAATTTACTCAAGTCAAGTCGAGTCACAAGTCATTTTCTTTCCAAGTCAAGTCAAGTCTCAAGTCAAAAAATCGTAACTCGAGTCTGACTCGAGTCTGAGTCAGCAAGTTAAGTCAACAAGACTGATCAAAACTGTGTTGAAACAAACGTCTAATTTGACATACAAGACAACAAAGCCAAGCCGAGCAAAATGTGAACATGTGCAATTTTTTTGGACACAAACAAACAACAGGTTATGTGTGACTTGCTCCCACAAAATGGGCATGAAGTAGCAACATTTGAAAAACAGGATTATGGTATTTCCTGAAAGTACAGTTTAAAAGCTATAATTTGATATATGTGACCCGCTCCAGAAAAAGGTGATATGAGTCGCGCTATGCATTCACGGGTAATGGCCCTTTCAACGTTGAGAGGGTGACATTTTTTGTCAAAATTCCTTTTTTTTTTTTTCTTTAATGACATCTTAAACATCTATAGTTTCAGGTTTGGTGCACAACAATGTTGATTTCAGTGAATAAAGTGAAAAATAACCTTTTTAGAGTGCATTGTTCCATTGCATTGTATTAGAACTAGCTATTTCAAAGCCTGTTTTTTTCTGTTGTGCAATTTGAACTCCATAGAACTAATTAATATGCAAAAACGTGATATCTCTAAGGGCTTTTGAGCTCTATCATGTACCAAATGAAAGCCTACATTGTGGGCTTTCCAAACATAAATAAAACTAATTTTTCATATTTTGCGACATAATATACCTTTTTCCGGAGCGGGTCACATATTGTGTGTTGTGGTATCATATTCCGAGCCCCCGATACAACCTTTTGGAGTAGTCAGAGCCTTGACCACTTGTTTTAAGAAAATGAAGCTCAAAGTTTGTGATCTGTGCACACTATAACCCAAGTTCAAAAAGGAAACCCCCACAAAAATATTTCGAGAAGAGGTTCAGTTTAAAAACTATGGGATATTATGGAACAGGGTTTTTCAAATATGTGACCCGCTCTGCAAAAAGGGCACATAAGTCGCTGTATGCTTTTACGAGTTATGGGCCGTTCAATGTAAAGAGGGTGAACAATTCTTCAAAAAAGTGATTTTGAAGGGAGGGAATTTTTTGCAACTTTGATACCTATATTATTTCATAACCAAAATCTTTGATTTCAGTGAATAAAGTTGGAAAAAGAATGTTTTTGTCAAGTGCTTCCATCTATTGCTTTGCTTTTTGTTTTTTTAAATGGCTTGTTTCTCCTTAAAGAAAGTAATTTCAAGAAATTCCTGAAAACAAACATGCAAATTTCCAAATATCTCGTGATTGCAAAATACTAGAGACCTTAGACATATACCATATGAAAGCTTATAAAATGGCCTTTCCAGCTATATATAAAACACTATTTTCAAATTTTGCAACATAAGTGCCCTGTTTGCAGAGCGGGTCACATATACAGTTGTTAAAATCCCAAAATTAACTTTTCAGCGAAATGTTTTTGTTTTTAACTCGGAAAGCCATAGTGCGACTTTATGCTCATTTTGTGTGCCAGCAAAATATACCTCAATTTTTGAGAATTTTGTTAACCAGCCAATTCTCCTTCAAACGGAAAAAAATCCAAAAAAGAAGAATTATAAATGGACGCCTTACAAGGTATTTGACATACCAGTGTGACCAGGCCGTCTACCTCCCCTACAAACTGCTGCTCGTTGATGTTCTCGATCTGACGTCTCAGCTCCGTGAAGGTGGTCAGGGTGTCGGTCAGCTCGGCCACAGTCTGGTTGACCTGAGGTCGAAGGTCCTCAAGCTCTGCATCCCGCAGCTGCAGTTCACTCAGGAGGCTTGCCTGATCCCACAGGAGCATCCAGAGGTTGTTGAGGTCAACTGTGGAGTTCTGGAGCGTATCCACGCACTGATCGCATCCTTATAAATCAAGTAATGAGGACATTTAATCACTTGGGTCATTATATCGTGAGGTTTTAGAAGGCTAGGAGATATAGCCT
Organism: Hippasteria phrygiana; assembly: GCA_037893225.1. Taxonomy (NCBI): domain Eukaryota; kingdom Metazoa; phylum Echinodermata; class Asteroidea; order Valvatida; family Goniasteridae; genus Hippasteria; species Hippasteria phrygiana. Next base: position 1,513,429 of record JAZGUH010000375.1, read on the forward strand.
CCGAGGGGTGTGGATTTACAGGTAGTACGGAAATCGGGTACCCGATTGAAAACCAGCACGGGTACCCGGGTACCCATTTTAGAAATCCCAAAAATCTAATTTCGGAAATTGCTGTTCATATTGTTCGTAAAGGTCCGCACGTTAATACTACCACATCGGTGCATCAATGCAGCAAGATGCAAGTGTGTACAGTGAGCTCTATAGCTTTACGGTGTAAATCGCATTTTCGAAAGCGTCATAAACGTTAATCCGTTTCGTTTTTCCATGTACCCTGGGCTTTCATTTTGAAATTTCCTCATAAATGACATTTACTTTCTTTTTTCATTGTCTGAGAAATTACTAAGTAATATGTTAATTCAGTTACGGGTACTGGATTCTATAATCTGGAACCGGTTCCTGACATTAGCGGTCAGATACTCGGTTTAGATGCACAACCCTTTAGCCGCCCCATTGGCCTATTGCCGTTTCCGCGTTAACCGCACTCTTAATAGACAACCCTATGGAACTTTATGTGGAAATCATTTTTTTGAGAAATGTGAAATGTAAAATTCCCATCCACAGCGTTAACTTTCAATTGCAAAAATTAAAAATTGCAAAGGGTTAAAATTGTAGAAGAGACTTCGATGCAGTGGCATACTCACTGCTGCATCCTGTGGCAGTGAAGTTGACAAATACTGGCAGGCACTGGTCACAACGACGTGACCCGATGCCATATAGACATGGACACTGCCCATCGATGACATCGCAGACAGCAGTGGCTCCGCCCACAGAGCCAATGACATCACAGTCACAATCTGCACACGGGACATTAAGTTTCTGAATAATGTGCAATCAAATAAACAGTAGGGCAATTTTTTTATTTTATTTATTTTTTATTATTTTTTTTTTTTTAATATTCAGAATATATATTTTCATATGTATATCATACATTGAAATTTAGTAGAAATTCCACAGCAACAGGGACACAACTCAAATAATTCAAACACTTTGATTGCTTCGGTTTTTTTTATATATTATGGATAACAAATTTCTATGTTTTACTTAAAATTAGCTCTCAATGTTTTCGTAAAATAATATTTTGAACTGTTTGGGGTGATTTCTCGAAAGTTTGGAAACACTGATTTCTGGATATTTTGAATTATAGAGAAAGTGTGTAGCTAACATCTGCATTTTTTTTAAACATGTCAAAAAACATTTAAAATACACCTCTTGATGGGCTGTTTTTATCTTGGTTGGTTAGGCCCGAAATCCATTTAGGGCCAGTCTGCATACCGGCTCCCAGTATCCGAACAAAGATACTGACAATTTGGGAGACCGCCAACATAGGGCAAGATAGCTCAGTTGGTAGAGCGGCGGTACGGTAACACGGAGGTCGCAGGTTCGAATCCCGCTCCTGCCAGTTCCTTTGTTCACTTTGAAAATGTATTCAAATTTACATAGTCAGTTTCCCTTGTGGATTGTTTAACGAAGATTATTATCGGATTAAAGTCACCCCATTGTCTGCATTTAGCAGGAGTTCACCATCCCAGGAACTGAACACAATGGACTCCCAAACAGGGCATCTTCCATTAGAGGCTCGGACTGTATCCAACCTGGTTTGGGAGGATTAAAATGAACCGGTTTGCATACTAGGAGCTGGTATACATACCGGCCCTATTTGGACTTGGGCCTTAAAACACAGTTAGGCCTATTTTGGTTCAATAATGAAGGTCAGTGCATGAAATTCACATGAGCATGAACTGGACGTGTGTCAAATTTCTGGAGTACAGTGCCCAGTCAGGCACAATACTCAACAATTCTCGAGAGGTTGTCAGTCTACATTTGATCGTCACATTGCTTGTTACTGTTCAATTAACCCTAACCTTCCCAAAATCCTCCAAAATCCTCTTTGCCAAAAGGAGAAATCTAGAGGATTGAGGGTCTTTGGAAGTTGAAGCATCGGAGGAATTTGCAGGATTGAAGGCATAAGGATTTTACCTCTGGAGAAAAATGGAGGATCCTGGTCATCAGGCTCAATCTGATGCTGGAGGAATTCGGAGGGTTGAGGTTACTGGGGGTATACAAAAACCCCCAGAGGATTTTGCAGGATTCATGCTATGGTCCCCATTAGAGGAATTTGGAGGATTCAGGTTATATGCAGTTTCAGAGGATATTGGAGGATTCAGGTTTTTACATGGGGGGAAAATGATGTAGGGAGTTAGGGTTAAAACAGCTTCAAACATGTATGAATGTTTAGCTCATGTTCATAACCACAAAATACACTAGAACATCAACTCAAAAACCCTAATTGAAATGTTGAAATTAAACAATTCAGTTTGTGAGGCATCTCCTTTTCTTTTTAGGATATCTCAGGCAGTTGTGGTGTAAAACACAGATTGACTGGCATAATTTGGTCACCAGAACGCGTTTGTGCCCCCTTTGCTCTGCAGGCTTGCGGTCACTCGCAGTCTCTTGATCAGGGGTGAGATTTGAGGAAAATGACAAAATCCACTAAACATTCAGAGGAATTTGATTTGTATGGCACTGCTGAAAAATGCAGTTTCTACCAAACGATACGGTTCGAAATGGCAGGAAAACAGGGTCATTAGAATTGAAAGACTGTTTCAGGTTGCAAAGGTTTGGTATGACAAAAACAATTTAAGGACAAACAAAATCTTCTGGAAATCTGGTAGATGTCTTTCCAAAAAATTCTGAAACCAGGAAAAATCTGTAGAAATCTCACCTCCAGTTAATGCGCACAGACATTCACTAGTGAGCTCAATGCCAGTCAGTATGTGTCAAATATCATCATTATTATTACCTGAACAAGGCTGATTGGGTAGCCCGTAACTTCCCACCATGCACTGGTCACACTTGTCACCGACTACGTTAGTACGACAGGAACACACTCCATCTCCCCCGCACTGTAAGCTCAGGGAACCAAACTCGTTACACTCACAAGCCAGGCAGCCCTGGCTGGAAAACCCATAGTAGGTCGGCAGGCAGACGTCGCAGCGACGATCTCCTACACCTGGTAGGCACGGGCACTGGCCGGTTGAGTGGTCACAGAGAGCATCACTTGAACCAACTGAACCAATGGAGTCGCAGTTGCAATCTGGGTGTAATACAGCAAGACGTCATATTTCAAATGTCTTTAAATATATATTAACAAGTTCGCTGAACAAGACAGGTCCTATTTAACATTAGTCTACAAATTTGGACACATTTTGTGCTTCGGACATTGCATGTGCTTCCCTTTATGGATTTCGGGATGCTGAAAACGAATATGACCAATCAATTAGCTACAATAAGCCAGTTCGGTATTCCAACTGCGCATGTGCACAACAAGATTCCAAACGATTTTTCTCTCGGGGGAAAAACGTGGCAGATAAATGCACACAAGGCTTATGGGGGACGTGGTACCAAATCTGCATTCTGTGAAATTTTTCGTCCAATTCAAAAGACGATGCAAACTTTGGACACACAAGACACCCGAAAACACTTCGTTGTCAAAACATTTTTTGAAAAAATGTTACTTCAGAACACATACGATGAAATGTTTCTCCCGAAAGAAAAATTGTCAAATTTTGATTTGCACATGTGCAGTTGGAATACCGAACTGGCTTATTGACAAGAAGTTGTAAGTATCACATTTAGTGTATATACAATATATGAGTAACATACATGTATAATGCACTCACTTATAATGATTAAACCAGACACACACAAACAAAAGAGAAATATTGCCAATTGTATGTATATTGCCAATTGTATGTTTTAACCTATTATTCATTGCGGGTTGGAACAAGAGCTCTTCCCGTAGTTTATTCACCCTCCTCCCTTCCCAAGTCAAGGATAATAGCTACCAACCCAATTCCATATCTTAAAAAAATTGAGCCAATTGACAATTTTAAACATCATTTTGGTACTCAGTGGCCCAGAATTAGTCAAGATTGACTACTTTTATTTCCGAAGCATTTCGGCTGTAGAACAGTGTGATTAGATTTATTTGTACACACTACAGCACTGACTCATCGCCACTTTTTGTTTAGAATAAACTTTGCCTGATGAAGTTCTTCTTCATTGCATCTGATGAAGTAGTTGTTGCTACGAAAGCTTATACAAAGTTTTACCATAGTTAGTCACTAAAGTGCTATATAACTTTTCCATATATTACTGCCTTACAAACACGGCTAACCACCACTTTCACAAAATTAGTTTAGGGAGCACTACATAACCCATGGTCTGGCCAGGCCATTGAAAAGCCTGGCCATGCCCGGGCCTTCTGGCTTTTAGTCTTGCGTTTGTGAGCCACAAATCACCTAACAATAGAGCATGTACTAATTGATAAAGCCCGGCCTCTGCCAGGCTAGGCCGGGCTGTGGCCCCTCCCACACTAATCTGAAGTGATTGCTTTTGTTGTCATCCCATTCACGGGCCCGAGATCAAGTCTGGGTGAACAATGGGAGCTGGCTGGACACCAGTATTAGTGGCCAGTTTATTGTGTACAACCAGGGGATTATAGAAGCCCGAAGGCCTGCGCATTCCTAGGGCTTGGCCAGGCTTTTCAATGGCCTGGCCCGACCATGGGTTAGGCAGTGCTCCCTTAAATTGCTGTTTGACCAAGAAAATATTGCAACACCTGTGATTTGATAGTTACAGAAAAGCAGTATGTTAAATTTGCCAAAAAAACAAAAACATTGGCATTTTGGACTGCAGTAAAAAGACCCAAAACTGTAGCTTTAACCATGCCAAACAAACTGGCAAAATGTGCATGATTAACCATATCGATAATAAGCCAGTTCGGTATCTCAAAGGTCAAAGGTTATTCGGGATAAAATTGCCAACGTAATGTCACGCCATGTTACACGAATGCCCATTCTGATTGAATTTAACACGTGCGCGTTGTGCGACCACCTTTTGCGTTCACACGCGCGCGTTAGGTCACGCGGGTCATTCGGGATAAAATGTCATTGTGCACATGCGCAGTTGAAATACCGAACTAGCTGATTGTACCACAACTTGTGCGTATCATTATTCTTTTCTATAACATACTGTACAAGTCTTCGAAAATAAAGCCGGGGTGTGCCAGACTCCATTCGGAAACTATCGTGTTTAAATAATAAGTTCCGGGTAACAAATGGCTTTCTAGAATTCAGTCACTGCTACAATGTGTAAACGTCGAAACATATAATAGTGGTATTTTGTACATACCTTGGCAGTTCCGTAATGACGCATTCCCAAAGGTGAAGTCCCGACACATCTCGCAGTTGAATCCTGTTGTCCGTGATCCACAGGAGAGACACTGGCCGGTGACCCTGTCGCACTGATCGGAGTTTCCGTTGCAGAAACAAGGAGTACAGAAGCCAGTTGGGAGATGGGGTTCCCCATAGTGGAAAGCATCACAGCTGTCGAGAAGTAAAAATTCATTAAATTCAATGTACACACTTTTTTTTTAAATGCAAGTTCACCCCGTCGTACTTCCCCAATACGTCCGAGGACAATGCTTTGTGTTTCCTATTGTTCCTTTAATATAACCAACCCCCATAGACTAAGCACGTATCCTTACGTTCGAGGACCGATTTCAACAAAAGACTCGACGTTCGAGGACTGAAAGGTTTCTTTGTGTTTCCTTTCTTCTCTTGTCCTCGGAGATATATACAGTGCACGTACACCCCTATTAAAGGTAGTGTACACGATTGGTAATCCTAAAAAAAAATAGCTTACGAAATAGCTTACTAGACTAAGTTAATAGTAGTCTCAATCATCCTGTAAAATGATGGCACCAGGTGTGCTGTCGTTTTCAAGAAAAGTGGAAATTTATATCATTTTCTAACGATTGTTCGGCCGAACAATCATTGGAAAACTGCCCTCTATAAACCGAATGTAGCTATAATCCGTGTAGTGTCTAAAATGGGTTAACAATTCAAAAACGGGCACACGCATAGTGTACCGAAGCGACGCGTTGTAACCACTGCATGCAGTGGATCTTGGACGTTCCGCTGGGCCCTCAGTACATGTTATGTGACCAATTGAAAACGATCCCATTTACTAAAATTTGGCATATTATACAAGAGGGCGCTATAACAAATGCCGCCGGAGGGTTGAAAAAGAACGCTGTTTTTCTCTCGTTTTTTCGCCATCCAAAAACGCAAAACTTTGAACAGGTCAGTAGAACGATAATTCCTATAAAAAAAACTAACCCCCAAATCCGACCATTTCTGAAAAATGCAACAATGACCAATCATGTACACTAACTTTAAAAGAGCAAAAACCACTGGGAGGTACAGAAAAGTAAAAATAATCAAAGATACAAGAGATAGGAATTCAGATTCCTCTTGAAGCAGGAATGATCATATATAAGGGAAACATGCACCAGGCAAAGAATACCATAGAGATACAGAACGAGGGAAAAAGCTATTGGCATAGCTTTTTGTTCTACACCTAGGTACAGCTAGAGATATTGGTGGGAACCGGTTGAAAGCGGAGTTTCACACTCAAACACCCTAACTGGAGGAACCAAGCTAGACAAGCCGGTGTAACATTTACCATAAAAATATCTGTAGAACAGACTAAAGAGTAGCAACAGATCTCCGGTGAGAGAGTGATTGTAAGGATGAGCCCAACTCTTCTCCAACCAAATTGACAATGCGCCTGTCTACTCTATCTAATAAACTTAAGTGACAAGCAGAAGCACCAGCCCAGTTGTGGAAACAGTACTCCATTAGAGGATGCACAGTTGTCTTGTAAAGGTCGATATTAAAAGACAACCAACTCGCATGGAAGCACTCTTAGCAATACCAGAGATATAATAGAGTACCGAAGTCTGATGTCAGTTGGCACGACAACTGGCCCCAAACAAATGGAGATTTCGACTGTTCCTTTGTTAACGGTCAGTCATGCAAACACATTGACACAAAATAACAAAAGTATTCTGGTTCCAAACATTGCATTGACGTCATCACTTCGGTACTCTATTGTATGTTTGATGCAGCCATCCACAACAACAACAAATTTAAGGCCAAAAGACCCGAGTTGTAATCAAGTCAATCACAAGTCAGATCAAAAGACAGATCACAAGTCAGCTCACAAGCTACATGGGATGCACAATGACATATGAATGCTTTTGTTATATAGTGTGTTTGAATAGCTTGTTACATGGCTTGAGAACAGAATTGTGGAAGTGACTTGTGGAAGTGACTTGTGGAAGTGACTTGTGGAAGTGACTTGTGGAAGTGACTTGTGGAAGTGACTTGTGGAAGTGACTTGTGAAGTGACTCTGCAAAAGATTCATTTTTTAAACACTAATTTGTTTTAAAGACTGGGTACTATGATCTCGCACCAGTAAAGTTTGATTGAAAATGAAGTGCCTAGATTTGTTTGAAGAAAAATATATAACTTGGGGCGGCAAAATTTAGGGTGGTAAGAGATGAACAAAAGGTTCTGTGACTACATTTTTTGCGAAACCTCTCCCGAAATTTACCTGTCACACAATGCTCCGAGGTGCCCAGATGAGCACCCTGCGCATGTTACTGTCCCATTTATCACTGAGCACAGCGTATTCTGAGCTTTCGGTGGGATGCAGGGACACACTGTACAATCATTGGCTGTTCCCACGGTAGCATCACCATAGAAACCATCTGTGCAGCGCTCACAGTTAAATCCTGTCAAGCAGATCGTAAAAAAGTATAAGTCTTCCAAGTGTCGGCTTAGGATTTTGGTTTTGTTTATCCTCAAATCACAAAACAAACAAATAAGTTTTTCTGTACAACAAATTACAATACATGTACAAAGATGGAAACTATGTGAGGACAGATGAATGAATTCAATTGTAAGTCAGGAGACCGTCTCGGTCTTGGTCTTGAGACCAGTTACTGCCAGTCATGGTCTTATTACCCATGGTCTCGGTCTCAATATTTTGCAGGTCTCGACTTCGAGACCACCTATTATTTACCTATATTACAATGTGCTAAACATTTGGTTTGTTGCAGTTAAAACCTGATATACATGTATCCACGTGTTGGCAATTTTCGCGCACCTAAGCTCCACAACGAAATTTCACTCACGTGAACAAAATAAATAAAGCCTTAGCTATACTTCTATTCTTCCAGTGTTGCTACCTGAAAGAAAATACACTTCCAAGGCAGCCAAGTGTCACAGTGCACAACGAATCTCGTCATCCTCAAACGCACTTCCTCCGTGGTGCCGAAATCGATGTAGCCCATATTCGCGCATAGCGCAAAGGTCATTGCGTCATATTCTACAAGAGCCGCGTGGAACCATATCTAGTTACTAATTAATTACTTCACATATGGAGAAAGGCGGTGCGCGAATATTGCCTACACGCAAATATTGCCTACGCGCGAATATTGCCTACGCGCGAATATTGCCTACGCGCGAATATTGCCTACGCGCAAATATTGCCTACGCGCGAATATAGCTGGTGGCACGATACATCATGTAGGCAACCTGATAACCATAAGAGTTCACCAATCTAATTTCAAAAGCTGGCAAAAAGAAGCATTTTGCAGTGTGAATGTCACCAGTTTCTTACTTTGTCAATAAAAAGTTCTATTCATTTTGATTTACTTTTGATTTACTTCATTAGATGCAAGTAGATGTAGCAACAAAAGCTTATGCCATAATTTCAATTTTAACCCTAACCCCTTGGGTAACTTTACTATAGAAAGTATCCCGAATCCGCCAAAATCCACCTATTTTGTCATGCACAAAAAGTTGGTTTTGGTGACTGCTCAATATGGAGGTATCCTGAATCCATCAAAATCCTGCAGTACCGCTAGGCTTACAATCCTCAATCCATCAAAATCCCCCAGGTTTCAATATGGAGGTATCCTGAATCCACCAAAATCCTAAAAAACATGGGTATGGATTTTGATGGATTCAGGGAGGTTAGGGTTAATAAGGGAATACATATGTTCTGTGTCATTATCAGCGTCCAGGCCCCAAGGTGGTTTTAAATGTACATATGCCCAGCACATATTTATTCCCATTCAGAAAATACATTTTTTGTATAATTCAGCAAAAACCTCCGAAAATTATATAATCCAATGATTTTGTTCAATTTATTTTACCTTGGTTTGTAAAAGACCCCTTTAAGCAAATGGTTCATGCCTCACGCGAGTAGTGCTAACAAAGTCCTTATGTGGAAATTAACGTGCGCGTGGCATGATGTGGCCCAGAACGCAGCAGTGCCGGTGTAGTGTGAAATTATGGACTCTAAATACGGACGCAATGGTAGTATTGCGCTTGCGTAATTGGGAGAGTGACTGGTCGCGCGAGTTTTCAACCAATAAAAGGAACCAGATTTCATAGGAGTCGTGACACCGGAAAAAATGTTTAAAACCGATTGGTGTTTTATCAGCATTTTAAAACCACCCACGTGACAGGCTCTCGACCAATAGGAATGGGTAAACTGTCTCAGGTATTTATGAATTAGTCTTTAACCCTTTCAGCCCCGCATTGTTTATTGGCATGCAGCCTTTGGTGCCCACATTGTTCACGCAAAAAGCACTTCACGGTCGACTTTAATCGCCATTGGGGCTGAAGCGGGGTATAGTGCACGGGCGACTATAGTCGCCATTGGGGCTGAAAGGGTTAAAGTGCTACCATCAATATTTATCTTTATTTAGCCAACACGGCTGTAAACAGCTTGTACACTGGCCTCAATCTTCTAGGGCCCAATTTGATAGGGCTTTCAGCACACCATTTTCTGCTCACAAAACTTTGGCCCATTTCAAAGCCACAGCAGGCAATCTAAAGAGTCTCGGTCTCGCTCGTGGACTTTGAATTTCAGTCTTGACTACAACAGTGATGAATTCACGAGAAGGAAAACGTCACTGAAGTTCCGATCCGTTACCTGTGGTATTATCGCTGCAGTTCAGACATTCTCCGGTGACTGGGTTGCACGATCCGCTGTGTCCGTTACAATCGCAGGCCGTACACTCTCCGAAGAATGGATGTCCAGTGACATTGACCCTATGGTAGCCCATGGCACACTCCTGGGGGGGGGGAGGATTATCAATACATCAATGGTTAATTAACCCCTTGCGTACGGATGACGCAAATATGCGCCAAAAAAACATTGCCACCAGGCCGGATGACGCCATTGGCCGCTGTTTGTGCAGTTTCAATCCATTGTTGGATTAAACAGTGCCACCAGGCCGGATGACGCCATTGGCCGCTGTTTGTGCAGTTTCAATCCATTGTTGGATTAAACAGTGCCACCAGGTCAGATGACGCCATTGGCCGCTGTTTGTGCAGTTTCAATCCATTGTTGGATTATTGTTTATAGGTTACGCTTGACTGCACAAACACATTGTAGCGGTTCGCTTGGCTGCCAGAGCCGTGGCGGCACCCAGACGTCTCCCCTAAAATACCGTACTCAAGGGGTTAATGAGGAGTTTCAGATACTGGGATGATGAAATACTCTCTTCATAAGTTGTGTTAACTTCCAGGTGCAAAATGTGTGAGCACAAGAAGCTACTAGCACACCTAGGATGCGTTTTATACGAACCCACTTAATTCTATTAGTCTTGTGGTCTGTTTACCCGAACTAGAATTTTTTGAATTTTGTTTCGGTGGCTACGCGCCGGCAAATACCCTATAGGCCATCAGCCTTGGTCCAAAAATTGGGCCACCGGTATCAAATGATCGAGAGGAGTGATGCTCATGCTCATTTGGCAAGGTATGCACACCTAGAGTTGGAAAATGTGTGATATCATTACAGCGTGAGCGGTGGCAGCTTTTTGGGTGTTATCACTCTTTAATTTTTTATTTCAAAATGGCCGCCAATCTGCTTGTTACCAGATTAATGTGGTAACAAGCATTTTGGCAGCCTTTTTTAAACTGTGATAACACCCAAAAAGCTGCCATTTCTGCAATGCTATCACATATTTTCCAACTTCAGAGTTGCATACCTTGCCAAAAATCACCATGAGCATTATTCCCCTCATTTGATACCGACCAACCCCCCAGGCTGATGGCCTACTACACAGTGTGTCCCCCCCAAAAAAGGAAACCAAGAAATATATCAGTATTCCTGATTTGTTGGGATTTTCATTTTAGGAAATAAATGGATTTGGGGTTTAGTATTTTATAGTGTGCCAACAAATCCTGTAACACAGCTGTTTAAAGTTTTGTGTGCATAAATGCTGGGAAAACAGAGAAAAAATTATATTCTAGTAGTCTGGTTCCCTGACCATACTTTAGACAAAACATTTATAGAGTCAGGGAATTATCAGGTCAGGGAACTTGACGATTTTCGGCCGACAATTGTTGGAAAACGATATAAATTTCCACTTTTCTTGAAAACGACAGCACACCAGGTGCCATGATTTCACAGGATGCTTGAGACTGCTATTTACTTGCAGTCTAGTATTAAAGGTATTACATAATAATTTAGTAGTTTTGTTTTTTGTTGTTTGCAAATGTCGTATACTACATTTAAACCTCATTGTAAGTCTCGACTCTGGATGTGATTTTTGACCCTCATTGATAAAAATCACATCAGTCTAATCCTCCTGTCCATTTTAACAGAAAATCACATCGAAGGGTTTCACGGTGTGCACTTCAATACTCACTACGAGGTCACCCATCCTCAAATATGCACCCATATGGGGTACCTCTATTGTGGACTTTACTTTCCTTCTATTATTCTCCCTATTGAAATCTCAAACTCCATCGCGTTAACTTTATGGGGTACCTGGATTTCTAAAGACTCCCTCGTGGGGTACCATTGTCCCCATTGTTACCCTTTCTTCCCGGTACCCCATAAGGAGACTAATGTAAGAAAACACTTACAAGGTGGTAAAGGGCTTACAAAGATGAAACTACACATGGTTTGCTTTCTGAAATGATTTGAATTTTTTTTTCTGTACGAGGCTGGACGTAGAAAATGATCAGAGAAATTATTCCTGTACCTCGCATGAATATCCAGAGTACCCAATGCCACAACTGCATTGTTCCACAGAGAGCGCCCTCAATGGCAAGGAGTTATCCTGCCCAGTCGCTGCGAAATAACGCACTCTCCCGATACTGCAAAGAGAAAAATATTCATATCAGAATTAGAGGTACTGCATGTTAAAAAAAACATTTTCTAATTTTGTTTCAAAAATCTTTCAAATTACTGCATGACAATCGAAAAAGTTTGCGACGAGCTCCTGGGCGTCCCTGTCTTCCTGCAAAAACTGTCCGCAGTTTCTTGCGCGTATTGTCACCGGCTCCAGCGTTGCATAGATATCGGCGGAAGACAGGTGGAAAGTGGAAGATTCTAAGGTTAAATATCAGTACCCAGTTTAAAATTTGTGCCAGGAAAATTCAACCAGTGGGTACTCAAATCAAACACTCATCAAGTCAGGAGAAAACCCTGAGTAAGGGAGGAGTGGTTAATCTGTGGTCGGGCCAGGCCTTTGAAAAGCCCAGCCATGCCCAGGCCTTCGGGCTTTTACTCTTGCTATTGTGGGCCACAAATCACCTAACAATAGAGCATCAACTAATCAATAAAGCCCGGCCTCTGCCAGGCCAGGCCTGGTTGTAGCCCCTCCCACACTAATCCGTACCCATTCACGGCAGGATCAAAAGATGCCTCAGCTGTCAGTCAAGTCTGGGTGAACAATGGGAGCCGGCTGGACTCCAGAATTAATGGGCAGTTTATTGTGTACAATCAGGGGATTATAGAAGCCCAAAGGCCCGGGCATTCCAGGGGCTTGGCCGGGCGTTCCAGGGGCTTGGCTTGGCTTGGCTTGGCTTGGCTTGGCTTGGCTTGGCTTGGCCCGGCCCGGCCCGGCCAGGCCATAGATTAACCACTCCACCCTTAAATACCATTCACCTCGGTAAAAACTAACCTCAAAACACCCCGTTAAAGGAACCATGAAATAGGATTTACATTGCATTATTCCTGCTTAAAACAATAAAGTATTATCTTGACAATGATATTTTGTTACCAGAGTCAATTATTTCCCAGATTAAATATGAAAAAACATTTTTTGAAAAAGTTTGTCCAAGCTACTCCGCCCCCTGAGTGGGACCCTCATTAACATAAGTGAGTGACGTAGATCGAGGAACATTACATATTCTGCTCGAGCCAGCACCATTCATCACGCGTAAATTGAGTGTACATTCTTCGTCCAAAATCTAAGCAAAATATAGCGTTTTTCGGCCATGCCGACAAGGTGTGTGGCTGCTGGGTGCAGCAAAACAACGAAGGCTGGAGTAAGCCTTCATTTATTTCCAACTGATGCGAAATATCGGAGAATTTGGACGGCGAAAGTGAAGGTGACAAGAGCGAAGTGGTCCGGTCCCAGAAGCTTCTCAGCGTTATGTAGCGACCACTTTGAGCAGTCGTGTTTCGATACTGGTATTTTCAACTCCTTTGGGATGGCCATTAAAAATATGCTCAAGTCCACTGCCATCCCAACAAAGTTCCCAGATGTGGGTAAGGTACAGGCGAAAGCAGTTAAACGGCCCATTCCCCGAGGAGCTGTCGCTAAAAGGGAGAAAATCAGGGTAAGTTCGATGTATAGTTGTTGCAACTTACAATGTACGAAATTGCACGTGTAGACCTAGTGTGTACGTACATGCGGATACATTTTGTACACGTACAGTACAAGGGTGTACAGCTTGGTGTACGTATACGTACGTGTAGGCCCTACATAGTATACAAGTGCTCTGCCGTATACGTATACCGTACGGGTACGCGTACCCACGCGGACATGCTTTGATGCTCGTCTCGCACCCAGGCGTCATTAACGGGTCCAGACTATCGAGTCCATTCATGAATTTCGGTGCCTCGATCTACGTCACGAACAGCGCCCTCAATTTGAGTCTCAACAAATTCCAAAAAGGGGGGGGGCAATTTTTGGGCGGCAAATAATCACACTAAAACTTCACTTGAACCAGTTTGGCTTTTAATTCACATTTAATACATATAAATGAATGTATTTATGAAATAAAATGCTATCCGGCAAATTTGAGAAGCATGGTTCCTTTAAATCATAACGAATGAAGAGTACGCAAACATATTTGCGCATACAAATTGTACAGGTCACTTTTACATGATACTCAAAGAGTCATAATTTTCATGCAGTAATTTTAAAGTTATTAAAGTAGGAAATGTTTTTTTTTAACACTTAATAGTATACAACATTTGCTTTTGCATTAATTTTCAGAAATTAGTGGATTTGGGGGTTAAGTATTTGATAGCAAATACCGTAACACTGACCTGTTTATAAAGGTTTGTGTGCTGGGAAAAACAAAGAGAGAGAAAAATGCTGTTCTTGTAGTCTGGTTCCAGACCCTACTTCAGACCAAACGGAGCAATTTATAGACATCAGGGAATTATCAGGTCGGGGAACTAGACTATTTCCAACGATGGTCGGCCGACCATCGCTGGAAATTGATACAAAAATTCCACTTTCTAGAAAGTGACAGCACACCATGTGCCCTGATTTCACGGGATGCTTGAAACTATTATTCACTTGCAATCATTGAAGGTATTTCACAATAATTCAGTAGTTTTGTTTTTTGATCTTTGCAAATGTTGTATATAAACCTTTAAGTCAAGGGGCATGTTTGATCGATATATTATTATCACAGTGTTACGAACCCACTTAATTCTATTAGTCTTTTGTCAGTCTCCCCGCACTAGAATTTTTGGAATGGTGTAAATATTTGCTTCAGTGGCTACACACGGGTAAAAACCCTATATAAGGACGGGCCGCCTTTTATTCGATCTCAGTCAGTGCCCATGTACACCAGCTATGTGCGAGAATAGCGCAGAGTTGGGCCAGCTGTTCTACCAGTGCTGCGCTTCTAATCGCTGGATCGTGGCCGAGACGGACGGTGCTGCTGGACCTGATGCCCGGACTGTCGTGTCCCCTTGATGTGGCTGAATTCACCGGGGTTCAACGCTGACCTACCTGTGGCTCGGCTGATCCAGTGCGGCGTGCGGAGATGCTTGGCCCAACGGCTGCGCTACAAGCACTGACTGGGCAGGGCCAGTTCCTGCGGGTTCCTTAAAGGTATATTCGGCCGAATATCAATCTTATTTGCCGGCTTACTATCTTTTGTTATGCCCATTTGTATAATTTGCTGCTTTGCTAATTTCTTTGTAATTTATTTTGCTATGCCTGTATGTAATGCTTTGCTTTTTGTACATAATTCTAAAGTTGCAGACTAACTGGGATGGTTGCTTTCACACATATATGTTGCCAACTAATTCGAGTGATCTAATTAAATTTGATTAACTGTAATTGATTGGCCTGTTTCTGCCTTTTGATTCAAAGTCATGGTTCCTATTCTAATATCTTTCTGCCGTGCGTTTACCGTATGTAACAAGCACAAGACTAGTGACTGATGACATCAGCATGGAAAGGGCTCTACCTGAAAACTCAACCTACCTTGATTGGTGATTCACGTTGGTCAGTGATGCCGACACAAGAACCCCATCCACTGCACTGAGCGTCTGTAAGAATTCGGCTCGACTCAGAGCCGAGTTGCTGCCGTCCGCAAGGAACTCTGTCTCTCTGATCTGTACGGATAGGCCTTGAAATGCATCTGATGGTATCGTGCCCAGGTTCCGGGTGTATGTATTTCCACGGCCCTGGGGGGGGGGGGGGGGGGGGACATTTCCAATGACATGCTCAAGTTTACATGAGAAACATTTTGTTTTATATTTGTTCATCCTTTATCTTTGTTTTCCGTACATCCTGACTTGTCCTGTAGTTAAGATGTACTTATCCAGACATGCCTCCGTTTCATGATTTACCTTTTGTTTGTAATTTTAACAAAACTGTACCATAATTGCACCAAAATTACACCACTGTAGGGTCAGGGTAACTGAAACTTAATTATTAGCACTTCAACTGCTTATTTATGAGCTGGAAATAACTGTTGTGGAATTGAATAGGGGTAATAAGTGGAAACTCAGGCATATTCTTTTTGGTATATTTATCATGTAGAATGTAGAAAGCCATGGCCTAGTGGTTACGGTGTTCGACTCATGTATGATGGTACGTGGGTTCGAACCCTGCCAAGAACATGGTGTTTGTGCCCTTGGGAAAGACACTTAACTACAATTTCCTCTCTCCACCCAGGAGTATAAATGGGTACCTGAGAGGGTCGAGGCCAATTGAGCGCTGATATCGGCTGCCGCGTGGTCCAGGGCCTGATGAACGGGGTAATAATTGTAAAGCGCTTTGAGATCGTTGATACGATGGAAAGCGCTATATAAGCATAACAATTATTATTATCACGGATGTGATTTATAACGATGGTCTATTATCAGTGCTACAATGTATGACCAAGAATGGTTGAAAATAGATCTGCTGAAACAAATGAATGATGAAATGTAATGATGAAATGAATGCCTTGTTGTGCAGACATATAAACATGTGAACTCTATATATAAACATGTGAACTCTATAAGCATGTGCTCCAAAAAGTTGAACTCCTAACTCGTCTCCCTATAAATAGTATGTATCTGTGTTTATCGGAGACACAATTTTTGGCTGATCCTTTTGCGCCATATTTCACTTCTGTTAAAAAAAAATTAAAAAGTGTGAAATTGTCCGAGCCTTTGACATTGCAGTATCCTACAGGTATGTAACAATTTTCTTAGAGGCTTCATCACAAGTGTCTCATTTCCTTGCCCATACCTTGATGTACATCCTCGCCTCCCTGGGTAAGGCACTCTGTGGCAGGCCCTCAGCCGAGTAGTACAAGGAGATCTCTAAGCGTCTTCCATACACACCTAGGAGGTTGCCGTCCAGAGCTGGGAGTAGCCAATAGGCATCCTGACCGCCTTGGACAGTCACCGTGATCACACTGATGGTGTTGATCAGTGTGGCAGAGGGGGAACCAGGGTATGGAGATTGTGCGGAGGTGTCCGACACCAAGAACCAGTCATCCAGAAAATTGGCATTCGTTGAGATGTCATACTAAAGACGAAGGGCGAAAAAAAGTTCGTCATAATTAGATTCTTAACTTCTTGAATACGGAAGACGACCATAGCCACAGTTTGAGAAAGACCACCTGGCGGTTGGCGTCTATAGGCCATTCCTGCACTTACTCAATTTATTCATGTTTCAACTATACTGTTCTTGAATAGGAGTGTAATGAATAGATGGAGCTTTTTCAAACAAAGCTTTCATTCACACGAAAGGGGGGGGGGGCTTCCGAGTGCGATGTATAAGACCACACTATTCAGTGTGGGGCCTATTGTTTAAGCGCCTCGGAATATGTCTACATAGATAGATGGCGCTTTACAAATGCTTGTATTATTATTATATTTACGCTTAGCTGCACAGCAACTTGGAATTAACAAAAAATGAGGAAATTCAAATTTGTACAAGACTTTGTACAGTGTTTTTCAATTTTCAATGGCATAAGTATGCAGTGAAAAACAAGGAAATCAGCTGATGCGAGGAAAAGTTGTATGTCAGTCAATAACAGCCAGACGCAAGGGGTTAACTTACGACATTGTTACATTATTTTTTGACAATGTTGAGTCAACTATGCCCAAATTGAATATGATGTGAAGCTTGGCATGTTGGATAGAACAACTACATGTATCTAGCGAGAAATTTTGCAAAAAAATAAAAGTGTGGTTCTTGTTCTAAGAATCCCAATTCAGTTTTAGAGTTACTTCACATGATTATTTTAACCAGTTCACGCCGGGATTATTTTTCACGAGCCTGGGTGCCAGACGGGTTCAGGCCGTCATCTGCGGGCAACACACCCTGATATTTCCAGCCTCGCTCACTGCGAGCCGGTCGCTGACAGATATTTCCGCTGGGTCCCGTTCTCGCCTCATCCGACGCGAACTGGTTAAGCAATTTCTGCTCAGAAAATAAGCAGTTTCTCTTCTGGTTTTTTTTGTTTTTTGGCTTACTGACTTGTCACTATGAAACTAACAAAGGTTATCATTATCAATTGTGGAATGACCAGTCTCCATGACATGAACAAAGGTTTTGTCAGAGTTTTAATCGAGTCAATCACAAGTCAGATCACAAGTCAGATCAAAAGGCAGATCACAAGTCAATATTAAGTCAGCTCACAAGCTACATGGAATGAACAATGACAAAGGAATGCTTTTGTTATATAGTGTGCTTGAATGGCTCGTTACATGGCTTGAGAGCAGGATTGTGAAGTGACTTGTGATCACTTGATTAACAACTGTGGGTTAGCAATTTTTCAATTACATACAAAAACAAATAGCACTTACAAATTAGGGACAGTGGGAATATTACAAAGTAACTGAAGAATAAACCTGCAAATTGTGGTATATGTTTGTGTTGATTCATTAATTACAGGTTCTTGATGAAATACCCAACTTATACGGGTTTTGGTGACACAGTCCCAACATACCTGGATGATCCTATCTTGAGTGCTGTCACACACTGTAGTGATTCCCATGCAGACACATTGCAGACACCCAGTTTGGTGGAGTGGGGATTTATAGAAGCTTCCGGAAATGCACCTGTTGCATGTAAGGCCCCCGGTCAAATCCTTCATTGTAAAATGTGTCAACATTATACAAAGTTTATAGAGAGACAGAAACTTTCTAATTCCTATCTAGTTAATACAGTTACAGTGCCCAACTTAGATATTGTGGTATGTGGGTTCGCACCCCACCAAAGAATCATGGTGTTTGTGTTCTTGGGCAAGACACTTTACTACAATTGCCTTTCGATTATTCAAAACTGGGTTTGACTGAATATTTGAATAGTCCATACTCGCTGACATGCGTCAGCTGCAACTGCCTGCCACACCAGTAACAAATTGCACACAAAGAAAGACCCGTGTTTTACGTGCGGCGATCGTTATTATGGACCGCCCGATCATCATTTTTTTCGCATGCGCCTGTTGAATCAAGCTTATTACGGGTACGTATAACGTTCTGATAACAGGAAACCAAACTCCAGTCTGCATTTTTTGCAGTAATTATTTGATAAGTGTCAAGGGTTTTGACGGATGAAAACAATAAACCTCCGTCCACAAAAATTAAAGTCAACAAAAATGTGGCATTTGACACAGCTAAGCGCCGTAACTGTACGTGCATATATATTTTTTGGAATATTTGAACCGCCAAAATGGTATTCAAATATTCGGTTGACGATCAAATATTCAAATATATTTACTACATTCGGGACAGCCCTACAACCTAGCATATAAATGGATCCTGTGAGGGTAGAGAACAGATTACATCGATCTTGAACTGCCTTAAAAAAACTGATTTTGGCCGAGGTTGGCTGGCAAATTGAATCCAATAATGTAACAGTGGGTATCGTACAATCAATGTTATAAGATGTACTTTGCATCAAGGATGACACAAATATCTCTCCTTTTACTGCACAAAAGTGAACAAGTTTTATTAAAACCATTGTCTATAAATACAGATAAGACAGCACAATCATGCATTTCACCATCTCACTTTTAAATAAGCCTACTTTTTGCCTCCCGACTTCCGAGTTACATGACATGTAATTCTATTTTATGCTTTCATTGGACGGTAAAACAAATTAAATATTAAAAATTAACCGACCGACCCTCCCTCCCGATTTTTCCCATTTAAAGGCAACATAATTTTTTGTTTTGGCCCGATGTAAAGTACCTTGCAAGGACACTGGCCAGTTGTTTTGTTGCAGGTAAGTCCCCGGCTTCCGTCAGGGTCGCACAGGCAGGTCGTGCACCCGGTAGACGTCAGTGCCTTGTATCCATCCAGACACTCCTCGCATCTCATACCCCCTACCCCCGGCTGGCACATACACTCACCCGTCGTCCGGTCACACTGGGCATTGACTGACCCCACTGGGTCACAGTTGCATAGCTGGTGGCCAATAACAAAAATTATCAACTGAGCATGTCCAAATAACGTCACTGCTTACAGCACGTGCATCAGTATTTTGGGAGTGAAATTTCCATTGGCCATGCCATGTTTCAAAAAAATTTCAAGCAACACACACCCGTGTATAGAAAACTGTGCATACACGCACCTGATGGCGCCGTCATGTAATTTGAATGCAATTGGACTCCCAAAATGGCTGTTGCAGGGGCAGATCTAGAGGGGGGGGGGGAAGGGAGTTTGGGGGTTCGGAAACCGGAAAGGTCTTATTTTGCATGTACGGGTAAGAACAAAAGAAAGAGGTGAATTGGCGCCACCAACGTTGAGAAAGTGTTGCGCATCCCCGACCCTTGTAAAATTTTGTTCGCAGGCGAAACATTTTGGAAGTCAACTTTTGGGGCAAAGGTACGAAAAAACATTTAGAAACCCCCCGCAAAAAATCCTAAATCCACCCCTGGTATGCAAGGGGTCAACACAAAGACCTCTGCTAAATCCAACAATTTTAATATGATTTTACATGCACCCTAGGGTGTTAGGGTTAATAAACCATACCCTTTTGGGTTTTTTCTAGGTATACCCCCACCAGGGCTGTAGTCGAGTCCCTGCAAGTTTTTTCACAAGTCCTTTCGCAAGTCCAGTCACAAGTCCTTTCGCAAGTCCAGTCACAAGTCCTTTCATAAAGCCAGTCACAAGTATCTGGATGAACAATGACAAAGGAATGCCTTTGTCAAAGCTCATTTGAATAGCTTGTGATTGGGATCAGGACTGGAGGGTTTGGGATGGACTAGCAGGGACTTGCGATAGACTTGTGATGGACTCGACTGCAGCCCTGACCCCCCTACTGAATCCAACAGAATCCAAGGCCAGCGAAGTGTAAAGTTTGCTGAATATGATGGAATCCAACACCTATAGACACCTTTTGTTCACTGCACAGTTTAACCCTAACCCCCTAGGCATTTTTACAAGGAAGTGTCCTCAACCTGTCAAAATCCAACACTCTGCAGCATTCATTTGCCTAGTGATGTACATGTAGTCAAGACTATCACAAGACCAGGCACAAAAACCATGCACAAGACCATTCACAAGACCAGCTTGTAACAGGCACAAATAACAGGCATAACCCACGACAAATGAATGCTTTTGTTTAATACAGTTCATTTGAATAGCTTGAGACTTGAATTAAGACTGAAGGTCTTGTACTAGTCTTGTGCTGGTCTTGCAGGGTCTTGTGATGGTCTCAACTACATCACTGCCTATGGCACATTCTTGGGACTTGTACAAATTGGGGCATCATAGCTCCCACGTAAAGTAATGGTGCCAAGGCGCTACAGTCCCGAACCCATCAAAATTCAACACAACCTGCTGTTGGAGTTTGTAAGGCTTGGGGTAGTTGAGGTTAAACAAAAATTCCCCACAGCTGGATACCTTTGGGTTTAGCTAGGCTAGGACTTTAACATCTTGAATACCGACGATGACCATAGTCGCAGTTTTAAAAAGATCACCTGGCCAGTTGTTATCATATGCGCATTTACTGTGCATATTCAATCCATTGTTGGTTTATTGTTTGCGATAGGCTTGGCTGCACAAGCCCGTATTCGCATACCAGCATTAAACATTTTTACAGTCAATTTCTAATCTCAGAACAATTCCTAATCCGCCAATATGGTAACATGGTTCCTTTTCTTTTACCCACTGTCTCATTCCTGCCACTTCTGGTCTACCTTTGTCGGTCTACATTTTGAATCAATGTCTGTCTACTTCTATATGTCTGTACTATTTGCACTTTTTTGCCTTCCCATTTGACTTCATTTTCAAATATTTTTCTAATTTGATTTTTCTGTTTTTGTCTTATTTTGTTTTTCTAATTCTATTTTTCTGGTTGCCCTGTATGTCTATGTCTTTTAATCAGTTCGTGCCGGGATTATTTTTGCCGAATATTTATATTTTCCAAAAAGGAAAATATAGCAGCCAACTTCTGATATACAGCCAAACGCCACAAATACTGATTTGCAAGAGTTATTTCAACAGTATTTGTACAATATTTCTTGCCGGAACCTCATATATTTCAATACTCCGGGTGCGCCCACCGGAGCGTAAAATGTAGAAAAACAGGCCGCGCACAGCAGCCAAGTTCAGGTTCAACACACGGTCCGCCTCCACAGACTTCTCGGACTTTGTGTGTGTGTACACAAACAAATGAGGGATTAGCATGTTGAGACATCACCTGGAGGTGAGTCGAGGCAAGCTTGACGTTTTTACCCGTCAGCCGTGCCCGTGTATAAAACCAGCCAGATTGTGTGAACACGTCCTCCGACGCGAACTGGTTAAAGTCTTCCATAATGAGCTTTTGAATTTTGTGAATTGGCCTCCATGCACTTGTTTCTATTTTAACTAACATTAATGTGATTCTGCTAAGTTCAGTTCAGTTAATAATCTTCTGTTTGGACTACACATACCTGGCAACCATTAGTACTGTCCAGTCCCCACGCAAATGTAACACAGCGATCGCACCTCTGACCAGCGGTGTTAGGAGGGCAATCGCACAGTCCCGTAGTCATGTCGCAAACTTTGTTATCACCAAAACAGTTGCAAGCTGGAATGAAACGCGGAATGAAACGTCGAATGAAGCACTCATAGAAACAAACTTAGAATCAGTTTCATAGGCTTGACTACATGCCAGTAATTTTCATTCCAATAATAAAATAATTTATTCGAAATTCCGTCACGGATGAAACTGAACTGAAATTTTGCTGTTAAAATCATTTCACCCAAATAGCTCTACACTGCAAAAACGGTGGTGTTAATCTAACACCATGTGGTGTTAATATTGGGCGAGTGGTCCAATATAAACACCACATGGTGTTAATTTAACACCACAGTTTTTGCAGTGTAGGAGAGAAGGTTTGCAGTTCCGCCATGCGAAGTAACAAACTCAACGAAGTGAAGTGTGGTTCTGAAAAGGACCAAGTTTTTTACCACCACACTTCTCCTTTAATAATTTAATCACTTGACACGTAAAAATAAAAGCCTCTCTCTACTTGTACTCTCTACCATGCGAAAACTCGTCACAAAAAGTCCTTAGTGAACTCGCAAATCCCTACCAAAATAAGAATATATACAGTGGAACACGGCTATAACGAACATCGTGGGATCCACAGATTTTGTTCGGCATAGCGATTTTCAGCCGCCGGTCCGCCGCGTGCCCATTTTTTAACATGACGTCCGTTCTTTTAAATAGCGCCCTCTTGTGTCGTATTTAAAGAGCGCCCTCTTTTGATTGTAATTGAACATGTGCCGGCCATTCAATCATGTTCATACTTTCTAAGCTTACCGAATTCTAAAGCAACAGTTGGCTTTTCCCTTCTATTCCTTGGGGAAATAATAGCCACCTGTCACTCTTCAACATAAAGCTGCGGCTGTTTGGGGATTATTAAACAGCCCAAATACCCGGTACATTTTTTTAATCCGTTGCCCTTTTTTTCAACAACAATGTTCGGTAAGTTTTGTACACAAAATCTGAGAGCCAAGGATGGTGTTCGGTACAGCCGAATGTTCGGTATAGCCGAATGTTCGGTATAGCGGCGTTCCACTGTACTAATTTTTTAAAGTTTTGCAAAGTATCTCTGACGGTAGCAGCTATATCAGAAAAAAAAAGTGCTCTAGAATTTCAATAACTGTAATGGAAATTACCATAGCAAAAATGATAGTTATAGTGATTTTGGAGAGAAAACCACAGCAAGTTGTAATTCTGCCTCCATCCCAGCAACATCAATAGAGACAATGCCAATGACCAGGTCGTTGCACCAGCCAAAGACCAGGTCGTCGCACCAGCCAATGACCAGGTCGTTGCACCAGCCAATGACCAGGTCGTTGCACCAGCCAAAGACCAGGTCGTTGCACCAGCCAATGACCAGGTCGTTGCACCAGCCAAAGACCAGGTCGTTGCACCAGCCAATGACCAGGTCGTCGCACCAGCCAATGACCAGGTCGTTGCACCAGCCAAAGACCAGGTCGTTGCACCAGCCAATGACCAGGTCGTTGCACCAGCCAAATACCAGGTCGTTGCACCAGCCAATGACCAGGTCGTTGCACCAGCCAATGACCAGGTCGTTGCACCAGCCAAAGACCAGGTCGTTGCACCAGCCAATGACCAGGTCGTTGCACCAGCCAATGACCAGGTCGTTGCACCAGCCAATGATCGGGTCATTGTACAAGCCAATGACTGTGGCAACACTGGCGCACACTGGATCCCCGGGAAACGTATAAAAGCGCAACACCGACGGGTCTACACCATCGCCTGATAAAGACTAGCAGTGTACAGTCGAAACGTCATCATCCACATCATTGACTACATCGTGAGACAGTAGATGAGTACTTCTGTCATTGTTACCAAGAATGACTTCTTCCATTAGAGTCATTTTTGAGAAGTTCTCCAGAACAAAACAAAAACCATAGTTTGCAGGAGGTGAGATTGGCCAAAAATGAAAAATCCACAAAATCCACGAAAACCCAGATCAACATATAGTTTGCATTTGCCTATTGCCACCCCCTGAAAATATCTGTTTTTATTGGTCTATAATCCACTTTTTACACGTAAAAAACACCTTTAGGACAACACCTCAGGAATTCCAGATTTTAAGAGAGATTCTTTCAAAATTCTGAAATCCCGACAAAAAAATCCTGATATCAGGAAAAATCCTGACAAATCTCCCCCCTCGAATTTGAATAGGTTCCAATGGCATGATAGAGACAAAACAAACCTTTGTGCGTTTCTGTACACTGTACAAACGTTGGGTAAAACATAATTGGGCAACTGTTATTTTAATACCCAACACAGGTATTAATTTACCCCATTGTTGGTTAATTCAGGTAAAAATGGACCAATTATTAGGAAGAATTTGCCCAAGATTTTGGGTTGTTGCCCAACATTGGGCAAAATATCAACCCATTTTGATCAACTTTTTTTTTTTTTTTTAGTGTAGACAAATGATAATGACGATAAGACTTACGTGTACATCCTGTGCTTCTGAAGGCGTAAAACTCTGGCAGGCACATATCACACGTCCGTCCCCCAACGCCCGGCTTGCATTCACACTGCCCACCGTACTGTGCACACTGTAACGTTACACTGCCAGTGGGGTTACACCGGCACGGTTTAGCCCCATCAAAGTAGAATACAACCAGGGTGAAGACGTTGGTAAGGCACAGGGACTCCTGACTGGTACCAATCCTAGGGTAAATAAGGGTTGCAAGAATGGCAGACATTATTGGCCAAGTTCGGGTGAGTTGTTCTTGTTTGCTCAAGAACAACTCGTGTCTTCGTTCGTGTTCCGGCCACTCGAACGCCCAAGAACGTCTGAAAGCCCCATGACATTGCTAGAGGGCCATCTATCGCTGGTAACCACGAAAAATGTAATGGCTGCACCCATGTACGCTATTCAAGCATTGGTTTCAAAAACCTGAATTTTAGACACAAAATAATTTAAGCACAATAATTTGACTGCTTTTTCCCCTAGTTTGTTCAGGAAAAGCTTTCTTTTCAAAACGTATGGAAGGGAATTTAACGCAACTGTACGCCTACTATTTATGCTTCGATCGTCAGATCATCTGCCATCTTTTAATCGTTTTTTTTAAGTAACAAAAAGAAGTGGCAGGAGTGGGATCTGAATCTGCGACCTCCAGAATACCATTCCAGTGCTCTACCAACTGAGCTATCTCCCCCGAACAAAGACACTGACAATTTGGGAGACCGCCAACATACATGTAGGGCAAGATAGCTCAGTTGGTAGAGTGCTGGTACGGTATTCCGGAGGTCACAGGTTTTATGCCAGTTTTCGTTCTTTCAAATTCACTGAGTCAGTTTCCGTTGCAGTTTGTTTGACGAATTAAAAACTTTTCTCTCAAACTGCGGGAGAACAAAAAATCATAATTTACCAGATCACAGCTGAAAAGTTTCCACACTGCCTTCTGCACTGTTTATTCTCAGGTGGTCTACTGCGCATGTGCTGTACATTTATATTTGTAAAATTTCCAATTTAGCTTTTTACTCTGTCTTGTGATGAATAAAAGTTAGGGCTGTGTTCCACTCACGCGAACAATGCAAACGTTCGCCAATGTTCTCCACATTTTTGTGCACATCCAATGGAAAATTGTTCGAGTAGTTGGCAAACATTTGCGTTGTTCGCATTAGTGGAACGCAGCCCGGGCTACACACACACACACACACACACACACACAGTCATGTAAACGGGTGCAATTGTGGACCTCCCATTGTTCCTCTTTTGTTTATACTTCAACTTTTTCGGAAGGCCTCCCATTGGTTTTGTACACGATTTTCAATCGTGGACGTTAGGTCAAACGTGGACCCCTTTGTCTACGCCCGAATTCTTTTGTCCTAGGTCCACGATTGCCGGCATATACAAACTCACACACACACAACATTGCTGATACTGCATACTGGTTGAAAACCATGTCAGCCAAAGTCAATCTACATGTACAATGTACTCAGAGTGAAAACGTTCATGAAGCACAGGGCCTCCTGACTAATCCAAATCCGGGAGAAAATAGGTGTTACTTATTCTTTAATAGTTGTGATGTGAATGGTAAAGAGGGAGTATAATGCCAAAAAATAGTATCAGATCATGGCAGGGCTGTCCCAAATATATCGAATATTTGATTGTCAAATCAAATATTTGGATACCTTTTTGCCGGTTCGAATATTCGATAAAGTATATATGCACATACAGATATGACTCTGATGCTATTTTAATAGAAAAATTACGTTGCTTAGCAGAGTCAAATGCCGCATTTTTGTCGACGGTAACTTTTTGTGGATGGAGGTTTATTGTTCCCGTCCGTAAAACCTGTGACAAAAATGCAGGCTGGAGTTTGGGTTCTTGTTATACATGCAAGTATCCGTAATGATCTTGATACAACAGGCGCATGCAAAAAATGTCGATCGCCGCACGTAAAACACAGGCATGCTTTGCGTGCAACTTGCGGCATGCAATTGACCTATCGCCGTTTACGAGTTAACCACGCCCCTTAGACAACCCTATGGGAATTTTGGTGCGGTAATTTTTGTTTGTCTCAGATTTTGCGTGTTCCACGTGGAATTCTAATTGATGTGATTGAAAAATAATTCACAAGCTGCGTTGACGCGATACGACCGCGATAGGTCAATTGCAGCTGACGTGTGAACAATTTATCGGCGAGTATCGAATATTCAAATATTCGGTCAAACCTAGTTTCGAGTAATCGAATACTAAATTATTTGAAAAATGAACAGCCCTAAATTATGGAAAGGACGACAAACCAAACACTTAACCAAAAAATTGAAGAAATTAAATATGGCATAAAAACTGCACAACCATAAAATTGGCAACATAAAAACCAAAATTGTGCAAGGACTCCCGAGATTCACAACCTCAAATTATAAAATATGGCAATAGTCCTATAGGTATTCATGGTCCTTTTAAACCATCTTACTCTCCTGAAACCCCAAAGAACTCTACTCTGTCTGACACACTCGTGCAATCCAAAATTGTTGATACACGTCACATTTGCGAGTACGCATCGTTTGTTTCAGATTTTACATGTTCCACGTCAAAAAGTGTGGGGGAGGGGGGGGGGAACATTCCTCCACGTTTTTTCTCTTGCCCCCCCCCCCTAGTTTTCAAAGAGATTAATTCTGTCTATTTCCTTCGCTGTTCAGATTCATAACCATGGTGTCGAAGGTAGAGAGTGAAATTTTGGTTCTGTGCATTGAAAGACATTATTCTGTCCTGATAGTGGATGTTTACACCTGCTATTTAATTACTGCCCCTTAGCTTCTGGAAATTGGATATTATTTTGAATGCCCCCCCCCCCCAATATTTTACTTTCCCCCACTTTCCCCCCTCCCTCCCCCAAATTGTAGAGTCTGGCGCCACCCCTGATGTCAAATTATAACTAATTCGATTCAAAAAAAATAAAAAATTAACAAGCTGCGTTTATGCAATTTTACCGCGTTACATCAGTTCAGAGAGAACAGATTAGTTTGAGATTTTCATCTCTTATAAAGTCTGTCCTCCATCCCCATGCCTTGATTACGCTACTCTGTCAATAAGAAGTTAATGAGAGACGCCCATTAAAATCAGTATTTATGCGATACAAACTGCCATTAACAACACTGCTGATTATTATAAAGCTAATCATTCAAACTGCATTCTGCCCCATGCGTCCCAGCTACATGTACACTAATGGAATGCTGTCACCGAGCCATTAATCTTTAGCAAAGATGTACAATGTAAACAGCTTTTTCATCCGCCTGTCAGTCCAGGAAGACTCGCGCGTGACGCACAGCTAATTTCGAGCCCACTGTATAAGAGCCCAAAGCCTTATAACTTCTAGCACGATTCTCCCTGTCGCTGTAAAGTAGCCAGAGAAACTCTTGTCTGCTACAGGTGCGGAGGCAGCTCGTGTTTAGTGGACTCAGTGGTGGCATTACATTAACAAAATTCATGTTGTGATTTTCTGAATTCATTTCAATAGTTTCATTCTGATCAGGCATCCCTTGGTTATTTATTTGAACTGTTATAGTATGACTGTACTGAGTATGTGACAAGTAACACAAAGCAAAGCCAAACCAGGCTTATTTCAGAGCAGAGAATCCACAGCCTCTTCAAGAGAAGACCACTACTAGACGGCCATTATAGAAACCCAACCCTTGACAATGAACTTCTCACAGGAGTGGGGTCCTTCTCCCGCTGACGCAGCTTTCCTCTCAGCAACGGATGCACTCGCAGGTATTCTAGCCATCTTTGGGAATCTGTTTAGTTTCCTTGCAATACACACGACTCCGGACAGCGACGTGCCGGATGGGACCAGGGTCTTCATGCTGGCCCTGACGTCTGCGGATCTCCTCCTCGGCTTCTCATACGTGACCCGTCTCATCGTCAGGCACGTCGAGGAAAGTCCAGCCGGCATTTTCATCTGCAAAGGAAACGCTCTCCTTCAAATGGCATTGATTCTCACTTCAATTTCCATTTCGGTCGTCATCAGCGTCGATTGCTGCCTTGCTGTCACCCGGCCACTGCGATACCCACTGTTGATGACCAAGAAGCGTGCCATTGCCACAGCAGTCACCGTGTCCAGTTTCACCATGGCATTCACCGTCACTTTCATCAGCTTGTTCGGAGTCATATACATCAAATACATTGGCTGTTATCCTGATATCTCCAACTGTGCTGTGTTGATTGTCCTTCAATCAATGACCATCCTTCTGCCGAGCGCACTCCTTGTTGGCGTCTACCTGAAGCTGATCATGATAAGTCGCCGACAGGCCTTGCGGATCCGGCAGCTACCAGCACTACCACAGCACAGGAACAATGACGGCAACCCACCGCCACCAGCCCACCAGGCCAGAGGCTTCGCTGGATGGAAGGCCCTCAGGATGTTTCTGATCATCAACGTCACATACTTTATCACTTGGCTCCCGAGAATCATTGCCGATACATACGCATGTAGCTTGCCCGATTTCACGTACGATACTTTGGCTATATTTCTGCAAAGCCTGTCCTATTTTACGATTAGTACCTCCAGCTGGGTGACCCCAATGATATACATGCTCTCATGCAAGATATTTCGCAAGAGTGCTGTGAAGCTGTTAAAATGGCACTAAAGTAAATAGCTAAAAAGTCGGTGTCCTTCAAGTTTAATTGTTAAGCCTAACAAATGGAATAGCTTTTTCTTGATCATGATTCAAAAGTAGACTCTTATTTCTTTTTTTCACCTTGTGGGTATATTTTACAGCTTTAAGTTTACTTGTAACCTGCAATATAAAGTCTAAAGCCATGTTTCCATTGGACTTTTTCTTCCACGGCCTCGCGAAAACTTACCGCGACATGCCTTCGCGTAATTCTACCGTGTGTTCCCATTTGGACTTTTATAACCGTGACAAATATTCGCCTTGGAGAGGCTGGGAGAATGTCATACGTTGTGGGCACTGTGCACAGTCACCTTTGACCAGAACAGCATAGACACAGTAACCTAGCGTAAATTTTCGCGTGCTAAAAATCACTCAAATCTGAAATGTTTCAAGCAGCAAACAGACGAAAAACGTAGTTGTATGCACTTACAGGGTCGTCTGTCGGTTTGCTCCACTGCAAAGTGCTAGCACAACTGCATGTCATCACGTGTGGGTGTACTATACACAAAGAGACAGGAACCATACCACCATTTTCGCGCAAACGCTAGCTGCGTATTTGACGTAATACAGGAAGTTGCATTGTTTACACAATGGTTTTCCGTGTGGTCGCGGTAGTTCTACAGTGAGGGGCTGTTTCCATTGGACTTTTTTTTCGTCCCTGATGATTTTGCGTGGATGCGCGGATATCTTCCGCGACCGCTTTCGGCCTGGTAGTTTTACATCAAGGTCGCGGTAAGTTGACAGGGACGTTAGTTTACCGCGTGTCCCCATTGGAATTAATTTTGTCATTCTACAGAAAAGTCACGGTAGATTGACAAAAATAAGTCCAATGGAAAACAACTACATCAATGTATGTTTTTTTCCCAACTTTAAATAGTTTGTTTGTTTGTTTGTTTGTTTGTTTGTTTGTTGGGGTGTTTGTTTGACTGTATTATAAGTCGTATACTGATTGAGTGATCCCCACAATGTCGCTTGCCCAGTTGTATCCTGGAATTGGGCGTTATTAATGGCTATACGACATTATGGTTCTATTTATTTATTTTATTTAAAAACCATCTTTAATTAGGGTAACCCATCCAGCAACGGCTGATCATTTGGAGCCCTCACATTAAATAGAAAAATACATCAAGACAAAAATACAAAGACAAGACTCTGACAATAAGAGCACAACTAGGTTTATAATAAAAACAAGTCATTTTTAACCCTAACCTTCCCAAATCCTCCAAAATCCTCTTTACCAAATGGAGGAATTTGGAGGATTGAGGGTCTGTGGAAGTTGAAGCATCGGAGGATTTTGCAGGATTGAGGGCATCAGAGGATTTTGCCTCTGGAGGAAAATGGAGGATCCAGGTCATCAGGCCCAATCTGATGCTGGATGATTTGGGAGGAGTGAGGTTACTAGGGTGTTTCTGAAAACCCCTAAAGGATTTTGGAGGATTCATGCAATGGTCCCCCACAGGAGGATTTTGGAGGATACTAAATGTCGTGTAACTCGGAAGCCGGGAGGCAAAAAGTAAGCCGATTTAAAAGTGAGATGGCAAAATGCATGATTGTGCCATTGTAGCTGTATATCATTGTATATAAAGACAATGATTTTAATCAAACTTGTTCATTTTGTGTGGTAAAAGGTGAGATTTTGTGGCGTTTATGGTTGGTTGCAGGGGGAAACAACTATTTTTTTTTTTGCCATATTACCCCTACTCACTGGGTATCTAATGCATTACTGTTCAGACCATGTCATCTCCCTGGGGAGTATACAGCCACACTGCTGGTTTTCATTGCAAAGGATTAATTCAAACACAAAGACCAACTCGTTACTCACAGATACCCATTTACTCCTGGGTGGAGAGAAGCAATTTGTGCTATAAAGGTAACCTGCTCAAGGACACAGGTACATTGCATGCTGAGCTCAAACCAACAATCTATTGAATACTTCAGACCACCATTCAACACATCAGTGAACAATCAACAAGTACTAGCATACACAAAAACAGCATGGACAATGAACAGGATACCAGTGATTTTTTCCCGCACTGTAAAAGAATCTGTAAAATAACAGGTTTTTTCCATTAAAAAAAAAAGTACGTATTTTAGTTTTAATGGATTTTTTAATGTAAAATTACGGTACTGTGACCTAGAAAATATCTCGCGTACATAGTTTTCATGTTTTAATGTCAATTTATACAAAGAGGATGTAAATTTACAAGACCACTTTTTTAACATATAATATTTTGCTGTAAATGCAGTGTTGTTTATTTACAGAGAATCTACTCTTCTACACAAATCTCATTACGCAGCAACTGACCAATCAGAACTGAAGAAATTTGTTTACAAAAGCCATGTTCAATTGTAGTGTATAGAGCAACAGCAAACTGCGCATGCGTAAAGGCGATTTCAGTGCACAGTATCCTTGCAGAAATCGCATCGATGCATTCACAAGACCAATCTCGGTGATTGTCGCAGGAATGTTGCGAAATTTTGGAGGTCTCGATCTCTGTCACGAACCGCAACGGGACCCATGCGATCCGGTGACAGAGATAGACTTTCACACGGCACGGAATCCGTGCTTTTGTGACATCGATGCAAATTAATCGCACAGGACCGGTGTTTCTAACGGTCATGTGAAACGGGCTCTAATCTGGTGTAGACATTTATGAAAGAGTCCCATTTAACCATCACTGCTCAGTCATGTATGGCATACAGTAACATCGATATCTTGGTATTAAAAGATAATAGGAAGACGAAATATATAGTGTGATAATTTCTTTAAAATCTGAAATAGTTTCTGAGAAATTAGCATTTTAATCTTAGTTTTTTTGTTATCAAATACCGTGTACAGCACACTGCACACAATATACAATGTAGCAGACATGCGTCACAAGTGACAACTCATTTATTGCCCATCAGGTAACACCAATATTGAGCAGCCGAATACAGCCTTGGTTGATCACTGGTTGTAAAAACACCCTGTGTTAATACCAGAACAGTCAACAACCAACGCCCAAAAAAAGTCTCTAGAGAATCTCTTGCTGTCACTCAAAGCTCACCTGTAATCCTGTGGGTGATAATGCAGTATTCACAAATTGACATATTCAAGACCAACTAAAACGCCAAAACAAAATTTGACTTTTTGGACTTATCAGATAGTTTATGCCTCCCCAAAACTAATGTAACAAGTTTCATTATTCTGAAAAAAAATGTTTTTGAGCCTTTTCCTTCTGAGCCACTTTGACTCGATTCAGAAAAGGCCGAGGTCAACTGCGTGCCGTATCGCGCAAGTGATGATGTATACGTGTAGAAACATATGACATGAGTCCGGAACAGGATTGGAATGCTCGGTGCCTTTAGAGTTGGAATGGCTCCAGCCTTCAATCGTAATTGTGCCTTCAAACCCAGCTGAGTTTTCATACTAACACTATCATCAAGACAGTCTTTGGCAAAATGTTCTGCACATATTTTCGACCATTTCGACAGCCGAAAATCAGATATTGTATTGTCTACAAAGCGGACCCACTGTCGCCTTTGAACTCCATTCAGCACTGGGAATCGCTGGAAGGTTAGGTCAGGGTTTTTGTCGCTGTTTCTCGTGCAACCCCCAACTACACACAATCGGGGCATAATGATTATCTCAAAACCATGCTCATACTGAAATAATATCAAAATTAGACAAAATAGACGGGAAAACGGAGGAGTTATGTCGACCAAAACTCTTCCAGCAGCATCAACTCCACGTACGTACATGCAGTGTTTGGCTGTAGTATCAACCGACTCTACACGTGTACGTCACGGGGTCACGTACATACATTTACATACATAATGAGCTTTCGCGAAACAGGATAAATGGTTCAGAATAACAACCCATTTTTTTTTTTTAATCCCTCTCGTCTGCAAACTAATCTCCATCAGTTAAAAGAGTATTTAAACTGTCAGGAAAAGTCCAAAAAGTCAAAAAACAAAATTGCCGTTTTAGTTGCTCTTTAAGTTGCAATAAGCTGAGCGACCATCAATAAATGCCAATCAATTTTCATCAGTATTTTATATTGCTTTTTTTTTTAATAACCTCCCTATAACATCCCCAAACGGCATAGTTTGCAGTTCACCCTTTTAGATGTAATACTGACGGTCTTTATAGTCATGGTACTTGATGGTCTTTCTAGAAATGTTTTGTAAGTTGTTTTTGTGCAATATGGCAGGATATTACAGCCTCAAAATGTAAAGGACACTGGGAGGAAGGAGGGATGGCATATACTCTTGGGAAACCAAGGATTAACATCTCATTATTACTTACCGCATGTCATTGTTGTAAACGTCACAAGAGCTTGTGAAAACGGCTGCTGTTTCACCAAGCAGTGTCGAGGGTGCAGTAAACTCAACGGGCAGGGCAACAACTTGATCCTGGGTTGAGCAAAATAAACGAAACAGAAGGGTGTGTTTAATGTATAAACTGAAATAGAATTGAAATAAATTATAGGCAAAAACAATCCATTGGCAGCAACGTTGTTTTTGAATTTCAGAGTCTTTCATGTGCATGATCTCTTTAACCCCTTGCGTACGGATGACGCCTGTGGGCAGAAAATAAAACAGTGTCACCAGGCCGGATGACGCCACTGGCCACTGTTTGTGCAGTTTCAATCCATTGTTGGATTATTGTTTATGATACGCTTGACTGCACAAACACATTGTAGCAGGTTCGATTTGGCTGCCAGAACCGCGGCAACACCCCGACGTCTCCCGTAAAATACCGTGCCCAAGGGGTTAATAGGTCTCTATCCGATCCATGCAATGTCTGTTGAGGGGGCCATTTGTTCAAAAACAATTCAAACAATAATGTGGTGGTTTGGAAGGAAAAAATGTGCTCTCTCAAATGACGTCACTTCCTACAGATTGCCACGTGCATCGGCATTTTGGGCCTCAAATTTTCGTGACGCGCATCGGCTGCGCCGTATTTCGAAGAAATTTTGAGCAACATGCGCACGTGTTTAGAATATTTTGCACACTGCGTGCACACGCACCTGTTGGCATTGAACACGCAGTTGTAATTTTCCTACGAAGATGGCGTCCTATGAGAGAGACCTATTGTGCCAACCATGCAGGCCTGACTGTAGAACACCTTCATTTCATTTCCAGGAACCCAACAATAGAAGAGTTAATAGAACTTATGCGTAGCTGCCATCGTTGCGGTGTACTTTTTCATTCAAATTATATAACAATGTAAGCACTAAAGGTTTACCCATGCCTGTCCATGCGCAACAAAGACATAAGCCTCAAAAGATGAGCCGTCCGCTTAAGGTCTATCGGGAAAGGCGGCTCATTTCTTTGGCCAGCTCACCCCCCAAAAATGATTTGCAGTCGGGTGAAAACTTAAACATCCCCCAAAACATTGACAAAGTTCTGATACGGTTGAGACAACTGGGGTCTCAAATTTGGACACATAATGGCTGTACAGTGCTCCAACGCACAAAAATGAACACGCCCCAAACTGCATGCATCAATGCATGGAACCATCTTGTGTCCAAAATTTGGGACAGCATTGTCACAACTATTTTCTGTGAGTCTGAATGCATCAACCACTTAAGGGACTGTTTTTAACTATGCTCCGATATCATTAGCAAGTTTAATACAACACAATCTTTTAATGCGGCTGTCCACCACAAAAGAACAGTAAACTCAGAAATTTTGCTTATTTTGAAATTTGTATTTAAAACGAGCTTGCCATCAGCTTTAAAATGAAACCAATTACGACTTTTTTTTATAATTTCATGAAAATTTATCGGCTTTTCAAGGTCCAATAACCTGGTCGGTATTATTACCGATAGAGGGCAGTGCACGTGCGGCGCACCAAAAAATATCTACTGGGAGCATGTGGTTTCATGACCAGAAAGAATTGAATAATAATAATAATAATAATAATGCGGGTTTTCAGGAGTAGCTTTCATTGATACTCACCCATGTCCACGGCATCACAAGCCTCATTTTACATGTACTGTGCTCCATCCTTAACTAAGCTCTTGGAAATAAAATTGCAGTACTCCTGCACCCAAACCCTTTGTTGTGTGATTTTCATATTACAGTATGTAACACTTATGAAAAAATATTAAAATTCAGTTTTTCGGAGTTGTGGGACCAAAAAGTATTTAAAAAGTAGGAAAAAGTAGGAAAAAGTAGGAATTTCAAGAAAAAAGGAGCAAGGTTAAAAAGACAAATAGGAAAAGTAGGATTACTTGAAAGCCTGGGATTGAAACATATTTAAAAACAACAACACATACAATACGGGAAGAAATGCAGTACAAATAAAACAGAGCCGAGTGTAAACACTGCCATGCAGCCAAGATGTGATAATAAAAAATAGAAGGATTTACTCCTAAAACAGGGTTCTCTTTTACACACAAACATATCAATGACAAATTTTTTAAAACTTACAAAAAGCACTCGTGCCCCGCCCTGGACATTCACGCCGACCGTGACGTCCCACTCTCCGGCACCCAGTGTAAATCTCGACCCCTTGGTCCCATCCGCGTTCTGTGCAACACCGTCAAAGCACCAGGTGGGGCAAAGGGGAAGATTGACTGTGCCTCTCTGGGTGTCTCCAACGGTCGCCCCCTTTGGCGAAATGGTCAGGTCCACTTGCGTAATACCTTCATTGGCAGCCCGGAGAATGATCTCGAATGTACCACTCAGCTGCGAGGGAGGTACGGAGAGAGCGGTGGTGGTGGACATCTGAAACATAATTTGGAAACTTAGCTGACGAGCAATGGGCCTCCAAAGAAATAATGCCACACTGCGTTTGCCTGGTTGCAATGTGTGCACTCAAGTGGACTGTGGCATCACAGCATGCATTTCAGTACATGGGCCATTCAATAAATTTGAGGTCCAAACGTGTGACATTTTTGGTGTCCCCATTACATAGTGACAGGTGTAAGATTTTCCAATTCCGGACACATTCTTTAACCCTAACTCCCTAGGTGGTGTGAAAAATCATATTGAAATTGGAGGATTCAGGACTGTAATAGGGTTAATGCCTTCTATCTCCAAGAGTGATTATGTAAAGCAAAGTACCTGCCAAACAAGTAAAAAAAAAACAATAATGATACAAGTCAATTTTAATGATACTTGATGGGAAATTACACAGGTCATGTGTAAAGGCCGGTTCATACTTCACGCAAATGCAAAAGCGAAGCGAATTCTGTGACGTCAACAATTATTATTATTTCATTGTGACGTTCGCCGTTACACAGGTGAATTTGCTTTTCGCCCTCAAATTCACTTGAAGTATGAACCGGCCTTTACAGGGACACAAACAAATGTCACACTTTTGGACCCCAAATTTCCACACTAACGGGGTACAATTGATAGCAAATTTTGGATTTGAGGGGGGGACACTGGAGGGTACAGCAAAGCAAGATATTTTGTTTAGTTGTTTCATGTACATTCCCGAGGCCTTAATGATCACGTGTACAAACAATATAGAGGACTTTCTCTGTACTTTAGAAATTACAGGGGTCGTCGTAAATAATTACGTATGTAACAAAGACAGAATGTTTACTACAAATTGACAGGACACTAATTATCATGTGCATAAATCTATCCAAATGTCATCTCATTCATATTAATAACCCATTCAAGAGTGCTAACAGCCACAGTAAACACAGGTTTTTTTTATCTTTAAGACACTTATAGGTAACGTACGTAACGTGGACAGAGATGTTGTGACAAATTTCTGTCCATGTTACGTACGTAATATTTTGTACAAATAACCTGTAACATCTGAAATACACAGTAGATTGTCTTGGTTTTTACAGGTAACAATGCTGTATTGATAAGAATGAAAAGGCACAATATTTGATAAATACAGCTTATGGGCAACGCCAATAAGTCACTTTATATGGAAGCGGGATAAGACCATAATAGGTTTAGGGAGGGGCATTCTATTGCGAAAGTAACTTACAATGATGGCTTGGTATGCAAAGTCACTCCAGCATATCAGCTAGGCAGAAAGCCATTTTCACAGTTCAATCACAGTTGGAACGACGTGCGTTTGTATAGCTATTCAGACCGTGGACCTTTAACAAAGAGGACAATAGGGTCCACGATTGTGTCAAGGTCCACGATTGAAAATCGTGTACAAAACCAATGGGAGGCCTTCCGAAAAAGTTAGAGTATAAACAAAAGAGGAACAATGGGAGGTCCACGATTGCACCCGTTTACATGACTGAGTTTGTATATGCCGGCAATCGTGGACCTAGGACAAAAGAATTTGAGCGTAGACAAAGGGGTCCACGTTTGACCTAACGTCCACGATTGAAAATCGTGTACAAAACCAATGGGAGGCCTTCCGAAAAAGTTAGAGTATAAACAAAAGAGGAACAATGGGAGGTCCACGATTGCACCCGTTTACATGACTGTGTGTGTGTGTGTGTGTGTGTCTTCTCCAACTGACACATGGCGTGTGTACTTCCACCGCAGGCGGCAACCACAACGAGTTCGAAGCTAAGTATTTAACTCAAGATTTTGTATTTCCCATTCCCTATATTCCTGTATTTGGTTTGTTATTTCGAGGGAAGAAGACGGCGAAGATAACGAGTGTATTTACTACAGAAATAATGCAAAACATGGCGCCTAAGACGGTGATGGTTGTCGGCCACTCCTATATTAAACATTTGGAGAAATACATCCGAGATTCGAACGACCCACGGATCAATTCGAATTTCAATTTAGATGTTTCTAAACTTAAGGCGTCCACACTTGGTCAATCAGGTTGCAACATAGCTCGTTTCCGCCGTTTCTTCTTCCCGAAAATTCATCGAAATAAACCGGATATTCTGTACATTGAATTGGGGACGAATGACCTCGATAATGTTAGTGGTGTCATCACAATTAGTTGATTTGGTGCAGGACATACACCGGATATCAGACAGTACCGGTACGTTTGTTATAGTTGGTCAAGTTTTGAAGCGTGCTTTACACGGAGCACGAGACCCGGATTTCAACCGGAAGATTGTGGAATTCAATGACATGACCTCAAAGTTAATCAATGCCATTCCGTATGGGTTATTTTGGAAACACATTAGGATGCGGAATTCCAGTTTGCATTTGATTTCTCGGGATGGCGTACACCCAAATGTCGCCGGCATGAATAGATTTATACAAGTCTATTAGAGGCGCATTGTGGCATTTACATCCTAATGAATGAACTGGGAAGCACCTATTAAAGTAAATTGCTCGCTGTCTTCCTTTTCTTATTTACTTTGAATATAATAATGATTATTAAAAAGGAAAAAAATGAATAAATAAATACCAATAAATAAATATTGTTACGGTAAGGTACTCAGCAGAACTTGGTGACGCTAGTGGTGTTTGTCATGTTGCATGCAAGTCGTGCGGAGTGGTTGTCACTTAGCACGCGTGTTGCCTCGCATTGGGTTTTAAGCGGAGTGGTTGTCACTTAGCTTAGTGGAGTGGTTGTCACTTAGCACGCGTGTTGCCTCGTATTGGGTTTTAAGCGGAGTGGTTGTCACTTAGCTTAGCGGAGTGGTTGTCACTTAGCACGCGTGTTGCCTCGTATTGGGTTTTAAGCGGAGTGGTTGTCACTTAGCTTAGCGGAGTGGTTGTCACTTAGCTTAGCGGAGTGGTTGTCACTTAGCTTGTTGGTATATGCCCATGCTTCTTTAGTGCGGAGTGGTTGTCACTTAGCACGGGCCTCGTGGTTTGTGACGTTAGCAGAGTGGTTGTCACTTTGTTTTTATGCCGGGATGTTCCAGTTCGGTAGTGCGGAGTGGTTGTCACTTATACCACGGGCCCTGTGATTTGGTGTTTCGGGCGGAGTGGTTGTCACTTTGCTTGGCTAGGCGAATGTATGTTCCAACATGTTCATTTGTTAACCCACGTCAAAGCGAGCCAACGTTTGCGATTGCTCGACAATATCTGATAGAGCCCAAATAGTACCACAAAAACAATATTTAAAAAAAAAATAAATAAATAAATAAATAAAATAAAATAAAATAAAAAAAAATTAAAAAAAATAATAATAATAATAATAACTAAACAAAGTATAAATACGAAACCGCAGTTTGTGAGGTTTTTATGTATGTTTTAATTTTTTGTTTTATCCGTCATTATTTATGACGCCTTTAGCTAGTTTTTTACATCCTTCCGTTGATATATCGTTTCGGCGATATGTCCGATGTTGTTTACTGGTCCGAGAGGCGATGACATACTCATTGGTATTGAGTAAATAATTTCGGGCAACATAAACATTGCTGACTACATGCACATTTTTGTATTATCATATTCAGTTACGTTATCACCTGAGGCAATACAATGCTGCCGAGGAGAAATCCCAGGCGGGCTCAAGTGGAGCGTCTGGCAGGTGGCTCAGTAATGCGCCGGTCTTCTCCATCCGTTGGTGCACAGCGAGATCGGCCTGCACGTCAAACCCATACACAGTGACTGCCATCATCCATCCACCACCATGCCAGGAACATGGGTTACCCATGGAGGAAGGATGTGGGTTACCTGACCCTCCGCCGGTTCCAGAGGGCAACAGTGTTCCTTTGCTGGTCCAGTCGGGTGGAGAGGACGGTGCACGGACTGGTGTATCCAGAAGGCAATCTACTCGGGCTGCGAATCACAACGTGGCACATTCCCGGGGTACTGCAAAGCGAGCTACCAAGCGTCCAAGGCTTAATATCAGTGATGTCAATAATGACCTCCAAGAGCTGAGGAAACAAGTGACATCACTAAAAAGACAGACAAGATAGGAGCTATGGAGTCTTCCATTCATGCGATTGAGGGCTCCATGTCTGCTATTCGGGAGTTAATGACGGAACTGGTCAAGGACAAATCTTCGTCATCTAGCCGCACGTCCTCGGTTACCCAATCCTCGGTAGTAAACGACTCTCTCCCTGAAGCGGTTACAGATCATATCAACGATATCATCGGGGCCGACGACTCGGATGGTGAGATTAAGGACACCGGGCTTTCAGGTTTTCGGTCCCTCTCTGTACCGTTAGACCTCGGTGTCGATGCTAAAGTACAGGATAAAATTGTATCCAACCAGTATGTAGAATTGCATCGACTTCTTGGGGAGACGGGAGATGAGGGGGATCGCCAGGCCCATGAAGCCGCATCTCATATTTATGTCGATAGCCACAATAACTTAAAGTACAAAAAGGCACATCCTACAGTTGACACAATCGAAAAGTGGATGGATGCGTTCTATGTTTTTATTTCAATTTACACCACCAAACACGAATGTCTCCCGCAGCTCCTTGCATATGTAAAACGCATCCGCAGATTGCATGCCCTTGGAGGCAATTGGCAGTTATAGGACTCCCAATTTCGAAAGTGGATCCCGACCCTACCCAAGCCAATGTGGGACACCTTGAATTATGAGCTTTGGGATACGTGTCGGCCACTCCATTCTGCGTTCAAACCACTCAACAGGCCCTTTCAGGCTGTGCCCTCGTCAGGGGGCAGATATAGAAAACGGTGGCCGGTCACAGATACAAAGTTCAGATTCGATAGAAAGAATTTCTGGCCATCGGGATCATGTTTCGGATATCAGAAATTCGGCAAGTGTAAACGCACCAACTGTGAATATACACATGCATGTTGCTACTGCAAGGCCAAACAAAAATGCCACGGAGCCATCTGCCCCAAAAAGTCAGATGTGCGAACAGCTGCCAACTCCGGTTAATCCAAGTAGATTGCCGACGATGTTGCCGTTTGGGGATTTGCCTTATTTTTATATGTTCTAAAAACTAAAATTTAACATTCCCATAAACTGAACTCATTTATATTTTGGAAATTGACAAGAATTGTATGTGATTTATGTAAAATAGGTAAACGGATATTTCGGGAGTGTGGGATT
The DNA here is from genome assembly GCA_037893225.1 of Hippasteria phrygiana. Classification (NCBI taxonomy): domain Eukaryota; kingdom Metazoa; phylum Echinodermata; class Asteroidea; order Valvatida; family Goniasteridae; genus Hippasteria; species Hippasteria phrygiana. The sequence goes on from JAZGUH010000375.1 coordinate 1,554,826, forward strand.
AGCAAGCAGGGGCTACTGATCCCATACTTCCGACATCAGGGAACAGCAAGCAGGTGCTACTGTTCCCCGATTTGTTGTAAAGAATCAATTCTCTACTTTCAGTGTGTTCAAATTTCTGTTAATAAATTTGCCACGAATGTGGCCTGATCTGCCCAAAGATATGTCTCCCGCTTTTCATATAAATACAGCTTATGGGCAACGCCAATAAGTCACTTTATATGGAAGCGGGATAAGACCATAATAGGTTTAGGGAGGGGCATTCTATTGCGAAAGTAACCTACAATGATGGCTTGGTATGCAAAGTCACTCGAGCATATCAGCTAGGCAGAAAGCCATTTTCACAGTTCAATCACAGTTGGAATGACGTGAGTTTGTATATGCCGGCAATCGTGGACCTAGGACAAAAGAATTCGAGCGTAGACAAAGGGGTCCACGTTTGACCTAACGTCCACGATTGAAAATCGTGTACAAAACCAATGGGAGGCCTTCCGAAAAAGTTAGAGTATAAACAAAAGAGGAACAATGGGAGGTCCACGATTGCACCCGTTTACATGACTGTGTGTGTGGGCGCGTTGGTGTATTCAAACCGCGGACGAAAAATGCCAGAGAACAAAAGAGAACAATATCGTCCGCGATTCCCAGCATACGTCCGCGATTGGAAGTGTTATAAACAAAAGAGGAACAATGGGACGTCCGCGTTTGGAGGTCGGTACACGACTGTGTGTGTGTGTGTGAACAGATATTCCGTACCCTGTGGAGACATGAACACAATGCGCACAAAGGGACTGAATAGGTCTCCACAGGGCATTTGTATGGGTTAGGATGTCTCCACAAGGAATTTTGTGTACTGAGTCTATGGGGTTTGCTTAACTGCAGGGACAAAGGGGAGAACAATGCCATGTCTCCACAGGGCTGCAAAAAAAGGTATGTGTGTGTGTGTGTGTGTGTGTGTCTTCTCCAACTGACACACCACCTCCACCCCGACCTCCTCCTCGATGGGCGGATTAGGCCAATATTTAGAGATTGATCTGCATTTTGTACTTTTTCCCAAGAATAAAAATAGAATTAATACTTCTAACCAATGGGCATCTTGGGGCTTTTTAATGTAGGAATGCGGATTGACTCTCGGCATGGGGGGATTTGCCTTATTTTTATATGTTCTAAAAGTAAAAATTTAACATTCCCATAAACTGAACTCATTTATATTTTGGAAATTGACAAGAATTGTATGTGATTTATGTAAAATAGGTAAACGTATATTTCGGGAGTGTGGGATTAGCAAGCAGGGGCTACTGATCCCATACTTCTGACATCAGGGAACAGCAAGCAGATGCTACTGTTCCCTGATTTGTTATAAAGAATCAATTCTCTACTTTCAGTGTTTTCAGATTTCTGTTAATACATTTGCCACGAATGTGGCCTGATCTGCCCAAAGATATGTCTCCCGCTTTTCATATATATAAAGACATTTATTGTAATTATAACTTTCTATCAATATTACCAAACTTTCTGTCCATGTTACGTACGTAGCATTCTGAGCATACATATCTTGTAAAATTTACCCGGAAAGTCTTAAATTCTTTGTGAGCACAATCCTCAACGATGGGGTGGGAATGTACAAGGGGAAAGAGGACAAACAACTTGATATTATTTTCCTGCTTCATTTCACAATCCCATGTCACACTTTTGTACCCCTTTACTGTGGAAATGCCCACATAGAGACATGTCAATTTCTACATTTTTTTCAAACTCCTAAGAAAACGGCAATGGTTTCCTTTAGGTCTCTAATATTACAAACAAATAATCCTACAATAATCCTATCTGATTGGTGGATCGTCGATCACGCGCATTGAATTATTCGTACCAACGCACGGCACCGCAAAAATAGAAGTTCTATTCAACGGTACGCGTTGAATAGAACTCCCCTAATTCCACGGTCACACTATTGGTGGCGCTACACCACGGCTGTCATTCACGCAAAATGGCGGACGATGTTCGCAAATAACCTTTTGTTCTCCTAACAGACTATGAACTATAGGAACTCGTAGGTGATGCTGATGCTGCTAACACAAAGAAAGAAATTAAAACACGCAGTCAAACGATTAGATGACTTTGCTAGACAGGCAGGAACAACAATAGAGCTTTAACTGATTCGGAAGTGGACACATTTTGGTCGCGGTTTTATGCAGGACTGAGAAGGGAAAACGGCACGTTGCACACAAAGAAATCCATGCATGCAATCCGATGAGGATTTATTCAGCCGTTGTACAAAACAAAATAATGAATGTTTCACATTCGTGCAATGGAAGGAACAATTTCATTCGGTGACAGTGGAATGTCCCATTCCACTCGGCTTTGCCTCGTGGAATGGAACATTCAATCTGTCACCTCATTATTTGTACACTATGCCGTGGTAATCTTTCCGCATGTGTGACATCTCCGTAGGTCCATTAGAGCAATCTAGTCTTTGGAGTGATCCAATAACGCTTCAGTGATAAATCCCACCCTTCAATTTCCTCTAAAAGTGAAATTTCTTCGTCGTCTTCCTCCTGGTTTCTTCAGGCCTTTGAGCTACAGTGCGACATGCGCTTCTGAGGAATCCTTGGTTTCATTACCAGAAAGAATTAAATAAAAGTCAAGTCACAAGTCATATTTGTTCAAGTGAAGTTAATACAATTTTCCTCGGACTCTTAATCATGCTAGGTCTCATGTCCCATTCTAATGTATCTGAAATTACAAGGAAACATCCCACAGGTATGGATTTATCCATTCATGTCCATCGCAGTAACAAATGTTATCACAAGTGTATCTCCGTCAGCTCCTGAGGTCTTTTGTTTGTACTTTAACTTTCAGCAATCGCTCTCATTGGTTTAGTACACATTTTCCAACTGCGGACAGCTGCCAATCAAGGACCAACTGTCCTCTCATTTAATTCTTTTATTTCCTGCACTGGGCATACACCATTAACCCTTTGAAGACGGATGACGTCTACACACGTAACAAAAAGAATTACCACCAGACCAGATGACGTCTATACACGCAATCTCTGCATTTCAATCCATTGTTGGATTATTGTGTATGTTACGCTTGGCTGCACAAACCCCTTGTGTCCGTTTCGCTTGGCTGAACATGCCGCCCCGTCACCTCATTACAAATACCCGTACCCAAGGGGTTAAAACACTTCACACACTTCAAGAAACATTTTAGAGTCGAAGAATGAAACAGACTAATAGTAATAAAATCTACAATTGAAGAAAATGCTGGACTCGCAGCAGTTGTCTACTCTCGGAGTAGAGCGAAGTGTGAACGTGTTGGATATTCAAACCGCGGACGAAGAATTCCGGAGAACAACAGAGAACAATATTGTCCGCGATTCCCAGCGTACGTCTGCGATTGGGATCGTGTAAAAAATCTATGGGAGTCTTCTGAAAAAGTTAGAGTACAAACAAAAGAGGGAACAATAGGACGTCCGCGTTCGACGGTGGATACGCGTTTGTGTGTGCACGCACGTGGATAGCACTACACTTTTTATACCATGCAGAAATTGCAGGTTACGTAATAGCTCACAAAATAATAAAAACCTCTTCTTTGTAAAACCGGTCGCATACTTTGGACCATTTAAATACAAACGGAAGGAATTCACTACAGGCTTACCTGGCCGGTGAGAGTGACGTAGCCATACCAGCTGAAACCGGCATAGTTAATGCTGTCCCTCTCCCAATTAGGGTGACCAATGGTTTCAAACTCGGCGTTGATCGAGTGTAGGGTTGGGTAATAAGAAAACGCTGTCACCCTGTGGAGTAGTCAAAGTGCATGAATATTTGAATACAAAGACATTACGCCTATATGGTGAGATTAGTCAAGTTAAATTGTTTTAGATGGAAATGGCCTTTTAACATGGGATAAATGGTTGTTTGCGAGTGTTCGTGTTTGGGGTTTCGGGGATAAGGTCATATGAAATGTGACCTGATCTACGAAAAAGGATATTATGTCGTGCTATGCGAAAATGCACACAGGACTGTTCTATGTGAAAAGGGCAAACAAAAATTTTCATATACATTTTTTTTTGGGGGGGGGGGGGTTTGTTGGTTTCTATTATATCTATATTTTGATAACTTATTTTTTCAAAAACATTAATATTGATGAATAAAGATGAAAAAACCAAATATTGTTAGAAATTACTTCTATTTGATTTCTTTCCACTTGCGGTGTTCAAAGGGCTATTTATCTACACGCACTTCTGTTCAATTGGAAAATATGAACACGCAAATATCAAGATATCTTGAGTAGACACAATGCCACAGGGGTCAAACCTACACCAAATTAAAGCTTAGAATGTGACACATTAAACTATGTATATAACTCATTTTTCAAATTTTGCGACATAATACCTGAAATATGTACACTGAAATATCACGGTTTGTCCCCTCATTATCAAACAAGATGCTTTTTTAAAAATACATATTTTCAAGCAAAAATAGTGTTTTCCATACATTTTACATGCACTACAGCAACGAGATTGGGTCCTGTGACTGACATCTGTCTTGTGGACGCCATCCAGTAAAATATTCTGGCCATAAGAAGTTTCTGTCTGGCTTGTTTATTGCTCAATGACTACAACGATTATTATAGTAAATACACTGCTCAATTAACCCTAACCTCCCATAAAGCTACAAAATACTACTAGTAGTAAACTGTAGTATGCAGTCCTCTCACCTATTTGTGTACAATGCTTGCGGTAATTTTTAGTATTTGATACTTCACCCCAAATAAAGTACGTAGTAATATTGATACGTAGAATTTGATAGCACCATTGGGAAAGATCCGAACAAGCTCTTTCTGTTGGTATAAAGAAAAAGTAAGTCAACAACAAACAGTTACAGCATTACAGTTCGTTGAAACATGGTGAATATATTTGTTGTTTGGATACTCTGGTGTGTGGTTTCCTTGTCGAGTAAACTCGACATTAGTATAAAGCAACAGGGGTGCTTGTGGCTTGTCGAGTAAACTCGACATTGGTAAGGAAAGGGTTAACTACCCACCCATTGCACTGTCTCCCATCTACATGACTGCGACAATCACAATTCCCAGAGAGTTTGTCACAGGTGGGACTGAGTGATGCACCGGCATCGCAAGAACATGCCGAACATCCGTCTGGGTTTTCAGCGGTCAAGCCATAGTAGCCATCCGTGCACTGGTCACAGCGGCGTCCCATGGCAAAACTCTTGCAGGGGCACTGACCGGTGGCGTTTTTGTTGCAGACGTTGGAGGCCGACACTGTCCCAGCGGTAAAGCAGGTGCAGCCTACAAGAACATTAAAAGAAGCGTGATGTTTTTATGGGGATTTCCGGACGTAGCACTGTATACTCAGTGTCTGAGTGAGTCTGGGGGAAAAAAACTTACTCAGGTGAGGCTCAAGCCTATGGCACATGCCTCATATGCAGACTTTGATACTTTTTCTATCTTAAAAACCCTTTAACCTTCAATTGTACAAATTTGTACGATATGACTATGCATTGAAAACCTGCATAGATAACAAACCCCCGACGCAAAATTCCATCTTCACATTCAATACGCAAGCTCGGTGGTCGAGTGGTTAAGACATCTGTACTAGTAAGCAGGAAGTCGTGGGTTCAAATCTCGCCCAAGTGAACCTGTTAATTTTTTCACACAGGCTCTCGGAAAGCATACAGTGCTTCATATATTACGTCGGGACAGGGCAAAAAGAGAAAAATTCCATCTTCACACCACTGCAATGTAAATACACAGCATTGCAGCCATTTTCCCTCGTTGATATCTGTAAAACTTATTTTTTCGAAGTGAACAAAGAAACTGGCAGGAGCGGGATTCAAACCTGCGACCTCCGGGTTACCGTACCGGCGCTCTACCAACTGAGCTATCTTGCCCTATGTTGGCGGTCTCCCAAATTGTCAGTACCCTTGTTCGGGTGGGAACTAGTCAGAAGTCATAAACACAATTTTACGATACAACCTGGGAAGCGACATTGTGGGGATCACTCAATGAGGATACGACTGTTTAACTTATAATTCGTCAAACTTCTTTTCACAGCTTCCACTGAAGAATGTCAAATTGTAAGTGGTATAGGACCAAAGTGCCTCAGTCATGTTCATGTCCACTACATACATGTGATTTTGATGTGTTTTCTTGAGGTGATGGAGCCCCATGAAATTGATTGCTTTTTATGCATGAATGTTCCTTGGGCCCTTTAGAATGATTCCAGCTGTGTTCTGGATTTTTTCTTTTTTACAGGCTTCAAAAGCCTGGACATAACAAAAAATGGAAAAAAAATCCTGGATTTATGCTTTGTAGGTTATGACCTTTCAACCCCATCATATTTTGATTATTTTGGCACCAAATAAAAGAGGAGAACAAGAGCTTAAACAAATTGTATACTTTAACTCGAAGGAATAAGCCGTACGAAAGCTGAAAAACATTAAAAGCAGTCAAACTTGCGCGACCTGAACAAAATATGACGGTTAAAGGGTTAACCCATTGAGCCCGGATGACGTCTACAGCCGTGATTTGAAAATTGCCACCTGGCCGGTTGACGGCTTTAGTCGCATTATCTACATTTTCAATCCATTGTTGGGTTATTGTGTGCGTTACACTTGGCTGCACAAGCCTCGTGTCCATTCCGCTTGGCTGCACAAGCCAGCCTGGCATACCAGCGCCCCATTATAATACCCAAGCTCAAGGGATTAACCCATTGAATACTGACGACAGCCAAAGCCGGGGTTAGAAAAAGACCACCTGGCCGGTTGTCATCTATAGGTGCATTCCTGTGCATATTCAATCCATTGTTTGCCTATTGTGCGCATTACGCTTGGCAGCACAAGCCCATATTGCATACCAGCACCCCATTAATGAAAGCCAGACAGGAGTTAAATGTGTATAAGCAATTGATGAATTTACTCTTAAGAATTCTTTTTCAGAGAAAAACAGCATTCCATGACCGATATTCTTGTTTACAGTGTGAATTTTTCAGTTTCAGCTAGAAAAACAAAGTTACACCCTTTGAGAAAGTTTAAAGGCGGTTGAAAAAAAAATATCTAAATTCGCTACCATATGGAGACCGAGGACGAAAAGAAGGAAAAGGTCTCCACAAGGAAATTCTAACGAGGATGTTTCCACACAGGAATTTGTGCACAAGTTCTATGGGGGAATGCTTTTAAACCCCATGCGTACAGGTATTATATGGGGGGCGCTGTGGTGCCATGCCGGCTTGTGCAGCCAAGCGAAACAGAAACAAGAGGCTTGTGCAGCCAAACATAACATACACAATACCCCAATAATGGTTGAAAATGCAAAAATTGCAGTGTATAGATGTCAACCGGCCAGGTGGCAATTTTCAATCTGCACATATATGTGTCATCCATACGCAAGAGGTTAAGTACAGGAATGAGGAACAAAGCCATGTCTCCACAGGGATATACATTTTGGAAATATCAGATTTCGGTCCCATTTTTTGTCAAATTTTAGAGTGAGATCTGAAAGAATATGGACATCTTCTCTGTTTAAACACTTTTTTTTACCTGGGTGTCGCGTCGGCTTTTGCAGCCAAGTGAAACGGACACATTGTGATTGTGCAGTCAAGCGTAACATACACAACAATCCAACAATGGATTGAAACTGCACAAATAGTTGAAAATTGCGTCATCCGGCCTGGTGCCACTGTTTTTTTTGCACCATTTGGCGTCCTCCGTACGCAAGGGGTTAAACACTATTTTTTTGTCACTGAGACTTCATTGGTGCAATGCACATTACGTAAAACCTGTGTCGACAAATTTGACATAAATGACTACTGAAGGATTTCACATACTTTTTGAAGAATTTAAAAATGATTTTTTGGATGACAAAAACATTTTTTAGAGTTTGAAGAAAAATGTTGACAAAAGGAGGTGCTTTTCGTACATTTAACCCTAACCCTCCAAGGCATTTTGGCTAGAACCCTGCCAGACGCATCAGATTGCATACTTTGTCAAATTGACTTGTGTGGAGAGTCCAGCAAAGTGGAGCTGTCAGCACAGATGCCATGTGCTGCGTCTGGCAGGGTTAGGGTAAAACGTGAAAAGGATTTTTGACAAATGAAGGCCTTCACAGTGAAAGTTCACAAAACTGGACATATTTATAGAGCTAGTTGTCTACTTCATTCTATAGTACTGTGTTTCCAACTGGTTTTATTCCACAAGAACTAATTAATTCGATTTCTGAATTCAATCACTGTACTCACTGAGACATCCATTAGAGTTTGCGTCTGTCAGATCATAGAATTCATCAGCACACTCTTCACACTTGGATCCTTGGACATTGACCTTGCAGTAACAGTCACCAGGCATCTGGTAAATAAATACAATAGTTGCACTTTCAATAAAATATGCGAGGTCGTCAAGTTGGCAAAAGGCTTAACTAGTTCGCATCGGAGGACGTGTTAACACGATCTGGCTGTTTTTATACACGGGCACGGCTGACGGGTTAAAACGGGTTAAAGCTTGCCTCGACTCACCTCCGGGTGACGTCTCAACACGCTAATCCCTCATTTGTTTTGCACACACAAACAAAGTCCGAGAAGTCTGTGGAGGCGGACCGTGTGTTGAACTTGAACTTGGCCGCTGTGCACGGCCTGTTCTACAATTTACGCTCCGGTGGGCGCACCCGGTGTTTTGAAATATGAGGTTTTGGCAAGAACTATTGTACAAATACTGTTGAAATGACTCTTGCAAATCAGTTTGGCTGTATATCAGAAGTTGGCTGCTATATTTTGCTCTTTTTGTTTTAAATAGAACTTTTCGGCAAAAATAATCCCGGCGCGAACTGGTTAAAAGTTGGCTAAAAAAATCTTCTCATCAGCTATTTGTTTGTTTTTGGTTTGTTGGCTTTGAATATATATATTTATAATTTATTTTCAGAAACATTAATATTGATGAATAAAGATGAAAAATATAATATTTCTATTATGTTGAAATTACTTATCTCGTTTCTTTTCACTTGCTACACTAGTATGTTTAAAAAGCTTTATCCCTAATGCACTTCCGTTAAAATTGGAAAATATGAGTATGCACATGTTAAGATATCTCACAAATGCCACAGAAGTCAACAAATTCAACTATTTATAGTTTGCGACATAATACCCATTTTTGTGGAGCCGGTCATCAATGACACTAGAAAAGAAAGTGACAAGTGGGGAAAACAAGCAGAACAGATGAGAGAAAGACAAAAAAGAAAGGAGTGAGCCGGGAAAGCACGGATGGTGAACGGATAAACATGTTACACAAAAAGACAATACAAATTTAAAAGATTGGAAGCCTGCCATGAGACTATGCACAAGTGGTTGCCTAAAAACTGGCATCCATGGAAAAGAAATTTGATAGAAATGAAATAGTTTTTTTCTTGTAATACAATCATCTTGGACGCAAATGCAAATATACAGGAAAGAATTTTCTTCAGTGATTTTGCAAAGCAAGGAAAATTTCTGTGCAAAATTTTGCACATGTATTCAATAATATCTGTGTTCTTAAAATAATGAATTCTGAATTTGATTTCGTCCAGGATTTGGACATCCCAGGCTTTCAAGCAGACCCAGGTGAAAAAGTAAGAGAATAGTAGGATGTTAATTTTCCACAAAAAAAAGCCAAACAAAAGTAGGACTTTTAAAGACAAACTCAGGATAACAGTAGGACTGTGGGCTTTCAGGAGTAGTTTTCATTGATACTCACCCATGTCCACAGCATCACAAGCCTCATTTGGCATGTTCTGTACTCACAACACTTGTTGCTCCACCCTCAACTAAGCTCTTGGAAGTAAAGTTGCGGTACTCCTGCACCCAAGCCCTTCATTGTGTGATTTTTACATGACAGTGTGCAATGCCATTATGAAAATATTCAATGCAGGGGTGTGAGATTGGCCAAAAATGAATAATCCACGAAATTCACAAAAAATCCACGAGGACCCCAAATCAACACAAAATTTGTATTCGCATAAAGGCACCCCCTTAAAATATCCATTTTTTATTGCTCTATAAATATGTATCTACCTTTACAGGTAAAAACACTTTCAGGACAACACCTCAGGAAGTCCAGATTGCAAAAGAGATTCTTGAAAAATTCTGAAATCCCGAAAAAAATCATGAAATCAGGAAAAATCCTGACAAATCTCACCCCTGTCAATGAGATTTCATTTTTCACAGTTGTGGGACAAAAAAGTAGGGGGAAAATAGGAATTTCAAAAAACATTAGGAAAAGTAGGATCAATGTAAAAACAAATAGGAAAAAGTAGGAAAAATAGGAAACAAATCCTGAAAACCTACCATCCCATTTGGAATCGGGTTCCTGTCATTCATGACACACTCCCCTTTAACCAGGCCAATGTTGGGGTCTTCCCTGGTGCCGGGGATGTTACAGTCGCAGGCTTGGCAAGCGTCTTCGTCTGTCTGCAGCTTGTTGGACGGACGGAAGTAAAACTGCCGGCACACTTGGCAATTGACACCTAAGAAGAGATAAGAAATTATACAAGGCTTGTGCATGAAGGAATTCAGTTTCTCCACATGACATTTCTGCAGGGCGGCCACCACGCTGCTCCTCGTTCTAAATCTGCTATCCTGATTTTTCTTTTTTTCTGACGAACCAGTACACTCTGTTCTCAGTCTAATGCAAGAGTGTTTAGTAATTCTGGGTAAAACCAATGATATTTTTATACCAAAAGGACCTCTTTTGGCTCTGTGATCTTTGTCTGAAGTTCGATTTTTACTAACTGCACAAACTAAGCTATCAACTGGATGAATGGCATTTTGAAGGTTTGCAATGCGGCTTCAACCAATCAATCTGGCTGAGGATAAGGTACTCTGTTAGCCAATGTTAATCCCCCCACCCCCTGGATAACCCTAGAATAAGCCATTTGCGAGTTAAATTTGAATAACATCTGCTACACTGACGTGCTCAAAATGCTTTGCACATTTTAACTTTGAATTCTCCAGACCAAAGAGACTGTTACTATATCACGTGATTCGGGACAAGCCTTATGCTAGCAACCCCCAGCTCCGGAATGGTCTGGTGTCTTTGTGCCATTTTCACCCATTGTGAACAATGTATTGGTGCTAAGCATCTCTTACGTAACTATTGCCCCGAATCATGTGATATAGCAACAGTGTCTTTGGTCTGGAGAATTCAAAGTTAAAAATGTGCCAAGCGTTTGGAGCAAGTCAGTGTACCAGATGTTATTCAAATTTAACTCGCAAATGGCTTATTTGAGCACCTTCAATATTTGTGTAACCCTAAGATCCTGGGTATTTATTTGGGGTAAAGTACAATATACGCCAAAGTACTGCATAATTTATAATATATCAGTGTAGTTAGAGTACATACTGCAGTTTACTACTCGTAGTTTGTAGCTTTGCGGTTAGGGACAGGGTTAATGGTTTTAGTGCGTTTGACCAAGAAGTTTGGCCAGAATCATTGAAGATAGACGGTAATTCATGCAATGCTAAAACCTAACACCTATCCTAAGCTTCTGCAATAAGCCAGTTCGGTATCTCAAAGGTCAAAGGTTATTCGGGATACAATTGCTGACGTAAGGTTATGCCATGTTACGTGAACGCCCATTCTAATTTAATTTAACACGCGCACGTTGTGCGACCACCTTTTGCATTCACACGCGCGCGTTAGGTCATGCGGGTCATTCGGGATAAAATGTCATTGTGCACATTGAAATACCGAACTGGCTTATTCTAAAACGTATGACGCCTTTTTTTCACATAAAATAGAATGGACCTTTCTAATACTAAGAACATGAGAGCTTGTCTTCCCCACAATAAAATTCTATAAAGTGTGCAAACTATGAAGTTTAAATTGCCGAGAAATGTGATTTAAAGACCTAGTAGAACGCTTTGAAAAAATGTGAAATTATTGTCTCAGTCTACAGATATGTCAATATAGAGAGCAATACACAAAACATATGTTGTATTGTCCTTTAAAAAAAAAAATGCAAATTGGCTCACTTTTGAAAATCCTATCGTCTGAAAAAGCGTACGTCATGTCCCCATTTGCATGTCATGCGTCCCATTTGCATTCATTGCGCGTGACGTCATAGTGTGTAGTCCGATCATTGCACTTGGTACAAGTTCATACATGAGTATGCGGTATTTACACAGAATACATGTTGAATTAACTTCGTCTCTGTATCCCACATGTAAGCCTACTATTTCAATTCCAAATCTGAGTTTAGTATGGATGACTACACGCGATGACGTCAAGGCTAACAGCGCGCCGCCGACGGCAGCAGGGGGAGAACTTAGAGTAAGCGCGAAATTTAAATATTTAATTAGCATCTTTCTCTCGTCCGTTAATCAATAATGATGGATAGAAAATGACAATATTTAGCACGAATTTGGTTTCTTGTAATTCATAATCAAGATACTAATCTTTTTTAGAGAATCAAACTTTGGTGTAGTAGGTCTTTAATGAAATGCACCCCTCTCTCAATCTTGATCTAAAATAAGCTGGGTACATTTCTGAAAGTGTCCCAGAGTTTGTGTTTTGATTGTCCCGACATAGATATGCACATTTGGGGAACAATTCCCTGCAAAGTTGTGATAACTGCATCTCGGATTAAACCTGGTTATCTACATGTACGTCTCCGCCAATGACTTATTTCTGATGAAATGTCAATGTCAAATGGTAGCCTAATATAGTGAGCAGTACCTGCAGTAAAGTTACGACAGTCTTGGCACACACCACCACCATTGTAGTTGCCGCTGGAATCCAGGCTACCATTCCTGCTTGCAACTTGGGGATCGTAGATGCAGACATCACTGTGTCCGAAGCAGCTGCATTCTACAAACATCCACAAATAATGTGTTAGTTCAAGATGCTGCCTGATACAGCCACAAGCATGTACATCAGTCAGAAGATGGAATGTTTGCGTTGGGGATGATGTAAATTAGAACAGAGATGTTTTCTCTTTTGCCCTGTCCCGACGTAATATATGAAGCACTGTATACTCTATGCTTTCCGAGAGCCTGTGTGGGTTCGAATCCCACCCGAGTAAGCCTGTGAATTTTTTCACACAGGCTCTCGGAAAGCACCGAGTATACAGTGCTTCATATATTACGTCAGGGCAGGGCAAAAGAGAAAACATCTCTGTTCTAATGTACATCAGTAACATACATGAAGCTAAGGTAGGGGGGTGCACATGCCCCCCACCCCCCCCCCCCCCCCCCCCCCATTAAAAAATTGACTCCCCCGTCACACCCCCCCCCCCCCCCCCCCCCACTGTAAATTTTACAAATGCAAAAAAAATAGTATTAAGGGCCGGTCACACTGGCCACGATAACGATAACGAAAACAATGCGAATAAACGCTCCCTATTGGTGGATGGAACACGCGCTTATTACACGCACGACAATTCCACCAATCAATGCCATTTATTCTCACCGTTTTCGTTATCGTCTTTGTTATCGCAGCCAGTGTGACCGGCCCTTTATTCAGAAAAATACTGTGAGCGCCCGCTCCCCCCCCCTTCCCCCTGTAACATCCAGCTCTCCCCCTCCCACTCGTCCCCCTAATGGAGAGAGCCCTGGCTATGCCGTTGATGTACATGTACACCATCCAGAACTGTCGTCTGAAAAAGCATTCCATTATTCAACCTGGGGATCAGATTGGTGTAGAGATGCTTGCCCTTCACTGCTGTGATTCCAGTTCGAATCCCACCAGGGTCCAACACGTGGATTGGTGTTTCAGTCGCTACCTGATTTTCTTCAAACTTTTTTTCTCTAGGGTTTTCCTAGCACATGTAAAAACTGTTATTTCCTTCAAAACTTCTGCCAATGGGACCCCACTAGAAATAAATCGAAAGACTTTCGTGGGCTATCCTTGCTGAGTGCCAAATATATAATAAATAAATCAATGAATCAATTAATAATACATACAATGTAAGTGTATTAACCCTTTCCTTACCACATTGTTTATTGGCTCATCTTCCCCCAGTACCACATTCTTTGGTCAGTCAAGCGTGGATAACTCAAGCAGAAAAAGCAGCCGACTACTTGCTGAATGGTTGTTTTTCAACCAAAGATTTCACCCTCAAGAGTTGAATGAGGAAAATGTGTGCAAAGTTTGTTCCTCGACAATTACTCTTTCATATGGGGTAAAAACGAAAGTCACAGCTGCTAAAATGGCAAAGTTACGGCTGTTTTCTCTTCTGGCCCACTTTATCAAACAGGAAAGTTGTTTGTCACACGAACAAATGGCACTCCATACAAAAGATTGTGGAAGACAATTTAGATACAGTTTTCTCAAAATATTCTAGCACTGATCTCCATTATACAGACTGGATAGGAGAATGCCCGTCGTCCTGAGTGCGCGTTTTAAACAAGGGTAAAGAACGAACGTGACGCGACTGCGTTGTGTGTGCTTTCAAACGGAGTTTTTGAAAAAGTGGAAGACTTTTTTTCTTCAATTCTTCATTTTCGTGGGGGAAAAAAATGGATTTCACAACCGAATTGGTCAAAATAGACAAGAACAATGGTTAATGTGTGCGCGGCAGTGAACTGCCCGGAGAAGGATGGAAACTTGAGTCGGGAAAAGGAAATATCCTTTCACAAGTAAGCTGATGATTATTATTTAACGGTGCGTCTATAACATTGATATTAATGTACAACGTTACAACTAAAGAAAAGGCTAATGCACTAAAACGAAACTTCTTTAATAACACAATTAAAAATAAAGAAATTTATACGAGGGGCGGTCGCTTATAACATACTTATTGGCATTCTTGATAGGAAAGGCCTGGTAACCACGGTAGCTGTGCATGTGTGCGTTTTATGTGTGGTTGGGTGTGTATTGATACCGGCAATCGTGGACTAGGGACGAAAGAGTCAGGGCGTAGACAAAGGGTCCACGATTGACCGAATGTCCACGATTAAAATTTGTGTACAAACCATATGGGAGGTCTTCCGAAAAAGTTAAAGTATATACAAAAGAGGAACAATGGGAGGTCCACGATTGCACCCGTTTACATGACTGTGTGTGTGAGTTTGTATGCCGGCAATCGTGGACCTAGGACAAAAGAATTCGAGCGTAGACAAAGGGGTCCACGTTTGACCTAACGTCCACGATTGAAAATCGTGTACAAAACCAATGGGAGGCCTTCCGAAAAAGTTAGAGTATAAACAAAAGAGGAACAATGGGAGGTCCACGATTGCACCCGTTTACATGACTGTGTGTGTGTGTGTGTGGGGGGGGGGGGGGGGGGGGGGGTATTAAACCGTCTTCTCGTTTTAACAGCAGCAATCAAGGGAGACCGAGTGAGACATCAGCTCACCAAAAAACACCCTGTTCAAAAATCATTCCCTGATGAGTCTTTTAGTTGTGCCTTAGGATGAAGGATTGTTTATTATCAGTTTTCCATATTTCCCAGCGAGTTTTGTCTTGACCTTTTACTTTCTAATTGTGCTCCATTTTGTAATAAATTTGTGTTACATTTGAATGAACCTCGATACATTTTCTCTTTGTGAGTGTTCAGTTTATAAAATAATACATGTAACAATGGGTGCTCAGAATGTAAAATACGATGTCATTTCAGAATAATATTCAATACGATTATTAAATTTGTATTATACAACTGCTCTAATGACTTACACTAATATCAGACAGTTTTCTCACCTTTCAAAACCCTTCAGTCCAGCAAACTATGGCAACTGCACTGTACATAGAAGGGTTAATCTTTCTCAGCCCCAACCACTGTTGTGACCCATAAGTTGTGTTAACCTCTTGAATAAGGACGTCGGCCATGGCCACAGTTTGAAAAAGACCACCTGGCCAGTTGATGTCTATACCTGCATTCCTGTGCATACTCAATCCATTCATGTTTCAACTGTATTGTTCTTAAATAGGAGTGTAATGAATAGAGGTAGCTTTTTTAAATATAGCTTTCATTCACACAAAAGGTGGGAGGAGGGGGCTTCAAGTGCGATGAATAGGACCGTTCTTTGCATACCAGCACCCCATCAATAACAGCTGGATACAAGTGTTGACTCATAAAAATCAATACAAATGCATACATGCAAATAGCCATACTAAAAAGGTACTTAAAAGTAGGGTACATGATTGGTAATCCTCCAATTTATTTTTACTGAATTATTACGAAATACCCTACTAGACTGTAAAGTTAATAGTATTCTCAATCATCCTGTGAAATGATGGCACCAGGTGTGCTGTCGTCAAGAAAATTGGAAATATATATCGTTTTCCAATGATTTCCAGCTGGAAATCGTTGGGAAAACTACCCTGTAGCCTTTAGTCAAGGCGCGCATGGCTACCCCGACGAGTGGCGTGCCCCGGACATGCTGGCATTCATGGGCGCGTCACGCATCCAGGTAGCCACACGCACGCCTTGACTAAAGGCTATCATCCGCCCGATGGTTAAAAACGAGCGCAGTTTTTCTCTCGTTTTTTTTTTCGCCATCTAACAACGCAAAACTTTGCACAAGTCAGTGGAACGATATTTCCTATCAAATCCGCCCATTTCTGAAAATTGCAACAATGACCAATCACGTACACTACCTTTAATTTTGAGCGCAGACATGGACACACCAAGAAGGCTTCATTTTAGTGTTCTAATAATTTCATATCCACACATACCTTGGCAGGTAAAGCCATCCTCCCCAGTCTGATATGCCAACTGGTTGTAGAATGGCAGGCACTGGTCACAAGTGGAGCCGTGGGTGCTACCGCCGCACACGCATTGGTAGGTCCTGCGACTGGGGTCACCAGGCACGGGCTGCAGGGTGCAGTCAGAGGCGTGGCCGTTGCACTCGCAAAAGGCAAGAATGTTGACGTTGCGTACTGTGTAATGATGCTGCAATCCAATAAATGACCACACATCAATTTGATCTGTATGTCTAATTTTCTTTTTTAAAAATTTGGTTCACCAATCTTTCTACAAAACCCCAATGTAATTCTTGTCTTTATGACATCTCGACTCAGCAGATGTGACCATTACATATCAGGCCTTGCACTGAAATATTTTTCTTGCTAACCCCTGGGCTACTTACATTTCATCACTTGCCCATAGGATTAATTTGTCTTTTAAATATATTTTATCATAGTGCCATAGTGATATATTGATATTTTTCACTAGCCTGAAAGGCATTTTAAAGGTAGTATTTGCAAACATAAAAAAACAAAACTACCGAATTATTACGAAATACCGCACTAGACTTTAAGCAAATAGCAGTCTCAAGCATCCTGTGCAATCATGCAACCTGGTGTGCTGTCGTTTTCAAGAAAAGTGGAAATTTATATCGTTTTTCAACTATTGTCGGCCGACAATCGTTGGAAATAGTCTAGTTCCCTGACCTAATAATTCAATGACATCTATAAATTGCTCCGTTTTGTCTAAGGTATGGTCAGGGAACCAGACTACTAGAACATAATTTTGTTCTCTCCGTTTTTCCAACATCTATGCACACAAAATTTCAAACAGGTCAGCGTTACAGTATTTGCAAGCACGCTATAAAATACTAACCCCCAAATCCATTTATTTCTGAAAATTACAGCAAAAGCAAATGGTGTATACTACCTTTAACCCTAACCATCCCTAACCTGCCAAAATCAAACACCCCATTTGTGTTGAATTGTGTGTGATTGGGTACTGTAGAGCCTTGGCACCATCACTTTGCATGGGACTTGATGCCCTGATTTTGTCAAGTACAAAGAATGTGCCATTGGTTTACTACACAGTGTTGGAGTTTGTGTGGTTAGGGAAGGATTCTAGTAAAAAGCCTTGGGCTGTTAGGGTTAAGAACCAAGTTTTACTAGCCCAAAACAGTTTTCACCAGTGTTTGTAGGCCGGTGTCATGCCAGAAAGTGTCCCCTGCAAAATAGTGTCCGTTTATTAGCATATTGGCATCTGGTTGGTCCTGCGCCTGTGAAGTCACATTGTGTCCGTGTTAAGCATGCATCCTATTACGCTTGCTGTTAAGCTCGGGCCATCAAGACGTCATGCATTTTTCATCTTAATTTTCATTTTATAATTTCTTTGACTGACGCTTTCCTTTTTCCCTGTAAATTACTAAGAATTCGTGGATTTGTTAAAATAGTTTTTAATGAGTTTTTCAAAATCTGTGTGTGTTTTTCGTGATACTGACAGTTCACTCGTTGTCGAAACACATGTGTATGACCACAGCTGCACTTTAATACATTGATAAACAGGCGCAGGACCAATCAGATGCCAATATGCTAATAAGCGGACACTATTTCGCAGGGGACACTTTTTGGCACGACACCAGGCCTACATGTAGTATAAAATCTAGCCCCACATTACAAAGTTGATGAAAGTGTGCATCATATACTGAATACTGTTTACATTTTCAACTCCGTGATTTTCTTTTTTCACTTGGTAAAATTAGAGACACTTGAAAATACATACTTCCCACATTGATTTGTGTTTATTCAGAAAGTATTTATTCAAATAAAGCACAAATCTACATTGTTTCTGTCAAAATGTTTTTGTTTACTTACATAATCATCTGAAAAGACACCAAAGCTCTGCTCCATGTTATAAAAGTTGAACCGGACGTATCTGGCACGTTGCCACTCTGTCAAGTCTGGTGGGGGGTCAAAGTTGAACGAAATCTAGCAAAAAAGTATGTATGAAAGATATTACTTGTATACGACAAACAAATCATCAGGTCAAAGAAGCCTTAGGCACAGTTTAAAATGTATTAACCCTAACCCCCAAGGCCCTTATTGCTAGGAACCATCCTCAATCCTCTAAAATCCTCCTGTGCTTCAATCACCATTCATCCTCAATCCTCCAAAATCCTCCTGTGCTTCAATCACCATTCCTCCTCAATCCTCCAAAATCCTTCGGTGCTTCAATCACCATTCATCCTCAATCCTCCAAAATCCTCCTGTGCTTCAATCACCATTCATCCTCAATCCTCCAAAATCCTCTGGTGCTTCAATCACCATTCATCACCAATCCTCCAAAACCACCATGAGGATTTTGGAGGATTGAGGAGGGTTAGGGGTTAAGCATCAATCTAACAAAATCCAACAATGATAACAAAGCTGTTGTAATTTGTTGGATTTAGTTGGCAGTCAACACAAATGACATGGTCTGTTGGATACTGTATTGAGCAGGGTAGCAGCTAAATCTACCTGTTGGATTTTGTCGTATTTAGGAGGGTGGAAGCAGACTTCTAGTAAAATTTCATTTGATTTTGCTCATACAAAAAAAATACCTGTTGTATTTTGTTGGATTTAGCAGGTAGCTACAAAAACACCAAGGCTGGTGTGCAGGTGGTAAACTGGAGAATCCAATCAAATTTGCTGTTGGATTTTGATGGATTTGGCAGGCTTTTCATTTCAGTTTTGTTAGAAATTGTTGGATGTAGCAGGGCCATACAAATTGAAGTGGGTTAGGGTTACCATTTAAAGCTCTTTAGAGTCAATTCCATAGCAGTCTTGTTCACTTGACTTGCTGACTTGAATCGGACTCGAGTCAAAATTTTTTTGACTTGAGACTTGACTTGGGAAAAGAAATGACTTGGGACTTGACTTGACTTGACTTGAAAGAACATGACTTGTGATTCGACTTGACTTGAATAAATTTGAAGAAACTTTTCTTAATTTAATAAAATAAGCACAAACATTCAGGTATCGGTTAAAAAACAAGCCTATAGCGCATATAGCAAGATGGGTGTCCAGTACGTATGCAGGGCCGCAGCGCTGGCCGACTGCATGGAGAATTGTCGAAATGGCACACCGGTTTGATTTTGTACAGTGCATGCGTGCTAGCCTATATATGCATTGTCATTTTTTCATTGGAATTTTTATTTACTACCAATTGACTCGAGACTTGGTACTTGACTTGAACAAAATTGACTTGGGACTTGACTTGGCTTGGAAAAAATTGGCTTGGGACTTGACTTGGGAAAAATTTGACTTGTGACTTGACTAGACTTGACTTGACTTGGGAAAATTTGACTTGTGACTTGACTTAACTTGAGAAAAAAATTACTTGGTTACAACACTGTTCCATAGTGAAACATTTAGTTATGTGAGTTTTTTGCTGTAAACTGAATAAATTATACATGTAGCTTGGAAACCAAACTAAACTAAACCAAACCAAAAAATAAAAACAACTCCCTAACTTTGTTTCGAGACGTGTTGCGTTTTTGTGTTATTTAGCCCTTGTGAAAGATTCTACAATCAAAATGTCTGGCCCTCCTAATGTTTAATGACTATAAACTAGGGTTTAATGATGCCAACATAGGGCGAGATTAGATAGCTCAGTTGGTAGAATGCCGGTACAGTATACTGGAGGTCACAGGTTTGAATCCCGCACCTGCCAGTTTTCTTTGTTCACTTTGAAAACGATTCAGACTTGTGTCCTCTCTGGAAGGATTTTGTACTCACCACTTCATTTCTTGGCTGAGCATTGACTGAGTACTGAGTACACAATACTGAGGTAATTCCACTCACAGAGGCACTCGACGTTAGGCTAAACATGGAAGAACACTCGCCACTTGATGTGACTTTATACTGCCATGGGGAGAAGGAAATGTTATCCGTTGATTTGAAGATACCCATCTGGTCAGGTCGGACCGAGTCGCCCATCTGAATCTGGATTGTTTCAATCAGGTAGCTCTGTAACGATAATGGGGAAAAAATGAAGTCACATTTAACATCACACATGTAAACTGAGTGTATGGGCAATTCTAACACTACAACTGCCCCATCGCGGTAAAATGCAAAAATGCAACGTGTGAATTTTTTTTAAATCACTTTAGTTGCAAATGTGGAACTTCAGAGACGAACAAAAAATACTGCACAAATTCCACAGGGTTGTACAAGGGGCAAGGTGAACTCGCAAATGGCAAATATGTACATAACATTGCATGATCTGAAATAAATAAATACATCAACAGTAAGTGTACTTGTATTGTAGTTAATCATGGGATGGTCGCTTTAAGCCCTGTCCGCACTGGACTTATTTTCGTCACACAATCCACAAGGGAAACTGACTAGGTAAATTTGAATACATTTTCAAAGTGAACAAAGAAACTGGCACGAGCGGGATTCGAACCTGCGACCTCCGGGTTACCGTACCGGCGCTCTACCAACTGAGCTATCTTGCCCTATGTTGGCGGTCTCCCAAATTGTCAGTATCTTTGTTCGAGTGGGCGCTAGTCAGAAGTCATAAACCCAGAATGCCGTGTAGCCAGGGATCACACCCAATTTTACGATACAACCTGGGAAGCAACATTGTGGAGATCACTCAATGAGGATACGACTTTTTAATTTATAATTCGTCACACAATCCACAAGGGAAACTGACTAGGTAAATTTGAATACATTTTCAAAGTGAACAAAGAAACTGGCACGAGCGGGATTCGAACCTGCGACCTCCGGGTTACCGTACCGGCGCTCTACCAACTGAGCTAGATAGCTCAGTTGATAGCTCAGTTGGTAGAGCGCCGGTACGGTAACCCGGAGGTCGCAGGTTCGAATCCCGCTCGTGCCAGTTTCTTTGTTCACTTTGAAAATGTATTCAAATTTACCTAGTCAGTTTCCCTTGTGGATTGTGTGACGAATTATAAATTAAAAAGTCGTATCCTCATTGAGTGATCTCCACAATGTTGCTTCCCAGGTTGTATCGTAAAATTGGGTGTGATCCCTGGCTACACGGCATTCTGGGTTTATGACTTCTGACTAGCGCCCACTCGAACAAAGATACTGACAATTTGGGAGACCGCCAACATAGGGCAAGATAGCTCAGTTGGTAGAGCGCCGGTACGGTAACCCGGAGGTCGCAGGTTCGAATCCCGCTCGTGCCAGTTTCTTTGTTCACTTTGAAAATGTATTCAAATTTACCTAGTCAGTTTCCCTTGTGGATTGTGTGACGAATTATAAATTAAAAAGTCGTATCCTCATTGAGTGATCTCCACAATGTTGCTTCCCAGGTTGTATCGTAAAATTGGGTGTGATCCCTGGCTACACGGCATTCTGGGTTTATGACTTCTGACTAGCGCCCACTCGAACAAAGATACTGACAATTTGGGAGACCGCCAACATAGGGCAAGATAGCTCAGTTGGTAGAGCGCCGGTACGGTAACCCGGAGGTCGCAGGTTCGAATCCCGCTCGTGCCAGTTTCTTTGTTCACTTTGAAACTGGACTTATTTTGGTAAAACTTACCGAGACGATGGGTACTTTTCCCATTTTAAGTCCAGTGCGGACAGCCTAGGACGTTTTCCTCTCAGTTACTTTTCCTGAGTCCAGCGGTTACTTCTACCGGCCAACTGCTGCCCAGGAAAACTGACCAGGTAACTTTTCCCGAGACGATAAGTCCAGTGCGGACAGTGCGAGTCGGTAAAAGCGGCTCAGGAAAGCGTACATCCGGCCCGAGCGCGAGGTCATGCTACACTGGGACACCACGCATGCGCTTTGCATTGCTTCACCGAGGTGCGGTGCACGTGGCAAGTTTCCAAATTCCAGTGCGTTGTTCCTTTTTTGTCTGCATCATGGCAGATATTATTATTGATACAGTCAGAAGTTTGATTGGTGCTAATCGATGTAGTCCTATATGTACACATCAGCCGGAAAAATAAAAAGGCACGCGTGATTTGGGTCAATCGTGTCAATGTAGTAAGGTCACGCAAAGCGCCCTCATGCGTCCTTATATTGACAGCTCGGTTACTTCTCCCACGGTCTCGGTAAAATTTTCCCGTGTCGAAAGTCCAAGTGCGGACAGCGGTCACATTTGACCATTTTTCATTTTACCATCGTCTCGGTAAAACCTTCCGAAAAATAAGTCCAGTGCGGACACGGCTAAAGTCTACTTCAGAAGCATACATTTTGGAACCACAGACGAAATCAAAGAAATGTCATCAGTACTTTTAACAAGTATTCCTCATCAATTCTTGCAAATAGCTAATTTACTTACAGGTCTGCAGAATATTTACATGAAAAAACCTTTGCACTGTCTTTTATCTCCTAGCTTTCTATTCCTCAAAGAGATTGACAAATTTCAGGCTACTCGAATAGAAAGAATGGGTTTCAGGGAGATATTCTTCTTATTGTTAAATTACATTCAGATATAATACATTTTGGTCAACATTAACATTCAGCTCTCAGAACTCTTTTACACATAATGTACAACAAAATGTTAAAGATATACATGTACATGTCCATGCTGTACAAAAACTGACTTTTTTCCCTTCTAAATATTTTCATCAGACATTTTATTTTAACGAAAAAAAAAACCCAAGTTTTTTTTTCTATTTTGGCCATCCGCAACCCTCCAAATGTTTTTGTATTATTTCATGGCAGAAATAATTGCCCGTTTTATTATAATATACCTTAACCCTTTGCGTGCGGATGACGTCTGTGGAAGCAAAAAAAAAGTGTCACCAGCCTGGATGACGCCATTGGCCGCCGTTTGTGCAGTTTCAATCCATTGTTGGATTATTGTTTATGTCATGCTTGACTGCACAAAAAAACACATTGTAGCGGTTCACTTGGCTGCCAGAATCGCTGCAACACCCCGACGTCTCCCGTAAAAAAAACGTGCCCAAGGGGTTAATTAATAGTCATAAACTACAAAATAACAGATTTCTCTGAGCAATCAACATCCTCTTTTGAGGCTAGAATTTACTAAGGCTTGCTGACTTTGCCGCATATCCAAATAAATTATATTCAAAATATCATCAGCACTGCCAAGTATGCTGAAGCTAAACTGGTTTCAAAGAAATATTTCATAGTCTTCTATTTTCATTCTTTCACACAGGTGCAATAGCAGCTACACCCATTGTATATTGCTTTCAAAGCTCCAGGTAACAGGTGTTCCGGGAGCAGTTGTGGAGAAAGCCTTTTGTTCTCCCATTGGTCCCGATAATTGCCTTGTCATTTTATGAGATAGAAGATGCCCACATGCCCTAGAATGTCTGCATCTATTACTGTGAGTCATACAATGGTTGGCAAGTGCAGCTGTTTTGTTGCTAGGCAGACACGATTTTCAAAAGAATTCTAAATGTAGGCACACAATGCAGGAATTTTGTTAATTGAATATGCATACTGTGGCTACCATAAGACAGATCGAAAACAATTTGTCGGATTTGGTTATCCTGTTTATCCAACGATTACTTTAGTACTTTACAAATGTCAATTTATTCGTCGCCTGACAGTAAAGCAGCATTCGCATTGGACTAACGTTTTTCAAAAGTTACCGTGTGTGTTTGTTAACATTCCACTGTGGTTATTCTTCCGAGTGTCCGCGCTTGGATTACACGCCTCGTGGAAAGTCCTTGGCTACCCAAACTTTGCGGTGGCATGTAGACGGAAAGCATGTGATCAAAATGCATGTTTTACATTACAGTGGCTGTCCGCACTGGACTTTTCAGCGACGTAAAACTGCCACGTAACTTCTCAGCTACACGGTTGGCCCTGTAAAAGTTCCCGCTGCGGAGGTTTTAAACTGACAACCGACGATCGACACTTGACAATCTGAAAAGTTTACTGACTGTCTGCACTGGACTTAATTTGGTCAAGTTGATAACAGTCTCCGTACGTTTTACCAATAAAAGTCCAATGCGGACATGGCTCAGTTCCAACATGTCTCATTCAAAAAAAATATATATACACAAATGGTGGGCAACTGGAGACAAGTCAAGCTGATCGTCAACCGAATATTTAGGCCTGTAGTCGAGTCCATCACAAGTCCCTGCAAGTCTATCACAAACCTTCCAGTCCTAATTCCAATCACAAGCTATTCATATGAGCTTTGACAAAGACATTCCTTTGTCATTTTTCATCCAGTTACTTGTGACTGGCTTTATGAAAGGACTTGTGACTGGACTTGTGAAAGGACTTGTGAAAGGACTTGCAGGGACTCGACTACAGCCCTGCGAATATTTGAATACCTTTTTGCTGGTTCGAATGGGGTTCGAATATTCATAAAATGTATATGCACGTACAAATACGACTCTGATGCTGTTTTAATAGGAAAGTTACGGCGCTTAGCAGTGTCAAATGACGCATTTTTGTAGACGGTAAGCCTGTTCGATATGACGATATTTCCCGATATTTCGATATTTTTTTCATATCGCAAATCGTATCGGCCCCTTTAAAAATAACCGGAATATCGGGGACTTCGATATACCGAAGAATATCGCGATATATGTTCCTTTTGGCCGCATTACGTGTGGATTTGTCCAGTTTACTTTGCTCGAAATTCCAGTTATTTCCAATTATTGGACGGTAGGAATAGTATATATTGTATCATGATGTACCATGGAGGAATAAACAAATACATACATGCACTAAATGTGTCTTTCTTTGACCGTTTTCTAAACCCCGACATGACATCTCCGCTCCGCGCGATTTACCTTCCGCGCGATTTACCCTCCGCGCCGTACGTTGTCAAGTGCAAACAACGTCTTATTCCCAGTGTACAATGTACGTACCTACACGCTTGCGAACTCATCTTGAGATCGAGGGGTATGGCAATTGTTTGCAATAAGGTCAACCCCTGTAGCGCATCTGCGCGTGCGCGTTGCTTTGTTGCTAGCCTTGGTCAAGTGCAAGCAACCGCACTGAATGCCACCGTCTTAATTTCCCCAGTGTACAAGGCACACGTAGTTAGGTGTAGTTACGTGTAGCGAACTGCGTCGCGTCTTGAGAAAAGATTAAAACACGTGCCGCGCATCCATTGTACATTGTGCAATGTACGTCATGTCGTCTTCACAAAATATACGACACGATCGTTTGTTGACAGCTCGCATGTGATCGTCCATGGTATTATCATCTGTGTTACTAATCAACAATGCTGAAATAGAAACAAACGCTAGTCTTTCTGGAGTGCCATAAAGTAGCCAACTGAAGGTAAATGTCGTAAAACTCCAAATACTCAACGAGCGAAGGGAAGCTTTGTCAAACCATGGTCAAACCGGCCCCCCGTTCCGATCCTGCCGCTCAATCCCGGCGGGCCCGATCCCGGTGGCCCCGATCTCATGATGCCGTGGTGACTTCCGTCATGTATTTGTTTTATTCCTCCGTTCTTCCGGTAATGAAAAAAGTGACGTCATCACGATAATATCGAATATCGCGATATTTTTCTGCCAATATTTCGGTATCAAAATAAATGGATATCGAACAGCCTTAGTAGACGGTAACGTTTTCTTAAAGAAGGTTTATTGTTCCCGTCTGTAAAACTTAAAAAATAAATTACTAAAAAAGTGCAGGCTGGAGTTTGGTTTCTTGTTATCAGAATGTTATACACACCCATGATGACACCCGTTTTTCCTTCCTCCATGATAAAACAGGCGCATGCAAACAATGTTTGATCGAGCGGTCCATAATATCGATCGCCGCACGTAAAACACTGGCGTGCTTTGCGTGCAACTTTTTACCAGCATGCAGCTACAGCTGATGCATGTAACAGCATGCAGTTGATCGGCGAGATTTCAATTTTAAGGAAATTGAAATCTTTTAATGTTAGTCACCAGATTCTTAGACTTTTTTATCAGAGTACCATTCAATCCATTGTAATTTGTTGTTGTATTAGTTGGTTTAAGTCACTCACTTTGTGCAATCTTAAGAAACTCCAACGTATAGACAAACAAGCAGGGAAGATCATTGGCGCTGATTTTCAGGGTATCCAAGAAATCGCACAGAATCATGTGACAAACAAATTCAATGAAATATTGTCCGATTCGACCCATCCTCTCAACCCCTTCATTATTCAGAACCGATCTGGTAGGGTACGCCAACTCGCCCTCAAAACAAATAGATTGAAATCTTCATTTTTACCATGGGCTATTCAAATTTTTTATTTAAGTTTCACTAGATAATTATGGTTTGCATTTCCGCTCCCCCTTCTCCAACCCCATCTTCCGACTCCCTCTCTCCACTCATCCAACCCTTCTCTCCCCTTCTTTGCCCCCAAATGCCTCTCCATTCCCTTTCCTCCCTCATTGCCATCATCTACATGTACCCTTTCGCTCCCTTTCCTTCGCTCCATACTGCCATCACCCACCTCCCTGCATAACTTCTTTTTTTTTTTTACCATTCACTTCCCGTAATGTCCCCTCCCACTTTACTTTCCGAATTGATTGATTATGTATTTGTGTGTGTTTTGGTGAATATTTCATTTCAGTGACTTGTCTTATTCTTTATAGTGCCTTTTTCAGTGACTTTGTTTTTATATTTAGATTTATATATTTTATCAGAGTTCATGTTTTTGAATGTTTTTAATGCTTCTTGATAATGCACTGGGAAGAAAATTTTCATGTTTTTAACATGATCGAATAAAATTTGAATCTTGAATCTTGAGTACTATTAAGTATTTTAATATTCGGCCAAACCCAGTTTCGAATAATCGAATACTAAATTATTCGAAAATAAACAGCCCTAAAATGGGAGAAAAATGCAGGAGGGAATGGGGGAAAAATGCAGGAGGGAATTGGCTCACCTGTCTGCAAATATCTGATTTGATATCTGATTTGAGTACTATTAAGTATTTTAATATTCGGCCAAACCCAGTTTCGAATAATCGAATACTAAATTATTCGAAAATAAACAGCCCTAAAATGGGAGAAAAATGCAGGAGGGAATGGGGGAAAAATGCAGGAGGGAATTGGCTCACCTGTCTGCAAATATCTGATTTGATAAATCACTTTTTCTGACCGGACCTACCTTCTGTAAATCAATCGTTATCTCGGTATCGGGGCTGATCATTCTAGCACTGAGAAGGTTGTTCCTGGATGTACTCTGCCACCATGTATACACGTCCCCAGTGGCCGGATCCAGATCCACCATCATCTCCGGACCGTGAGCTAGCGAGGGGTCACTCGCATCACAGATGGAGGTCCCGCGCTCTCCGGGCGGCTTTGAGATCTCCACGTGGGCGTTGAAGCTCTCTGGGGCATTCAGACCGCAGGTGATGCGGGCCGATATGGGTTTGTTAAGGGCAACATTGACCAGGGCAGACTGGGACGAGACTTGACTGACCTTGTAACAGAGAAACAATCGGACAAAAAATTATTTGACAGTTAGGCCTTTTGCAAAATAAAACTAGGAATCATCTCGTCCTGTCAATATTTTGCGTACATATTAGAGTCTGGGTGAAAGTCAGAGTTTGCGATGTTCATAAAAAAACCTTAAGAAATTAAGCAAAGAATTTTAGGCAACAAAAACCTGATAAACGTATAAAATTACAATTTGCTCAAAATCAAAACCGTGGGCTTACACTGATTGCACAATATTTAGAAGAAAAAAAACAACATATTTTTGAAAAGCAAAGACAGTATATCTTTGACCATGTTGACAGGATCTTATTTCATACACATGTTGAATCACACAAAGCATGAACACTATATCCGCATAACTGGAGCCGTTGCATCCTTGTACCGAAGATTTTTATTTCTGTTTTTTGGACAACCGAAGTTAGTTCTCTTTTTCTGTCTGCAACGCCTTTCATGCAAGTCATAACTTTTTGAAGGCAGATTCTAACTAGGACCAGGATCCAATTTTTACCAACCGAGTATTTAACCAGTTCGCGCCGGGATTATTTTTGCCGAAAATTTCTATTTTCCAAAAAGGCAAAATATAGCAGCCAACTATAGCCAAACGCCACAAATACTGATTTGCAAGAGTCACTTCAACAGTATTTATACAATATTTCTTGCCGAAACCTCATATATAATTCAATACTCCGGGAGCGCCCACCGGAGCATAAATTGTAGAACAGGCCGTGCACAGCGGCCAAGTTCAAGTTCAACACACGGTCCGCCTCCACAGACTTCTCGGACTTTGTGTGTGTGTACAAAACAAATGAGGGATTAGCGTGTTGAGACGTCACACGGAGGCGAGTCGAGGCAAGCTTGACGTTTTTACCTGTCAGCCGTGCCCGTGTATAAAAACAGCCAGATCGTGTCAACACGTCCTCTGACGCGAACTGGTTAACAATGTGACCCACCACCCCCAAACCAGTCCAAAGTAAAAAAAATTTATATGGGGGATTTTGACACAATTGAATTGCTGGCATTTTTAAGTTTTAAAATAGATATATGGCATTTGCCAACTTTCGCCTGTTTTTGGGGGTGGTGGGTCACATCAGTTGAAAATGTCTTTGGCTTGGTTGTCAGTTTTTTTTTCTTTATAAAAATGCTGGGATTGTTCTACATGTATGATAATGCACTTAAAAGTCATCATAGGAATGGTACGTTTTTGGACTTTACTTGCAAAAGACAAAAGGTTTGCAAGTGATGGTATACAAGGAAATTCACAGGCTTTGCTTACAAAATCTTTGAGATGTTTCTATATTATAACCTAATCGAATGCAATGATTTAGTACATTGCATTAGGCGAAGTAAAAAAAAAATACATGTTTAGTTTCCCGGCCCGATTTCCTTTAAGGGGGGGGGGGGGGGGGGGGGCGCCTGGATTTTAAAAAATCTTACCAGTGAAAAATGAGGTGAAAGAAATCCCCCAAAATGTCAACTGATCCATCAGAAAATATAATACTTGAGAGTCAGAACTTACTAAAACTAACCCCTGTAAACATGTTCAATTCTCTTGTCCAACATGTCTCTTTCGTTTTTCTGTGTTTGAACAGTTAAAAAACCTATGGTTTTACTTTAATATCCACACCATATCGCAAGGAACAGCAAAATCTTGAAAATTAATTAATTAACCCTCCTTGATAACAACTATATAAATATGTGGCACAACCTGTTTTTCAAGATTTATGTCAGCAGCATCTGTAAAAATGAGGCAGAAATTAACATGTTTGTGAACTTTGAGTGACCATACACTCTACTGTGCCAAGTCCCCAAGAGCAAGACATCTAAATATTATTAAAAACAGAAAACACAAAAAAAATTCTCCTTATTGCACTAAAGGTTGTGGCAAGTGTTAATACAATTATGAACACAGATGAATGGTTATTTTCCAAGATCTGCTGTTCCTGACCGGTTTTGGTGGGGGGATTAAAGTGAAATCCCACTCCGCCACCAAGTTCGGTACTTTGTGCCCAACGAACATGCAGTGTAGGACAGGTGCGCAGCATGCAATAAACTACACACACCTGTTGAAGAACCATGGAGGACAGAAACACGATGGCAGTCTTCCAAAAAGCGTCACATTTCCTCGTTCTTGTCATGATTTCACAGCTATTTCCCTGTTATCCAGGGCTGATTAAACCTTGTGGAACGAAAACAGACAGTAACTTGCTCTGAAGTACACAAAAAGCAAGTCAAAACAACTGAAATTTCGCGTGATGAAGCGTCACCTCGGCCTCTCCTTCCTCAACAACCGTCCACGATACAAATGACTTTCGCCGACTTATGCGCTAATTTGCATATGAAAGTGATGATAAACAAATGATTGACAGAGCACAATAGACGGTTTGTACGGACAATTGCATGGTTAGAAGATGTTGGTAATGGATCTTAACCACATTTTCGTTCATCTGCAATGCTTTTAAGCACAAATCATCCACATTTTTTGGAAAATCTGTTAAAATATGGAGTTTGTGTGTTAACCAACAGAGGGCGCTACAGAAATCTTGCGGTGAAATTTGACACCAGTGGAACGCCCAAATGACGCGTCGCCATGTCAACGGGTTTTGTTAAAAAAAACACACCTGTCATTTCTATTGAATACGAACTTTAATCTGATTTACGAACACCTGTTGAATCGTTTTTAAGTAGCGTATATCAGGGAGGAATTCCTCCATGTGTATTATGTAGACACCAAATTTTGACGAACTGCCGAGTTCAACATTTATTTGAAGGAAAAAAAGGAACCGGCAGATTCTGAACATTTATAAACCCAGCTCTTTTCCTCTCCCACACCTCACCAGATTTCTGGTTTATACTTCATTTTGTTTTTACTGCAAGTCCTTTTTGTCATATTTTTCCCCTCCCCTTGGATTTTTAATTAAGCCATATACATTTTTTGTAGCCGCTCATACTATTTTTTTAATATTTTTATTAACAATTTTCTTGTCTCACTCCCTTGAAAATTTTCTAGAGCACAAGATGTAAAAAAAATGCTTTCATGAAAATGTAACAAAAAATGCTATTATAAAAATGTAAAAAAATTGTCTCATGGAAATGTAAAAAAAAATGCTCTCATGGAAATAAAAAAAAAAAGCTCTCATGGAAATGTAACAAAAAAATGCTCGAGGAAATGTAAAAAAAAATGGTCTCATGGAAATGTAAAA
The DNA here is from genome assembly GCA_037893225.1 of Hippasteria phrygiana. Classification (NCBI taxonomy): domain Eukaryota; kingdom Metazoa; phylum Echinodermata; class Asteroidea; order Valvatida; family Goniasteridae; genus Hippasteria; species Hippasteria phrygiana. Next base: position 1,586,069 of record JAZGUH010000375.1, read on the forward strand.
AAAAATGCTCTAATGGAAATGTAAAAATAAATGGTCTCATGACAATGTAAACAAGTGCTCTTTTTGTACCTATAGTGTTTTCAAATGATTGAAAAGAGACAGAACAAAAACAAAATATCGTGGTTATTTGAAATAATCTTTTCTTAATAATCCCTTGGTTTCACATACATAAATAATTCCATGCAACGGCTGTGTTTCTTTCAGTAAAATTGCATGTACATTAACAATACATGTAGTTTTCACATTTATGATGGGTACAACAAAATCTGTTTTACATCAGAACTGAGAAGTCACATATGAAAGTATAGTTTAATACTCTTTTAATTTCTTTTTCTTTTATGCATTTCTTTTTCTTACAGTACATAAAAAATGGCATTTTACAAATGACTTATTTCCATTTAATAAGTCCAAAAATTGACAAAACCCAGGGGGGAGAGAGATAAAATGATTTGAGTTTTGATAAGTGAACAAAACAATGTAAAACAAGAAAGTAACACAACACTGAACATCACGGTCCGAGAACACCAGGCCAAAATGCCAACAATCGACGGAATGACTGTATACCTGATGCCAAATAGCTCTAAATTCTGCACCGACCTGGAAGAAAATCCTCATTATCATGGTAGTAGCAATTTTGTTAAATTGGGGTCCCAACAGACACATGGCCTGTATCAGCAGATATTCTTGTATCCATGTTAAGGTAGTATGCAAACATCAAAAACCAAACTAACGAATTATTATGAAATACCTTACTGGACTGTAAGTAAATAATTAAGTCTCAAGCATTCTGAAAAAAATCATGGCACCTCGTGTGCTGTCTTTTCAAGAGAAGTGGAATTTTTGTATCAATTTCCAACGATTGTCAGCCGACAATCGTTGGAAATAGTCTAGTTCCCTGACCTGATAATTCCCTGACGTAAGTTGCTCCGTTTTGTCTGATGTAGGGTCATGGAATCAGACTACGAGAAAAGCATTATTTTCCTACCGGTTTTCTGTTTTCCCAGCATCTATGCACACAAAATTTAAACAGGTCAGTGTTACAGTTTTGGCTATAAAATAATAACCCCAAAATCCATTCATTTCTGAAAATTACAGCAAAAGCAAATCCTGTGTTTTACCCTTAGGGCTGCAGTGTCTGTGCTCTGACTAAGAAAAACTGTATTTTGAATGAAAAATGGCATTTACTACAACGCTACAATCTATTTGGTCTTAATGCCTTATGATTGCCCTATATATATTAAAATGTAGTGTACACGATTGGTAATCCTCCAAATTTATTTTTACTGAATTATTATGAAATACCTTACCAGACTGTAAGTTAATAGTAGTGAGTCTCAATCATCCTGTGAAATGATGGCACCAGGTGTGCTGTCATCGTCAAGAAAAGTGTAAATTTATATCGTTTTCCAACGATTTCCAGCTGGAAATCGTTGGAAAACTGCCCTGTAGCCTTTGGTCAAGGCACGCGTGGCTACCCGGACGATTGGCGCGCCCTGGACATGCTGGCGCGCCATGCTGGCATTTGGCTATCATCCGCCCGACTGTTGAAAACGAGCGCCGTTTTTCTCTCGTTTTTTTCGCCATCCAACAACGCAAAACTTTGAACAGGTCAGTGGAACGATATTTCATAACACCCAAATCCGCCCATTTCTGAAAATTACAACAATGACCAATCATGTACCCTGTAAGATAGGAGCGTCCCATTCCTATTGCAAAAATTTAAACATATTAACTGTATTACTCATCTTCAATCGATTATTGTTGTGGAATGTCTTACAGGAAAGTTCACAACTCTAATGCTAACAAATTAGTCAAACAATCTAACAAATTAGCACATAAAGGCACCTCTGGCAGCCGGCCACACCGACCCATATATGACCACAGAGATCGAAAGTGTTTGATTTTTCCGGAGGAAGGAAAGCCGGAGGACCCGGAGAAAAACCCTCGTGGCACACGAGAGACCCAACGCACAACTCGACTCACATATGGTCCGAGCCGGGAATCGAACCCGGGCCACATTGGTGAGAGGCGAGCGCTTTACGCACGTCAAGCCACCCATGCCACCCTTTTGTAACTCAAAAGTCATAATGCGACTTCCCACTCATTAAGTGCTGCCAGGTCGCAAATTAAATAATACCTCAGAACACCTCTCCAAAAGTACAAATTCAACACAAAATACCATACAAAATTCAACAAACAGAAACAACTCTAAACTTCTTTTCAACCAATATCATTTGATATGAAACAAATATTGTTGTGTTTCACTATAAAAAAACAACACTTTGGTAAAATTACTTGAAACTGAATATATGTTTTTAGTATTTCACACACAAAAATCAACATGTTGGTAGAATTGATTGCAACTCAATAGGCCTCTTTTTATACCAATAATTACTGCTTCAAAAATGAGGCCACCATCATTCCATAGTAGCTAGGGTGAAAGTTGGCGTACATCTTGGGCACCCAGACGTCAATGGATGCCTCCTTCAGCAAGCCATGAAGCATGACGAGACCTGTGTATCCGCAGGAGAGAGCTTTGTTGACGTACTTCGCTGCTGTGGAAGTAAGGGTATCCTCGTCCAACGTCGAAGCCCATAATCCGCAGGCCTGTTACAAGGATCACAACACACCCACTTAGTTATGTCAGCAGGCAAAAACCAGGGGCAGTTCATCGAGCTGCTAAGCTTGGTAAGAACAGGATTACCAATCAAATTTTGTGTGATGTATATTGCTTGTGATTGGTATTCAGCTGTTGTTTAATTGCTTAGCATGAAAATCAGAAGTACTTTTGGCTGGTAACCTGTTTTTACTAAGCAAGACTTTTCTGTGCTAAGTTAAGGTTCATGCTTTGCATCTCCATGAAATTGGCCCAAGGTGGAAACAAAGCGGGACTTGTGGCGACGTAATTCCCTCCCCTTTTGAAGAAATGCTTTTCACCATCAAGCAAGTCTCAACGACTGAGGCCCTAATTGTGCTCTTTTAAAAAGGAGCGGGATTGTCGTTCAAATTCCTGTCTACATTTTGATACTGACGTTTCTTGAAAAAAGTCCCTGCATCTCAAAGTATACAGGGTTGCAGGGTTGGCAATTCAAAATGTCGCCAACCCTACCACCTGACTGTAATCCTGTACAAAGAGTGGCTTTTAGCCTTGTATTGGGCGATTTCAATAAAAAATTAAAACCAATTATAAAGTGTAATGGCAGGTGGTCTTAAATTACTTTTTGATCACTCGGTCATTTCAAACCAATTAAAAATGCCAGTCTTTCTTCTGAACTGCATAATTTAAGAGTGAATATTTGAGCAGGGAGGGCGATTGTGTTGTCTTTTTTTGGGGGGGGGGGTGTTAAGGGTGAACTGTTCAGAGATCATATTACCGATCTCTCTAAAGCACTTACTTGGTCAAATGGCTCAGCATCAACTGAGAATCCATAGGGGCCATTTTTATCATGTGTGTGCGCGAGATCTGCACTTATGATGACTACAATGCGTCGTTGTAGGGACAACAGCTGATTATAGAGCAATGCTCCTGAAATGCACGCATAAGAAAGACGTACGTTAGATTAACTGTATGAACAATTACGTTTCACACTATTTAATAGGCTGAGGTAGTTGCAGTGGGTTAGCTGTTGTAGACATATACTGGCAGGGGTGTGTGAAATAAGGGTATCCATCTATGGGATTTTGTGTACAAAGTTCAGGGCAAACTGTACGTCCCACAATGTACAATGCAGTACAGCACATAATAGAAAGTCCCGTAATGAACACCGCTATACCGAAGAGTATACAAATATTGACTGCTTCGAGTGGTATAATAAAACTAGCCTCCCGAGGTAATTCATGCAGCATATTTTTTTAATAGAATGCTCCATGGATCACCGAGGGAGGCAAGTTTTACTACACCACGAGATAAAGCAGTCAATATTTGTTTTATAACACCTCTCCCGCAGATTCTGCTTGATTTAAGCACTAACTAATTAACTTCATTTAAATACAGTTAAATGGACGTCCATTTGAATTCGAAATTAGTTGACAATTATTTGCACTTTTCCAAACTACCCCTTCACAAAATCTTTGAAACCTTTCACGTACCTGTATATGCATTTTGCAAACAATACTGGTGCTTTGTGTATAGTACTTTGGTTGCTACGGGTATAGTGCTTTTGGCCGTACAAAAATATTGCGAATGTCATCTGACTTGCTCTCGGCCAATCGAGACACAGAATCTGTGGGTGAGGTGTTATAATAGGCTTTATACAACACCTGAATAAATCCCATGCATCTGATTGGTGGATCGTTGATCACGTGCATTGAATTTTTCGTCCGAACGCACGGCACGGCCGCACCGTGGAAATAAACGTTCTATTCAATGGTGAATAGAACTTCCATTGCATGGTGAATAGAACTTCCATTGCATGGTCACACCATCGGTTGCGCTCTGACCAATCATGATCAGATGACGAGGATTTAGTCACTCAGGTGTTGTATAAAACAAATAATGAAATAATGAATGTTTCACGTTCGTGTAATGGAAACAATAATTTCATGAGGTGACAGATGGAGCATTGCATGTCACCTCATGAAATTATTCTTACCATCGCACTCACAAACATTCATTATTTGTATAATAACGAACATCATCTTTGGCTCCCTCAGATCATTGTCATATTCAATACATCACTAGAGTGAACATTTTTTGTGGGTCCCATGACGTTCATTACTGGCAATACACACAAGGGTCTATGAACAGGAAGGGTATAGAAGGGTCTACTTCAGTATGTGTCTCCCAGAGCCATCCCTTACAAAACCTCACATTTGATTCCCATGGTGTCCAATTCACCATGCAATTCCCATGGTGTTTTCCATGGGAGATTTTTGTAAAACACACACAAAAATACTCCCTAAAAACAACTTTCAAGCATTTACCAAGGTGTAATAGTTCCGGAATCATTTCGACGCTGTCGTTGTAGCGACGGCTCGGCTGAGAGATGACTGCCACCTTCATGGTCTGTAGACCGGGGATGAATGAGAGTGGAACTACCTCGCCCCATCTGTTGGAACAATTGAGTCAGGTGTTCAGAATATGAAATGAATGTTTTAATTTATCACAGGATTAACACTCAATAATAGTGGACAGTCATCTCAGCAAATAGGCAATCAAATTTATATATTTATAAGGGGATATGAGGATGGATTAATATTGAAAATGTGTAAAACGGGCTCTGTAAAAATACTGAACTCTGATTATTGATAAGTGTAAAACAACTTTGTTTGCAACCCTGGTTACGCATTTTCTATTTTGTTGCAAGGCCATTTTTTCTTCTGCTTTATACTTTTAAGCTCTAGTTCTCAAAATCAGTTATTTGTTTCTGAATTAAATACTCCATACAGTATCCCCACAAAACTCATCTAAATCAATACAGACAACTGAAAAACTTTGTTTTCACATGACCCTAAAAATAAAATGGATGATCTACACAAAGCTGATCATCTCCTCAAAGGATCTTATAAATGCATAGCAACCATCTTCGAGGCTTTATTATCCTTAAAGATGATGTTGATTGCTGAGAGAAATCTGCGTCATTTTTTATGTAGATTGCGTATTGTAAATTCAAACAGCAAATTATTTCTGCCATGAAATACCAAAAAAGTGACTTTTGAGGGCTATTTTTATCAAGTCCCCTCTAGCGCAGCACATTCCACTGGTGTCGTTTGTCTAAAAGTCGTCGCTGCGGGCAGCAAACCAATCGACGTCACAGGACGAACTCCCTTTTGTGCCTAGTGCTATAGACACAAAAGGGGAGTTCGTCTTATGACGTTAAATTGTTTGCTGCCCGCAGTGACGACTTTTAGATAAATGGCACCAGCGGGTTAGAGGCGACTTAATAAAAATAGCTCTCAATAGTCACTTTTTTGGTATTTCATGGCAGAAATGATTTTGCTGTTTGAATTTACCATAAGCAATCTACATAAAAATGAAAAATGACGAAGATTTCTCTCACCACTGAACTTCCTCTTTAAAGTTATATAGGAGTGGGTAAGCCTCTTGTGCTTGTTACAAAATTTGAATGGCAAAAGAAATACTTAACAGATGGCCGCTACACATAGGGACGTATTCGAAACCACGTTCTGGAGTGACTCGAGTACTTCCAAAAATTCCATGAGGGCCTTACATTTTTTGGAGTATGACTCGAGTAGTGTTCATGGGTTGCCGATTACGAATGCCAAAGTGCTGTGCAGAGTGCAACTGGGAAAAAATTCAAGATGGCAGCCGCCGTATTAATACTCCGGATGAAAAGAAAGGAAAATTCACGACCTTACAAAAATAATTGAAATCTTGGAACAGCAATAAAAATTTGCAAAGACAATCCCACTCCTATGATCACGAACAATTTTATTTTCTTATATCATTTATACTGTTCCTGGACTGAATGAGTGCTTCCAAAACTTTTAAAAAAAATTAACGCAAGGGCCTAAGTCCGCCATCTTTGTTCCTGACATTCTTCATCTCCTCCCCAACAATAAAGTGGGGAGTGAAAATCCTGTTCATGAACACCGTTCGCGTGTTGGTTCTCGTCATTCAAAACTCTGTTCGCATGTTCATTAAACACTAGAACAAGCTTTCAAATATGCACATAAGGTCTATACATTAAGGCTGTTTCAAATAATTTAGTATTCGATTATTTGAAAGTGGGTTTGACTGAATATTCAAATATTCAATACTCACCAATCAAATTTTTAACCGCTGCAACTACATGCCGCCCCGGTAAAAAGTTGCATGCAAAGCACGAGTCGTATCTGTATGTGAATATATATTTTTTCAAATATTTCATCCCGCAAAAAGGTATTCGAATATTCGGTATATTCGGGACAGCCCTAATATCTTCCTACATGTATGAGGATTGTAACAATTTCCGAAACAACAGAATGCAAAAGTCACCTGAGTGGGAAAGGATCCTCTGCCTCACCAGGTGGACCAAACGCACTGAGTCCACTGACACTCTCACCCAACTTGCCAAGCTCTCGAACAAGATTCTGGCTGGCGCCGCTGTCCAAACGAACTGCTAAATTGTACGGGCCGGCATAGTTATCCGTGTCAGCTGACCCATACCCTCTGGGGTTCAAGTAAAACATGAATTTCTCCAGATCAGCAATTCCGTGAGGCGTGCTCAGGAGAATCAGGTCTGGCCTCAGGCTCGAGATGATTTCACCAACCGCTTTGGCTGAATTGTGAATGAGCCAGGCCTCTTCCCTTGCAGTTTGGTTGGTGGTGTTGAAGTGCTTGGGATCAAAGGCGATTCCCCCGTGAGTTAGAACGAAGGCACCGACGATTTCTCCAAGACTTGCTGCCAACAGTTTGTTGCAGGCAAGTAAGAGTAGTGTGAACAGAAGATGGGAAGAAATCATTGCCATGTTTGATGCAGCTCAGGCTTATATTTAGATCCTTCACACTGACAGACGAATGGGGCACTCTTCGCTAACACAGGAAGTTATCAAGTACAAAATCTGCAAGTGTAAATCATAGACAGATAACAAAACGGGGATTAATTGTGGTGTGGGGTCCAAAGTTTGGTGTCCCTGTTACATCTGACATGTATATAAGATTTTGCAATTCAGGACACACTCTTTAATGCCTTATATAGTGATTATGTAAAGCAAAAGTACCTGCCAAACAAGTAAAATATTGTGAAGTCAATTTTAATGATACTTGATGGGAAATTACACAGGTCAGGTGTAAAGGGACACCAAAAAATGTCACACTTTCGGACTTAAAATTTATGGAATGAACCTGCATCCCACAGGAGATTAGAAATAGTTGCAGTGACCACAGAATAGCAGTCCATTTCCTTTTTTTTTTAATTCACTTTGTACATTGTCAAGACAGATATTAAATCCAAATTCAAGTTTTAACATATTTGCAGGATTGGTATTACTATGGTTATAGGAAAAAAGTGGTGTTCAAAAAACATTCTTCCCAACCATTGTGAATGTCAATCACTGCAGTTGATGATGAAAAAAACCCAATAAACTCAATTTGCGACCAAGTTAGCTTAGGAGACCCCAGCCTTAGTTTCATCTTGGGGACCTTTTTAAATCATTAAAAAATATACCGAAAATGCTTATTCCCATAGAATATATGCACAGGAAAAAGTTTGCGCTGATTGAACATCAATATAAAAACAGAGACCAATAAAATTATATAAGAGGGCCCCATGGGCAAAAGCTTTGACCAGTATTATATGGAAATCAAGTGACCATCTATTGTTCAAAATAATGCACAATTTGCAGGAACAACTGTATTGGTGAAAGCTAGTGAACCAAACATTTCGTAAAGCTTTTTTGACCACCGTCTGGTCACAGCAGCTTCCTAAAGACAGGGTAAGAAGTTCGTCAAACTTTGCCTAAATTTTGTTACAGTGTATGCAGCATATATACGCACCACAATGCAAGGCCCCTGCAATGGAGGGTGCACTATGAAGTTCTCAAATGGTCGGGCAGCTTAGGAGAGTAATCACAATTGTAACATTTATAATGGGAAATTTTGAGTACGGAATCCGGGATATAAATGGCATTTTTTATTTGCTTATATGTTGGGGGGGTATTTGGCGTTCTTGTTTGTGGAAATGTCTAGTCTTTATTATTATTATTATTTATTCGGCCAAAATACGCAACAATCATACAGACATACATGAGAGTAATCAAATAAATCAATATATAATAGGATAGGTAACAGGATGTCTAGTTTATAAATGAACAGACTGAAATTAATAAATGGATTTATTTAAAAAGCAGGAGTAAGTGGCTGGGGATGGGAGAGAAGAGAATGGGTATGGGTGTAGAGAGCAAAAATTGAAAGTCCAAGTAACAACTAATAAAGCAGCAATTGAACACACAGGCTAATAATTAAAGGCAACATTAATCGTAAAAGCAAGAAAGAACATGACAAAACAAACAATTCATTCTAAGATGGCCAGGATTAATAAAAGCGAACCTAATCACTGTGACTCGAGAGCCTATCAATCCAATCTTAAGATGAAACACTCATTAAGAACCATTGGTGAGCCTGAGACGTAGACCTCTACATGTACATCATGTTTCCCATCACATACTCTACAAATGAGGACTTGTTACATGTATAGTTGTACTACGTGATTTAGTTTAATAGACAACACCAGTTTTGGTCATGCATTTTTAAGGGGGTGGGATGCTAAATTCAGCTTGGTACATACTGACCGACTCTGAAATACTGAATTTCATCAATTCTATAAAATGTACGACACATTTTATTGTTTCGAGTATAAATTCGAGTTTCCTAGAAATACAAAAGAATTCTGAGAAAATGAAACAATTTATCTAATGCAATTCTGTGTATGGGTGATATATTTCTTTTCACTACAATTTCTAATCCAAGAACAAGTACAACAGATATTGTTTTCACATTTATGATACAAAAATTTGAGTCCGAGTTTTTAGAGCCAGAGTACGTTCCGAGTACGAGTACACAAACAGTCGAGTATGGGCTGAGTACGAGTACACCAAATGCCAAGGTATGTTCTGAACATTATTATAATGTACCTGCATCATCAAGAGTCTAAACACAATTCAGGAGACTGACTATTTCATTTTATTTTCATGTTTTTCTATTTACTTTTTATACAACATGATGAACCTACTCAAAAAGTTGTGCATCCTGTGTGATTGAGCCAGAAATTTCTCCTTTTGGGAATTTACCCAACAGCCCAAGAACAGCTTTGTATGTGAACAGTTTGTATGTATGTGTACGTTCGAGTCCAAAGGTGCAGTATCAACAGAGAAAATAATTGATTGTATTCCCGAGTAAGGGTATCGAGTACCGAGTAAAAAATACCGAGTGCAGGTCTGAGCTCCGAGTACAAAAAGCCGAGTCCAAATTTTTTTTAGTACTGAAAATCGAGTTTAGGCCGAGTACCAGTTGATCGTCCCCGCCCGCATCCTTCTTTGAAGCCGCATCCTTTTTTTGTTGGTTATTTGTTAGTTTTTTCCCTCCAAAAAAGCTAGATTTTTCATGTATTTCGCTTTATCTTGGCACCATTCTTTCAATGATCGATTTCATTCCCTGATTTCATTTTCTACAAAGCCAGCGGTAGTTCATAGGCATTTGCGATATGCGAGCTGAATAGTTTGTTGAAGAGAAAATGCAACTGAAAAGAAAATGCATAAACAATTGGGTACTTTCATAAAATATATAGAACACTGTTTAACATGGATATTTTGACTCAATTTACTAGTAGAATAGCTTCTTAAAGAAGCTGGCGGTCTTTTTGAACTGAAAATTTGGCAACCATTTTGAATGTAAATGCTTGGCGGCCATCTTGGGAAAAAAATTAATAACAAATAAAAAGGCCCGCATCCTCCTCTTTTTAAAAAAGCCCGGACGATCAACTGGTATTTTTTTTACTTGGCCTTATTTTAGTGGTACTCGAGGAGTACGCGTACTCCAACACTGGCAGCCTAAAGAGTATAAGGTCAGTTGGCGACATTTCTGTTTACTTTAATTTTTCACCTTCACAAATAAAACCTCTCAATACCCCTCCAATAGTTCAAATTAAACACAAAATACCATACAAAGCTAAGCAAACAAAAACAACTTTAAACCTCTTTTAGAACAATTGATTTGGGAAAAAACTTTAGTATTCCAGTAGCAAATTAGCATGTTGGTAGAATTACCTGCAACTCAATATGTTTTATTAGTGTTTTTCGGTAAACAATATGTTGGCAGAATTAATCGCAACTTGATATGCCATTTTTAGCAATTTAAAACCCTAACCTTCCCAAATCCTCCAAAATCCTTTTTGCCAAAAGAAGGAATTAGGAGGATTCAGGGTCTTTGGAAGTTGAAGCATCGGAGGATTTTGCAGGATTGAGGGCATAAGAGGATTTTGCCTCTGGAGGAAAATGGAGGATCCAGGTCATCAGGCCCAATCTGATGCTGGTTGATTTCGTAGGATTGAGGTTACTGGGGGTGTTTACGAAAACCCTAAATTTGGAGGATTCATGCAGTGGTCTCCAGGAGAAGATTTTGGAGGATTCAGGTTACATGCAGCTTTAACACTTTGAAATCAGAGGATGTTGGAGGATTCAGGTTACTTGGAGGAAAAATGATGGAGGGAGTTAGGGTTCTAATTATTGCTTCAAAAATGAGGCCGCCATCATTCCATAGTAGCTAGGGTGACAGTTGGTGTAAACCTTGGGCCTCCAGACATCAAGTGATGCCTCCTTCATCAAGCCATGAAGCATGACCAGCCCTGTGTACCCACATGAGCGAGCTTCATCAACATACTCGGCTGCTGTAGACACGAGGGCTTTCTCATCCAAAGTAGACGCCCACTGACCACAGGCCTAAAGAGACAGAATATGATCAAAATTGAGGGGGGGGGGGAAACAAAAAACGCAAAACAGGGACAATTTGTGATGCGATCAAGCAAAATCAGTCGGAACTCGGCAATCCTTGTTTTGAGATATGGGCCAAAATATGTTCGTAGTGGAAAAATCTAATTTTTTTTAAAAACAGAAGGGAAAAACATTTTTTTCACATGAAAATATGACATGCATTATAAATGTGCTAAAAATGGCTCAATTAAAATACTGTAACTTTAAACTTGATTTTCTCAGTTTCTTTATTTTTAGTGTGCCGGTGTTCAAATATTTGTAACTTTTAAACCAAAGGTCGCATTCACATGGGGTTTTCACTAAATATGGAGCTTGAAGTACGCTACAAATGAATATGTAAAAATCCCAAAATTGACCAGGGCCTACTTCAGACTGATTTTGCTTGATTGCATCACATTTGAGTCTACACCATTGAGGGGTGTCCACATATTGAATTTAGGGTGGGATTATAAATTCAGATTTTTGAACATTTGGTTTGAATTCCACTATTCGGTTTCTATTTTGGAAATCGGATATTTAAATGCGAGCTTAAAAAAACATAAGCCTTCCATTTTTTGTGACACAGGCTAAAGAAAATAACTGGAACATCCTTCAATTTGCTCCATGGTCTCCGATTGTAACTGCATCCACTCGCTAGTGGTCTTCTTGGTATATGAATAGCCCGCCCATCCATAATTTTTTTCAACATTACAGCTCTGGGGTGTTTTTGTGAAGGCCCAGTATTCACTGAATTCTGCAAACTATATCCAGTGACTGGGACGGGAGGGGAGGGGAAGGGAAGAGAAGAGGGGGAGTGGGGGGATTGATTATGACCACAATTTTGAAATGCCTTTCTATCTTTCCATATTTGTTTGAAAAGTTAATACTTGATCTAGGACAGTACGAGAACAGAATACCAAACAATTTTTGCCAATTAGCAGTGACACCGGCGGCATAGCCTGGGGGGGGGGGGGGGGGGGGGGGGGGGGGGGGGGGGGGGGGGGGGGGGGGCACACACACTGACTCCCCCCCATACAAATTTGTCACTCCCATAGTTTCTCCCCCCCCCCCCCCCCTTTGAAATTTTGCTAACAGAGAGAACAATAATAGACATGTCCCAAACGCTTGCCTTGCAAGGATGCAAAATGGTGACCCGGCCAACTTGTTTGTTTTGGCCGACAGTTTTGAAAAGGTGACCTTAATTTGTTTCTGTCTGCAAATAGATTTGTAAAGTGTAGGGGGGGGGTGTTAGCGTACCTGATATGAAGCAGTGTCACTATCAGTGGCACTATCAATTTCTTATCCTCCCCCCCACCCACCCCCCCCCCCCCCCCCCCCCCCCCCCAATACCAGGAAGTCTTTTACCCGTTCAACAGAGCCAGCTCTGATACGAACATCTGCTATATGCATGCATGCAAATTTCATGGAACGCAGCACAACAGCCAATCACAGCCATGGAAAAGTTATTTTTCGGCAGGATAGTTTATGAAAGCTGCTGATTGGTAAATAACGGTCAGCTGATCCTACTGCACTCCATTCTAAAACTGAGTGCATGTGTGTTCAAATTATTGCGTTGGCAAATCAGCCTTGTTTCCCAAAGTCACCCTGTGTGCATACTGCATATGCACAGTTCTTCCCGTGCACGCAGGCTATGCTGTAAAAGATTCGGACCATATAATGCACTACATGTACGTACTTGACGCCCACTGGTTGGTCAATATCAGGAAGTCAAGATCGTGGAATCTGCACACATATCAGACGTCGCTGCATGAGCTTCTATTATATAGACTGTGGGGGGCATGGGGGGGTGTTAAGTTGCCCCCCTCTGGATACGCCACTAGTGCAAAGTGAGTGGGAGGAGTTTTCTTTTAAGCTCCACCCCTATACTCCTTGGATAGACACTACTTATGCTACGTCCTGCACTTACGTCATCAAACGGCTGAGAGGTGGCTGAAAATCCAAAGGGACCGTCTTTATCATGCTTATGGGCGAGATCAGCGCTAATGACAACTGCAACCCGTTTCCCTAGTGACAACAGAGTCTTGTATAACAGTTCCCCTGAAATCAACAGGATAGACATGTACATGAGCAGAGCCACCCGTTCGAGTCCCACCCGAGTGATTTTTTTCCAAATAAACTTTTGGGGCAACACTGAGTACGCAGTGTTTATAAAATACGTCGGTGAAGGGCCAAAAACAAAAAACCAATATTGAATTTACATCATGCAGATGCAAAAATTCCATCTTGTGATTAACCACAACTATGCTCTTAAAAACTATCGACACCACAGCATTTCCGGTCATCTCACTCACCTTTTCAAGGCTTTTGTGTGACTGTTTTCAGGTGTATATTTCAATTGAAGTTCAACATAATTATCAGCAATTTAAATGACATGAATCTTGGGTAAACTTACTTGGGGGGGGGGGGGGGTGTCCCAGCAAGTTTTGTCAATTTTCTGAACTTATACGCCGATAACAGAGGTGTAAAAATCGTTTATTGTAGGATAAAAAGACATTGGGCCAGTAAAAGCTTAGCATCGTGCCTTTTTCGAAAAAAGAAGGAGGGAGGTTTTTTTTTTCCTACTAATTTTAGTGCCTGCCAGGACAATATTTCCAAAGATGTCTCATTCAATTTTTTTTTTCAACAAGCACGAATTCGTGCAGGAGCCGCGTCGTTGGTGACTTGCGTGTGTGAGAGTTTCGTCATAGACACATGCACAGTACAGCCTGCGGTCTCATAGACTTTGCGTGTGTGACAGTTTCGTCAAGGAAAACTGTCACGTGACTAAACAAATTTGGCAGAAGAAGAAGAAGAAGAACTAGACATGCTATGTGTTTGTCACGTTATGACAAACACAGGGCTGTTTCGGGGTTATTTTGTTATTTTGGATGTGTAATATGAATATAATAGTTAAAGGTGTTTGTTAGTTAAAGACGGAGGGGTTAGGATGTTGTTATTGGGAGGAACATGAAATTTCAAAAATTGAAAAAATCATAGAAAATTAGCTGATGACGTCATCATGACGTCACTTTGGCTTGTGCATGCTAGTGGCAGTATCTACCTACCCACCAATTTTCATGACGATCGGACCTATCCTTATATGTGTTTTAAAAAAGCACATTTTTGATGATGTCATCATGACGTCACACATTTTCTCACTTTTAGGGCATATCTTTGAGACATACCAAAGCTATAACAAAAAGAATTTTGAAAATATCTTGTTTTGTTCGCTAGATATATTGCAAAGAAAGTTACGATTCAAAAATTTCAAAAATTCATAAAAAATCACGTGATGACGTCATCATGACGTAAATGTTCGGCATACATTCTGAGCAGTTAGTCTAAGTGTCTGCCAAGTTTAAAGCCAATCGGCAGCATAAAAGTAGCCAAAGTGCCGGTAAGAAAGAAAACGTGTACAAATGCTATGGGCATTTGGCTGAAAAAGAAAAACAAACAAACAAACAAAAAAAATCTTAACGAAAACAAAGGCTGTTTCGGAAAAGTTTCCGAAACAGCCAACAATGCTAAGCGCTTATAGAGCCCCGTCTGTGATGCAAAATACACAACAGATTTCCTGGCAGGAATGTTCTTCTCTTGCTGTTGCATTTTCATTGATTTTTTTGAGAAAAAAAAATAAAAATCTGCAGGACGCTAAACTTTCTTTTTTACTGGGCCCCACAAGGTTCGGCGTCAACTACAATTTACCTAGGTGCAACAGTTCTGGAATCATTTGGACTGACTGTGTGTTGCGACGACTTGGTTGGGTCATGATAATCACCTTCATGGTCTCCAGACCTGGGATGAATGAAAGAGGGATCACTTCACCCCATCTGTGAAGGAAAAAAGTTTTATTCGTTATTTTATTTCATAAAGAGAATATTTATTTTTTTCAGCCTGGTTGAGATTGGCCAAAAAATGAAAAATCCATGAAAAATCCAAGAAAAATCCATGAGAACCCTAGATCAACATCTGGTTTGTATTTGCCTAAAGGCACTCCCTTAAAATATCAATTTTTATTGGTCTATATCTACTTTTACAGGTAAAAACACCTTTAGGACAACACCTCAGGAATTCCAGATTGCAAAAGAGATTCTTTAACCCTAACGTCACCGAATACTACAAAATACTACTCGAGTAAACTGTATAGTATGCAGTACTTTTACTACACTAGCCTATGAGAATTGAGTAGTATTTTGTAGTACAGTGTACTGTACCCCAAGTGAATGCCTAGGACGTTGGGATTAAACATTCTGAAATCGCGACAAAACATCCTAAAATCAGGAAAAATTCTGACAAATCTCACCCCTATTTTTTTTGGGGGGGGGGGGGGTATCTATTATCAGAGGTAACGTACATATATTACTTGTGGAAGTCATATTATAGATAATGGCATGTTGTTGATTGGCTGGAAGCCTTTGAACAAGCCTTTGAATAATTTTAGCTCTTTGACCGGCACGGCACAGAATATGCTCAGTGAGCATTTTGGAGTTCTTAGACATTTCTACCATAACAAATTTCAGCTGGTTCCATGCCTTCATTGTCATTGTGACTTTGTATTCACAAGATGGGAATCAGACCAAATTTGTAATTTCCCAAATCCTCCAGATTGATGGGAAAAAAAATAATAATCTGCAAATACAATAGAAATCAATTAAACACAATTAAAAAAAAGATTATTCTTGCTTCTTTTGGGGGGAAAAAAATGAAGAAAAAACCAGGAGATTTTAACCCTTGAACCAGGCGCGTTAACCACTAGGCCATTGGCTCGACAGCAGTCGCAATTATATATTATATGGAGTTGGCCTGCAAGTACAATACAAGAGGGCGCTATACAATTTTTCGGCATAATCACAACAACCATAAATATGCTTTATAAATATTCAAGCATTTTGTGTATAAAAGTTTAGTGTGCAAAACTGCATTTTTGTCAGCAGTCATTAAAAATATTAATGCAGACAAGCTGCACAGAAATATAAAAATGTATCAGGAGGGGTAATTCAACATGAGTTTTCGTGACAAATTTTGACTCCTCAAAAGTTGTGATTTGTGGAATATTTTATCATGGGGATGGGGTGGGGGAGGGAGAACCTCTTTTCCAAGCATTACATCACCACTATCTAGGCTACATGTATATCACCTGAGTGGGATGGGTTCAGCTCCTCCAAAAGCACTCACGCCACTGACATTCCCTCCTTTCTTGACAAGCTCTCGGATAAGCGTCTGGCTGGAAGCATTGTCCAAATCCACCGACAGTCTGTACGGGCCTTCGTAATTATCTGTGTCAGCAGAACCGTAGCCTTTGGAATCTGCGAAATTCAGGTAAAAGAGGAATCGCTCCAGATCGGCGATGCCATGGGGTGTGCTCAGGAAGATAACATCCGGCTGGAGCGTCGCGATGACATCACCGACTTCTTTGGATGTATCGTGAAGGAGCTGTGCCTGGTGTCGTGACGTTTCATTGGTTGTGCCGAGGCTGTTGAAGTACGTTGGGTCAAAGGCAATTCCCCCGTGAGGAAGAACAAAAGCTCCGACAATTTCTCCTGGATTTCCAGCGGGAGGTTCGTCAGCCATTTCTTGAGTACAGTGAACTACTGCACACCAGCCTTAAGGGAAAGATTTTACTTTAATACCCCCTACCAAAATCGGTCAGGAACAGCAAATTTTGGAAAATAGCCATCCATCTGTATTCAGAATTGTATAAACACTTGGCACAACCTATAAATTTGAGAATTTATCTGGGAATTTTGTGTGCAATATAGGGGAAGAAAGTTTGTGTTTTCTGTGTTAGATGTTCTTCGCACAGTGTATGGTCACTCATTTTTACATATTTTGCTGATATAAATCTTGAAATAACAGGTTGTGCCACATATTTAGATAGTTGTTATCAAGGAGGGTTAATTATTTTCCAAGATTTTGCTGTTTCTGAACGATTTTGGTGGGGGTATTAAAGTAAAATCTTTCCGCGTTGTTAACATGATTTTGCCCAAATCATGTTAAAGTGCATAATTTATTGTACTGTCATTATGGCTACATGTACGCGAATCTTTGCCTCATCAAAACAGACCAACAATGAATAACATGACACTTGACAGTTCTAGCCTAGGCCTAGGCCTAGGCCTACGCCTACTGAACCCTAGAACTATGGGGCTCCTACCGGTAGGAGCCCCATATTTCTAGGGGTAGCTAGGGGTAGGCCTACTTATGTTTTGGTTGCATGTACTGTAGTCCGAGTAACTTGGACCCTTTATCGCCTTTTTTAAACATTTGGACATGATCTGGCGATAGTAGGGTCCCCTTGACCTTATGACGTCACCCCTGCGCGGGCGTACGTACGCAGGCACGCACGCACGCATGCGCGACAAGCCGTATGCCGGCGACTGTTTCCCATCCACTGTACCATTCATAAAACAGTCGTCGGCATACAGCTTGTCACGCATGCGTGCGCCTGCACAGGGGTGACGTCATAAGGTCAAGGGGTCACGATTTGAACTCCATGACAGCGAAAAGACATGTCTTACGGGTGTCTCTGTGAATTGAACTGTAAATTTCACCTTTTTTTCCGGATGGTAAGTGAACCTTAGTACCTCCACTTAATCATGGAACTCCACTTGTTCCACAGGTGGCGTATCAATCTAGTATTTTGGTGGCGCTTTCCTTTAGGGTGAAATCCAATGTTTTTGTTTGGTCTTCGGACGTATTTAATTAATGAATAGGAAAACGCCGCACAACACTTGGACCCTATCGCCAGATCATGTCCAAATGTTTAAACGGAAAGAGTTCCATATCCGGACATCACTTGGACCCGGCCTCGTGCACAAAGTCTATGGGCCATGACAGAAAAAGTCAAAGTATTTTCAAAGATAAAGTTTTTTCCCTCCTAAATTTGTGTTTCTTCATCAGATTTACACTTTTTGGTAATGTTTAAGTCATATTAGGGGAAAATAAGTGATGGCCGGATATGGAACTCTTTCCGAGACAAGAAATAATAAAGTTTTACCACAGAGCAAGGAAACATACATTCTTTCTTTCTTTCGTTAGTTATTCATATATTTATTAATTCTGAATTTATGATATTCAATTGTGGAGAGCCACCTTTTGCAAATATCATTAAGAACAAACATAACTGTACATTATGGCACAAAACTTTTTCTCAGAGAAATTGAACATTAAAAAGTATTTCAAAATAAAAAAATAAAAACAATTGTTATTTACTATCATATTTATTGCAATTTTATTCATCTTCAATGATATAATAATCAATATATAATAAAAAACAGATTTTGTTTTCAAAATCATATTACTGGGTGTGTCTTACTTTGTCACTGACACTGAAGTAGCAGTTATGAGTATTACTAGTGAAACCATTGACAGAAACTAACACTTATCGAGTGGAGCAAAGTTTGATTTCATATATTTGTTAGATGCTTCATTTAGCTTCATTAAATCGTTCAAGTACAACATGACTGTTACTTTATCTTTAGCTAAATGAGTAAATGAGCAACAAAAAGAGCAACGAATTCAGTAAATAAGCAACGAAATGAGTAAATGAGCATCGAAAAGAGCAAGAAATGAGCAAATGAGCAGCGAAATGAGTAAATGGGCAACAAAAAGTGCAAGAAATAACTAAATGAGCAGCGAAATTAGTAAAATGAGCAACAAAAAAGAGCAAGAAATGAGCGAATGAGCAGCGAAATGAGTAAAATGAGCAATACAAAGAGCAAGAAATGAGCGAATGAGTATTTATAGTTGTAATAATTTGATTTGGTAATAGGATTTATGCATAGAGGTTAATAAGCATTTTGTCGTTAAGTAATAATGTCGCTGCATGAGGGGAAAATCGGACATTGGCATCGCGTCCAAATCGTGATGGTAACCATTAGAACCCAAACAAAACACCGGAAAATATTTCGAAGGCTTACACGGCTTGCCAAACTTGTTAGTTCTATCATTTACCCTCAGCTTGGACACTATACAGGTCTGAAATCCTAAATCGAGCAGTCATTTTAAAGTAAGTCTAATGTACAACCATATGACTGACTTAAGTTAATCCATTCACGGCTGGGTTAATTTCGATGTTGTTTCTTTCACACGAACACGGAATTTCTGGGTAAAAGTGATGGTCATTGATCATTATCCCAAAATGTAGGTGTGCTATGCCCTGCGGTCCCAACACAGACGAAGTACTCCCCAAAAGAAAAATGATATGTTTGTCCCGAACACGAGGAACACAGACAGGGTACCCTTTTAATTCCTTGACCCTAACCCATCGATGAACTATGTAATCATTTAATGCAGACCAAAATTACCGTAGGGTGATTAAAACTTAATAAAAACATTGTCCTCTTCGCCATCATTACAACATAATTACATATTTGTACTGATCTCCCACAATAATATTGCAACCAACCTCTTAAAAAACCCTACACAGTACATCCTGTATAATCCTCTTATCTATTGTGACCACTGACCCTGACACACTGACCCTGATCCACAAATTCCCTCCTCGAATCTAGCCACACCCCCTCTGCAATCCCTATACAACGTGCACAAAAAAGGGGGCGGGGCACTACCTATACTGACCCACTGCACTACTGGGGGGGGGGGGGGGTTCAACCCCTTCATGACCCGCCCCCTAAATACAACCCAGTAAAGGAGGACACTCTGTCACTACCTGCTGGGTATTGATATGCGTTCTGTTGGACAAGCGGCGTAGCCAAGGCTGTCTCCATAGGGGGGGGGGGGGCTGGATGTTACAGAGGGGGCGCTCACAGTGTTTTTCTGTATAATAGGCCTACTATATTTTTCTGCGTTTGCGAAATTTTCAGTGGGGGCGGACAATTTTTTTATATGGGGGGGGGGGCTGCGCAACCACCCCCCCCCCCCCCCCCCCCCACGCCCCCCTTAGCTACGCCACTGTGTTGGACGCATCAAGGACGCACCCCCTTTTGCAGAAAAAAATTACAAAAACTTTACTTGGTCCGAAAGATTTGGACACGGGAAATGTTCTATATAGGGCTGTGCATCCAAACCGGGTACCCTATATTATTTCCAAAGAGTGAAAATTCACTCTATTCGAGTGAAAATTCACTCCCACAGTCTGAAACTATGGACCAGACGTTTAAGAGTGAAATTCATTCAATCGAAAAGATCGAATTTTCACTCAAGTGGCGACTGAATTGGTTCTTTTTTTAGAGTATTCAATCTAAAAACAGAGTGATTTTCACTTTAAATCGTCTAGTCCCTAATTTCACTCTTTGGGATTTAGAGAGTACCCGACCGACAAATAATGTCAAGAACCGGTTTCAGATTTTGAAATCGAGTAGTACTCGGAAATATAATAATAACAACGGAAATATGTATTACTTATTAATTTCTCCGACAATGAAAAAAAGTGTTTGAATGTCATTTGTGAGGAATTTTCAAAATGAAAACCCCTGTGCACGGAAAAACAAAACAGAATATAACGTCTATGACGCTTGCGAAAATGCAATTGCACAGTAAAGCCGGAGCTCACTACACACTTAGGCCCTACATCTTGCTGCATTTTTGATGTACCGATGTGGTAGTGTTAACGTCCGAACCTTCAGGCCTATACGAACAATATGAACAGCAATTTCCGAGATTGAATTTTTGGGATTGGCTTTCTTTAACGGGTACCCAGGTAGCCGTGTTTTTGTTTTCAATCGGGTACCCGATTCCCACACTATCCGTAAATGGCATAAATGCGCACCCGTACCCCTATAAGATGTTCATGGTACCCGGTACTATACGACACCCATAATTTTACGCTAGCTAATGTGCGGTATGCACAAACGGTATGTCCATCCATATGACTGGCATATGAAACAGAAAAGCAAGTGTTTGCTTGGACTGATAACCTCGAGTCCGCGTGCCATACATCGATTGTTGTGAATTTATCGCAAACTTGAAGTATAGCAGGTCTACCATTGTAACAAAATATCACAGCAAACCCAAAGTTCACACTTCGTCATGCAAAACGTTTGGTCCGCAGAGTATAAGCAAAAGTATATGAAATATCGATTAAAAGGAATACATTCATTAAAGTGGGTTTAACAATCACCTTCAAACAGCAAGAAAGGGTGTACTTCTGTGGTAGAAAAAATTATCACCGGTTGCATCTTTTTCATGATTAGAAACGCTCCAAAATTCGTTACCTCGGTAGGCCGGACGTAGCTATAGGGACTGCGAGAAAACCCCGCTAGTAGCCAGGGGAGTTTTTCAATCCTTGAATTGGTTCAAGAGTGCGAGCCACCATCGGAACGTACACGCAAAGTACTGTTTGGAGTGACAAAAATACACACAATAAAACTTGTCTCGAGCACCAGAATCCGCGGGAAAAAGGCGGAGAGATATCCTCGCTTCCATTCCTTTGGAAATAAGCGGGAAGCAAGTACGACAGGCGACCTTTTTGCCAGAGAATAAGAGAGGAAACAAATAACATGGCTACGTCGGGTAAGTTGCTTTCAGGTTTTTTCTTCGAAGTATAGGAGCCGACATAATATGATCCAGACTGGAGAGGGAAATTCTTTCCCATGGTTTTGCTTCAATCTACGACCGCTTGCATTTACTTTAGGCACCGTTCTGGACCAGTTTGGAGTTTTAAATCGGTTTTCTAAGGTAAATTGTACCCCACATCCCCGCCCTCCCAGTTGGCCAACGGCGACATAACGCAATTAGTATACAGGCCTAACGCCTGCAAGTAGCCTATTGGCGAATTTGAGTTACCGCAGATTACTATTCCTAGTTTGTAATACATAGTTGTTGCTGAAGGACAATAACTGTCATCGTAAAACGGAAGTTGTCTATTTATCCAGACCCATTTGATTTTGTTTTCAATTTGGCGGCCTGCGTAACAGCCGTAATTTCACGTTCTACTTTGCAAACGCAAGAGTGTACGTGACGTGTTTCCGGTTATTGATTGGCTACTCACGCTTGCGGCGCATATCGCCATGCGATGAAACAGGAACACGCTAAAAAGACATAACATTCGTTCATCTGACGGCCTGGATTGATTACTGCTCGGGCCATTACTAACGACTAACGAGGCAGGCCTACTTTCTAACGGTTAGCACTTTTGGGCTATCTGTCGTTCATGAGACATGGTGAATCTACATGACGCATGTGGTGTATTAAAGCAATTTGTGATCCTTACCCTCAATGCAAGTTAACATTTTTCCCGACTGTTCTGTGGAAGACTGGACATTTAATTGACTTCTTAGAACAAGTCAGAATTGCATGCAGTAAATACCCAACTGTAGCGTGATCTGCTATAAAGTGTCTGCATGTGAATGCAATCAACTCTTCAGAAAACGTAACGTTAATTTGTTTGTTTGTTTGAGGAAATTGACAACCAGCATCTGGTTTAGTCATTTCTAAACAGTTAGTTGAACCAACATGTCAGTTGAAGAATACTGTAACAGGGAGGCATTACACCCGAGGAACGTGAACAAATATTCACTACAACCGAATAACTGCTAAAAAGAAAGACATGTTGCGAAAAATGGGCAAACGACTTGTGCGTAACATCATCGCTGCTTCAAAACAACTAAGCCAGAAGAAGTTGTATTGCTATCTTGGACACACGGTCTGATGGAAAATTCAACCGTAACGCCAAAACGCATACCAGAAATAGGCGTACCTTGTTTCATGCATTTTATTATAATATAAAATTTCGTCTCTGGTGGAAGTTGAATTTGTTTGACATGTTTGTACCGAACATTGAAAATCCTTGTGGCAGTGCGAATTAATTAAGCTACCACCATGGAGAACTCTACGGTGCCAACGTCGGACAAACCCTGCTGCTCCGTTACACCCACTGAGCGTGTTGTCTTTCTGGTCGTCGATGCTGTTCTGTTTCTGACCATCACCTTTGGTAACACCCTGGTCATCCTCTGTGTAGCTACCTACAGCCGTCTACAGACCCCCACCAACGTGTTCCTGGCGAGTCTCGCTGTGGCCGATCTTTTCGTTGCATTCGTCTGCCTACCCGTGGACGCGTTCTTTGCCATGGGTTTGATTCCCACCGTGTCCCCCTGGGTTTGTATATCAGGGAGTATGATGACTATTGTCGCCTTTTCGGTATCGCTGAACCACATCACTGTGGTGGCTTACGATCGTCTCTTGGCCATCACCAAACCTTTGAAGTACAGACAGCAGATGACTTCGCGAAGAGTGACCCTGCTCATCGCAGCGTCATGGGTAGCCAGTACGCTCTTTGCTTTGTTGCCGTTTTTCGGCTGGAATAATGTCCACCACAACTTTTCCTACTGCGATTTACTGTATATTCAGTCGTTCAGTTATCGCTGTGCTGCAATTGTGTTTGTCGCTCTCATTCCAATAAGCCTCATGGGATACATGTACTCTGTGATGTTTCGTGTAGCGAGACAGCATAACAGACGCATCGCGGCCGAAAACAGGGTCTTCAATCAAAGAGGGGAGCGATCCCTTGCTCGTGATTTGAAAGCGGCGAAAACTGTGGCTGTCATTTTAGGGACGTTTCTTATCACGGTAACCCCTGCCACTATTATCAGCGTGGCCGATGCAGTATTTCCAGCGAGCAATCTCTTCATATATGAGATCATCTGCTTTCATATTCTGTTCAGTAACTCGGCCATCAACCCTGTCACGTACGCTCTCCGCAGCCGAGAGTTTCGCATTGCGTTCATCAAACTGCTCGGCAGAATCTTTCCTTGCAAACGGTGGCAAGAGATGGTTGTACGAGCAAACCAAAACCCAGTTGAAGATGCAGAACTAGTCAGGAACTGAACCTGTGCAGAAACGACTGTCTTTGCACTCGAAACTAGAAATAATGCTGTAGGCTACACCACACATTTTTGTCAGTATGTGATAATTTACCAACAGACACTGATGCTCGTTAATTGGTTACAAGTAACCGTAACATGCATGAACATCGACACCATGGAAATGTCATTTCAACAAGTATGTCAGTGCACCTCTGTTCTGTAGTTAACAAGATTTCCCGCCGACACTCAAAACCATTGGTGTACCCATTCTTGTAGGATGCGGTGGACGACAAAATTCTAAATATTCTGAAAATAAATGACTCTTTTTTCGCCTGAGATTCTTTTAAGATGGGGTTGGAAGACAGGGGAAGGGAGAAGGGGTTATATTATACCAGTTGCAAAGTTGTGGTGCCCTTTCAATCGATTCAAACAAATTGTTCGTATCAAAATGTACATTAATGGTTGGATTTTTCTTTTATTCTACCACAATGGCACAACCCGACCACTGGATACTTTGCCACCCTCCAAAAATGGCAACGAGCGAGGGGGGGGGGGGGGGGGGTTCGACCCCCAACCCCCTGTCTGATCCGCCCCTGAGAACCGTAGGAGAGTCTGAGTGAAAATGCAAAAGGATTTCAGTTTTCAAATTTTCAATTTCTTAAATTTGAGGGAACGAATTATTGGATTTCTTTTTCACTTTTTTCTCCACCTGTCCCCTTTGGGGCTCCGTAGCAAAGCAATTCAACTGTTCTCTTTGTGATTCGGCAACATATCGCAAGAGTGCGGCGATATAACAAAATTATGGCGATATATAAACGCACTGTACGTATACTAGCCGGCGATATTATAACGCCGTAAAGTACAACGATATATCGCAATAGTGTACGGCGATATTATACAAATAATGAATGTTTATGAGTGCGATGGTAAGAATAATTTCATGAGGTGACAGATTTAATGTTCCATTGGGCATTCCATATGTCACCGTCGGATTGCATGCATTGATTTCTTTGTGTACAACGTGCAGTTTTCCCTTCTCAGTCCCGCATAAAACCGCGACAAAAAGTTGTCAAGTTCCGAATCAGTTAGAGCTTCAATTATTATTCCTGCGTGTCTTGCACATTCCTCTAATCGTTTGACTGCATATTTGATTTGTCTCTTTGTGTTAGCAGCGTCAGCATCGCCTAAGAGTTCCAATATTTCGTCGTCTGTTAGCCGCGGTTCGGGAACATCGTCCGCCATTTTGTATGAATGACAGCCGTGTTGTAGCGCCACCTATAATGACCGTGAAATTCATTTTAGTGTGTTCCTGTATCATCGCATGTCCCTGCGGCATATGCACCGCAAGCGCAGCGTGAATAGCAACCTCGTTCCCATGGCTTACTTTATTTTCAACCTCGTTTCCAATAGTAAGCCCTGGGATGGGAACTCCTTACTCGTGCCCTGATTGGATAGTGAAAATACAGCATTAGCTTATTAGCATATAGAGAAATTAAAACCGTACAGTTGGTGATTCCACTGTATTTCTTGATAAAAGTTTGCCGCGCCAAAAGTGAAACTTTTGTTGGTATTTTTTAACGTTAGTGACTTTTCTGTAGTATATATTCTCTGAAATTTCTGCAATGGTGACGCCCAGCCCCTAAAAAAATACACCCGTCAAATCTGATACTTGCATCTTGAAGTTAAATTGTGTTCCAAAAGCGACAAACGTGGGACGCACATGGAGAGTCAGTGGACAAAAAAAGTTTTCCGCACCTGCTTTCACCGTAGCTTTAACACGAAGTGACACAATATGCCGAAGTTATAAGTTGTGGAACGAAGGTCCATAAAACGGTGGAGGATGCACGGGGTCAACATCGCTAAACTGGCGTGGTTGTAGCAAATTATTCCTCAGATCTCCTGGTCAGAGTGCTCCAGCTGCGAACGAAACGGCGGGTTTTTGGTCCTGTGTGCCAACGGCAAACGCCGCCCGCCATGCCGCATACGCCTGTTGTCCCGGCGAAAGCCTGTCCTTTTTTTTTAGGCTTTATCAAAACTGACAAAAGGAAGTCCGAAGCCTAATTTGCCTCGAGTGTGCGCCACCTACAAGGGTATGTAACTTTGTTTTTTGTCCTCTTCATTTTGAGATAAATGACGCTTCGTTGATGCTCAACCATGTCAACCATTCTGAGAACCCATGAACTGCACGTAGTTTGCCGCCTTTTTCACGATTTTACAATCAAGCTAGTCAATCTAGTACCAAAGAGCCTATGCTGTGAATTCGACGAAGATGTGAAGTTTAAGAATTGCCATCAGACTACTACGTGCTCAGAATACATCGCTCACAGGGAGCCTAATTTGCATGCGTATCCAAAAATATTGGATATTTAAATGATCCCATACCAGGGTGAGAGAGCAGCTGTGGTGTCGGTGAGGGCGCTGCTCGACACCATGGGAACGAGGTTGCGTGAATAGCCAATCAATAACCGGAAACACGTCACACTGCCTTTTGTTTGCCAAATTGAGTAAAAAAAATCAAATGGGTCTGGATAAACAGACATCTTCCGTTTTACGATGGCTATGTGATGGTAATCACACGAATCATACCCATGAGAGACCAGTGGATTTCACTGAATTTGGGCTTTCCAGTTAAAATAAGAAATAAATACAACTCCAATTGCTTGTACAATATGTAGTTTTCGTTCTCTGTAGGCATATTGCATTTACAAGACATAAATGAGCGGTGGAAACTATCCGTATACTTGGGGTGGGTGAGTTGGTCTCATCAACGGTGGAAGTTACCCCGCCGCGCCTGGGCCTATAGGTCTGAAATTGGCGTAATTGATTGGGTATCTATTGAAGATTTATCCTCTATTTAGATATGGACCCAGGAAAACCGTAAGGGTGGTGGTATGGTACTGGCAAAATATAATGTGGCCATCCTCACCATCCCCGTTGTATAGCCCTTTAGCCTTGTGTTGGGCGACTTCCATAAAACAATTAATCACGTGTAATGGCGATTGGGGTTTTCTCCGGAGACGTATTACGAGATAGGCCTACCTAGCAACAGCGGCGATTTCTTTGTTCTGGAGACAGGATCCCCTGTAAATCAACCAGCGAAAATGTCACCCCGCCTCTTGGTGATGTTAACATGTAGTAGACATCCATGCAGTTCATATCAACCTGCTTTTCGCGCATTATTAACACAAAAAACCACACATGATCTGAATGGTTGTATTCGTTGAAAGTGAAAAAAGTTGTTTTTCATTGTCAGAAAATTCTTTCATGGGTTCGATTTTTTTGTTTAGAAATAGAAGGAACTCATTGTCTAAAGGGTAGAAATACTGGCTATACGAATGGAGCCTGAACAACTTTTTAAAGTCAAACACGAAACCTTTCCCAAAAAAAATTCCAAATATATATATATATATTGTACACAAAGCGATAAGACACCGCTGATACACCTTCGATGACATCATACTTTAATGTGCTGGGGCTGATTCTCAACAAAGCCCTTGTTTCTAAAGTTTGCTACACCCGTCTCCCATTTCATGATTTGATTATCTATATTGACCCATAAGATGATATTTTCAAAACATTACCCCTTTCAGAAATGTTCCTGTTTTTGAGGATTTCACTCGAGTTTTTTAGTGAGAGCGCGCTAGTGGTCGTATCTGGTACCTTGCCTTGCGTGCATGCTCGAGCAATAACCCTGTTATAGTCAGATCACTGCATAAGTTTTTGGCATATGAAGCACGATATGAGGCAGAGGGTCTCCCCCCCCCCCCCCACCCCCTCTTTTGTGTTGGTCATTGTGTTCCCGGAATCTCAGAAATTATTTTCAGAAATCTAGGGGGAATGTGTTAGGTAACAATAGTCTGGAGTGTGTATAGGTTATAGGGACAAAAGGGGGGGGGGGGGGTACCCCTCTGCACCATATCGTACTGGGTATAGTTTTTGGACGTATAAACGGCTTGCCATTTGTCCAGATGCGGAAGTTTGTGATTCTGAAACTTATTGTTAAACTATCGCAGCGGGGTGATTTTTCTAAATATTCACAACAAATTCACGGAGGGATTTTTGCATTTTCTCTTTAAAAAGAATACTTTTCTGGTGGAATTTGTGGAGTCCGCAAGGGAAATCGGACCTAAGTCACATTTTTGAGTAATTGCAATTTACATGAAAATCGTCCAAAAAAAATCACGATTCCTGTTTTTGTCAAAATACTGTACTTTAAAGCATGTTTAATTCAAAATACCTAGTTTGCTTTTGTGTTGAGACCATTAAATGTGTCCAATTTGACATTTGACATTCATTCTCAATGCTGAATTTAAACTAGCAACGTGTGCGTTGTGACATGGTCCACGAAAATGTTTGTTCCTTTCAAATCGTGTCTCTATTTGGGTAGGAGCGGGATGTATAGGTCTATGTTCCTTACCCCTAACTTGAGAAGTAAAAGACCTTTTTAAGTCTTTTGCTTTATTCTATAAATAAAACGACTAAAAAATTCTGCCTGATGATTTGCAAGTATTTTGTACTAATGTTTTAAGGAGAAGAAATATAGATAATAGAAAATACACTCACTTCAATCATTAACGAAGTTCTATACAAGCCGGGCAGCCTATTCACTACAAAAACAGTGGTGTTACACTGGGTGGTATCTTTGTCGAACCATTCGTTCAAACCATATGCGGCATGGTCCTGATATAACACCACCATTTCGCAGAGTAGAAGAAACAAATTGAAACACCGCTACCAAAATGGCGTGTCACTTCGAGTCGGCAAAGAACATAAAAGTACCCAAAGACGCGTATATACGCTCACCGACCAAAAGAACAAACCAAATATATATGTATGTACATAATTCGTTCCGGTAGGAGTATGGTTTCTTTACAGTGTTTTAATATATAAAATGTTTAACCTCTCCACACAGTCTCTTCATGAAGGTTTTAGCTTGTTTGTACAACCATGCCATCGTTTGCAAGGAAAGCTTCTGCCGAGCAGTTTGATGAAACCATCGGTTGCGGAGAGCGTTACGTGACAGGGTTGATTGCCGAGTTACTGAACAGAATATGAAAGCATGTGATTTCGTGCACTACGAGATGGCTCACTGGAAATACTGCATCGGCCACGCTGACAATATACCGTGTAAGTCTCGCGCATAAAGGTCACAATTGAACTTTTTGGCACCTCCATGCCGCCGGCTGTAGGACTTTTACATGTGGTTGATTTTGTTTTATATAATACTTTGTTTTTACGAAGATCTAAACCATGAAACGTCCATAAATATGGATGATAAATTCAAAATTTATTTTACAATATATGAAAACATGCATGACGGTCTAAATTATTGAAGAAAAGTAGGACAAATGTTTGACCTGAGCGTCAGGTTGCAACGTGATTGGCTCGTTGTCGGGAAGAGAGAGCCCGGCCCCCTAAACCCCTGCACTGCATGCGCACGCTGCGGACGTAAGTGAACGTATGCGACGACCGCTATATACTGCATGGTCTACGCTATTAAGACTGGCGCGTGAACCACCAGAACAATGGTGAATGACGTAGTATGACGTACTAGACTTTTTCGTTCTCCTTTTACCTGATTTGATATATCGTTCACATTTTGTAAATTAAAAAGAATTTTTTTTTCAAAGTGAACAAAGAAACTGACAGGAGAGGGATTCGAACCTGCGACCTCCGGGTTACCGTACCGGCGCTCTTCTAACTGAGCTATCTTGCCCTCTGTTGGCTGTCTCCCAAATTGTCAGTATCTTTGTTCGGGTGGGCGCTAGTCAGAAGTCATAAACCCAGAATGCCGTATAGCCAGGGATCACACCCAATTTTACGATACAACCTGGGAAGCGATATTGTGGGGATTACTCAATGAGGATACGACTTTTTAACTTATAATTCGGGACTGTTTCACAAATCATATCAGTACACTTCAAATACTGTGGTGTTAAATTAACACCATGTGGTGTTTATTGGACCACTCGCCCAATATAAACTCCACATGGTGTTAATTTAACACCACAGTTTTTGCAATGTATCTAAATAGGAAATATTCGGAATATAACGGTAGCGACAAGCACAGCGTTTAAAATGGGAAAATATCCAATTTTTGTGACTCAGGTTTTGGTAGTGTGGACATTTTTGGACATTCTGAAAGCTATGAACTATTTATTGTTTTTTCATGTATACAATTGTGAGAAGATTTTCTCCATGGAATCGTTACGGGGAACCGTTACGGCGATTGTTACGAAATTATCAACTTGTTGTTGCCATAATCAGAAAAAGTAAGGTACTTTCCCCAGCCAGGGTGTACTGTTGAGTAGACCCTGGGAACGAGGTTGGGGCAGTGATTATGCAACCACTCATCGAACGTGCTGTTTTTGTAACATTCTTGATAAATCCCGATCCTCTGAATTCGTGATTTTACGCGTATAGATGCGTATTTCAACACGGAGTGACAAGACACACAGACCCACACGTCTGTTTGTTTAGTCAAATGAGCATCAGGGTTTTGTTCATATTGAAGAAAAAGACTATTCAACAAACGAAAGAATTTTGCATGATACACGTACAAATTTAAAGCAGATGATTAAAACCGCTATGTCCGTGCAAAATTAATTTTCAAATTGAATAGCCAAAAACGGTTAGCGTTATGAGCTTTCCTATAAAACATGCCGCAAAAGAAATCGACCGGCGATCGGTAACAGATTTCAAATTTTGAATTCCTACAGTATTTATGTATATCAATCTTCGTGCGCAGCACATTCATGTACTGATAACATTTTCTTCCATAATTTGATAAGGGGGGAAATGCAGTACGTTGGAATTTTCAGTCAGAGCTAGCACGGACATAGCACTAGCCATAGCGTGTTGCTGTATGTTCGTTAAATCTGGCATGGTCCGCTGTGAACGTGGGGAACGAACGATGAGATGTTGAAGCAAAATATTCTAGTTCCAAATGGACACACTCCCATGGTGTACCACAGCATTTGAATCGCTCGTACCAAATCCTCTCCAGTACTAAATATAAATGTACATGTTTACCCTCTCAATTCGATCTCTTGAGCTAGGCTTGTACGACTACCCATCTCTTGCCCTCGTTTACATGGACGGATTCTGTCGAGAAGTTTGATGAATGCAAAGCGAAAGTCTCGGCTGCGGAAAGCGTACGTTACAGGGTTCATCGCCGAGTTACTGAACAGAATATGAAAACAGATGATCTCATATATGTAGAGATCGCTCATTGGAAATGCTACGTCTGCTACGGTAACAAGAGCAGCAGGGGTAACTGTCATGAGGTACGTTCCCAAAACTACAGCCAGGGTTTTTGCTCCCTTCAGATCACGATCAAGGGATCGCTGCCTCCGTTGATTGAAGACCCTGTTTTCGGTGGCGATACGTCGGCTATGCTGTCTGGCCACGAGGAATATTCTAAAGTACATGTACCATATGAGGACATTGGGGACGAAGGCAACGATCGTCACTCCAGCGAGTC
Organism: Hippasteria phrygiana; assembly: GCA_037893225.1. Lineage (NCBI taxonomy): Eukaryota > Metazoa > Echinodermata > Asteroidea > Valvatida > Goniasteridae > Hippasteria > Hippasteria phrygiana. The sequence continues at coordinate 1,617,722 of JAZGUH010000375.1, forward strand.
GATAGCTGAATACCTGAATGAAGAGCAGATCACAGTAGCCCAAGTTGTAAGAATCAACATGGTTCCAACCAAGAAAGGGCGTCAACACGTACAATATACTAACCGCCCATGACGAAGTGATAAGCAGGGTCACCCTACGGGAAGTCATCTGTTGACGGTACTTCAGAGGTTGGGTGATGGCCAGGAAGCGATCATATGCCACCACGGTGAGATGGTTTAGTGATACGGAAAAGGCAATATAAGTCATCAAACTCCCCGTGATGCATACCCAGGGGGACACGGTGGGGATTAAGCTCAGGGAAAACAGTACGTCGATCGGGAGGCAGACGAATGCAACGAAGAGATCGGCCACAGCGAGACTCGCCAGGAACACGTTGGTGGGGGTCTGTAGACGGCTGTAGGTAGCTACAGAGAGGATGACCAGGGTGTTACCAAAGGTGATGGTCAGAAACAGAACAGCATCGACGACCAGAAAGACAACACGCTCAGTGGGTGTAACGGAGCAGCAGGGTTTGTCCGACGTTGGCACCGTAGAGTTCTCCATGGTGGTAGCTTAATTCGCACTGCCACAAGGATTTACCATGTTTAGTGAAACGATGTCAAACAACTTTAACTTCCACCAGAGACGAAATTTCATGTAATAACAAAATGCATGAAACAAGGTACGGTACGCCACATGTCTGGTAATGCACACATCTCCTCTTATACAGTCGTTAACTGCGGCGATAGCTTCAGGTGCAGAAAAGAGACATGAATTTTCGTTCTCTTCAAAAAACGGTTTCCTTTTGTAAAACGCCACTGCAGTCAAAATGCTAATGCCATCGAATCCAAACTGTCACGGAATCGTGCGCTTAGTAGAGGAAGATTTGCTATTCGTGACGTTCCCCATATCCTTCGTAGGTAGCGCTAACTTCCGCGTACAACATGTAAAGGCACTCTTTTACACTGCACTTCCGGATCCACTATGACGTCACACTTACGAAGAGGATTATGGGATTTGATTGCGCTCTGTTCCCTTTTTATCCCGGTTTCCAGCTTCACAAAATAGTAAATGATGCATGTCAATAATGTAATTATCTCATGAGCCATAAATATATTTTTGAGAGGAAAATTTTCAAGAATTAATGGGAAATTATGCTACCAAGGATCGAAAGTGTTTTCCAAAGGATAGCGACCAGTCGGTGTTCGACCAGTTATAGACAATGTAAAATTATTCAGTGGTTCCAAAACCGACTCTGACGTCTCTCCGTTGAATTAAGGTCTGTCGCCCACAATGGGTCATCAATTTTTAATGTAACATGCACCTCGCGGTATATGGCAATCATCCGCGACATCCATTTGAAGTGGGCGAGTGTAGAAATCGTTTCTGTCCTTGATGAATATTTAAAAACGTCATTAAATGTACTATTTTATATATAGGTTTTCCCGGACGATTTCGGAAAATGTGCACATTAATTTGTAAAAGATGCATTCGTTTTCGTGCGAAATAGAATGAACGTTCACAATCCCGTTTTCTATTTAGCAATTGATAATTCTATTTCCATAAAGGTGCATTCAGACGTAAAAAATCAGCGTACGATTTCCCGAATGTGCACTGAATTAGTAATTGATAATTTATTTTAGCGCGAATTCGAATGCACATCCGCAATCCTGTTTTCCTTTCAATTTATCACCAATCTATTTCGCTAAATGTGCAGCCGATTTCCCGCGTAGTGTTTTTTTTTTTTTAATGCATCCCTGGTCAAGCATTGGAATTCATTTATTTGTTAACAAAAGTAACATATGGGGAACTGAACCAGGTGGTCTTATAGTCTTTTGAAACATACCAAAAAATAAGCTGAAGAAAATCGTTCTTTCTTTGCTCAGCATTTGCCACGGTCGCATCATATAGCCAAATTTCACAGTTGACATACCGGTAGGCCTCCTAAAATATCCAATAATGGTAGACAATCGAACTGATAAAATGAGAGAGAACTCTAAGAAATATAGAAAGACGTGAAAATACAATTAAGACAAAGAACCACCAACAATAAAAGAGAACAAACACATTAATGATCAATTAGGTCTACAATACATTGATTAATTAATTAATTAATCAATTAAAGTTGTATCGTGAATTGTATAGGCCTATATACTTTATTTAAATTCATGCAGAATTTGCGAATTTAAATTGTAACAAATGAAAACGAATATTCAATTCAGGCCGTGCCACAATGACAAATCGATTTGCTGCGAAATAGATTGCACATTCCTAATAATCGGCCACACATACGTCAAACCGAAAGCCTAATCACGTATCTGTAATCGTTTAAATGAAACGTTATGCACATTCATTTATTTGAATGATACAAAATGAAATCGAATGTTAGTTTTTGCGAAAATGAAACCCGGATATACGTCGTTCTCAAAATCAGCGCGAAATTGAATTCAAGTTTTACAAACATTTATGCACATCTTGCGAAATCGTCCGGGAAAACCTATACTAGAGGAGCTACACGTTAACGTGGAGTCATCTGCATATACATAAATAAGTTGCAATGGGATGTACGTTTTACGCATAGAGTGTATAGGGGTACCGGTGTGCATTTACGGTAGTACGGGAATCGGATACCGGGGAATCGGATACCGGGTACTCGATTAAAAAGAAACACGGGTATCCAGGTACCCGTTAAAGAAAACCAATCAAATAAATTAAATCTCGGAAATTGCTGTTCATATTGTTTTGTAAAGGTCCGCACGTTAATACTACCACATTGGTGCATCGATGCAGCAAGATGCAAGTGTACAGTGAGCTCTATAGCTTTACGGTGTAAATTTCGCAAGCGTCGTAAACGTTAATCTGTTTTGTTTTTCCATGTAACCCTAGTTTTCATTTTCAAATGACATTCAAAATCTTTCTTTTTCATCGTCTGGGAAATTACTGAGTAATATGCTAATTCGGTTACGGATACTCGAGTCCATAATATGGAGCCGGTTCCTGACATATCACATCCCTATAGAATGCTATATAGAGCGATGTTGAATGGTGAACGGATGTTTTTTTTGGCGGCGAAAAAAAGTCACCCCAAGAAAAAGGCAGGTATACTCCTTTGTGTTTAGTATAGGTGAATGGCGTAGACTTGGATGGCGATTGCGGGCCTTCATTTTAATGAGGGGCTTTCAATAAGGGAAAAACTATAGAGGAATTTAACATTAGCCCCGTCTGCGCACTTCCGGATTGAAAGCGAGGATGGCAATGCTAAACAAAAACAGTGCTATTCAACAAATTCATTCATGCATGAATGAATCACGCCATAAATGGCAGCGCAGCACGCGTTTAGCATTGTCAGCTGTTTACTAAGCACTGAGAGCCTCATTTACAAACCCGGAAGTGCGCAGATCGGTACTTTTTAGTCAATTTGGAATTCGTCTACATGACTATATTTATATACCTGGATGGGGGTGGGGGTGGGGGATAGATTAGGGTACATCTTATACACGACAAAATCTATATAAGGGATCCCCTATTCATGTCTGGTCTACAGGATAAACCCAGTAATGAGTTTCTTACTGAGTTTCAAGCAGCAAACATTGCTTGGTCATTACAGTCTCCAACCATTTCTTCAAATTTAAAGGGTCGTTACTCAACACAGCCTCAATGACATTTTCTCCACTACAAGAGAGCAAGTGTCACTTGTCCATCACGTTTCATCATCACCCAATTTCGTAGTTGATGTGAATTGCAGATACTTGATAAAGCTAATAGATGTAGGCGCCTGGGGTCGGAGCTGGCCTAATAACATTATGATCAACATAATGTTGAATCCAAATTGCCTATGGAGGATGGCAACCGCAATTGATAAATAATTGACCAACCTTCATATTCCTGCAAAGACCGAGCGAAATCTAACGAGATTGCGATAATACATACATAGGTCACACTGTAAAGAGTAACTGGGTTGCGTCCCATTTTATGAAAATATATTTTTTTTCTTGATTGAATGAGGTGGGCAACTACAATAATACGTGAGGGAAAAAGAGGCATTTCAGTGTTATTATAATATTTTAAAAAATGCTGTAAATTGACGACCAAAATAGAAAAATTTACCTCAACTTTCGACCAATCTATCATTCACATTACTCTTATAGGGGTAAAGCCAACCTAAAGAGTCCGTTGCTGTGTCTGATACCAACAGGTTCACATTAAAAAGTGATAAAAGGTGTTCGTGAAGTCGCGGGACTTGCACGCTCAATCTAATCAACCCGTAGGCCAATTATTTAGTATTCCGAAGCTCATTGTGCATATGCATTAAACATTCCTAGGTCTAATTAGATTTTTAATATTAATACGAACATCATTCAAGGTGAATGCGCAGTTTTTCCACTTAAGGTAAAAAACTGAAAATCTTGACTAAGATGCTGCTTTCTTATGTGCCATCCATCGATTAAAAATGGGTCAAAAGGTGAAATTCTGTTTTTCGGGGGTAATCGATAGAGTATTGAAATATCTTTCATTTGATGTACATTTTGTCTCAAGGGGCTACGTCTGACGTAATTCACGGCAAAAGGACGTTAGCGTGTAATACCGTAGCCTTGATCAAGGCTGTCAAGCTTTGTTCCTATTAACGAGCTGAGCGAGCGCCCAGCGCTGACCTGGCCAACACAACCCAGTACGTACATGCCCAGTCCTGGTGCCCAGTCACCACATACGTACACGCATAGTCGAGGCGAAAGACATTCGCCTCAACTATGCGTGTACGTATAGTGGGGGACTGTGCACGTACGTACATGTATTATACTATATTCTACGCACTGTTTACGAATGTGTGTGGGGACGTACACGCGTGTACGTGCAGGCTAGGCCAGCACTGGCAATGGGCGCTCGATCGTTTCGGGAACAAGCTTGACAGCCTTGATCAAGGCTAGTAATACCAATGTAACAAACATGCTGCTTAAACGCATATTTAAGGTTGGAGAAGTTTCCGGTAAAAGGTAGTTTTTTTAGCATAAATATGTAGGCCTAAATAACTTTAAAATGTAGTCATATCTTTAAAAAAAAATGCAGGACATTATTGGAATAGTAATAAATGTCATCTGAAAAAAATTCAGCCTTTTGCGATTCTTAATTTAGAAATGGGAATACAAAAACTTTAAAGTCGATGTTCTAAAAATGTGATTTTTGCGTGACTGGGCCCCTCTCCGTCCGTCCTTTCACTGGGAAAACGACGCCATGATCTCCTTGCTGCTGCTGCAATAAGTAACGCTGGCATCATTGTCTTCGTGCTTCAGCAGTTGCACGCTGTAAAACTTGTGGATGTGATTTCTCTCTTGAAAATGGAAAGGAGGATTAGGCGGATGTTATTTTACCGTTTGTGCCATGCAAAAGGTTTTACCCAAATCAAATAGCGCCCTCCTATTGTGTCCGCCATATCCCAAAATGGCTAATCAGGATTACGCTTAAAGGAAACATGTTTCTCAAACTGGCCGGATCACATTCTATTTCATGAATAAATTCATTTATATGTATTAAATGCGAATTAAAAGCCAAACTGGTTCAGGTGAAGTTTTAGTGTGATTATTTGCCGCCCAAAAATTTACCCCCCCCCCCCCCTTTTTAGAATTTGTTGAGACTTAAATTGAGGGCGCTGTTCGTGACGTAGCCGAGGCACCGAAATTCATGGATCGACTGGACCCGGTAAATGACGCATGTACGATATACACACGTACACTAGGTCTACACGTGCAATTTCCTAAGTTGCAACAACTAACATCGAACTTACCCTGATTTTCTCCCTTTTAGCGAAGGCTCCTCGGGGAATGGGCCGTTTAACTGCTTTCGCCTGTACCTTACTCGCATCTGGGAACTTTGTTGGGATGGCAGTGGACTTGAGCATATTTTTAATAGTCATCGAAACACGACGGCTCAAAGTGGTCGCTACATAACGCTCTTGTCACCTTCACTTTTGCCGTCCAAATTCTCCGATATTTCGCATCAGTTGGAAATAAATGAAGGCTTACTCCAGCCTTCGTTGTTTTGCTGCACCCAGCAGCTACACACTTTGCCGGCATGGCCGAAAAACATTATATTTTGATTAGACTTTGGACGAAGAATGTACACTCAATGCATACGCGTGATGAATGGGGCCGGCTCGAGCAGAATATGTAATGTGCCTCGATCTACGTCACACACTTATGTTAATGAGGGTCCCACTCAGGGGGCGGAGTAGCTTGGACAAACATTTTCAAGATTTTTTTTCTCATATTTAATCTGGGAAATAATTGTCTCTGGACACAAAATATCATTGTCAAGATAATACTTTATTGTTTTAAGCAGGAATAATGCAATATAAATCCTAAATCATGTTTCCTTTAAGCTGTCAAACTTAGTATATAGTTACAGTGCATTCTTTGTCATAGGGCTGCTTTGTATAGGTTTCAGATGTGATTTTGAACGGAGTAGGGTCAGCTACAGAGAAATGTTTGCATACACTATGGGAGGTAAATGACTCCGAAAAGAGAAATGGTCCTTAGAAGGGCCGGAGAGCTGGCTGTAAACGCTCGTTGCCAATTTGGACGTCCATTGTCGAAGTCAAATCGTCCTAATCTCCCTTTCTATTTTGAATAGAAAATCCCATTCAAGAAGTTTACAGAGAAAACAGAGACTCAGTGGCGGCGCTGCGGGGGGCATGAGGGACCCCCCACCCCACGTTTTGCCCTTTCCGCCAGTCCCCCCCCCCCCCCAACACTTTGTATACAAAGAGATTAATTATGTTGATTTCCCTCGCTGTTTAGATTCATAACTACATGTACACTGTAGAAATTACCCGTAAAATTAACGGTCGAAAGGTGCCACCCGTCTACAGTATTTTTTTTTTACGGTCGAACAGTATCTATATTTACTGATAAACCATATTTTGTACGGTGAGAAGTGTGTAAATACTGTCATTTTTTTACGGGCACCGTTTGTTTTTTTGGAAAAACGGAAAAGGTACTATTGGAAGACAGGTTGCCATTAATTAACTGCTTATTAACAGATTTCTGTTGAAGTGGGAACCAGACTAAACGCAACTAACTTATACATTATTATGGTAGAGTGTGTACAGATGCTACGAGAACCTACCGTAACACCACAAACTGAATGATGTCATGCTTTAGCTTTATATTCAGCTTATACCACCATAATATATTCATGGCTTCCCACGAAGCCATCTTCCCACGAACAATTTCAATATTTGAAAATGAAAGGAGATGTAATGAGAATATTCACCTATTTTTTAATATATCATATTATGGTCAAGAAAGTGTATTTTTGGACTAAACACAGCAATTTAACCTGACTTTTGTGAACACAAATTTCCTCATTTCTGATTGGTCATGCAATTGCTACGCAATGAGCGGCTTTTAATACGGGTTTGCCCGTAAAATGTAACGCGCAGTCCATTTACGGTTACTTACATTTAATATTTACATGCTTTTCACCGTACAAAAATACGGGATTTTGTTACAGTTTTGAAAGTAGCGAGAGTGAAATTTTGGTTCTGTGCACACAGTTGGGCCATAGCATATAAACATTCATAGACAAAACACTCTACACACGAAGCCGTAGATGTTTGTTTCGGACGTTTTATTTATATCTGCTACTTCATTACTTGCCCCTTAGCTTTTGGAAATAGGATATTATTTTTGACTTCCTCCCCAAAACTATTCCCTTCCCCCACATGCCCCCCCCCCCCACATGCCTCCCCCCCCCGAACCCCCCCCCCCCCCCCCCAAAAAAAAAAAAAAAAAAAAAAAAACTTCAAAAACAAAACACGCTAACTGAAACTTCGGGTTTATACCTCTGGTTCTTCTAAGAGCCATACTTTTCTCTTTTTGGGGGGATTGGTTACTTCGGATGGTGTATCCGTAAAATGCAAAGCCTTAATTTAGTTTACAGTGTGAATAATATATGCAAATTCCTTTTACTCTTTTTGTGGCAGAAGTTGTGGTCATTCTCAGTGTTTTATGCGGAGTGTTTGTCATCATCCTCATCCTTGTCGGAGCTTTCATTTGCCGACGGGTCTTGAGGAGGAAGAGAAGACTGCAACTAAGGGATACCATGGAGAGGAATCATCTCCTAGTTGATGACATCATGTGCACGACTACTAACAACAATCCAACGACAGCTGCGACCGTGGCTGAGACCATAGCGCTACCGGCACAGCAGGACATTGTAGATGAAGAAGGTAGTAGGTTATTGCGGGATGAAATCCTGCGCGATATAGTTGCGGTCCAGTCTAGAGTGGAGGCTGCATCATCACCACCGAAATCTCAAAGACTAAGTGTCAAGCAGAGGATGTACAAGAAGAGGAAGAAGTCCACCCCGCGTAGAGGACGCGCGGACTTGTCATTAGATCCGCCATCAGCCCTGCCTTCTCCGAAGAGCCCGACCCTTCGTGCGCGCTCCAAATCACTGACCAACCTGGTGTTTCCCGCCTCCCCCAAGCTAAGCACCCGATTATTTCGTGTAGGCAGCTACAACTCTCTGGATGAAGAATCAGACGGTTCCGGCGCCTTCCCTGATACTGCCCCAACGACACCAGCATCCTGCTCTGAAGCAGAGGAGACCGCGGAAGATGCCACACTGGGAGCACTAGCGAGCTCCAAGAGTCCCAAGCCCAGCAAGGGAAGCAAAGTATCTCCTAGTCTTCAACTCCAATACAGCATCTACCACTCGTCCGCGGAGTCCACCCTGGTCATCTCCGTAAAGGGAGTCACCGGGATGCCGAGCAAGTACAGCTCGGCCTGTGCGTCGTTTGTGCGGGTGTACCTCTCGCCGAAGACTGCCGGGGGCTATCTCCAAACGTGCACCGTACGGGGATCCCTGGAGCCAGTGTACGGTGACCAGCTGCAGTTCAGTAAGATCTCACTGGAGGAGGTCTGGGTAAACAGTTTAAGGTGAGGACTTCTGAATCCATGCTTTAGTCGGTAGTTTACTGAGCTCAGTGGATTGCTTTCACGAGGTATTGAAATCCCGTCTTTTTGCAATGTTTGAGTAAAGCCAATCTCCACAATATTGGCTGATAATACAGGCTTTTTACCCTTGTCCTCTCATCGGGTTGTGAACGGCGAAAACAATTTGTGCGTCATCTTGCAATTCTGTCTGCTCTCCATCCAAAGCCATGATACGCCACTTTTCCACTTGTTGGCAAGTATATCACTGTACCTAATTTACCTGTTAGTTAGCCAACACAGAAATTCTAATAAAGACTTAAGAAAACATATTGCCATGGGCGTCGCCAGGATTTTTTCTAGAGGGGGAAAAGCACCGCACCAGGAAGGGAGAAATCACCGGCTGTGGAATAATCGAAAGGGGAGGGGGTGCTGGACATCGCTCGACGCTTTGTTCAAGACCGCGATACCTAGGATTATTGTATTCTAGGCCACATTTTAGGCCCCTTTCAGCAGGTTATGAGTGTTACATTAATATGCATTCATTTAGAGTACGACGTTGACTTCGACCGTTTTTTCTTTTGTATTGATTTTTTATTTGTTTCTCCTTTTTGTTTGAATTTCCAGGTGGGGCAAGTGCCCCGCCCCCCCCCCCCCCCCCCCTCGCGACGTCATGCATATTGCGCTATAAACATACTAATAATATTGACAACTCATATTGAGACTTTTCCATTACAGTTATGATGCTTCCGCTGAAGTAGTTCTTGTTGCGAAAGCATGTCAGTCTCTGCCTATTGTCTCAAATCATCAAAGTATTGTGTCTTTTTTGGTCAGGTTCAAGTTGTACGTAAAAAGGCAATGGGGAGGTCATCACGAGAGCCTCGGTGAGGCGACTAGGCACTGCGTGGCACTGATACGGGAAGCAGACGAAGTATATGAGGTAACTGAGGTATTGAAGCTCAGACGCAGCAAATGGGTGTATAAGGTAAATAGTGTACGTACCGGCAGGATGGATAAGAGGTTGATTCTTTATTGGCCATGTGCATGGACTGGGACATTACATGAAAAAAATTCACAAAAAACCCACAAACCCTCCAAAAATGTATTTAAACAATGAACATACATGTCCAAGGCCAAAGGTATCTCCAATTTGTCCTAAAACCATAATTCGGTATAACCACGGAATCGTGGTTTAACCATTGTCAATTGTGATCTATGTGATTGGGGAATTTGCATCTCGTTTATCCTTTGTGTATTTGTTCACCTCTAAACCGCCCAATATTCAAATGTTACCCGGCGGTATGCGCACGCATCGTGTTTTGCATAAATTTGGTTGAGTGACATCAAAGATCACATAATTAAAATGCAATCTGAATCACATTTTATGCAAAACACGATGCGTGCGCATATCGGAACATTTCAATATATATATATAAACCCGTGACGTCACTGAGGGCACATCGTCTATAGCTGTATGCTTCGGTTGTAATTTTGGGAATCTGTTGTTTAAAATATGATTGTCGCAAGCTGGAAAGCAAATCTTATTCAAGATTTCGTAATTGGTCGTTCTTTATGCTCTGCGTATTCTAAAATAATATGAATTTAATGGGTTAGGCTATCCTAACTCTTGAATATGGTTGAATTATAAGGGTGGCCGGCCCATACCAATTTTCCACTGATACCTTCCTTATACCTCTAGTCTTTGAGGTCACGAATGAGTGAACACTATTGACTTCAAAACAAAAGCTAAAAACAATCTATTCCAGGTTCGGCTGATGTCCATTATAGTGTTACGATGCTCCGCGTTCGTAAAGGAATTACTGTGGGGCTCTGACCTAACTCTTCATTATTTTCCATAGTCACTGTCAGTGCCTGCAATTCGGATAACGAACCCACAATCGCTGGAAGCCCTACATCCACCAAGGCCACAGCCACCGCACAGTCCAGGGGACCTGTTTGTATCCGTCCAGTACCAACACGGAGCGAGTCGATTCAAGGTGATGGTCAGGAAAGCCGACCATTTGAGTAAGGGGACCCATCTACCGGGCACGCCGCCGAGCTTAGGTGAGATCGTGGAGTTCTGGTCAGTTGAAACAGGATACAGTGATGAAATCAATAAAGAGTGTAAAAGTTAATACACAAATGATGACAGTTTGCAGGCAGAATCGTGGCCAATAGATCGATCCATTCATCCCCACACCTTGACGTATTGACCAATATCACAGCGCGACAATGGTAAACAAAGTCTGATATTCTGACGGACGCGTGGCTCGCGCGGCTGTGATTGGTCAATGTCAAGGACGGTCCCTTAATGGATTGGTCTATCGGGACTGTGGGACCAATGTTGTCGATATACATTCAGAGAGGGTTGGGACAATCGAACTTAATATTTGAAACCAAAACCATCAGTTGCATGAACAGCAGCAGCAGCAGCAGCAACGTCTTTGCATGCCACGGCTTCATTGTGATATAATCTTTTGGCAGTGACTCTTCAAGGTGGTAGTCTTTTTTTCTTCTCACTTTTCAGCGCATTACGTGAGCCTGAACCTACTTCGTGACCGGCAATCAGTCGTCCAATCCGAGACAACCCGCTCTCTCACTGGTTCCCAGCCAACCTGGAACCACCCTTTTCTTCTGCACCTCCGCAGCCGGGAGAGGGATCTGACAGACTATTCCATAGAGTTCGTGCTTATGAGGGTTAGGTTCCACTCCAGCGGCCGAGTGCCCATTGGACGCGTTGTGATTGGCCGCGGGGTTGAGGGTACCGGGGGCTTCCACTGGGACGAAGTTGTGAGGCCGAGACTGACTGAGGTTACGAGGTGGCATACTTTACAACCAGTCTAAGCCGCACGGCGGCAGATATACTCGCCGATAATGGCACTGTTTTACACTGTAAACCCATTGGATGAGATTTTCCATTCAAAGTGGATAGCGGGATTTAATAGGACGATGTGATTTCTACAATGGCATCCAAAATCACATCCTACTCTATTCAAAATCACATCTGAAGCCTGTAAACTATTGACCCACCTTGAGAAAGAGTACATTGTGACTTCTGGCTTCGGCAGCTTTTGCACCTCCTTGTAATTTTGGGCTACGGATGTGATATCTTAGTTCTTCATTGTACAAAAATAACAACCACCTTATCCCCTGTCCATTTTCTATCGAAAAGGATTTTACAAGTGCATGTACATGTATTACGATGCAGCTTGCCAAGCGACTATGTGCTATCCAAAGTTGCAATAATCCGGTCATGTTTGCAGTAGTCGAGTCCAGTTATTTGAGACCAAGTCTAGGGTTGCAGTTTGAGTCAAAGTCTAAGCCCGATGGTCCATAAAATCCAAGTCCATGCTTGGGTCGATGAGTCTGGGGAGTCCAAGCTCTATAGATCGAGTCCAGGCAGTCCTCGTTCAAATCAACATCTTAGTTCTATGTCCCAGTCTAAGCTGTCTAAGTTCGAGTCCAATTCAAGAGAGTCAGATTACTATGTTCTGAAATCATGCAGTCTAAATCCAGTGCTAGGTCAGAGTCCACGTCCAAGTTTGCAAGCTGTGCGAGTCCGAACTCACGTCCATGTCCGGAGAGGCAAGTCATTCCATCGGAATAGCGAGTCCATTGGAACATTGTTAAGCGAAATCTTAGTCATCATGTAGGAGAAAAAACCACATCTAAAAAGAACAGGTGATGCCGTCAGATGCATATACCAACAAAAAAGATGGTCTCAGCTTGTCTGTGACTGACATGAGACAATACAGTCACACACAACAGTGGTCGAGATGACTATAATCTCTAATAACAAGTGCAACCACGAAGTTGGCAAGCCACTTTTTATAGTAATCACTGTGCGTGCAAAATATATCACTGCGTATCTGCGTTATTCATTATACAAGTAGAACAATTAAAATAAATCACACGAGCTGCACAAGGAGATGGGTTAGTTAGATATTGTTACAGTAGGGAGGTACTCGCTATATGGGCACCGCTAGACCATCTTCGGTGGGGGGGGGGGGGGGGGGGGGTGTCATTACAAGAATTACTAACAGAGTGTGGTAAAAAATGTTCCTGAAAATTTTTACCTGAAGTATTTTCCGTCCGAAAGATAATTTGAGAAGCGGAAGGGGAATCGTTGACGTTGAGGGCGCTATCTATTTTGGGACGTTTTCAACTACTAATGCACTCTTGTACACTCTGCACTTGGGACATCTTTGCTCCATTTCTCCCCGTTTTCCAATTTTTGTGCCCACAGTGACTCGACTTTACCGACAAAAGCGAAGCCCCTGATTGTAGCTGCAGCAGCCCTGTCCCATTCGTCCCCAAATACCCCGTCATACCAATTCCTGTCACAGCCGTAGTGATCGTCAATAAAAAAGAAATATACAAATTGTTTTTTTTGAGAATATAGAAACTGCTTTAAACGAGCTAGCTTACCTGGTAAGGTGTCGCAGAAAATTTCACAAAAGTCACATCATGTCGCAAGTTATGTTTTCACGAGCAAATTCATTTTCTAATTGCTCTACTTGAAATTGAAGGTAAGACGAGAATCCAGAAACGTATACTTTTAGATGTTTTTCCTGCTATTTGATGTTCATTTAACACAAAGTGGGCGATAAAGCCTTACAGTTCTACAGGGTGTATGCAAAAGTCCCCCTTCCTTCAGTCTCTCAAATTTGCCAAGTATAAGCAAATGTAACACCAATTCGACTACAACATATAACTACATCTGTTGGGCAAGTTCTGTCAAGATCTGAATGAAATTGATCCAATGGTTACACTTATACGTGACGCGATGAAGCCCCACGTTTCCATGGCAACAAGAGGAACTAAATTTAAGGAACGGACCCCTTCCATGGCAGGGGTAACAGCTGTTGGAGTCGGACACGATTGGCATGCTGCCTAAATCTCCAATGTATTACCAACCCGGTGCATGGCTTTGTGTAAAATCTAAAATTCTAATAAATGCTGTACAAGCTAAATATGTTGTTTCAAATCAGATGAATTTTAGTGAGTTTGGTATGTGCGTTTATTTTCTGTACAGTATTACTTTTGATCGTGTTTTAAATTATGTCATTCCGTCTGCCCATTGGTTCGTCATCTGGCTTTGATGTACATTACGGAGAAATTCAGTTTTGGGGTGTTTTTGTTGGAAAATTACGCAGGGAAAATCTTGAGTCACCATGGTGGAGCGAAGCTTTATAAACCTTTCAAGCATGTTTTGGACTTTATACGATGGAAGTGAAGTAGCGCATATTATTTCATATTTTTCTAACAAATGTAGAAATATTGCAATATTTCTATCAGATATAATTTAGTATAGCACTCCACATGTGTTTCTGACACTCTCACATGTCTGTAGAATCAATTTCAGGCAAATTTAGAAAATTACGTGGTTTTTTATGGACAAAATCAACAAAAATTGCCAGGGGTACCCCTTACCATTCTTTTTTCGGTTGAGAAAAAAGTTCCCTACAAAATTGCACCAGAGATGTAGCATGGAATGAAAACTTTAGCCTTGCAATTTCAGAAGTGAGAGGGTGATCGTATATGCGAGTAGAGCATTGAGCAAGCCGGAACAAGCGTAACCAGATATGAACTCGCTGCGGTGGTGTTCCTGAAGCAGACAATAAATATACTAACGGGAAAGAATCACGGTGAGGACCGACCATGGCGCACTGAAGTGGCTCATGAATTTCCGGGAGCCCCAGGGATAGGTGGCTCGATGGTTGCAGGTTATATATAGGAGAGCATGACCTCAACATAGTGCACAGAGCAGGACGTTCACATGGGAATGTCGATGGCCTGTCTAGGAGGCCGTGCGGACAGTGTGGCCGTGAGGAGGAGATGCCCAGGAGGGACCACGAGGAGAGCAAGCCAATCGAAGTCGTCAGCTCTAAGGAAACCGGAGTTAGAGTCGTTACAGTTGCGCCTACTATCACAAATACACAGTGGAGGGAAGCTCAAATCGGGAGGCCTCCATTAGATGGGTGTTGCAAGAGAACGAAAAGGCAGCAGCAAGACCAGGTCAAGAGGTCCTTTCTCCGTGTTCACCAACAGCAAAGGCTTACTGGTTGATTTGGGAGCAGCTGGAAGTCAAGCATGGTGTCCCACGGAGGCGCTGGGAATCCGATAACGGGCGCCAGGTAAAGTGGAAGATTATAGTTCCCACTGCGTTCCGCAAGCAGATAATAGCGGAACTACACTGTGAAAAACAAGTGCACTTAAAGGTACACACCGGCCTCTTGGGCGATTTTTTGGGGCGATTTCAGGCGCTAAATTAGATTTCACCATGACTGGAAGGGTTTTCTTAATTAGAATTTAAAGGTCCAAGCGCGACAACTTGAAATTTTCCCGTTTTCGTGTAATTAAAAAAAAACAAAAAAAACGTTAGTCACGTGACTTTCTTGCACCAAATTTTGGTTCACGAAACTCACGTGATCATTAGGGCTAGTTTTACTTCCAGCCGTAAAACCTTTTAATAACTGAACCAAATTCCAGTTGAATTTAACCATAATAATCATGACTATTTTTCCAAACTGTACCTATTGTTTAATTGTTGATTATACTTAAATTTGGCGAAATTTTTGCGAAAGTCGTAACACTTTTCCCAAAGACCTGGCGACGGACCCATGTTTCACGAGAAACGGCGTGGGGCAGCGCGGCATAGCCCCCGCGGCCGGCGGGGGGCGAAGACCCAGCACAGCTGCCGCATAAATCTATCAACGCTGCACTCTACTGCACTGTATTATCGGTACGGCGATCATAGTACTGGCGCCGGCTGTGTATTACTGGTCGGCGGCTTGCGTCGACGCGTCGCAGAGCTGGTCAGCACTGCAGGCATGAGACTCCGTTGAAGGCATGATCCCCGTCGTTGACACATGCAAATTGCAGTTTTACTCCTAAATCTGTGAAACAGCGAAATGTCTACTACTCCAAAGGCAAAGAAGAAAACGTCGTTTAGTGGTGATGGGGGCCGTCCTGCCAAATCATCCGCAGAGAAACGGAGGATATTGAGCGTACGGGCAGCCCGGAGAAGGGCCGACCGCTTTCGTGAAGCTGGTGAGGACCGCCTATAGCGAAAGTGGTTTGACCAGCTAACCTAGCCAGATGGAAAACGCTGAGGGACCAAGCCCTGTAAAGAGGCATAGAGCGCCCCTTCAGCAACATCTTGTTGGTGCGCCCATGGAGCGAATCGCCATGATCGCTCCTCTTCCAAAGACCGACAGAGGGAATAAGTACATCCTCGTGGTTGGCGACTATTTTAATAAGTGGATTGAGGCTTACCCTGTTGTGGATGAGAAGGCAACTAACGGTGACAGAACACTGGTGAACGAGTTCTTGTGCAGGTTCGGCGCACCTGTTGAGTTATTACATTCGGACCAAGGCAGGAACTTTGAGTCCCGAGTGTTCTCAGAGATGTGCACCATACTTTGGACAGAGAAGACTCGCACTTCCCCCCAAAAAACATAATAAACAATGAAAAAAAACATAAAAAATAATAATAAAGGAAATACAATAAAATAACACATTCAGATTTCTTAAAAAAACATTTATTAAAAAAACATTAAAAGAAATTCCATTTATGTGGCCATTCCAAAATTTTAAACACACATGGTTCTACGAAGGGGCTTAACCCCCCCCCCCCCCCCCCCCAGAAAGAAAGAAAGAAAAAAACAAATAATAGAAATTTACAACAAAAAGCTAAAGGTTTCAAAAACTTAAAGAATGTTATCTTCCCAAAAATATTGCCCTCAAAATTGTTTGGTGTAAATGTAAAACCGCCCCTGATCATTTTCAATAATATTTAATTCAGGCCAATGATATAGGCCTATATTTTGACCAAATAATTATGAAAAGTCAACAGAAATTAATGGTGTGTCAAAGTCAATCGTACAAAAGATATAGGATATTTTGAGGTCCAAATTATTGTCTGATGATTGCTTGAACACTCTGAAGAAAACATGCCAAATGTAGGCCTAATGGTGATTTAAGAATTGCAATTCTTTAATGATTGTATTACACTCCTTTCGTTAAAACAAACTGAACTTTCTGAAGTGATTCTCAGCATTAATTAGAGAATGTATATTTTCAGCACCAAAATAGTGAAAATACCGTAATACTATAGAATGACCTTCACGAGAGGATTACAGTTGCACACATCAGTATACGATGTGCTTCAGCCATCCACGCCGGACAAAACTATTTCCCCGTGCACAGACGGTCAGGTTGGCCGGAGATTGTGCGTTAAAGGAAACATGATTTAGGATTTATATTGCATTATTCCTGCTTAAAACAATAAAGTATTATCTTGACAATGATATTTTGTGTCCAGAGACAATTATTTCCCAGATTAAATATGAGAAAACAATTTTTGAAAATGTTTGTCCAAGCTACTCCGGCCCCTGAGTGGGACCCTCATTAACATAAGTGTGTGACGTAGATCGAGGCACATTACCCATTCATCACGGGTATGCATTGTGTGTACATTGTACGGCAGAAATTCTTCGTCCAAAATCTAAGCAAAATATAGTGTTTTTCGGCCATGCCGACAAGGTGTGTGGCTGCTGGGTGCAGCAAAACAACGACGGATGGAGTAAGCCTTCATTTATTTCCAACTGATGCGAAATATCGGAGAATTTGGACGGCTAAAGTGAAGGTGACAAGAGCAAAGTGGTCCGGCCCCAGCAGCTTTTCAGCGTTATGTAGCGACCACTTTGAGCCGTCGTGTTTCGATATATACTGGTATTTTTAAATCCTTTGGGATGACCATTAAAAATATGCTCAAGTCCACTGCCATCCCAACAAAGTTCCCAGATGTGAGTAAGATATAGGCGAACGCAGTTAAACGTCCCATTCCCCGAGGAGCCTTCGCTAAAAGGGAGAAAATCAGGGTAAGTTCGATGTTAGTTGTTGTTGCAACTTACGAAATTGCACGTGTAGACCTACAATCCTGGACAAAACTCTTGGGACACCTCAACAGTATATAGACCACCACCCCCCTTCCCCCGGTCAGTGTTGATGTCCGATGTTAGGAAATTTGGCGCCAATAAAAAACATTTCTGCGCACGAGTTTCCTCAATCGTCGACTTTTAACCACACCGAACCAACAATGATTGGGGGTGGGGGGGGGGGGGGGGGGGGGGGGTGTCCCAACGAGTTTTGTCCAGGATTGTAGTGTGTGTATACGGGCCGGGTCCAGACTATCGAGTCGATCCATGAATTTCGGTGCCTCGGTCTACGTCACGAACAGCGCCCTCAATTTGAGTCTCAACAAATTTAAAAAAGGGGGGGGGGGTCAATTTTTGAGCGGCAAATAATCACACTAAAACTTCACTTGAACCAGTTTGGCTTTTAATTCACATTTAATACATATAAATGAATTTATTTATGAAATAAAATGTGATCCGGTCAATTTGAGAAGAAGCCCGGGCAGACTAACGCGAAAATCACGCTGCGATATTCAGCGGCAAAAAGTGCAACGTGGATGGTACCCTGAAGCAAACGGTTAATTGTTGGCACTCGTGTGGAAAGGAGCCCTGGGAGTGAAAATTCACTCCCACAGTCTGAAACTAGGGACCAGACGTTTTAAGAGTGAAATTCATTCAATCGAAAAGATCGAATTTTCACTCGAGTCCCGACTGAATTGGTTCTTCTTTTTAGAGTATTCAATCTAAAAACAGAGTGATTTTCACTGTAAATCGTCTTGTCCCCAATTTCACTCTTTGGGATTTAGAGAGCAACAATCTACTACTGGGCCCACCGCCCGTGTTTATATAGGTTTTCCCGGCAAATTTAAACTAAATTTAATTAAATTTAATACTCGGCTTCTTCAATTTCTTTTGAAAATTAATGCTCCGTTGAATCAGCATTCAACAGTCAGAAGGAGTAATTCCATTTCAGCAGTTAGCATTCACTGGCCAAATAAGATCATTCAAATTCATGAGGTCGTAAAGATCATTCAATTTCGTAAAAGCCAGCAGCAAGAGGCTGGTCAACCATTCAATTTCATCAATTGGCAAACATTTTTCAAATGTTTACATTCAAATTTGTTTCAATGGTATGTGCTTTCTGATTCGTACTTTAATTTGACGTGGGTCCGAACATTAGCAGAAATAATGAAGAAAACATAAAGACCAGTGCAAACTATCACAAGGCTATAGCGAAAGATTTTGTTTTCATTTCAAACTTATCACCATAACTTTTTAAACTTTACTTAATAGTCTTCTAGATACAGGGTACAGGCTTTAACTTTAATCATGGGGTAACAAAGCAAAAGGAACAATTATTGCAATTAAGACAAAACACATGCATATGACGTAAATGAAATGCAAACAACACGGAAACGCATCTAACAAAGAAAAACTCAAGTGCCAGTAAAAGAGCTATTGCCAGCTTCCTCGAATAAACAAACCATAACTCATGTTTAATTTGAACGCACAAAATTTGAAATTAAATCCCCATAAACGAAAAAGAAAACAAAAACTAGCAACAAATTCATGTGCGCTTCGATGAGTCTTAATTTTATTTCATGAATTATAGATAGGTTGTAGAAATTCAATTTAATTCAATTAAATTTCTGGTTTATTCAGATAACAACACCAAGTAAAAAGTCAAAGACTTACACAACTTGGTTTACAAAAGTAGAATAGAAACAATAACAAATTAAGTAATTACAGCATTTAAATTTCATTGACATCAAAAGCAGTGGCAGCTACGAACAGCTCCCTCAAAACTTCAACTGAAGATTTGTGAAAATGTAGTCTTGAATGCCTATAAACGAAATAGAATGACTAAAACGAACCTGAATGAAATGAACGAAATCATGTGTGCACAAACACGAAATTGAATGCAATAGTAGCTAAAAAGAAACTCTGGTTTGATTGAATTAGGGGAAATGCGTGAATTTGAATGCATGTTAATGAAATTAAATTAATTTGTGATAAAATTGGCCGGGAAAACCTATATTAGTGATTTGTCAGATTAATTGGTAATTCTAGTTGTGATACAGATTGTTATTAGCAAACACGCAATAAGGAAAAATCATTATTAAATAATTTGTAATTTCCACGTAAGTCTGTTTCTGGCGTATTAATTGTTCCTGTCCCGAGCAATTCTCAGACAACCCAACCCTTGGATCTGCCCGCCTTCCCCGTCGCTTTAGGGTAATCATTAAGTGTTTATAGTTGCTTTAGATGCCTGGTGATAGACTGCCTCCAAACGAACCTGTCCCCCTGGTCACCTCTACAGCCGCTCGTCAGGTCGGCCGAGGGCAAGCCATAGACCTTTATCATGCTGTCACCATCTTTGTCTTGTTCCCTGTATGCATTGTGAATAGTGATTCCAATTATTGAATGAAGGTGCCAGACTATTTTTCCTTCCAGCCTCGGTTTGGTTACATTGATTTTAATAGGAGAAAAACCAGATGGCTGTACCATGATAAAGATCTATAGGCACGGTCGACTAAAGACCGCCACACCATTTATAGACGTCATTTCCCCAATCACGCAGCGCGATTAGAAATGATATCAATGGACCGTAAATAACAGGGATTTTGTAATATATAAAAAAATTAATATAATACATATAAAATATAGGTTTTCCCGGAAAATGTGCACATTAATTTGCACATTAATTTGTAAAAGATGCATTCGTTTTCGTGCGAAATAGAATGAACGTTCACAATCCCGTTTTCTATTTAGCAATTGATAATTCTATTTCCATTAAGGTGCATTCAGACGTAAAAATCAGCGTACGATTTTCCGAAAGTGCACTGAATTAGTAATTGATAATTCATTTTAGCGCGAATTCGAATGCACATCCGCAATCCTGTTTTCCTTTTAATTTTAAACCAATCTATTTCGCTAAATGTGCAGCCGATTTCCCGCGTATTTTTTTTTTTTTTTTTACTTTTAATATAGGTTTTCCCGGTTAATTTCGCACTTCTGTCATTTAACATTTCTTAAAAGAAAGTTTAATTTCGTCAAAGAGGGGTCACTCGCCCCAAATGTTGATTCCAATTTCGAAATAATACCACTAGATTTCACTTTCAGAGCATTGTAATTCACGAAAAAAACATTCTTATTCTTCCTATTTATCGTCATTTTCGTCTCACTCCGGGAATGGCATTGAATTGGAAAAGCAAATTCGTTTATTGTCATTTATTTTACCGATTTAGTCATTCAATTTCGTCATTGAATTTATCGTTAAGATGGTTTGAATTAGCTGTTATTTGGACGTCCTTTTTGTTGTGATTCAAAATCAAATAACAATGAGTTATGTAATTATTGCGAAATGTTTATGCCTGATTTCTTCGGCCTATTCCTTTTAGTTGATTTTGAATCACAACAAAAATGACGTCCAAATAACAGCTAATTCAAACCAAACGATAAATTCAATGACGAAATTGAATGACTAAATCGGTAAAATGAATGACAAAAAGCGAATTTGCTTTTCCAATTCAACGCCATTCTCGGAGTGAGACAAAAATGACGATAAATAGGACAAATAAGAATTTTTGTTCGTGAATTACAATGCTCTGAAAGTGAAATCTAGTGGTGTTATTTCGAAATTGGAATCAACATTTGAGGCGAGTGACCCCTCTTTGACGAAATTAAACTTTCCTTAAAGCAATTTTAAATGAAAGAAGTGCGAAATTAACCGGGAAAACCCATACATCCCTGGTCAAGCATTGCAATTCATTTATTTGTTAACAGAAGTAACATATGGGGAACTAAACCAGGTGGTCTTATAGTCTTTTGAAACATACCAAAAAATAAGCTGAAGAAAACCTTTCTTTCTTTGCTCAGCATTTGCCACGGTCGCATCATATAGCCAAATTTCACAGTTGACATACCGGTAGGCCTCCTAAAATATCCAATAATGGTAGACAATCGAACTGATAAAATGAGAGAGAACTTTAAGAAATACAGAAAGACATGAAAATACACATAAGACAAAGAACCACCAACAATAAAAAAGAACAAACACATTAATGATCAATTAGGTCTACAATACATTGATTAATTAATTAATTAATTAATTAATTAATTAATTAATTAATTAATTAATAAATTAATTAATTAATTAATTAATTAATTAATTAATTAATTAATTAATTAATTAATTATTAATTGATTGATTAATTAATTAATAAATTAATTAATAAATTAATAAATAAATAAATAAATAAATAAATAAATTAATTAATTAATTAATTAATTAATTAATTAATTAATTTGAAAATGAATTAAACTGCTGCAAACTGCAGACTGACCGAATGGACCTGAAATATACAAATCAAAACATTAGCTGGCCTGACGTTTCGAACTTAAGCAAGTTCTTTCTCAAAGGCAAATGACAGAGTACAATAAACAAACATGTAGGGAATTCAGAATGGGAGTTCGGGGAAAATAGAAATTAAATCAAATTAAACAATTTTAAGCGCTAACAGCTAGACCTCTATAAATCTCCGGAAGGCGTTGACTGAGCTTGCCCCAAATACATCGCAAGTCCCGTGAAGTCGGTTGTAGGTAGACGCAATTCTAGAAACAAAACCTTGCTTAGTCACCTCAACACGACTTCACGGGACATGCAAGATGTGGTTGCAAAATCTATTAAATTTGAGAGAAAAATTAGTCAAGTAGGTAATACAAATCAGTCTTTCCATGTCTGACTAATTGTTCAATCTAAAATACTAATGGAATTACTGTTGACTAATTAAACAAAATGAAGTACAAATTTGAAATTTTCCAAGACTAACACGAATTTTCGTAAGACGAAGTTTGCTTTTGGACTAATTGATACATCACTGATTTACTAATGTGGTTGCTCTCCTCAACAGGAAATGACAAACTAATATGTAAATTACTAATCGACTGACTAATTTATTACCGAAATACTAATAACAATATTTTGGCACCCAGCCAAAGCAAACTTACCGCAGTAAGTCGCTCGGTGTATTACACAGTGAACAGTTTCAAGCTCATTCGAGCGGTGAGTGCAATTAACGGAACAGCAGTTCATCACTGACTTCGCGCTAATTCTTCGTCGTATCCTTCCTCCATGGTCGTATGTACGCGTACGATCGATTGGTGACACATTTTCATTTCTCAATATTTAATTAAGGTAAGAATTAATTGCATTTTAAAAACATAGACTGGTGTAATTATACCGCTACATATAGATGCTGAGAACCACATTGAAGTTTAAAACAGTCACGGGTCAGTCAAATGGTCAGTACCATATGGATCAGTGGTCAGTACTCATGCAGAAGAGTCTGCTCGCCGTGATGACTCGAGTGACCGATTCGTGAGCAGTGTTCTGTCGTGTCTGACCTTGATGTTAGGTTAGCCTTACCTGCTGAAAACGTGGCGGTTGTCCTGTTCCCTTTTAGATTATTGGACTTACCAAACGAGTTTGCAGCATTTTAGCACGCGCGAACAGGAGTGTCATCTTGACATGAGGACAGGGTTTTGATTTTTTTGAGGGAAATGTTGGTGTAAGATGATGATGAAGGATGACAAAACGCAACGATGGCTGCCGCGATGCACGGTGAACGTGCAACACCGCACAGATGTGCACGAAGTCGTACCGTTCCCCAATAGTACGTCCGAGGACAATGCTTTGTGTTTCCTATTGTTCCTTCAATATAACCAACCCCCATAGACTAAGCACGTATCCTTACGTTCGAGGACCGATTTCAACAAAAGACTACGTTCGAGGACTGAAAGGTTTCTTTGTGTTTCCTTTCTTCTCTTGTCCTCTTGCCTATTACATCGCAATTTTCTACGTCAAGAAACTGTTCAAAATTACAAAAAAGTGTCACTCTAGTGTGTATGTCATAGCTTCTTGTAGATGTAGTGACATGGCTATATATAGGTTGTTAGACATTGACAATAAATTTACAGTGACTTTTAAATTCATAATTGTGTGCAAAACTATAGTTTGGCACACAATTTATTAGTCAAATTTATTTTTGCACAAAATGTATTAGTCTTTTAATTAGTCTGACAATACCAATAACTATAGTTATTGGTATTGTCAGACTAATTAAAAGACTAATTAAAAGACTTATTAATTTTGTTGTTTGACAAATTCATTTTCTTGCATTGCTAATAGACCATTATACTAATCTCAAGAAAAATTAGTTAAACTAAATCATTTTGAAAGACTAATTATTATTAGTCAATTAAAAAGTTAATTGACTAATCTTTTGATCTGTTGACTAATTAAAGATTGGTAAAACTAAACATGAAAATGACTATTATTTAGTAAACTGACTAAGTGATGTTTTCAGTGTGGCAGCCCTTGTCCGGCGAGCAGGAAAATGCAATTGATGAGGATTGGCATCAGTTAAATACAAAATGTTGTGGATATGTTTATATAAAACAAACAGTCGTTGACAGTTCTTCTCTGGAGAAGAGCAGGCAATCTGAACAAGTCACATTTATAACTAGGATCAGTCAAATTGGGGTTGTTATTATGGAGAGTCCTAAACATGAAATAGAGGTAACGCCGGCGCTGAACTCTTTCCAGCCTATCAGAAATCGAATTAAATACCACAGTACAATACTCTAAATGAGGTCTGATGATAGTGCAGTACAACGTACGCAACATGCTCATTATTACAGGAACGAAAATTACGCCACACCAACCCTGCCAGACGACCAGCTTTCTTAATCAAGGAATCCACATGATAAACAAAATTTAGCTTACTGTCGATAAAAATACCTAGATCTTTTTTAACACTAACCCTCTCCAACACATCGTCAAAAATGGAGTAATTAAAAATACAAGGTTTCTTTTTGAGAGTGAGTGTACGGATACTGCACTTCTTGAGGTTAAGCAACAAATGCCAAGTGGTGCACCACAAATGAATTTCCTGTAAATCAGACTGCAAAGAAAGCCTATCGTCCACACAGTTAATTTGACGAAAAACCTTGAGGTCATCAGCAAAAAGTAAACATTGACTTTTGATACACAGAGCATTATCATTAATAAACAGAGTAAACAAAAGATGACCTGATATAGACCTCTGGGGAATACCAGAGGGAACGGTGTCCCAATTTGAACAATGACCATCTACCACAACTCGATGTTTCCTAAAATAATGGCAGAATAATATCTCCGGGTGCATGAGCATGGGGCCATAATGTCGCCTTCAGCGGTCCTAGCGGTGACCTCTGTACTGTACTGATAGACATCGGTGTCCTCGAATGTTGACCCGACGCGAGAAAATGTTTCACCAGCAAACGTCTGCGGCGATTTTGATTGGAAATTATAAGCCAGGGGCTGACAGGTCAGACAGTCAATTGAACACATTGTCCAGGTGACGGCACATTATAAGCGTGCAAATCTTTTTGAAAAAAACACCTATTTCTTCCTTATAGGGTACCCGGTAAAATAACCTACGTGTGTTTTCACGACTTTCAAACAACCGAAGGGCAATGGAGCTGGCGAATTTCTTAGGAGTGAGTCTGGACGCTTTTCATGTTGGGTTGTTTATCGCAGGTGAGTATCGCGGGGAAAGAGCATTAATGCTACGACTTGAGACAGGGGTCCATGCAGCGGCTTAGCTAAGGGTGGGGTGGGGTGGGGGCGTGGGGTGGAGGCGTGGGGTGGGGGCGTGGGGGTCGTGCCCCAGTCGCCCCCACTGTAAATTTCGCAAACGCAGAAAATAATGGTATTATTAAGAAAAATTCTGTGAGCGCCGCCAACTGTAACATCCATCCCCCACTCGCCCCTTAATGGAGCTATGCTGCTGAGCCCATGTAATTTTGTTTTATGAACTACAGTTGACCTTATCTTGATTTGATTAACGGCCGTCACATGACTTTTCTTACCGAATACAGCGCCTATGAATCACGGTCAATCATACTATTCACGCATAGGATTTTAGAAGATGAAAAATCTGTATTTCCTTCCGCCTGAAGGTCACTCTGCTTTTACCAACATCTGACATCTTGTCTTGGAACATTCCAATAGTTGTGATACTTCTGTGGCGCATACGAAGATGGGTGGCGGGAGGATGGTGCTACAGTAAGGCACGTCTGGACGGCAAGACGGTCGTGATCACCGGAGCAAACACCGGTATTGGCAAGGAAACAGCTAAAGATCTTGCCAGAAGAGGTACATATCTCCCGATAACCAACATCATCAGCCGCATCAGCCGCATCAGCAGCCGCAGCAGCAGCCGCAGCAGCAGCACCAGCAGCAGCAGCAGCAGCAGCAGCAGCACTAGCAGCAGCAGCAGCACCACCAGCAGCAGCAGCACCAGCAACAGCACCAACAGCAGCAGCAGCAGCAGCAGGCCAGCAGCAGCACCAGTATCAGCACCAGCAGCAGCATAATGGCATCCGCAGCATCCGCAGCGGCAGCAAGCAGCGGCAAAAATGGCAGCTAGCATGAGAAGTAGCAGCATCGGCACTAGCAGCAGTGTAGTATATAGCAGATGCACCAATTCTTAAGGACTGTGCACTTAATCATACATTGATTCACAACTCACTTCAATCATTGATTGTATTGACTCTAATTTACTTCGAATCCCGTAGGTGCTCGCGTGATTCTGGCATGCCGTGACCTGCCTAAGGCCGAAGCAGCAGCCTCTGAGATCCGTAAAGAGACTGGTAACAAGAAGGTGACAGTGCGCAAACTCGACTTGGCTTCTCTGGCCTCGGTCAGGGAGTGTGCTAAGAAGATCAAAAGCGAGGTGTCCAAGCTGGATATTCTAATCAACAATGCAGGTAAAGTGTAAAGTTGTACTGAACCTATTTTAATATAGCTTGACAAGTTGACATACCATTCGTCATACTCACCATGCTGGTACCTCATTGACTTCATTCAGTCTTAACCATCGGTCGTGGGTACTTTGTAGAATGAAGACTTTTTCGAAGTTGTGTCACAGGAAACATGAAACATATATAAATCATCAGTTGAACGTTGTCACGGGAGATGAATGTATTTATTTTGACCTATTTTGAGCAGCTCTAGATGTAAAACAACACAACGTGTGGACTGAATTGTTTTGTTTAATAAGCCATTCATTGCCATCACTGTACTATGCGGTCAAATTTGGGCTGGTGACGTTACGGGGTTTATTGCTGTTTAGGTTGATCTCCCCGCTAACCTGTGTAGGAATCATGGCATGCCCGCTTTGGAAGACGGAAGATGGATTCGAGATGCAGTTTGGCGTCAACCATCTCGGCCACTTCCTCTTCACCAACCTCCTCCTTGATCTCATCAAGTCTTCCGCCCCCTCTCGCATCATCAACGTCTCCTCCCTCATGCACGAGGATGCCAAGATGCTCTGGGATGACATCCACGGTGAGAAAAACTACAACCCAAACGTGGCTTACGGACAGAGCAAACTCGCAAATGTAATCTTCACAAAGGAACTTGCCAAGCGTCTAAAAGGTATAAGATAAAGTAGTATAGGAAGAGTAATTAACACCCCATTGCCCTTAATAACCAAGGTGAAAAACAAATCAGAACGCCGCGTTCATTTTGAACTTTCAGTCTTCTTTCTTAGGCCGTGTCCGAATTACTTGGCTGCGGCTTGAAATTACACACGTCTATGGTAGTGGCTGCAGCCACATCACATAGACTTGTGTAATTTCAAGCCATAGCAAAGTATTTCGGACACGGCGTAAGTCTCTTTTTAATTCGAATTCGTGATTTTCACACTAATAGCGAGAACCGAGAATACAGTGCATGCTTTATGTCGTGAGAAAGGACCAACAAAATATTGTCTATATTATTTACATCACCTTTTCAGAAAAAAAAAAACACATCATTTGATATGCATTATATTTATTGATTCAGGGACCGGGGTGACTGTTGCCGCACTACACCCCGGGGTTGTTGAAACGGAGATCACTCGATATACGGATCAAGCTCCTTTAAAACTAACCACGCGAATCATGTTCTGGGTCATGTGCTCGCCAGTTGGCAATTTCTTAAGGAAGACAGCTATTCAGGGCGCGCAAACATCCATCTACTGCGCCGTGGCCGAAGAGCTGAAGGACACCACAGGCCTGTACTACAGGTAAGGGATCATTTTATAATATTGTCCAAATGCGGTATTGAGTTTAAGTGCCGGTTTGTGTCATTTTGCCTTTCTACGTCATAGTTCTAAAGCAGCAGACATTTTGTTCACATACCGATTGAGCAAGGTAGCTTTGGTTTTCTTTTCCAGTGACTGTGCTCCCAAGCAACCAAACCCCGATGCTTTGGAAGAAGAATATTGGTCCCGTTTGTGGAAACTCAGTGCCGAGATGGTTGACTTGGACAAAAAGGTCAAGTAGGATAAAGAAAGGACGAATTAACAGACGAAATGAGCCAATGAGAATAAATTCAAGAATGCATAGCATGGAACAAAAAAATAGGTTCCGGACGTCAGGCATGATAATAACTTCAGAAACACAAGGTTACTTAATGCGGTTTCCTTAGTCAAAGTATAAGTTAAATTTCACTTACCAATATGTTTCTTCAGGAAATTAGAACAATTTAATACTCGTCGAAAATTTCGTGAACAAACTTGTTTTTCGTGAAAAACGTCTATTTTAGTTGCAGGAATATAGCCAGTTTCAGAGTGTTTTGTTTTCAGAAATAATTTGTAAATGCAACGATCCCAAATTATTTTATGGAGATGAATAAAATTGCTGAGAACTGCTAACTGAATGGACTGATCTGATTGTTTATTTTTGTAAGGCTTTCTTTTGAAGTACATCATCTTCATTAAAATCGGGGCCGCATATATGCTATGTGACATTCAAACTTGATTTTGTTTTAATCTGCGCAAAGTTTAAAGATATGAGTTTAAACATTTTAAGACTTTACATTGCATGCAGTCTTGTAAAGGTATTCTCGTGGCGAATTGATTGTGTGAGTTTATCTTGATTTTGATCCAACAATAAGTCTTGCGGTTCATGAAGCTCATTACAATTAAGTCTGGGGAAGGTGTTGCTCTAAATTTATCAGTCCTTCAGTGGAGTTGTTTAACTATCTTTTTTACTTTGTATACAGGCTTCTTGTGAGAGGTTTGTGACCCATGCAAACCCCTGAAATGATGGCCAACTTTCTAAAAATAAGAGCAAGGCTCACGAGCCATCAAGTCATACAAAAACGACATTATATACTGTTCTAAGTCTTGTCTAGACCAAGGGCGGATCCAGAACACAATTTGTTTTTTTGGGGGGCCAAACATTGTTGGCTGAGTTTTGTGGGTGGGTGTACGCATTTTTTTTTGGGGGGGGGGGGGGGGGGGCCGGGGGGCATGGCCCCCTTTCCCCCCCCCCCCCCCCCCTGGATCCGCCCTTGGTCTAGACCACCAGTAGTACGAATGAACACCACCAGTGAACTGTGTGATCGAGTTTATAGTACATGTATTTGTGCAAGTTATTATCTCACTGGACAAACTGCAACCTCTATCGCAAAGGTTAAATACTTTGTTTTCTTGTTCTATTGATTGCGAGTGGATCAAAAACGCAGACAAGGGTCAAGGACCCTAATTTGGGGTCAGTTTTATGCACTTATCATCTTGTCCCCTCCAGGATTTTCATAACAATGAAAATTTAACCTTCAACTCCACAAGAGCAACCTAACTACTCCCGGCCAAACAACCCTAGCAGGCCTATGCATTTGAGCACATGTAAGTATTTTTGAAGAATAGTCCAAATTTAAAAGATGGACCTTTTAAAAAGTACTGTTGTCTGGCAAACAATTCTAGGTCACTGTCCATTACACAGGTGAACAGGGGTTTATAGATGAGGACTTTGAGTGGGGGTTGGGGCGCAGGGGATAGATAAAGACCTTGATTGGTGACTCAGTTTTGTTCACATTTCCTTTTAACTCCACGTCCGTATACCCCCCCCCCCCTCCCCCGTCACAAACGATTCACCTTTTTTCTGGGTAAACATTTTAATCAAAATGTTTGTGTATGATCACGTGGCACAGCATTTACACCTTGCAAGTGTACATATAGCGCCCGCTAGTGTTCACGGAAAATTGAATCGGGGAGTGACCTTCGTGCGAAGCGTGCTAACAATTGCAAAGCTAGGGAGTCCAAACAAAATTAGGGAGTGAGGCAATAAACAGGTCGATTTTATACATATTTGAAAGAATAAATCAAAATATTTGAAATTAATGTGCACTTCCTGATCTATACAACATCTGATCGTATTTTCAGAGGAAAATCAGTATATATTGAATTATACTGCGTCGTACATGTATTTCCACGATTTTGCCTGCCCATGTACACATTTGTTGTACGGCGTATTGACACACGCAACATTGACCGCCGGATCAGAGTAATTAAATGACTCGTTATACACATGACGCAAAATTGCGACGAATAGTTACGCTAAATAGATAAGTTATGTACCAAAATAATCCTGAATAAATAAGCTTCCTAAACAACCATTTCCTTAATTACCAATTTGAGTGAAAAATAATGGTAAAAAACAAGCAATATTTTCTTCTCTTTCAAGAAACCGCCTTTCAACTAGCCACTGAGAAAAAAACGATACAACTCACCGTGACGCAATTTATTTCGGTTATCTCTCTGCGGCCAATCAGAAGAATAAATAAACTAGATCGGAAGCATGTATAATACGCGCGTTTGCCATTAGTCACGTGAACAGGGTTTAAAATGCACCCGTAATGTATAGTTGTGATACTGATTAAGATTATTTTTTGGCCCAAGGAGAGGAAACTGTTTATTGCAAGGCTCGCCAGGCAAGTTTTCACGAACAGACGAATTTTGCCTCTCCGCACTAAACTAAAGTTCGAATTCGTCTCTTCGTGAAAACCCAAAATCCATTTTCTAGCACTTTTGCCCTTCTCAGCCATAATATACGCTATGGCTGAGAAGGACAAAATTGCCAGGAAATGGATTTTGGGTTTTCACGAAGAGACAAATGACAGTATGTGGGGCAAAACGGGCCATTTCTCGCTTCTGAGTTTTCACGAAGAGACAAATTAATTAATTAATTCATTCATTCATTCATTCAAAAAATTAGCTGGCCTGACGTTACGAACTTAAGCAAGTTCTTTCTCTAATGAATTAATTAATAACTCTGTAATTAATTGACCTATCGCTCAGTTGCCAATGACTTGTGAAAGACCGAGAACTGAACTTTAACATAGTGACAACACTGAATCAACATGTGGTATAAATGCAGGTTATATCTTCAATTTAAAAAGTGATTTTCTTGTAACTTTAGTTTGGTGCGGAAAGGCAAAATTCGTCTGTTCGTGAAAACTGTGACGAAATGTGCAATTACCTTTTTAGGCAATTTTTTGTAAGGTTGTTAAGGTTGTTACCTCGGCTTCGCCGGTGTATCCTGAATGTGGGAATCGCCGCTAAAGAGACCAGCGGTACGGGAGGATTTTACTTGAGCTGCCAAAATTAAGACTTTTATTACCAGAAAATCTATTGGATTAAAAAATATCGAAAAATTCAAAAATGTCCGCCCATAATTGTCGATTGAAAACAAACTATATGCAGTGTTTACATAATCATAATGTACCTGTGTACATTTCGAACAGGTCCTCCACGTTCCTAAAGAGTTTCCTCTCCTTTAAAACAAACTTATTGCACACAGTTTTACACAAACGATATTGATTGTCCATCTCCCCCTCCTTCCTCTCCCCAAGTCAATTTCAGAAAGATTTACGCCATTGATTAAAGCATGGCACAGTTGACCTTAAAATGAGGGCATTTCTCAAACCCTGGCTTGGGCTCGGGCTTGCTACATGTATATCAAAGTCTGATGTTTTAATCCGGAGCCAGAGTCTGTTAATATATTTATGCATTCAAGGCTTTAGATTGGCAATGGGGCTGGGGAATAGCTGGAGACGAAGCCCAAGCCCAAACCAAAGCCAGGGTTTGAGAAACGCATCTCGGCACCTAATAAGCATTTAAATTATAGAGGGCGCTAACATGAGTTTAAAAATCGAACCAGAGCGTCGCGCGTGCCTGAACCGTACGGCACGGGACCGGACCAGTCTGCACGTGCACATGAAAGACCCCCGCCCGGTTTTGGGTATCTGAAAGACCACGTCGTTCAGTGAATTGAACTGTAAAAAGTGTAAGTTAAAAATTTATAACGTGAAAGAGAGGTACATTAATATGACTATGACTATGAGCTTGGTAGTTTCTGTCTATATCTAGGATAGGCAGAGGCCTAGCTTGAATTGAAAATCCGAGCTTTAGGCTAGTCCGAGCATGGAGAAATGGTCCGAGTTAGTCCGAGCATATAGTTGTTCCTTGCTCTATGGTCCGAGTAGCTCCATGGTCCGAGCATGGAGGTAGGTCATGGTTCCGGGTAACTTGACCCTCTCGCCTTTTTTAACATTTAGACTAGTCTTGGTTCAAGACGTTGTTACGTATACGCGATAACCGGCCGCGCGCGAGAGGGCGTTATTGCGTATACGTATAACAACGTCTTGGACCAAGACTACATTTGGACATCTGCAGGGGTCGTGCAGTGATTCCGAAAATATGTCTGAAATCCCAACAAAAACATCCGATTTCACCCTTAAAACGACTACCAAAATACAAGCTGTATTCCGACAACTGTTTCATGAATGGTACAATGAACGTGAAACAGTCTCTGGCATACGGCTTGTCAGGCATGCGTGCGTGCGCCCGCACAGGGGTGACGTCATAAGGTCGAGGGTCATGATTTGAACTCCATGGCAGCGAAAAGACATGTCTTACGGGTGTCTCTGTGAATTGAACGGTAAATTTCACTTTTTATCCGGATGGAAAGTGAACCTTAGTACCTCCATCTAATCATGGAACTCGACCACTTAAATCGGTTGTTTGTATTGGGATTTCAGACATATTTTCGGAATCACCACTCGACCACTTCAGACTAATTACTTGGACCCTACTAGTACTAGTACTAATCGCCAGATCATGTCCAAATGTTAAATGAGGTGATAGAGGGTCCAAGTTACTCGGACTTTCCTTCCTCCATGCTCGGACTAGCTCTAGGCCGTCCCCGGCCGGGCAGCGTAGAACTATGGCTGGGCTTCTTATATAGTTCTTGGGGTAGCCAGGGATCTCTCATAGTCGCCTGGTTAAGACGTCACAATGGTTTCAGAAGCGATTGTGGAAAGGAAACACGCACACAAAATAGTTTTTGAGAAAAATTTTGGGGTAAAGTGGCGATGAAGACGACAAAATGCAACGCGAAAATAAAGATGGCAATCACGGCGACGCACAGTAAACACGCAAAACCGCGTTCATTCGCATAGCAACTGCCGTAAAGCGCGTAAGAAAATTGCATTTTCTACCGAAATAAACTATTCAAAATTACAAAAAAAGATGTCAAAAGAATTAAGATAAGTCTGCTAGAATGAGAAAAAATATTCTTGACTTTATTTTAATCAAAACTAAAGAGGGGCCCTACACTACACAATCGCCCAGAACTGTAGGGTTTTCACAAACCTTGTAATCATTACCTTTAGGATACCTCTATTTTTTTTTACGAGTTCCGTTCAAAACTGACTGGTCTCATTTTGATGGTTAGGCCTGGAGGTGGACAGAAAATAGGCCTAAACCTTTTGGGCATTCTCAATCAAGACAAATGCATTGCCATTGTGGGTATGGACTCAATGGAGCCTGGAGGCCAAACAAACCATGTATACACAAGCCTATGGCACTGTGAACCAGTGAAAAATATGAATTGATTTTGTGCTAAATATCTGTCATGAGTTGAGAGATACTCTTTTCGGTAATCCTTACCTTTAGGACCCCGTTCCATATAAGAGAACGAAGGAGACAGTTTTTGTTTCAGGACTTACTTCAATATTTTGCGATGATACAGGCAGGAAAAGTCACTCTGTGTGCTTAGAATCATCTAAATAGTTCGCTAAGATATCATGTTGAATATGAGCAAGCTTAATTTTGTAGAAAGAGGGCAGGGTTTTGATTTATGAGGGAAATTATGGGGTAAAACGGCAACGTCTCTGACTGCAAGAAAAGGTAGGAAAGTCACATTTTCTTTGAAGGTGCGTTTCAAAATTACAACAAACATGAGTTAATCTGAAGAAAAAAAAGACTGCTTTAGCCTGCAAAAGTCATTTTAGTACTGTAAAGTCATCTGCAAAAGTCAGTTTTAAACGAAACTCGTAAAAAGAATAGAGGTGTTCTAAAGGTAATGATTACCAGTACCCTTGTAACCATTGTGACGTCCCATCCAGGCGGTATTTGCGATATACATGTATGGTCTATGGAGTATCTGGCTCTGAAGGGATACTTCCAGAACTGTAAGGTTTTTACAAACTTAAGTTAGAGATGTATGTATAAACTGCTGTGGCAGGCCCTAATTTGGATGTAGCCAGATCCACCCACTAATAACCTGATAATTGAAGGGCTAATGACGAGTCCCCAGTTTAAAGTGGCGGTTTTGATCAGAAAACGCAGTTTCATTTACTTTTTGGGACGAAAATAGGGACTCGTAATTAGCCCTTTATTTAGCAGCTAATTAGTGGGCGGATTTGGCATCCCTCATAAATAGGGCCTGCCCAGTATCAGTTCAGTTCCACTTTGAGGACACTTTTAAAGTGGCAGTTTTGTGCATAAAATGCAGTTTCTTAAACTCTTAAAATGACTCGTCATTAGCTCATTAATAGCAACTAATTAGTGTGCCGAAATTTTCCCCCTCCAAAAATGTGGGACTGCCCAGTACATTGGTAAGATGGAATCGGCAATAAAATCCACTTTGGGGAAAGTATGTGAGGTACATAAATACTTTTAACCCTAACGTCCTGGGCATTCACTTGGGGTACAGTACACTGTACAACAAAATACTACTCAATTCCCATAGGCCAGTGTAGCGATAGTACTGCATACTATAGTTTACTCAAGTAGTATTTTTATAGTATTTGGTGACGTTAGGGTTAAAGCGGCAGTATTGTCAACAAAATGCAGTTTTCTGCACTTTCGAATGGAAAGTTCTCATTAGCCCTTTAATTAGAAGCTAAATTAGTGAATGTAATCGGTCTTCTCTAAATTTTGAGCATGTAGAATATATTCGTTTAATGATGTCCCTTCAGGGCCACGATAATGGAGAGATCCCTGGCTATGCTGCCGCAAATACTGCCTGGTTAAGACATCACAATGGTCAAAGGGGATTGTGGGAAGGAAAACGGAGCAATGTCTGTGCCTTTTTCCTTCTCACAATGCCTTTTGACCATTGTGACGTCTCAACCAGGCGGTACGTATTTGCGATAAGGCTTATAGGTGGAGTGGGGGGATATCACAGGGTGGGGGTGGGGGTGACTAGGGGTGTGCATCGGAACCGGGTACCTGAGTAACCGACCGTTCATGTCAGGAACCGGTTCAAGATTATGAAATCGAGTACCCGTACAACTTTACATTATCACATAGTAACTTCCCAGAAAATGAAAAAGGAAAGGTTTCGAATGTTATTTGTCTGGAATTTTCAAAATGTAAACCCGACTACGTGGGAAACCTGCACAGATTTCATGTGTATGACGCTCACGAAAATTGACAAAGGGAATTCACCGGTTGTGGTTTTTGTAGTCTGGGTATAGATAAAGAGCCTCGACGAGACATAATAGCATGCCTTATTCCACAATAAATACAACTAAGCTTCTGTCTTTTGTGATATGCCGGCACATGCACGTGCCGGAACATGTAATGGCGGAGTAGTGATCATGTTTACTGGACAGGCAAGAGATTTTTCAGACTTTTGTCTGAAATCAGACTTTTGAATCTCAGAGAAACTTTCAAAGACATTATTGCAACTTCCGGGATTAGAAGTTTTTGGTTGGGTTTCTTTAACGGGTACCCGGGTACCCGTATTTTTGTCAAACATGTACCCTTATTTTTTTCAATCGGGTACCCGTTTTTTTTTACTACCCATAAATGCACACCCTAGGGGTGACAATATTTTCTTAACAATACTATTATTTTCTGCGTTTGCGAAATTTACAGTGTGGGGGGGGGGGGGGGGGGGGGCATGTGCCCCTTCCCTTAGCTACATGTATTAGGCTCATGACGTGTGAGATTCTAAATCAATGTCAAGCTAGGAAATAGGCCTACC
Organism: Hippasteria phrygiana; assembly: GCA_037893225.1. Classification (NCBI taxonomy): domain Eukaryota; kingdom Metazoa; phylum Echinodermata; class Asteroidea; order Valvatida; family Goniasteridae; genus Hippasteria; species Hippasteria phrygiana. Next base: position 1,653,703 of record JAZGUH010000375.1, read on the forward strand.
TTTGGCTAGTATAATACTCTAATGAGTATTGGTTGAGGGGAGGGTGGGGGGGTTGCAATGCAGACCGAGCTAAAAATATATTGAGTGGTGCTTAGAAGTCTGTTCTTGAGGGTTTTGTTTTTGGGTGGGCCCACATCCCCCTCCACCATCCCAGAATTTTTCCTGCCTCCCCTCTCCATTCCCCTCCCCCACTTTTCTCCTCCCCCACTTTTCTCCTCCCCCACTTTTCTCCTCCCCCACTTTTCTCCTCCCTATCAAGTATCATCTGTCCATTGTTAGTTTTTCCCCCTCTCTTTGTTCACGCCCCCTCCTTGTCAGGTCTCCTCGCGGTGTGCCACCCCTCCCTTTGGTTTTATGCCTGTGTGTGTCCTTGGTTTTAGATTATTCTAGTCTTTTATTTTCTCTTATGGATCTTTATCACCAATTTTATCTGTCTTGTCTTTGATTGCTGAATTAATTTTGGAGGCAGTGGATATTTGAATTAGCCAGTGACTGACAGCAAAAGGACCAGACTTTATATTTTGCCGGTTGTGTTCTTCGATTGGTTATAAATATCCATTCAGGTTTTCAGACTTTTTTTTTACCTTTAAATAAATCTCAAAAACCATGAATTAGGAAAAGAATTTTTAAAAAAATGTTCTGATTAACATTTTTATTATAGAGAGAAATTGCCAAAGAAAAACAAACAAGAAAAGATACGGGGAGGGAATTCCTCAGGCTCAGTGCATTGGCTTGGGAGTTAGGTGCACTACACTAGACAATGGCACAGTTTATTGAAGGTGCAAATAGTAATCCTATCGTTGTCCGAATCCGATAAGTGAATACATCATTGATGTAAACCAATCGGATTAAAAACAGCTAGACGTTTTGCCATCACCGGCTAAATGTCCAGTACCCACTTATAATTTCAATCTTGATGAATGGCAGTAAAGGATTTTCCAAATAAATGTTCATTTAAAAAAAAAAAAAATTCCTGGATGTCTGCTCAGACCTAGTCGATTTCAAAGAGTTGAACAATGGTAAACACTTTTGTCAGACTTTGTAAATTCTTGCAGTTTTGAGTATGCACAGTGGCAGCAATTTCAGACTGACTTTTTTTTCATCCTATAGTTGATCAGATCCTCGGAATTAACAAAAACCATCAGGCACAATGAAATTGCGTTGGGGCATCTGCTCTGCAGGAAAGATCAGCAATGACTTCGTTGTAGCACTCGGTATGTTGCCTGTTCAGGACCATACGGTGGTCGCTGTGGCAGCCAGGTCCGGGGAGAAGGCCAGGGCATTTGCACAGAAGCACAAGATCCCAGTGGTTCATGAGGGCTATGAGGCACTAGCTGCAGACAGTAATGTTGGTGAGTAAAGAGTTTCAAGAGTTTCTTGTGAAACTGGGACTGTCATCATCACGGCCCTCAAGGGTGTCGTTCAGACAGAGGGCTATCTTTTAACCCTAACCCTCCTCAATCCTCAAAAATCCTCATGGTGGTTTTGGAGGATTTTGGAGGATTGAGGATGGTTCCTAGCAATAAGGGCCAAGGGTGTAAGGGTTAAGATAGCCACGAAGCTGGCTAGCTCCACCTAAGAGTTGTCGTTGGAATGCAACTTAGCTCCCTTTTTAAGCTAGCTCCGGGGCTGGCCAACTTCAATTCTAGCCCCCAAAATTTGTGGGGCTAGCCCCGCTTTCAGCTCAGTCTGGCTTCTTTTTATGACTAGCTCCACCGTAGGGCTGTTCATTTGCGAATAATTTAGTATTCGATTATTCGAAAGTGGGTTTGACCGAATATATTTAAATATAAAATATTCGCTGATCACGACAAGTGTTTCACGCGTCAACTGCAACTGCATGCCGCTGCGGTAAAAAGTTGCACGCAAAGCATGCTGGTGTTTTACGTGCGACAATCGATATTATGGACCGCCCAATCAATATTTTTGCATATACCTGTTGTATCAAGATCATTACGGTATTCTGATAACAAGAAACCAAATTTCAGCATGCGTTTTTGCAGCAATTATTTTATAAGTGTCAGGGGTTTTAATGAAGGGAACAATTAGCCTTTTAGAGGTATGGCAGACACAATAGGAGGGCGCTATTTGATTTGGGTAAACCTTTTGTATGGCACAAAAGGTTTACCCAAATCAAATAGCGCCCTCCTATTGTGTCTGCCATACCTCTAAAAGGCTAATAAACCTTCGTCCACAAAAAGTTACCGTCGACAAAAATGTGTCATTTGACACTGCTAAGCGCCATAACTTTTCTATTAATTCGTCAAACAATCCACAAGGGAAACTGACTAGGTAAATTTCAATACATTTTCAAAGTGAACAAAGAAACTGGCAGTAGCGGGATTCGAACCTGCGACCTCCGGAATACCGTACCGGCGCTCTACCAACTAAGCTATCTTGCCCTATGTTGGCGGTCTCCCAAATTGTCAGTATCTTTGTTCGGGTGGGTGCTAGTCAGAAGTCATAAACCAAGAATACCGTATATAGCCAGGGATCACACCCAATTTTACGATGGGAAGCGACATTGTGTGGATTACAATTTTAACTTATAATTCGTCAAACAATCCACAAGGGAAATTGACTAGGTAAATTTGAAATAGCATCAGAGTCGTATCTGTACGTGCATACATGTATTCTTTTGAATATTCGATCCAGCAAAAAGGTATTCGAATATTTGGTTGACGATCGAATATTTGAATATTCGGGACTGCCCTACTCTATTGTAATTTGTCATTTGAACTTTGACCTTCCTAGCCCACACTACATGTAAGGGAGTTACCTGCATGACTCGCCATCATCCGTGATATTACGTAACATATTTGGGGAAGCTCCCCTGCAACTATAGTTCCGGAGCTAACCATCATTGTATGAACATGAGCATATTTATCACTAGCTCTACAGAACCCCCATTAAGTTCATTAGTTTGAATAGAGCTAGCTCAAAAGCTGCCCTCAGTCTGAACATGTATATAAGTCAGTGCCAAAATTGAAATGCATGAAAAACTTTGCCAAAAAACATCAATGTTGAGATTTATTTGTACATGTACCTCCTAAAAGAACCATCCCCAGCCAAAAAGTTGATATGAGGGTAAGCATACATCATTGTCAACCCCTCCCCCTGGGGATTTATGCCCGTGGGTTCTCGGCCTGGACTACACCTTCCCTGCCTGGCTGTGCATTCATAAACACTTGGTATGGGTTCTGCATAATTCAAGTACAGTCGATGTTGCTTAATTTTGTACATGGCCACTACTGTCTGGAAATTTCTCTGTAGATGTTGTCTACATTGGTGCAGTGAACCACGTTCATCTACCTCTTTGTAAGCTGTTCCTTGGCCACAGTAAGAACGTACTCTGTGAGAAACCACTCGGTCTGAATAAGAGAGAAGTTCAGGAAATGGTCGACCTTGCCAAGGAGAAGAACGTCTTCTTCATGGAGGTCAGTACAAGTATTCAGAAGTTGAGAAGATATACGCAGTGTCTATTGTTACGGCAGCCGTCGTTATGGAACTGCCTAGTTCCCTGACCTAATGGTATTCAAGGTCACGATGTTTGCTGTTGGAACTAGACTATCAACCAAATGGTTCTCGGACTATATTTTCCTTTTTAAATAAATTCTCTAAAACCACTGAAATCAAAGGGAAGAAAATTAAATGTACTTGAATAAAAAATTTGATAAAAAAACCTAAAACGTAAGAAATCTCTTTTTTAAAATCGGACAGCGCGGCATGGATTAGATCCAGGGTCCCCAGCTATCAAAACCAACGCCGTACCAATCGAGCTACCGAAGCACTCTGGCAGGATGGGCAGTTGTACATTTGTGTAATTATAAAGCCCGGTTCATACTTCATGCGAATGCGTATACATGCGAAGCGAATTCGTTAAGGTAAAGGAGAACGTCACAATTAAAATTCAATTGTTGACGTCATGAAATTTGCTTTGCATTCGCATGAAGTATGAACCGGGCTTAAGTCTGATATACATTCGCATTGTGTTTTTACCATGCCGTAACAATAGCATTTGAAAGTCGCATTATCGCTGTCGTAAAAATAGCCACTGCAAAGAATATAACGTGCATTCTGTGTTGGACTAACTTTCTGTAAGCAAAGAGGCCTTGAGCTGCATTACTTTATAAAGTCGTGGTTTATTGAAACACTAGCTGAAGAATCATCCCGAGAGGCCAGAAATGGAATGTGAACTGTCCATGAATATTGTGTCGCAAATTTTATTACAATTTTTTGTGTCACATTTGTTGTGACTCTGACTCAACTCGGTCACAAGGAGTAAACTGTCACAACTCTGATAACTTTAACTTGCAGTGTCTCCTAATTTCACCACAAATAACCCGTTTTGAAAGAAAACTGGCAAAAGCAGGATTCGAACCTATGACCTATTTTGAAAATAATTCATCAAACAAACCACAATGGAAACTGACTAGGTAAATTTGAATGAATCATCAAAGTGAACAAAGAAAAATTAGAACAAAGAAATTTCTCTTTTGCCCTTTCCCGACGTAATATATGAAGCACTGCATGCTCAGTGCCTTCCGAGAGCCTGTGTGAAAAAATTCACGGGCTTACTGAACGAAGACTTGATGAACAAAGAAAACTAGCAGGAGTGGGATTCGAACCTGCCACCTCCGGAATACAATAACGGCACTCTACCAACTGAGCTATGCCCTATGTTGGCAGTCTCCCTTGTCAATATCTTTGTTCAGCGAGCGCTAGTCAGAAGTCATTAACCCAGAATGCCGTATAGCCAGGGATCACACCCAATTTTACGATACAGCCTGGGAAGCAACATTACAGTACAGTTAGTATTTTATAGGAAATATCGTTCCACTGACCTGTTCAAAGTTTTGCGTTGTTGGATGGCAAAAAAAAAACGAGAGAAAAACGGCGCTCAATTTTAACCGTTGGGCGGATGATAGCCTTTAGTCAAGGCGCGCGTGGCTACTTGGATGTGTGATGCGCCCCGAATGCCAGCATGTCCAACGCGCATCACTCGTCCGTGTAGCCACGCGCGTCTTGACTAAAGGCTACAGGGCAGTCTTCCAACGATTTCCAGCTGGAAATCGTTGGAAAACGATATAAATTTCCACTTTTCTTAACAGCACACCTGGTGCCATCATTTCACAGGATGATTGAGACTACTATTAACTTTATTTCGTAATAATTCAGTAAAAACAAAATAGAGGATTACCAATCGTGTACACTACCTTTAGTACACTGTATCCCTTCCATTGCAATGTGGGCTTTTATGAGACCTTACTTAAATCATTTAAATGTTTGATTTTCAAGGGCTGGTGGACTCGTTTCTTCCCGGCGAGTGTTAAACTGCGTGACATCTTAGCCGAAGGTCTCATCGGCGAAGTGAAGGCTGTCAACGCGTCGTTTGGCTTTGCATTGTCTTTTATAGAAAGAATTAATAACAAAGGTATGAACATGTGTTACGATCTGAGTATTAACAGTGCCCTCTGATGTGCATTATCAAACAAAAGTTGAAACGGGTAACGTTCCTCTGGACCGTTCCAGGTTTTTTAGAATGGACCGTGTGCCCGTTAGATCGCAGACTGTTCCGATAGACCATTCCACTGGAATGTTCCTCTGGGCCGTTCTATCGCACCGTCCCAGTTGTCTGCTGGAATGGTCCATGTGCCTGTTTGATCACAGTATGTTCTGTTAGACCATTCCACCATTCACTGGTGTCTTCTGTTGGAACGTTCCATCGGACTATTCCAGTGGTCTGTTGGAATTGTCTGTGTGGCCATTTGATTGCAAATTGTTCCGATAGGCCATTCCACTGGAACGTTCCTTTGGATCGTTCCAGCGGATCGTTCCATCGGACTGTTCTAGTGTTTTGTTGACGGTTCCGTTCGACCATTCCACTGAAATGTTCCTTAAGCTCGTTCCACTGGACTATTCCAGTGGTCTGTTGGAATTGTACGCATGCCCGTTTGATCACAGACTGTTCCGTTAGAACATTCCACCATTCCACTGTGTTTCTTTGGACCGTTCCATTGAACCGTTCTAGCAGTCAGTTGGAATAATAAAAAAAATCTGCACCAAAGCGCATTCTTATTATGCTCGAACAGTGTTTAACGCGAGAGTAAGAACAAATTCCCAGTCCGAGTATTTTGACTCCATATAATTACACACAAACCGCAAAGTTTACAATTTTAAGCATTGATGTGTCATCCCAGAAACAACTATGCTTGGAATTAGTGCATCTGTTGCTCATACAGTTGAATTTAACTTGCATGGTTTACAAAAATTAAATACTGCAGTGTAATGGGGCACCCAGAGTTTGTAATTCCAGTTCCCAGCAGACTGTTCCAGAGGAATGGTCCGCCAGGCACATGGGCTTGAAAAGCATGGAACAGTCCAACAACATTCCAATGGGAACAGCAGTCGTTCTCAGTGGGTTAATTGTTCGCCATCCACTGGGTACACTGACTGTGCTCAGTGGAACGCCCAGTGTGCCTATTGGACAATAATGATGAATTTTCGAAGGGAACAAAGAAAAATGGCAGGAGCTGGATTTGAACATGTTGGCCTCTGGGTTACCGGACCAGCGCTCTGCCAATTGTACTGAGTAGGTGTCTTTTCAGGGGGCACTAATCAGAAGTTATGAACCCATAATGCCATATAGCCAGGGTGGGATCACATTTTTACGGTGCAATATTGGAAGGAGCAATATATGTGACTTGGACTACAGCAAAAGAGTATCAATTCATGGAAAAAGCAAAATTTGGCAGGGGGTGGACAGGCAGAGTTTTAACTCATTGAATAAGGACGATGGCCGTAGTTGCGGTTTGAAAAAAAAACACACCACCTGGCCAGTTGTCATCTATATGTGCATTCCTGCATGTATTCAATCCATTGTTTGCCTATTGTTTGCATTTCACATGGCTGCACAAGCCAGTATATGGGTTAATCCCTTGATATGAGTGCGGTTATTTATAATGAGGTGCCGGGGCGGCCTGTGTGCAGCCAAGTGAAATGGACACAAGAGGCTTGTGCACAGCCAAGCGTAACATACACAGTAATCACAACTGTGGATTTAACCTCTTGAGTACGGTATTTTACGGGAGACGTCGGGGTGCCGCGGCGGCTCTGGCAGCCAAGCGAACCGCTACAATGTGTTTGTGCAGTCAAGCGTAACCTATACACAATAATCCAAAAATGGACTGAAACTGCACAAACAGCGGCCAATGGCGTCATCCGGCCCGGTGGCACTATTTAATCCAACAATGGATTGAAACTGCACAAACAGCGGCCAATTGCGTCATCCGGCCTAGTGGCACTGCTTTTTTGCGCCATATTCCGTCATCCGTACGCAAGGGTTTAAAACACACAACAATGGATTGAAAATGCAGAGGTTGCGTGTATAGACGTCATCCGGCCTGGTGGTAAATTTCTTTTGGCGTCTATAGACGTCATCCGGCTTCAGAGGGTCAATCTGCATCTACATGTAGTGTATTTATTGTACAAAATGGTATTTACAACCAGTATTGCATGTACACAATTGTAATAATAACACATCGTTTAGATTTTCAATCCTAGCTGAAACCCGACTAGGACTAGAAATATGTGCAAAGCTGGTGCACTATACATTGCCTGGTCGGCGAACTCCAGCGGTCTTGTTCTTATGCTCAGGTGTTCGTTGTTTTATTACATATTGCTCTTTTTTTATTAAAAATAATACGATTTTATCAATACGATTTTTATCCAACACGATGTGCCTGGCATTTACATTGTGTTTGGGGCCTATCCAGACGTCACATATATACACAATGAAGGGGAAAACCTGCGGCCCGGATAGGACGAGACCCCAGATAATACAAGATATTTGTGTAAGTCCAGAGGACTTCATATTGACCCCTTGAGTACGGTATTTTACGGGAGACGTCGGGGTGCCGCGGCGGTTATGGCAGCCAAGCGAACCGCTACAATGTGTTTGTGCAGTCAAGCGTAACCTATACACAATAATCCAACAATGGTTTAAAACTGCACAAACAGCGGCCAATGGCGTCATCTGGCCTGGTGGCACTGTTTAATCCAACGATGGATTGAAATTGCACAAACGGCGGACAATTGCGTCATCCGGCCTGGTGGCACTGTTATTTTTGCGCATATTTGCGGCATTCATACGCAAGGGGTTAACGAGAATCGACTGTATAATTTTTTGTTATAAATATGTAGCTGACTGTACGTTTTGTTTTTTTATTTCTTATTTAGATCTCGGAGGCGGTGGTCTGCTAGATCTGGGAGTGTATCTTGCTCAGGAGATCCTTATGATATTTGGCCAAGCTCCTCTGTCACGTACGACTACTGGCTTCCTGGCTGACTCAGGTCGGACTTAACGGCTCATTTTTGTATAGGATAATATCTCTAGTAATGTTCGGACTAATTTAATGTTAGTTGGGTAACTTGTCTGGTGTCTCATAAAATCCGATTCCTGTTTTCTGTAAAAACGAACGTCTTGTCTTGTCTAGGAATTGTGGGAAAATTATCACGGCCAGTCAGTTTTACAAAAGAAAGTTTTTGTGCAGATTTGTGTAATTTGAGAAATGTATGGCTGTGTTGCTCAGTAGCATTAGCAATGATTGTTGTCGTAATGACACCATGCTACTGCAAGATAATGTACTTGAGAGAGCTGCTATTCATGGACTGACATTATGGTCGGTAAAAAGGGTTATGTTATAATAACATTATAGATGTTGTTGCCAACTTAGATTTTATTTTCAAAGTGAACAAAGAAACTGGCAGGAGCGGGATTGGAACCTGCGACCTCTGGGTTACCGTACCGGTAACCCGGAGGTCGCAGGTTCGAATCCCGCTCCTGCCAGTTTCTTTCAAATTTACCTAGTCAGTTTCCCTTTTGGATTGTTTGATGAACTTAGATTTTAGTTAACTTTGATTGGTCTTAAAGTAATGTTAGTATTAACGAAAAATGCAAATTTACACATGCTACTACAGTGTTCTCCACGGCCTAAAATTTTAGCAGGGCGGCAGACACAATGCGAGCGCGAAGCCCTTACGGCGTTTTGGATTCTAGATGCTCTGTGGTGCAATCTGAGGCATTTCCTGGCAACTTTCTTCTGACTCTTTGAATCAAATTTGCTCGTGTTTACAACTTGAAATGAAGGCAAGATTTTTAGGGGGTTAAGCCGGCCGGCCGGTGAGCTAAACATGCACGTGGGCACAGCGCGCGTGGATAATGTGTTTTCCGAGAGAAAAAGACGCCCTCAAGTGTTACGGAGCATTGTAATTTAGGTAAACTGGTTCTCGACGCGACAAAGTGAAAATGATATTACCAGGGAGATTGGAACCAGTCTGTATAGTTTTGTGATGTGAATGCATAATATGTTGCGTACGTTGCGTCAGATCTGTTCGATTACTATACTATAAACGCTACTGCAATACTGCTAAATGTTAATGCTGGAAAACTCTTCATGTTCGTTCCACAGTGCGGTAAACTTCTTTGTACTTAGATAAACTGTGAAGACGGTGGAGAATGGGGGAAAATCCAACAGAAAAAAAATAGCAGGGCGGTGAACATTTTAGCGGGGCGGTAAAACTTTAGCGGGGTGGCATACAATTTTGGCAGGTCGGCCCGCCCTGCTAAAACCCCTCGTGGAGAACACTGTACTAGTTGGAAAATGCCACATGCACGTCGCTGCAGATTCGTGCAACTAAAAAAAAACCAGAAAACCAAAATTGAAAACCTCTGGGAGGGGAGGGATAAGCCTCCCTTGGATGCGCCCCTGTTGGGGTAGCTGTTGTAGGAATATCAATAATGTTGGCTGTGTTTAACGTTATGATACTCCAAGTTAGTTTATTTCCGACTTTTTATTCAACAGGTTTGGTGTTGCGGTAACCCTCATTCACTACCTGTTATTGAATCGTTTTTGTATAGGTGTGGATGAGACTACTGTTACCACCTTGACGTTTCCCAACAATGCTGTAGCAACGTTAACTTCCAGCATAGTTGTGCAACTTCCAAATGATGTACAGATCAGGGGCACTAAAGGTTATGTTAAGGTCAGTCATCAGTATGTAGATAGATTTTAATAATTAACCCTAACCCCCAAGCTTTTGCACTAAGCGGAATACCCAGCCCATCAAAATCCAACAACCAACCATAATGTACACATATGGGAATGTACTGAACCTACATGTACCATCCAACAGGCTGTTCAAAGGAAGGGTAAAACACCCATACAATACTGAACTCATTAATATCCAAATATGTTTGTACCCTTTTTTTTTTTTACTCGGACTCGTGCAGCGAAGGAACTTGACCCTCGCAATTCTCCACACCTGGGGTATTGCATGTGGTGCTACCCAGTACCACTACCTATTCACTGCACTGACCCACCCCTGTGTGTCCCCACCTAAGCACAGTCCAACACCCAGTACCACTAGCCAGTCCCTGCACTGAACCACCCCTGTGTATCCCCACCTAAGCACAGTCCAACACCCAGTACCACTAGCCAGTCACTGCACTGAACCACCCCTGTGTGTCCCCACCTAAGCACAGTCCAACACCCAGTACCACTAGCCAGTCACTGCACTGAACCACCCCTGTGTGTCCCCAAACCAAGTACCACTAGCCAGTCACTGCACTGAACCACCCCTGTGTGTCCCCAAACCAAGTACCACTAGCCAGTCACTGCACTGAATAACCCCTGTGTGTCCCCACCAAGTGCAGTCCAACACCATCACCTTGGACCTTTGTTCCTCAGTCAAATTCCAACATGTTCATAATGTTTGGTACTAACCATCCAAGACGTGTTCAAACCTACTGTTAGAGTTTGATGGGCTTGAGGTAGTTAGGGTTAACCCCAACTCCCTAGGGTGTGTGGTAAATCATATTTACATTGGAGGATTCAGGACTGTAAGGATCAATGGAAAACGTGATTTCAAGGTTCTGTACATTTTTTAGTTCCTATTTTTGTGTTGTTATTGTTGCAATTTTGTTATAAATACAACTCCTTGATCAGGGGATCTAAAAATGTTAATCATAACAAATTGTGGCAAAAATTAACGAAGATTTAATCTGTTTTACAAGATTCTCAACAAGGTGGTGTGAGTCTCAGTCTGTTTAGCAAGGATGCACTACTTCGTGGCACGCACACAATCCACAATTGGTTACTATCTTGAACTAAGACTTAGGCCTACATACAGTGCTATCCTGTCAGAAGATGAAATTTATGTTGGGGTGATGTAAATTTATTAACCCTAACCCTGCCACACGCAGCACAGTGCATATGTGCTGACAGCTCCACTTTGCTGGACTCTCCACACAAGTCAGTGTGACAAAGTATTCCATCTGATGCGTCTGACAGGGTTCCAGCAAAAATGCCCTGGAGGGTTAGGGTTAATTAAGATATTTCTGCCTCCCGGCATAGCATTATTAGCACTGTATGCTCATAGCTTTCTGAGAGCATTTTAAAAACTTCACAGGATTACTATTAAAGGTGGGACTCAACCCTAGTACTTATATAGTTCAAAAATCTTCACTGCCGAGCATAAAGTGCTAATAATACTACATGTACTTTGGGAAGGGTACCAACTTGTGGGCAATCTTGTGACATTGATTGTGCAGTAATGGACACTATATGAAATTCAAATCAGGCCTGGCCAACCCTGGTAAGCTCAGTGGCTGAGTCGTTAAGATTTGTTTTTTAATTCTATTTTTAAATGGAAATCACTCACCACAAGCCCTAGGGCACTCGAGTTGTGGGCTACTTAGGAATATGTGGAAGAACCAGCCCCTCACACTGAAATAAGATAATCTAATCTCTTCACAGTATGAATAGGGTCGGGATGGGTAACTAGTCCACTGCAAGACATTAATAATGCCTCTACCCATATTAAGCGTAGAAGTGCCAAAGCCCAGGACTGGGCTCGAACGCACAACCTGCAGAATTACCCACAGACCTTGAATTCAATGTGCCAAACCACTAGGCCACGGCACTTCCACTTCCACTTCCACATTATTAATCAGTGGCGTATCCAGCTTGGGGTTAAGGGGGATGGCAGCTTGCTGAGCATACAGTGCTAGTACTACATCTGACAGTTGGGTTGGCATAGTTCTTTCCTCGCTTTCACCTCTGGTGAACCCGGTTTGATCCCAATTCAGGTGCACCCTGGGGATTGGGGTTGCCAGTGCCTACCCGATTGCACATGGTTTTCCCTAAGAAGAAAATGAAATTTTCAACGTTTGCTGGTGTATCCAGCTGGGAGGTCATCAAGGGGGGCAACTTGCTGAGCGTACAGTGCTAATACAGTGGAACGCCGCTATACTGAACACCACTATACCGAACATTCGGCTATACCGAACACCATCCTTGGCTCCCAAATTTTGTGTACAAAACTGGCCGAACATTGTTGTTTTAAAAAAAAGGCAACAGATTAAAAAAATGTACTGGGCATTTGGACTGTTTGTAATTTTCAAAAGGCTGCAGCTTTACGTTGAAGAGTGACAGGTGGCTATTAAGGAATAGAAGGGAAAAGCCAACTGTCACTTTAGAATTCAGTAAGCTTAGAAAGTATGAAAATGTAATTTGGCCGGCACATGTTTATATAAAGTCATCCGTAAGTATAAACCGGTGGCTGAAAATCACTATACCGAAATCTGTTGATCCCGCTATGTTCCTTATAGCGGCATTCCACTGTACTGCATCGGACAGTTGGGTTGGCATAGTTCTGTTCCCGCCTTTCACCTCTGGTGAACATGGTTTGATTCCAATCCAGGTGCACTCTAGGGATTGGGGTTGCCAGTCCCTGCCCGATTGCGCAGGGTTTTTCCCATTGTTTTCTCTGAATTCATTGAAACCTAATGGAGAACAGTGCTGATGTCAGGCAACCCAGAATGACTAAGAAATAAATAAATTAATACAAACAAATTATTATTCATGTCGGGAAGGGAAAATCTTCATAAATTTGCCTTTAACACGTTGACTGCCAGCCATAATTTATAGGGTGCCACCACATTGCCATTGTGCAATCTAGACATACAGCGCATGCGTCCATACTGATGAGGTGCTTTCAAGCTGTCTCTATCGATCACAACCATTCCATACATTGATGTACTCATACTGCCAGCAGTGTATTTGATGCATCTTCGGTGATGCTAGAGTATTCAATTACCATAACAATAGCGTTTGGTTCACTACGAGTATATACTCGTAGTGGCAGAATCCGGTACACCCGTCACTACGAATATACTTGTAGTTAGCAGTCAACGTGTTAACCTGATTCAACATTGTTGTCCTGTCCTAGGTCCACACTCCATTCTGGTGTCCCACGAAGCTTGAGGTGACATTTGCTGTTGGCAAGGGAGATCAAGAAGTCAACCTTATGAATGCAGATCTCAAAACGGAAGTGTACGAGTTTCCGCTCCCTAAAACTGAGAATCCGTTCTGCTACACGAACAGCGCCGGGTTATGTTATGAAGCCGAGTGTGTACGAGAGTGTTTGATGAAAGGTATTTTTAACAGGGTGATGGCAGAGACCAGATCAAGAAGAATGTAAATGTTTAAATTTTAGGCATAGTATATATGTGACCCGCTCTGGAAAAAGGTATATTATGTCGCAAATTATGAAAAATGAGTTTTATGTATGTTTGGAAAGCCCGCAATGTAAGCTTTCATTTGGTACATGATAGAGCTCCAAAGCCCTTTCCGTTCTGGAGATATCACATTTTTGCATATTAATTAGTTCTATGAAGTTCAAATTGCACAACAGAGAAAACAGGCTTTGAAATAGATAGTTCTAATACAATGCAATGGAACAATGCACTCTAAAAAGGAATTTGTTTTCACTTTATTCACTGAAATCAACATTGTTGTGCACCAAACCTGAAACTTTAGATATTTAAGATGTCATTAAAGACTAAAAACAAAAAATGAATTTTGACGAAAATTGTTACCCTCTCAACGTTGAAAAGGCCATTACACGTAAATGCATAGCGCGACTTATATCACCTTTTTCTGGAGCGGGTCACATATTTTCTATTTGTTTCTGTGGACATGGACAGAGTATTTTTGCTTCAAATTTTAGAGTCTGCCATTTTCATCCCATTTTAATCAGGTTTGGAAAAGGCATTTATGAATGGAAAAAAGTGTGATGACCAAATAGCCCCTGTGGTTTTGTAGCCATTTAAACACGAGCACCGCCAAACCTCAGTCATTATTGATATTTTAATGTTGGATCCACAGGTCTTAAGGAATGTCCAACTGCAAGCCACAAAGAGAGTTTGTTGGTGGCTGAGATTCTTGAAGGTGCTCGTCGTGACTTGGGGTATGTGCTTCCAGCTGACCTTTGACATACTCTAAAGGAGTAGGTGAGTAGCATAGTGCATCCTCATTACTATGTCGCAGCCACATCGTATAGTATATTAATAGCTCCGGCCTTCAAAGAGTATTCAACGACAAGTAACTTTAAACCAATGTTTTTCGGTTGTTTGAATGTACAGTAGAGCACAACTGTACCCTCTTTGTTAGTATCGTTGATTCCCGGATCCAGCTGCATTAGCCTTTTAGAGGTATGGCGGACACAATAGGAGGGCGCTATTTGATTTGGGTAAAACCTGTGTATTTATACCCAAATAAAATAGCGCCCTCCTATTGTGTCCGCCATACCTCTAAAAGACTAATGGTGCTCTAGGGACAGCAGGTGTATGAAGCAATTTATGTGGACATCGGGGACAAATCAGGTCGAGGAACTGGACTGTTTCCAACAATTGCCGGAAGACATTCGTTGGAAAACGATATATATTTCCACTTTTCTTGACCGCACATACACCAGGTGCCATGATTTCACAGGATGCTTGAGACTGCTATTTACTTGAGAGAGACTGGGATTGCGGGTACTTATTTATAATATGGACTCGAAATACGTCCGTGGACTTGAAGCCAAGAGAAAGACTGAGATTGCGGGTAACACCATGTGAAATAAAACTCTTCTAGGAAGAAGTGTGGTTCTGAAAAGAACCGGGGTGAGTGTGTGTTCTGTTCAGAACCACACTTCTTCCTAGAAGAGATTTATTTCACATGGTGTTACCCGCAATCCCAGTCTCTCTCATATCGCACCCACCATGCAAAGCTTCAAATCGTTGCTATTTACTTACAGTCCTGTATGGTATTTCGTAATAATTCAGTAGTTTTGTTTTTGATGTTTGCAAATGTTGTATACTACCTTTAAAGTGTAATGGTATTCTTTGTGAAAAGTGCTGTGTTAATCAAGACGATGGCTTTAGAGTAAAGAAGTGTGACAGCACTTGACATGGCAAATGATTTTAAAGAAACTTCCATCATGGTTGCCGAGTGCCGAGCATTGTGAAGGTGGATTTCTTTTGTTAAATGAATTTGAAATGGTTCCTTTGTTGCTCACCAATCATACAAACATTTCGGCATGAAGATCTCATTAACCCTCCCCTCTCTCCGTTCCAAACTGGAGCCAACTACCCTATCTATCAAAACCTATTGAGTGACAGGTTGTAACACACAAACTGTGGGAGAGGAAGTGGGTTGTTTTTTTGATAGGTTGTGATAGTTATAACAGTAGGAGGGTTAATCTGGATATCGACATTGCACGGTGATGGCATCACTTTGGCACTCTAATGGCAAATCTAAACTCCATCTAAATTTATACCATTCCTTAATCATTGAACATCATCTGACATTCATTCAAAGAGATAATGTTTAAGAATAATGTTTTTGTTATTAAATGAAACCAAGGCTAAAGATGACGAAATGGTTTAGTCTAGAGATGGGAGGAATTCAGACCAGGCTAGGACTGAGAACCCCATACCAATTGGGAAGCATCTCAAAAGCAGAGATGCATTAGAGTCCATCACAAGTCCACCGCAAGTCCACCGCAAGTCCACCGCAAGTCCACCGCAAGTCCACCGCAAGTCCACCGCAAGTCCACCGCAAGTCCACCGCAAGTCCACCGCAAGTCCACCGCAAGTCCACCGCAAGTCCACCGCAAGTCCACCGCAAGTCCCTGCAAGTCCCTGCAAGTCCCTGCAAGTCCCTGCAAGTCCCTGCAAGTCCCTGCAAGTCCCTGCAAGTCCCTGCAAGTCCCTGCAAGTCCCTGCAAGTCCCTGCAAGTCCCCGCAAGTCCCCGCAAGTCCCCGCAAGTCCATCACAAACCCTCCGGTCCTAATCCCAATCACAAGCTATTCAAATGAGCTTTGACAAAGGCATTGCTTTCTCATTGTTCATCCAGTTACTTGTGACCTGGCTTTAGGAAAGGACTTATCTGACTGGACTTACGAAAGGACTTGTGAGAGGACTTGTGAAAGGACTTGCAGGGACTCGAGTACAACTCTGCTCAAAAGTCGCAATGCCTGGAATGCTCTACCGAGAACATTACTGTTTCAGTCGGGAACACCCGATGTTTCCACGCCGTGCGATCCTGTATGGGAACAGTGGTCTTTGTGCACCTCGAGAACCTGTTCAAGTCGGGAACACACCAGAAACACAGCGAGTTCCAGACAGGATCGTTCCAAAGGGAACAGGAATGTTTCAACAAATAAGACGATACCTTTAATAGCGGGAATCAAACACTTAATTTCAGATATGGAAGGAAAATGTGATGTGTGCAAGCCTTGTCCAGGGTATCTGCGGGTCTTTAAAATGTCTTAAATTGACTTTTATCAGTTTAAGGCCTTAAAAATAATTATAAAGCATTTCATTGAGTTCTCCAAGGTCTTAAAAAGATGGACGTAAAGTAATGACTTTTCTTAGCTCATAAAAATAAATCCCTCTACATATTAATCTTTCAGTGAACCAGCGTGCCTTTTGTAATTGCAGCTCCAGCGCAGTCTCGGTCACACATTCTGATGAGGACATCGTCAGCTCCCCAAAAGCTATTGTCTGCTTATTTTTTAGTCCTAAATTTTGTTCAGGGTAGCATTAAAAAGGGCCTTAAAAAGTCTTACATTTGACTTTCTGAAATGTGAAGATACCCTGCTTGTCCCTCTATCTATGCTATCACACATGTTTTTGATTGCTTTTGTAGTAATGACATTACCATTGAAAAGTTATAAAATATTTTCTTAAAGAAATGGAAACAATTCTTTCCTGGATAAACATGCACTTAAAACACCTTGCGTACGGATGACGGAATATGGTGCAAAAAACAGTGCCACCGGCCTGATGACGCAGTTGGCCGCTGTTTGTGCAGTTTCAATCCATTGTTGGATTAAACAGTGCCACCAGGCCGGATGACGCCATTGACTGCTGTTTGTGCAGTTTCAATCCATTGTTGGATTATTGTGTATAGGTTACGCTTGACTGCACAAACACATTGTAGCGGTTCGCTTGGCTGCCAGAGCCGCCGCGGCACCCCGACGTCTCCCGTAAAATACCGTACTTCAGGGGTTAAGAAAAGGGGGGGGGGGGGACACTTCTCTAAATAAACAAACACTTATACAGAAACGAAAGAAATACTTCCATGATGTACCATGTGCACGATCAAACGATATGAAATGTCTTACTTTTTATTAATTCATATATTTTTATTACATTGGTGTGATGATAAATCGGCAGTTGAACAGATATTTGACACTGTGATAGACTGCAGGGATTTTTAACCCTAACCCTGCTGAATCCAACAGGATCCAACAATTTGATATTCCTGTTGGACCCTGTTGGATTGAGCAGCTAACTCATACATGTAGTATTACAATCATGTTGGATTCAGCAGACAACAGAAAAATATGCCACGATTGGATTATGTTGGATTTAGCAGGCAAGTCATTTTTTATGACGTGTTGGACTGCATTGGATTGAGCAGGAAACTCATATGAGTCACCGTTGGACTCGGTTGGATTTAGCAGGGTAGTCCTGACCATTAGGGGGTTAGGTTAATAAAGTATTTTCTGAGACAAACTCAGAAGAGATTTCTTTTAAATATAGATGATATTTTATATTAGGAATATTGTCATAAATTTGTATTACATGTAGTTTGTATATAGAGTAATGATAGAAATGGAAAAATTAAAGGTGTGATGGAGCTTTGGTAATGACCAAAAAAATTAAAATAGATTAGTTTCAATGTGAAAGCTAATTGTTTATAAAGATGCCACCAGTACTACTGAGAAATAGTTCTGTCTGAAATGCTGTCATTTTAGAGAAAATTGTATCCGAAGACCTCCAAAAGCACCGAGTGGCTTATTTCAACAATCGAAATTAGCACCACGTGGACGTGCAGAAAATCACTGTTGAAACAACGGCTTTGAACTATTTTCTGGTGACTGGGATGACGGATTGTGCTCTATTTTTTTTGGTTTATTTGTTACATTCTTACAATTGGGACCAGTCGGAAGTCGCATTCCTCCGTTTTGAGCTACAGGCAAAAATCCATTGGGGGTCGATTTTCGTTTTATTGTTAAAAATGCTAGTTTATGTAAAATAAAATCATGCTGTGTTTTCGTTTTTTTAATTTTTAGCACAAAAACATGTTTAAAAAAGAGATTTTTAGTATTAAGGTAACTCACTGATATTCACCGGAATTTGTGTTTTGTTTTCTTCATCAGATTCGTAACTTATTTTTCGATTCATGTACATCGCCATTTTGAATGCAATCATAACAAACTTGGTATCAATTTAAAGCTTGCGATCTAACCTCTTCATTGATTGGCCGATCTGACCAATATTTCCACAAATAAACCAACGAGAGACACTTTCAGGAGATACCAAGGCTACCCCCGAATCGTGAGCCATTCAGCAGTGCGGAAATGAAGGAAAAACTGTATCGCTTGATTTCTACAATAGTGCTGGATCATCCAATTACAATAACCTTTTTAATACTTCTCCGATTGTAATAATTCTTTCATCATTTTAAAGCTTATGGTGTGTTCTTTCCAATGGTACATCAATTTAGGATTTGTTTTGCGATGAGAGACTGTTCTCTATTGACAGCGCCATATTTCATGTATAATTGAATCATACAAAGACAATATACATGTACAACAGTTTGCGAGGATGTCGCTTGAATATCCCTGAGCAACTTGAAGAATGTGCTATTAGGCATGTTATGTTATCCAACAGTGTTGGATTTTGCAGGATTCAAGAAAATTTGTAGCAAAAATGCCTTGCTTACGGTTGAGTTTTTTTTATAATTATGAGATACACTCGTCTTCGTTGAAGCTGTATAAATTAATGATAAAGTGAAACAATTTACGAGGAAGTAAATGAACAACATAGGAACAATCTAAACAAAATAATTATATTTTTGTAATTATAAAATATATTTGTATAATACCTAGGCCTACATGTAAACTAACGGACCAGTGACTGATGAAAAGGACCATTTCATTTGAGTTTTGCTGTTGAACTTAATATAACCATGGAGGAAGGAAGTCCTTCCTCCATGATATAACCATTCCTCCATGATATAACTAAGGTCCTTGTTACACGAGGCAATTTTTACAAGCAACTTGAAGGAAACAAACGGCACTGCAGGCTAAAGGAATGCCTCGGTAACACAAGAGCAATGTTATTGACAGCATAGCGATATTCCTACTAAGACAATTTTGTCATAAAAATTGTCCGCAACTGATTGCCTGTAAATTGCCCTGTGTGACATGGCATACAGTTTGAGTTTCTCGTTTAGAGGAATCCCACAACGACGAGTTTAGCGTCGATCTGCGCACTTCCGCGTTTGAAAACGAGGATCTCGATGTCATAGTAAACAACTTTATGCTGATCGCGTGCGCCTGCGCTTTCGTTTATGGCCTGATTAATTCATGCATGAATGAATGTGCTGAAAAGCGTTGTTTTGTTAGCCACTGACATTCTCGCTTTCAACCCGGAAGTGCGCAGAAGGGGCTAATGTGAAATTCCTCTATAGAGGAATTCCGAGTTGACGAATATAACATCGACCGATCTGCGCACTTCCTAGTTTTAAAGCGAAGATCTCATCAATGCCGGGAAAACAACTTCTGATCGTGCGCTACGCGTACAGCGCATGCGCGCAGTAGGTTGACAGGCCTTTTAACACCAAGGCATACCCTATGAAGCACGATGGGGCAAAAGGAACCCCTCTTTTGTGTTGGTCATTGTGTTCCAGGAATTCTTTTCAGAAATCTAGAGGGGGAATGTGTTAGGTAACAATAGTCTGGAGTGTGTATAGGGTGTAGAGACAAGGGGGGGGGGGGGGGGGGGGGGGTTGTTTTCCCTTTGCCCCATATTGTGCTGGGTATCATAATTTGATTGTGTCAACCGATACGACATGATGAGCACTGAGCGAAGCTCCCCACACGTGTTTGTCAAAATAGTTTCTATGCATGTGGGTCTATATCTATTGTGAAGCCAACCGCCCAAGTGCCAAGAATTTGCAACACAATACAGTGCAATACACAGCATTCCGGGACCTCTTCAACTTCGTTTGGTTTATTTCATCAAACCTCCCAATATAGAAGCATGTTTTTTTTTCTGTAGAAATGACCCTACGGTGCGGATCGTATAGAAAGTATTTATAGGTCAATACAGCTGTGGGAAAAATAAGCATGGGAAGTTTTGAATAAATGAAAAAGGAAGTGTAATAAATTGAACAACCCAAAGCAAACGTTAATACAAGACATTTCCAACTGCTACAAATATTCTTTTCTTTCAATAGGCGGTCACTGCATGTATACACCACATTGCCTGACAACACAGTTGATATTTTGTACGAATGTTAATCTTCAATGGTGTTTTGCACTTTACTTCTTGGTCGTACGTATACAACAGTTTACAAAAGGTAATAACACGGAGACCGTTTCCTGGTTTAAACCTGGGACTTTTGAGGGGAACAATCATCGTGGATATATGCCTTTATTTCCATTACAATTACTTCCTCCTTTCATCAAGTCATCAGATAAACATTGAACTGGGTTTTGAAATGAATATTCTGGCTCTATGGCTTCCTTTCCTAGATTATACAAACAGACTTAAGTTTCACAAGTGATCAAAACTGGTTTTGTCAACAACATGGACGAACTGAGCTAAATTAAATAGCACCGTTAAGAGGACACCCGTACAAAGGCACCCAAAATATGAAACTCAAGTGGTTATGCGCAATTTCACTGCATTAAGATGCTGTATAAGTAGATTGTTTGTGTAATTTTCATACATAAACTAAAACATATAATATAGGCCTACAGCTGCATAATAATAATATACAAAAAATGAATGTTTGAGTGCGATGGTAAGAATAATTTCATGAAGCGACAGATTGAATGTTCCATTCCACGAGGCGAAGCCGTGTGGAATGGGACATTCCATCTGTCACCGAATGAAATTATTCTTACCATTGCACGAATGTGAAACATTCATTATTATTTGTATACAACGCCTGAATAAATCCGACAGATTGCATGCATGGATTTCTTGGTGTACAATGTGCCTTTTACCTTCTCAGTCCCGCATAAAACTGCGACAAAAAGTGGTCTAGTTCCGAATCAGTTAAAGCTTTAATTGTTGTTCCTGCGTGTCGTGCAAATTCCTCTAATCGTTTGACTGCATATTTCATTTGTCTCTTTGTGTTAGCAGCGTCAGCATCGCCTACGAGTTCCAATATTTCGTCGTCTGTTAGGAAAACAAACCGCGGTTCGGAAACACCGTCCGCCATTTTGTGTGAATGACAGTCTAGACTGGTTCCCGGTCCCCGTATGTATATAATATACATTTCAAGTCCGAAGGACAACGGAGGGACATGGAACCAGTCCAATGACAGCCGTGTTGTGGCGGCAGGGAAGTTCTATCAAACGCGTATACCGTTTGATAGAACCATGTGATAGAACGTTTTTGGCGGTGCGGGGACGCGTCGTGCGATGGGACAAATAATTCAATGCACGTGATCGACGATCCACCAATCGGATGGCTGGAATTTATTCAGGTGTTGTATAAAAAAAATAGTACATAGATTACGCCTATCATTGCAATATTATATGCTCCCAACATGGAGGAAATAGAACCGAGCAAATGGTTGTATTCCTGTCGCTTTGTGACAAAAAAACGAGGACATAACAAGGACATACATGAAACACACAACAGTGACAACAAAACCAAATGTGACGAAGCTTTCTAAGTATGTACATAAAAAGTATCAGTTGTTAACGACAGCGTTATGAATTTAGGAAGATTGCTTAAGTGATTTAGCTTCAGACTTGGTGAAAGGATGGAATTTACGTAGGGGATGATGTAAATTGAGCCCTTTTAGCACCACAGCCTCTCAAACCGGATTTAACTCAAACCTTGACGAATCCGGGGCCGCCCCCGGATTGAGTTCAGAGTTTTTGATTTGTCAACCCCGGGTTGAGGTTTTGATTTTTTCAACCCCGCGCTCATCTCTGCGTAGTTTTACATTTAATTCGTGCAAACCGAGCTTATTTCGCTCCGGGGCGACTTCAACCTGGAGATGAGCATGAACGATTCACACTTGTGCGCATTATGCTATGACCTTTGAGCTCCACAACGGGGAAAAAATCCCACGACTCCCAACCCGGGGCGAACCCAACCCTGCTTTTTTTCACAGTGCCGATTTGACCCTGGGGCGAGAGTTTTAACCCAGGTTAAAACAAATCTAAACCCTGGTATGGAGCAGGGATGGGTTCAATCGCGGGGTTGGCGCTGGATTGTGAAACGTCGCATATTTTCAAACCCCGCGTCAAGCCCGAGATTTGTCTAGTGTGAATAGGGCTTTAAAAAAGAAGAAGAGATTTTTGCCCTTTCCCGACTTAAGGGGTTTTCGAAACGCTGGCTTCGGCTTGGCTTCGGCTTCGTTTCCGACTTCTGAATAACTGAGAAGCAAACCAAATGGAAATATTCTACATTTTGGTGCATGTTCTGCTTTAGGAACATTAATTCGGTTGATTATGAAAGCAAAAATTAGAATTCCTACTTACATTTTGTTTTGTTTGCTTCTCAGATATTCAAATATCGGAGACGAAGCCGAAGCCAATCCGAAGCCAGCGTTTCGAAAACCCCCATAGTGTATGAAGCACTGTTTTCTCAGTACTTTTCGAAATCCCGTTGGGAAAATCACAGGCTAACTCGGGTAGGACTCGAACCCTCGAATCTAATGTAGTAGCGGGTACCGCGTCATCAGTAAAATGATGGAAATTGCGCCGGGGATGATATAAATTAGAAATATTTGGATTCGCGGTGGTCGAGTGCATGGTTATGTCTTTGCACTGGTAAGCAGGAGGTCGTGGGTTCGAGTCCCACCCGAGTAAGCCTGTGAATTTTTTTCTCCACCGGCTCTACAGCATACAGTACTTTATACACTACGGTACGTCGGAAAAGGACAACAATCTTTATAATTTACCTCGAACACGTAGGCCTATTATATGTTTACGTGTATTGTGGGTGTCTCAGTTCAGTTTATTCACAGGCTCGCATAGTGTACTCGTACAGTATAACTATAAGCCGGGTCTTTTGTGGCTACGACTTCGAATTTTGCCATTGTCGGGCTACGGTGAAGAGCCTTAGCCATTGATAACAATGTCTGTGAGTCTTACATCGGGATGCCAACATACTGTACAGACGATACAACACGAAAAATTCAAATTATATTTTATGAGTTTTCCGTTACATGTACCCCAGAAATATATGTGCAAAATAAGTTTCCCAAGACGCATTAAAAAATCAGGCATGCAAAGGTCTTTTTTAAAGTTATACTAATTGATTCCATGCAAAATTGTCAGATAATGTCAACATTAGATAGTATCGATTCTTGGCATATTTCTACTGTGATTGGTATCGATATGATTAAAAGCTATTGGATTATGCATTATTCGAATATCACCGTGATCGCTTGATCAGATAATCAATTGCTGTTACAGAATCGAAGCACAGCCTACACCGGGTTTCAACTCGTGAATATGACCCAAAAAAGTATTGTGCACTAATAAACATATTAAGTGCAAAGACTCGTTTAAATCTATCCTTAGAACACTCAAAAATACCACGTGATATAGATTGTTTGTAGATTTGATGCTCGGTTGTAATAAATATAAAAACTGCTTTTTGATGAACCAAGTGTATTTTCCCCTCACCTTCGTCTAAATCCCTTTTGTCCCTCTTTCATTTTTGTTTATACAAATCGCCCATCACAAGCCCAAAGGGCACTCGAGGTGTGGGCTACTTAAGAAAGTGGGAAAGAACCAGCCCCTCGCACTGAAACAAGACAAGATAATTATCTGATCTCTTCACAGTATGAATAGGGTCGGGATGGGTAACTAGTTCACTGCAAGGCATTAATAATGCCTCCAACAATATTAGACGTACGTAGAAGTGTCTTAGCCCAGGACCGGGCTCGAACCCACAACCTGCAGAATTACCCGCAAACCACGAATTTATCAGTGCTCCAAACCACTAGGTCACGGCACTTTCACAAATAAATCTGTACTAGTGTGTTTTCAGACTTGTCAGTTTATGATTCTGCTAGGATCTGAACGTGGCCCTCGAAACTTTTATCATTAATATTTCCGGTCTTCCAGTTGAAAATCAGTTTGCATGCAGGTAAGCAGTATATTATTTTTTTGACAAATAATAACTTGTGATTAATTTTTTTTCCATATTTATAAAAAGATTGTTGCCACTTTCAGTTGCCCGCTATTGTGGTTTGTCAATATCCAATCCAATCAAATCAAATCATATTATACGACGTGTTAAACTTCTACTTTCTAAGCAGATAGTGCTTCATAAAACTATACTTGTATACGCATGCGTGGTTTTCCAATATGAAACAGTTATGAATACGATATATAGGTAGGCCTACCGTATATGTTGTGTACATTTTTTAGGAAAATATGTGAATATATATTTCACTATTTCGCTATTCACTATTTCAAGTAAACAATCAATAATTGATTATTTTCATAACAATTATGTACTAAGAGAACAGTTTGAGTTTCTACGTGAATAAAATTAACTTATAGGCCCATCCATAGAACTCCAGCCATATTTTAATATAAACAAACGCATGCTTTATAATGCCGTTTGAATATTATCTTCGTCTTTTGTTTTTAAAATACAGTATCGTTATGTTGTTATAAATTAGGCAATACCGGCACAGTGGCATAACTGGGGTGAAACGTCGGGGGGGGGGGGGGGGGGAGAGGTGCACCTGGGGATACACATTTTTTTTCAACGGGAACTGAAAGTAAATGACCTGCTGCTTGTATTTTTTCTTGTGCATTTCAAGATTTCAAATGGGGCTGCACCACCCGGGCCCGCGGGGGGCACAGACGTCAGCTGGGGGGGGGGGGGGGGGGGGGGGGGGGGGGGGGGTGGGTGGACGTGCCCCACATAGTTCCGCCACTGTACCGGTAGCATTGTTCCCAATGTTATTCGGCTTTTGCACGACCCGGTAGTGCTGGAACTTAATACCACGTCAAATCATTTTTAGTTAACGTTGACAAAATAACGTGCTATGTGCACGCATTTCAGTAATGAAAAACAACCAAACCCGCATATTGTACACCCCCAAAACCTTTAACAGAGCCTATACTATTATTAGTGCATTTAGTATGTAAATTGGTCTCCATCAACTGTGACAACCCCGGATAAATAGTCCACGCGAATGCAAACGTGAAGTGAATTTTAAGCCGTCGGCAATGGTCCGTTAATTATGACGTACCCCCCGGTACCATGACGAATGTGCTTTGCTTTCAAATTCCCTTGGATAAAAGCAAGAGGTTTTGTTCCGAGTAGAGAGTTAATCCCCCCCCCCCCCCCCCCCCCCCCCGCCGTAAAATCGATGCTTGCACGAGCAACGATTTCTGATTTAAAGTGGATGAGTTGACATAATACCCAATTGCCAAAACTAGTGACGTGTGTTACCTTATGTTGTGTAATTGATCGATTGATTCACACTATTTGCTTCGTCGCAGGGCCTTCAAGAACCCGGACGGTTCCGGGATGCTCCCCCACTGCCGACGTATGATTCTGCCGAAGATCGCCCTGAAGTCTCGGTGCTTGGTCGCATATATCATGGGGTTGACGCAGCTGTTGAACACCAGTACACTGTAAAAGTACGGTCGGACCTCCCTGTTACCCAAGAAAACAACCACTATGTAGGGGGTGAAGCACAGCAGGAAGGCACATACGATGTAGAACATGTTCTTAGTGATCTCAGTCTGACGGCGGCTCAACTGATTTGGACGGGCTGCCTTCACGGTGCTGGAACGGGTAGCCGTCACGGTGCTGGAACGGGTAGCCCTCACGATGCTGGGACGGGCGGCCGTCACGGTACTGGGATTGGCTGCCGCTGTCATATGCATAGGCACACCACCGCTATCAACAGAGGTGGATGCAGTTGTGGCTTCGCTTATCGTGGGCTCGCTCGGTTCCTCTCTGGAGCTGAGGATCATTTTGGTGTGGCGGGTGAGGTACCTCCAGATGAGCACATAGGAGACGATGATGGTGATCAAAAGGCCCGGGTAAAGTATCCCTCCTACAAGAACAGCGAAAAATGTAGACCGGGGATGGGAGGAGGAAGCCCCACATAGGTGGTACTTGGAGTCATAGGTCAGGTCACCTACCTTGATGATTGATGGTAGGACGGTGATGATGAGTGGGACCATCCAAGAGACTACCAACCCCACGGCAACCTTCTTTGGTGTGTACATTCTCCGGTAGCTGGCTGTCGGTCGCGTAATGAGCAGGAGTCGGTTCAGGCCGATGGACGCCAGGGTGATGATGCTACAACCGATGGATGAATTGAGTGCGACGGCAGCCGTACTGCATACCCACTCGGGAAACGGAAGGCCGTCCTTTGAGAGCAAGGCTACGGCGTCCCACGGGATGGCGAGGCAGGTCAGCAGGTCTGCGACGCTCAGGTTCACCACCAGTGCGTTGGTGGCCGTGCGGACCTTCTTCGAGAGGAGAACTGCCAAGATCACCAGCGTGTTCCCGAAGGTTCCAAGCAAGGAGACGAGCAGTAGCATGGTGGCCACGATGACTCTGTGGGTGTAATTGCTGAATTCAAACGGCGGGCTCTCGGTGGAGTTGTACATAATTCCCTCATCAGTTAGCACTCTGCCGGTGTAGACTTCCATTTTAGTACAAAGTTTGTCCGATGAAATTTGTTGTGTACTGGTGTACAGTATTCTCGCCTTTGTGTTGCAGTTTTCTTTTAATAGAAAGGTTTCTATCTGTGTCGATTAACTTGTAAAGGTAAACGATCAGTACTTAAGAAGAGTCGTAGCCTGCGGAGAGAATACACTTTATTTAGTTTTGCTTGCAGTCGAAAGTGTACATGCATCGCAGTCCTGTATAATTCATCCCGAAGCAGTTTAAATGATAATACATAGGGCCTACATGAAAAATGGCCTTTGAAACATAATATTATTGATATACTGAGAATTTGTAACAGAAAAATCGCAAGAAACAGAACAAATTCAAGTTCAGGAACAACATCCAAGCTATAATGAATAGGCGTACTTTCAACTGCAACTGTAGGTTATAGATGTACACAACATTACTGATATAGGCCTAAACGTCCGGAAAGTCTTAGATATATTTTACCCAAAACCATCACGTGTTAACTATTGACCCCTACTTGACCTTTGTCCCAAATCTGTTTTCACCTGAATGGACTGTATAGGCCAAGACCCCTTCCAAGTTTGACCAAATTTAGCTGTGCACCCCAACTTGGGGCTCTGGTCAGCGTCGAAGTATAAGTATTACTTTTGTTTTTATTGTTTCCAATGTAACAGGTCCTTTGATCCTAATGAACATTCATAGCCATATCTGGGTCAGACTTTCTCTTTACAAGGAGTCCATCAGCAACTCTGTCAACATTTTACTCGATTTTAGGACTCAAATGGCACATTGGAGAGTCACAAGCTACTCCTGTTGTAGAGTCATGGGGACTCTCACAACTTTTATTGAAGAGTCATGATGACTCCTTTTTGGGGTTGAACTCGCTTAACGAGTCACGACGTTTCTTATAGTAACATACATCTAGTCATGACGCATTATCAGTCACTTGAATGTTCCACGTATAGTTAAGTTCAAATTACAACTTGCAATACATGTATAAGCATTTATATGACATTTTGCATGTGCTTTTTGAAATATCATGACTCATACCGCGGTACAAACACGCTCATGTTAAGCCATTTGACACGTTGACTGTCGACAGGCGATGTCTTCGCGGTTGTCTCCTTTAACAAGGGCTAACAATCGAACTACAACTTCCAATCAATGAAATTGCGAGTTACAAGGTATCACGAAACCTACAAACCACATGCACTGACCTGCTCGAGAATTGTGATGCATACTTCCTTGAAAACAAGTCAACTTTTAACCTTACTGAGGCCTACAAGGCTTGAATCGTCCGATCAGCAAGCGAGAGGATGGCGGCCAGTACAGAAAACGTCGTTTGGAGATCTCGAGACCGGCTGTTGTTAGAAGAGTCAGTGGCCGCGGCGCGGGTCAAGTGACTTTATATCGTAGTCTCATGAACTCTCTCCGAAAGCAAGGCGCCATAAACTCCATCTGAAGAGTCATTTGAGTCCGATTTGGCTGTGAGTACGAGTGAAGCCTGTGTCTAGTTTTCATGTGGCCGGTTTTCGCGAAATGATTGGCTGAAGCGTTTGTTAAAAGCGCACCATGGCAAAGAGCACATACCTCGCGTAACGCAACAGTGTATCTCATCAACAGCAAAGCTTGCGGTTCTTTAAATCATCGGATTATGCACCATATTATTGTCACCCCCATACACCTGCCCAGTCCAACTGGGCCCTTCTTGTTGTGCCGTCAGCATTTGCGGGCCTTTGGTCATGGTGTACCGCTCATGTTTCCATACAGAGTCCTAGCGCTTTGGTCATGAAAACATGCAGATAGCAACAATCCACATTGTGCGCGAGGTTATTGCCACTGTACACAGGAAAATTGACATTTTCAGAAATACCAAAAATATCTGTGTCGCCATGTCGGACGGCCGCGGCCCTGTCGGGTGTTAATGGAAACGCTATCAACAATAATAGGCTAATTCTTTCTGTATTAAAAAAGTATCACTCACCGTTCAACACACCGTGCAATCGTTCCGAAACTTCAGCGGTAGTGTTGGCAATACTGTCTCACATACAGTGGAACGTAACTCATGCGGAAATTGTCAAAGCATTAAAGGGGCTGTGTCGTCACGATCATAGCAGGCTTGCGGCTGTACACTGAATCCCGAACTGATGAACGCAGATGAACCCAGTAACTGCAAATAATACCCCACGACCGCGCGCTGACCCACAGGGCGCGCGAGCCAGATCAGATTACAATTGCAATGACTGCTGCATGCATGATCCTGTAGTTATGATACATACTGCATGTACAAGTATTTTGTATGTGTTTGTGCCACCAAAAATATACGATAGGCCTACAGTCGAACATAGTCCGTGACACCCCACCCGCCGGCCAAACGCCAAAATGTACCATGACAGAACCAAACGAAAATAAGTAAATAACTAAATCTGTATTTATAATTGTAAAATAAATAATGCACCAGCTCCTTCCTATACAAAAATAAAGTTGTAGGCCTATGTATCGAAATAAATTTTGACTAAAATCGGCTGTGCGTGCAATGATGAGCAAATCAAAGTAAAACAGCTATACTGATGGCGATATTGAGTCCACGACCTTGTGTTACATTTGACGGCAGGACTTTATGGAAAGTTACATCATAAGAGTTATTTCAACACTATCAAATAATAAACACAATAATAACAGTTATTACCAATAATTAATATACGCCAATGAAATGAGATTTGTGGCAAGTAAATCCGTGTCAAAAAGTGGGGATGATTATTGAATTTGTCAACGAAGTACTGCATCTTGAACTTTTCTCAACGGGGCATACCCCCGCCCCAAACACCGCTTGAAATTTGAAACATCACTTTGTGTACAATTTCCCCTTTTTAGATTTATGACATGAACAATTCACATACCGAGTACATGGATCGGATGTACTGTAGGCCTACATGTAATGTATGTACTGTACATGTTGACTATACATTACATGTAGACTTGATGTGCGGAAATATTGTTTCATAATTCACACAGCGAGTTGTTGACAAGTGCCATTGGAATAGCGACCAAGTGAAGTTGTTTCAGCTCCATCTATCAACTGTAAAAAAAAATGTACTTCTAAGTTCTAGATATTAATTATTTGTTTTCGCTGCTAAAGAACTGTCTGCAGCCACTACCCCTCTTTTAGTAGCGTGATAATTTTGTTATTGAAGTGACGGGTCAAAATAAGCCTGAAGCTTTTTATCGACCTAAGTTTGCAAGCAAGATACGAACAAGATACATCCAAATGAATGTACACATAATACATAGACCCTTTTACGGATACCCCGCCTGTGGGATTTTGTGTACAAAATTTAGCGCGAACTGTCTCACAGCGACAAGACACGTTGCAGTTTTGCTGTGCACATTTACATGGACAAGCACCACCCCGTGTGCCGAGTCGTCCTCTCTGGCAAGAGTTTCGGCATGTACATGTCATAGGTTCTCCAGCGTAAGGTTCTACTTCTATATCGCCAACCTCCAATTCTATGCAACTTTCAGACAAATATTCCATGGCACTTGTGTACATGTGAATGAAATTTTATGAAATAAACAGATGAAATTTGAACGTTTTTTCTAATAATCTTACTCTTAGAGAACTGAGTGCCACGATGTGTGCTACTTGTTTATAAGTATATGTGTACACGTATGTGTATTTCAGTACACAGACGCTGGACATGCGTGCGTGTTCCAGGGGGTGTAGTTTCCAAAAGCCAATTCTCAGAACAGCCATAACAAACGGATGGAAGTTAAAAATAGCACATAACCGAAATGAAGCGCAAGGGGGCGCACTCCAATATTTGATTCGTTACCGCGAGATGGCGCGACGACACAGTACAGCCCCTTTAATGTGACATACTTTCAGTGCTGACCTATTTCCTTGTAGGAACTCAATGGCGCTGGCCTGTCGCGTGATAGGTACTTGACTTGTTCGACAACCCCTTTTAAACGTTGATTTGGTATCGATACCGACTCCAGTCGGCATAGCCAAGTTCATTCTTTGTGCAATGCGAACTTCTGCGCGCGTATTAGCAAGAGGGCGGTCGGGCAACTGGCGTTTGTGCAGGAAGAGAATCAAACGGTGGATTTCGAAAGAGGTAAAAAGGGTTGCCGGCTATTGACACAAAACTAAAGATACCTTCAATGCAGATTTTTTCTGGATGATTCCAACAGCAATATCCATCCCTCAAATTTCTGCAATCCATGCTACAGGAAACTGGTTTACGGGAACAGGAAGGTCTACATTCAAGTTGTTCGAGAAGCAAAGGAAAGCAAGGAGACTATACCAAAGGTACGAACTCGGGGTCAATTCCGCAAGCATTCCTAAAGCGGCGGTTCGAAAATACGACCACTAATAGAATATTCACCACTGGCGCCACTGTGTAGGAAGCTGTTCTCGCTTATTGTGCATCGTAGTGCATACCCTTATGTCACAATAGTCGAGTGGGTTTTTCGGATAGATTCTTGCCGAACAGTTTTTTTCTACTTCGTACACCATAAAATTATCAAAAATTGTTGTTGGCATTCTTTTGGCGGCCATCTTGGTATAATGGCGGCCATCTTGAAATCTGATGTCAAAAAGCTCTATTTTGTTCAATAATTTGCTTTTCTTTTCCCTATTTTTGTGTGAATTTGTGTGTGTGTGTGCTCTGACAACTCTTTAATATATTAAATCAACAACTCATAACCCAAGAAAGTTTGAAAATATATCACATTGAACAACCAGCCTATATTAAATCAAGATCAAGTGCTGAAATATATAGAAAAGCACGTGGCAGCCATTTTGAGCTTGGTAGCCATCTTGAAGCATATTTTAATCAATGTAATGTGCATATTTGACTGAGATCATTTATTATAACAAAGTAATGAGGTAAAGAAATTTAAAATATTTAGACAAATCAGATTTTTGGATGTTAAAACTACTAACATTTGCCGCCTATTTGAATTTGGCAGCCATCTTGGTAATGATATAGCAGCCATTTTGAATTCAGGAACCATCTTGGGTTATGAGTTGTTGATTTAATATATTAAAGAGTTGTCAGAGCACACACACAATTATTTTCACAAAGAAATATGGAAAATAAAAGCAAATTATTGAGCAAAATAAAGCTTTTTGACATCAGATTTCAAGATGGCCGCCAAAAAAATGCCAACAACAATTTTTGATAATTTTATGATGTACTAAGTAGAAAAAACTGTTTGGCAAGATTCTATCCGAAAAGCCCACTCAATTACACAAGGGTATGCACTATTGAGGGCGTATCGGTACCGGTATGTGACGTACGACATGTGGAAAAGAACTTTTGCCTATACTGTTTCATGGTTATTTGATCGAAAAACGGCACTTGTCATACGCCTGTCATTATCGAATATTTTGCAAGCTTAACACGGTTTTATGGTATGTGTTAGCTGCTCGGAGTATTGGAAGGTGATAAACTCGTGTCCGAGGCGCCGACAGCCTGTTTATACATATGATGCACGATATGGGGCAGAGGGAACCCCACCTCTTTTGTGTTGGTCATTGTGTTCCCGGAATCTCAGGAATTCTTTTCAGATCTCTAGCGGGGGGGGGGGGGGGGGGGGGGGGGGGTGTTAGGTAACAGCAGTCTGGAGAGTGTATAGGGTATAGGGACAAAAGGGGGGTACCCCTCTGCCCCATATCGTGCTGGGTATATGTTTCTTGTATACCATTTAGTTACCATTATTTGTGATTTCTGGAGCGTATAGACAAAGAAATGCAACGAAGCATTTGAGGTATAAGTCCCCGCGTGATATTTCCGTGACATCGCGTACGATAGTTCCGTGGACCCCCTCTCCTTTCAAATATTATTTTGGCGGAAATAAATCGGGCAACTTTTTAAGTTAAAAAAGAAGCCAAACATGGTGGTACCCCATGAAATTATTTTCACTACGCAACTTGTAGCTGGTGTGTACATACCGCGTATTGAACAGTAAGCGCACATAATTGCGAAATACAAATACTCGTTTATTATTTAAATTACATGCTATATACCAGATATCAGCTAACTCAATAAAGCGTAACTTTTAGCAGTCTCATTATCATTAACCCTAACAGTCCTAAATTTCCACACACCCTACGGAGTTAGGGTTAAAGAAACGATACGATTCCCACATAATAATACAGCTGCAAAAAAATGTAATGTTTTGAAATTATTCAGGTAAGTCAATTATTTTGTCGATATTTACAATACAGATATAAACAACGTTTCTTTTACTTTATTTAAAACGTAGGCCTGCACGTACAACACATGTAGAATGCAGGAACATAAGCAGTGTTATTACACCTTCTAAATATTCATGAGCTGATGGTACCAATTCATTGGTCAGTGTACAAATACTACATGGTTAGAGGGGAAATAGGGCAATCTATTTTCCCCGAGGTAGTGGCTCCAGGCCTACCACCCCGAACCCGGCCGGTGAGGGGTGGTAGGCCTGTAGCCAGTACCGAGGGAAAAATGGATTCTCTATTTCCCCCGACACAAACCATGCAGTATTTGTTTCATTGCACCTTCTAAATATCCATTCTGCTTCAGTGAATTAGCATAAAACCTGCCCAGCAATTCGTCCAGTTCCGTGTCTGACAGCGCATCCGAGACGTTTCTCTTCACAATATGCATTCAGCAGCTTCACCGATTTGTCTATAAATGGAGCATGTATTTCGGTGTCTTTATCGTAAAGAGAAGCGAATCGCGCGCGGTGTTGGACGCGGCCATCTTGCATTTAGTTGTTATAGGATCGATATCCACTTCCCGTTTTTCCGTGCAGCACCGTGTGTATTAAAATACGTACACGATTGGATTTTGACTCCGAGGGATGAGGTTGTAGGGAAAATAGTAAAAAATAACACCCCGGGAGATAGGCCTTTTTTGAAACAGCTAAATTTGTTTTGGCTGCGTCATTCTTGATTATTACACCTTCTAAATATTCATGAGCAACCCAAACAAATTTCGAAAAAATGCCTATCTCCCGGGGTGTAATTTTTTTTACTATTTTCCCTACAACCTCATCCCCCGGAGTCAAAATCCAATCATGTACGTAGGCCCTATAGGACTGGGCCACAGCGCTACGAGTACAAGTATGAGAAACACAAACACGTTCAATTTCTACAATTACAACGTGAAAATTCACCAGTAGACTCCTAGTAAAGAAAAAGAAAACTGTAAAATATGTTGAATTTTTTCGGATATTTCCGTTTCAGTTATTGAAGGAAGTTTAACTGCATTTGCATGAAAAATGGACTAAAGTTGGACATGGAATCTAAACAGGTAGGCCTAAGTCATATTTTTTTTTTTACATTTCATAATTGGTACCATTAGCTCATAAATATTTAGAAGGTGCAATAAAACAAATACTACATGGTTTGTGTCGGGGGAAATAGAGCATCAATTTTTCCCTCGGTATAGAGTACCGAAGTCTAGTGCTGTAGTCGAGTCCGAGTCCGAGTCCGAGTCCTTGGGTTTGAGTCCGAGTCCGAGTCCCTAGGGTTCGAGTCCGAGTCCGAGTCCTTGTGTCCTGGTCCGAGTCCTTTTGTGAATCTCAAGTACATGTACAGTGTTCTCGTTGACACCGAGACAGTACACAAATACTACACAGCATGGTTAAAAAGGGTATTTACGGTAATAAGAGGCTTAGAGAGACTTTTAACACCTATGCGCCTATCAATTGCTTCCCCCACCCCTCCCTCCCCCCGGGCTGCCCCACCCAAGATGTGGGGATTGTCACTTTTGAAGTGACCAAATCCCCACCCCTGGGGCAAAATGTTAGTGACAATCCCCGACATATATGGGTGGGGCACCCCCACATCATGGTTTTAACTTCTGATGATGGGGAAACAATGGCAAAATGAGTGACCAAAATCCCAACCCTGGGGCTTGAAAAACGTGACCAAACCCCCACATAAGACCTGGGGCAGCCCGGGGGGAGGGGTGGGGGAAGCAATTGATAGGCATTATTGAATGACATTTAAATATAACCTATAAATAAAGTCCATACATGACAAACATATGTATGTGATTTGGGGCACATAAACACCTGCAAATATTGTCTAGTACTTTACTCAAGCGAAAAATCCCTGAAACAAATTGGATTTGCACAGTAGTTTGAGAAACTTCAAAGGAACCTTGCCGTGACACAACCTTGTGAAATTACTTTCAGTCATTATTATTTGAGATTATAAAGAAAAACTAATGGGCTTTGTGATGATACTGAACTATCCCAGTACCAATTTGAAAATATGACGTCAAAGAAATAACACCTACTGCAACCGTGCAGAGAACATGTTTAAAAAATAGCTTTGAACAAAAATCACGCGTTGCATGTGCCTCTAACGTCACCATAAAAACGTCGATTTTTTCAACTTTATCTGTCTTTTTTCTAAACCAAAATTGCCCCTGGAGATTTAATTATACTGAAAAATACAAAAATGTATTCAACCAGATTTGTTTTACTTCAACCAATGATTAGTTTGATTACTCAAAAACTGGTATTGAAAAAACATTCCTCTTTAGCAGGGCTGTAGTCGAGTCCCGATGTGAGTCTGATGACAAGTAGTAGGTCAAACTTTAGCTTTAACATAATTTTGCAATGATTTTTATTTAAATTGTAATACACGAACTATTTTAGCAGACAAAACAAAATATGAGAATGTTTCTATGGTGCAGAAATTTAAATAAGTACTTCACAATTTTGAAATGTAGAAGATTAATGATGTCATGAATATCAGTTGGGAAGTATTGCTAGTACAAGCCTACTAGCGCGAAATAGATTTTTGTAAATGAATCACTTTCGGCCAATCAAAACGTGTACGCGCACTACATTACAACCGGTATTCCGTCTTCCGTATTCGCAAGTAATGGACGTCGAGCACCAGCCACATGACGTTGCGGCTCGACTGGCAACTACACGACCGCGCCTTCGCGCATGCATGCAGCGCATTCGATCGCACACACACGTACGTACAGCGAGCAAACGGCGAATTCATGCCATGTTTAATCCGGTACAGTCTCCGCGCGTCGCTGTTGGACCGACGTCTCGTCAGGCAAACCGTCCATACCTCACGTACTGAGCTCGTATACGTGTACTCACCTCGTCCCCAGGGTCTACTTTCATCCTCGTTCTGGAAGCGTATTGTTCGAACACTATGGGGACGAGGTTGACGCGTACTGTACTACCGAATTAAGTACATGTGTGTGCAGGCTACTGACGGGATTTGCGAACTAAACACTCCGACTTCGTTACAAAATTGCGGTAAAATTTAAGGTAAAAATCGGCTTTTTGGGCCGGACTCGGGCCGAGTCCTCGAGCTGGTCGAGTCCTTATTGTCCGAGTTCGAGTCCAAGTCCAAGACCGAGTCCTGACTGTCCGAGTCCGAGTCCGAGTCCTTGAAAATCGGGAATCGAGTCCGGACTCGAGTCCTCCAGCACTGCCGAAGTCTGACGTCAGTTGCCGCGGCAATGGTTCCAAACACATGCAGTTTAGAATGTATTCTGGTTCCAAACATTGCATTGATTGACGTCATCACTTCGGTACTCTATACTGGCTACATCAGCCGTAACACCCCTCACCCTCCGGGTTCGGGGTGGTAGACCTGTAGCCAGATATATATGATTTGTCATAATTACCGGGACTCTTGCCAAGAAATACAAATAATGGCGTTTCTATTATTTACAAATTATACACGAATTTATTATTTCAGTTTAATTCCTGCGCTTCCATTTTTACAACTAGGAATTATCGTCCAAAATGTCATTTCACATTCTAAAACGGTCTTAAATTTCACTCTAATGTAGGCCCTAATCCTGTCGTTGGATATATTTACTTGATTTCTCTAAAATATCTCGCAAGCCATTAATTAGTTCTCGTATTCACATTAAATGCATCTCGGAATTCCAATTCCATTCATTAATCCCATATATGCAATTCCAGTATCTAAAATATCCAACATTAAGGCCTGATTACATACAACTGGCAATAAACATTCAAATACTTGTCTATTTAGTCAATTGAATTAACATAGAATAATCCGACAACTTCCTTAGTTTTTCACGGCATTAAACAAACGAATTAAACAGTCATTCTTTAAAAACAATACTACGGCACTAATCACCAAAGTTTCTTAGCGTAAATCGAATCAAAACTATAGAAATTCATAAACTTGGATATTCAAGGTGCAACAAATACAAAAACGAACACGAAGATGCATATAAATCGGCACTCAAAAATACATGTCAATCGACACTCAAATTTACTTGTAAATAGACACTCAAAATTACGTGTGAATCCGCACTAACATAATTATACGAAAATGATTCAATGTAAAATTTCAACAATACTTATATGGTCTTGCTAAATAATACTACTCAGATGCTCAGTTCACCCCGCCTATCAAGATCATCCACACCCAGGGATAAACCGATCCAGGCTAACTGGTCACGGCGTTGCGAGATGCGGGTTGCGGTAAACGGAGCCTACCCGCCCGGTGAGCTAACGATGAATAACCAGCGGCGTCCAATTACCATCCGGATCCAACCGTTTGACCAGGGTCCGGAGCATCACTGCCGCCAAGATCAGTTTATGTAAATCCATAAAGTGACATAGGGACCATGACTGTCATTGTCACGCCGACATATGCTTGTCCGAGCCACACCCAAGAAGCCTCACAGAACTGCAGTTTCCTGTGCTGGTGGCCAAGGGATGGCACAAGCTGCCAAAAATGGCTTTGCCAGCATGCACTCCAACCACACTGTTCATTCTGAAACAGCTTTAGCAAAAACTCCCTCACACCTACTTATTCCATCCTTATGTAAGTCCACACCTACATTCAGTACATACTGGGAGTGCACTCAGGCACGCCCACCAAATTCCCAGTCTAGGCTGGGGCTAAATCACAAAACACAAGTATACAATTGTTAATAACAATCATGGTCCCACTAACCCTCTGGTAAAAGTGAATAACTTTTTAAACAGGTGCCTTTCACCCAAACTCGGCTGTAACAAACTGCGTAGGTAAATTTAAATACCTCCCCAAAGTGAACAAAGAAGACTGGCGGAAGCGAGATTCGAACTTACGACCTCCGAAATACCTTCCACCCAAACTTAGCTGTGACATGATTGTTTGTAGATTGTTGTTCGGTTGTAATAGCATTGGATCAAACTTTTGTTTTCATATTTATAAAAATTGTTACCAATTTCAGTTGCCTGCTACCGTTTACATCGCTCAGCAGCGAAGGGGTTTGTCAATATCCAATCAAATATTTCGTCACCGTTTTCATTTTGAAGAAAAGGCGTTTTCGAGATAATCGCAAGGGAAGTTTCTTCTATTTTCAAACTGCAAAAAGTACTACTTTGCAACAACTTTGTGCAGTAAGGAAACATTCACATGATTCTATGAGAGGTGAATTTGTACGTGAACCCAGTAGTTAGAATTAACACTGTGGTTAATTAGCCTAAATTAAATAGTAAAGATGTGTGTCCCTTCGTAAAAAACGCAAATTCAGGTTTTCTTACATTGTGGCCCTTTCTGTTCAATGTGTTTTTCCATATGGAAGGGGCGCACTTGTTTACGTGCGCGCAGCTGAGAATGTAACAGAGATGTGTGTCTCTTCGTGAAAACGAAAATCTCGGTTGACCTACTTTTACGCCTTTCCGTGCAATATGTTTTGTACGCGTTCAAGGGGCAGGCATCTTTGCGTCTCTTCGTGAAAACGCAAAATGCAATTATCGAGATGTCTGCCCATTGCATAATTAATGTAATGTTTTAATTAATGATGTTTTGCTTACAGAAGCATGTCAACATGGTTAAGTAGAGTGTTTTAAAGCAAAATAGTGAAAAACATCAAAATCGAATAAATTGTCATGTGTGTCTCTTCGTGAAAACGGTGACGATTTAGCATATGGAATAGCCGCTTGTGCAACGCGACGATGCAATGCGACGGATATGATACTCAATCTATCAAATCTTAGACGAGGTGTTGATCTGCTGTCCTGTTTTATCTAAACTACTTATATACGCTTGCGTGGTTTTCTAATAATTATCAAATAAAGATGAATACACCTAAACATTAATCAATCATTGATTATATTAAACAATTATGCATCATAATTCTGTTATAAATTTGGCAATACCGGTACACTGTAAAAAGTTGGTCAAAATGGGTTGATATTTTTCCCAATGTTGGACAACATATCAACAACCCAAAATCTTGGGCAAATTCTTCCCAATAGTTGGTCCATTTTTACCTGAATTAACCAACAATGTGGTAAATTAATACCAATGTTGGCTGAATAACACTTGCCCAAATATGTTTTACCTAACGTTTTTACAGTGTATACAGTGTTGTATAACTGGGGTGAAACTTCTGTGGGGGAGGTGGGTACCCGGAGGTACTTACATTTTATCAAGATTTCAAATGGGAGGGGGGCACCGGGGCACCGGGGCACCGGGGCACCGGGGCACCGGGGCACCGGGGCACCGGGGCACCGGGGCACCGGGGCACCGGGGCACCGGGGCACCGGGGCACCGGGGCACCGGGGCACCGGGGCACCGGGGCACCGGGGCACCGGGGCACCGGGGCACCGGGGCACCGGGGCACCGGGGCACCGGGGCACCGGGGCACCGGGGCACCGGGGCACCGGGGCACCGGGGCACCGGGGCACCGGGGCACCGGGGCACCGGGGCACCGGGGCACCGGGGCACCGGGGCACCGGGGCACCGGGGCACCGGGGCACCGGGGCACCGGGGCACAGACGTCAGCTAGGGGCGTGCAACCTCCCCCCCCCCGTAGTTACGCCACTGTACCGGTAGCATTATACATTATATTCCAATTGGTATTCGACTTTTGCACAAGCCGGTAGTGCTGGAGCCCGAGCCCCAAGATATGCTTTCACGCCGTGGTTAACCGGGGCTTTTGAAAAGCTTGCCTAAATGAGACTGTGTTTTCACATCTCAAAACAGTTACTCCTTTTTCTTTTCAATCAAATACAATAGGATTTCTCGGCCAATTTCACCATGTTTTCGTTCATTTAACGCGTGGCTCATTCAATTTAGATTCAAATTAAATGATCACGCAGATCGTCATTCTACAATCAAAATAAATCATTCAAATTCACTATCCGAGCATTCTATTTTCTTTTGGCTTCACTCGTGCCTTTAAAAGATGCATTCAAATTGAAAGTATCGTATAGGCCTATTGTTCCTTCAATTTCGTCTGGAGCATGCAGCAGTTAAGGGGTTGATCGGGCACTAATTTTCATTAATGGGCAGACATATTTCCCCTTTTTTTTCAAGCATCTTTTCCTGCATGTCCACATTCCTGCATGTCCGTATATTCCTATAAAAGTCTGAGTTACCTCAACGTAAATCATATCTGACGTCTTCAATCCGTAGAGGCACACCTCTCTTACGTAACGAAGTCTTTAGACAGATAAGATGGCGAGCCTACGGGAGGAGAGGTGTGATCGTCTGATGGAATCGGCCCACGAAAACAAATTACCTAAGAGAAGTGTTCCCGATGGTACAGCCATTGCCAAACATACATGCCCCAATGTCTTGCACATGAAGAGATCGATGGGTGAATCAGAACGAAAAAGAACGCTAAACAAAGTTAAAAAGTTAAGGGATTCATACACATACAGATGCCCATAAACTTTTTGCTCAAACTTGGAAACAAACAAAGATCAACAGCGAAAAAGAAAATTCCCAGCGTTTTTTAATTTCATTAGTTCGTTACATCATCCATCCTACATATCGGTTCAGATGTTACACTATAAATGTTTTAAAAATGTCCATAATTTATGTTTACAAAACCCTCAGAAGACAATAGGAAAATATATCAATTAAAAGATCTTATCAGTTTGAATGAACATTTTAATGAAAATGATTGCCCATAAACGAAAAGAAAAGCATGGCTATACGTGATATGCACACCGACGTTCGCTAATTTGAATGCTTCAACCGTCAAAGGATGTCGCAAAACTCAATGTAAGAATGCTACAAGTGAAGTCTTGAATCCACCAAAACGAAATAGAATACCCCTAAACGAAAACGAACATTGGGAACAAATCTTGGGTGCTTAAAATTGAAATTAAATGCCCAAACAGTGAAAAGGAAACCTTAATTTGATCAGATGTGTAAAAACCACGCGAATTTGAATGACCAAAAACGAAAATTATCAGAAAAATTCACAAATTGGCCGGGTAAATTTAGTACACAGGTGAGCAAAGTTTAAACCTTTGTTGTGATATTTATAGTGTGCAAAGGCTATTTCCGCCAATAAAAAAGAGTCGTAGCCGAAATGAAAAGTGTCCGGTTTGGACACGGCCTCGTAGCCTGAATTGTGCTGTGTTCTTGGAAGTAACTAAAGATAATTATATATACTCGCGTTAAATATTTCTTTTTTATATTACGTATTTATGTTATGTTGACAAGTTAAGACATTTCAGTAATTGAAAAGAACCGCAATGTGGGTTTATTTTAAACCATCGCGATACATCCCTAAATTTGTTTACATACTACATGTACATGTATTATTAGTGTCATTTTTTTGGAAAATCTGTGTCCACTAACTGTATTTAAAGGCTGTGTACATGCATGATTGGTCATTGTTTGAATTTTCAAAAATGGGCGGATTTGGGGATTAGTATGTTATAGGAAATATCGTTCCACTCACCTGTTCAAAGTTTTGCGTTGTTGGATGGCGAAAAAACCGAGAGAAAAACGGCGCTCGTTTTCAACCGTCGGGCGGATGATAGCCTTTAGTCAAGGTGCGTGTGGCTACCAGCTGGACGCGCCCTGAATGCCAGCATGTCCATCCAGCGCGTCACTCGTCCGGGTAGTAGCCACGCGCACCTTGACTAAAGGCTACAGGGCAGTTTTCCAACGATTTCCAGCTGGAAATCGTTGGAAGACGATATCAATTTCCACTTTTCTTGACAACGACAGCACACCTGGTGCCATAATTTCACAGCAGGATTGAGACTACTATCAATACAGTCTAGTAAGGTATTTCGTAATAATTCAGTAAAAAATAATTGAGAATTACCAATCGTGTACACTACTTTTAACCCAGGGTAAAAAACTCCACGCTAATGCAAACTTGAAGTGAATTTTATGCCGTCGGCAATGGTCCTTTCATTACGACGGTCCCCCGTTACCATGACGAATGTGCTTTGCTTTCAAATTTGCCTTAAATGTGAACCGGGTTTAAAATCTACTATAGATAAAAGCAAGAAGTTCTTTTCTGAATAGAAAGTTTATCCCCCGCCGTGAAATCGATGGTTACTCCCAGCAACGATGTCTGATTTGGAGGAGCTTGCGTAATACCCAATTTCAAAAGCCAGTGACGTGTGTTACACAATGTCGTGCAATTGGTCGATTCATTAACACTATTTGCTTCGTCGCAGGGCCTTCAAGAACCCGGACGGTTCCGGGATGCTCCCCCACTGCCGACGTACGATTCTGCCGAAGATCGCCCTGAAGTCTCGGTGCTTGGTCGCATAGATCATGGGGTTGACGCAGCTGTTGAACACCAGTGCGCCATAAATGTACGGACGGACCTCCGTGTTACCCAAGAAAATAAACACTACGTGGGGGGTGTAGCACAGCAGGAAGGCACATACGATGTAGAACATGTTCTTAGTGATCTCAGTCTGACGGCGACTCAACTGATTTGGACGGGCTGCCGTCACGGTGCTGAGACTGGTAGTAGCCCTCACGATGCTGGGACGGGCGGCCGTCACGGTACTGGGATTGGCTGCCGCTGTCGTCTGCATAGGCACACTACCGCTGCCAACATAGGTGGATGCAGTTGTAGCTTCGTTTGTCGTGTACTCGATCGGTTTCTCTCTGCAGCTGATGATAATTTTGGTGTGGCGGTTGAGGTACCTCCATATGAGCACATAGGAGACGATGATGGTGATCAGAAGGCCCGGGTAAAGTATCCCTCCTGCAAGGACAGCGAAGAATGTAGACCGGGGGTAGACGGAGTAAGCCCCACATTGGTGGTACGTGGGGTCATAGGTCAGGTCACTTACCTTGATGATTGATGGTAGGACGGTGATGATGAGTGGGACCATCCAAGAGACTACCAACCCCACGGCAACCTTCTTTGGTGTGTACATTCTCCGGTAGCTGGCTGTCGGTCGCGTAACGAGTAGCAGGCGGTTCAGGCCGATGGACGCCAGGGTGATGACGCTACAACCGACGGATGAACTGAGTGCGACGGCA
This sequence comes from Hippasteria phrygiana, assembly GCA_037893225.1. Classification (NCBI taxonomy): domain Eukaryota; kingdom Metazoa; phylum Echinodermata; class Asteroidea; order Valvatida; family Goniasteridae; genus Hippasteria; species Hippasteria phrygiana. The sequence continues at coordinate 1,697,020 of JAZGUH010000375.1, forward strand.
GCCGTATTGCACACCCACTCGGGAAACGGCAGGTCGTCCTTTGAGAGCAAGGCTACGGCGTCCCACGGGATGGCGAGGCAGGTCAGCAGGTCTGCGACGCTCAGGTTCACCACCAGTGCGTTGGTGGCCGTGCGGACCTTCTTCGAGATGAGAACTGCCAAGATCACCAGCGTGTTCCCGAAGATTCCAAGCAAGGAGACGAGCAGTAGCATGGTGGCCACGATGACTCTGTGGGTGTAATTGCTGAATTCAAACGGCTGATTCTCGCGATCGGTGGAGTTGTACATAATTCCCTCATCAGTTACCACTCTGCCGTTGTCGACTTCCATTTTAGCAGGGATGAAGTTTGTTGTGTACTGCACTGCAGTATTCTCGCCTTTGTGTTGCAGTTTTCGTTTAGAAAAGTTTCTATCTGTGTTTTTCAACTGTGTAGTAAAGGTGAACAATCAGTACTTGAGAAGAGTCGTAGCCTGCGGAGAAAATTAGCCGTCTTTAGTATGCTTGCAGTTGCGGCCGAAAGTTTACATGCACCGCAGTCCTGCAAACGAGTTCATAATTCGTCCCAAAGCAGTGGAACAATTAATGATAATCCGCACATGAGAAAGGACCTTTGAAACAATTATATTTATATACATGTATTGAGAATTTGCAACAGAAAAATCGCAGGAAACGGAACAAATTGAAGGAACCATTCTTAGGAACAATATCCAAGCGTGTGAAACTTTCAAATTCAACTGTAGGTTACAGATGTATACGCAACATTACAAATTACCGATATCAACGTTTGGAAAGTTCTAGATTTACCCAAAACCATCACGTGCTAACTACTGACCCCTACGTGACCTTTGATCCAAATATGTATATACACCTGAATGGAGTGTAGGTCAAGAATCCTTCAAAGTTTGGCCAAATTGAGCTGTGCACCCCCAACCTGGAGCTCTGTTCTTTCGGTCAATCTTGCCGAAAATTAGCGCCGAAGTATAGAAGAATGTCTTTGTTTCTATTGTTCTACAATGTAACAGGTAATGACCGATGTGTGCCCTATGATCCTATATAATGGACACTCGTAGCCATATCGGAGTCAGACTTTCTCTTCATAAGGAGTCCAGCAACTCTGTAAAAAATTACCCCATTTTAGGAGTCAAGGGGCATTGGAGAGTCACAAGCTACTCCTATTGTGGAGTCATAGAGATTCTCACAACTTTGATTGAAGAGTCATGATGACTCCTCTGGGGGTTGAATTGACTACACCAAGTCACAACGCTTCATCATTCCCTTCAATGTTCTTCGTAAATTAGATTACTTTCAAAGAAATCACGAGTTGCAATGTAAGCATTTCAATGGCATTTTGCATGTATCACCACGACTCATACCGATACAAACATAGCACGGTCATGTTAAGCCATTTGGCACGTTGACTGTCGACAAGCGATGTCTTCGTGGTTGTCCCCTTTAACAAGGACTAACATCGAATTAACAGTGTCATTCAATTAATTTGCGAGTTACAAAGTACCATACAACCTATACAAACCACATGTACTTTCCCACTCGTGAAAAGCCTACTTTCAACCTAACTTACAAGTCTTGAATCATCCGATCAGCAAGTGAGAAGATGGCGGCCAGTATACAGCTACGTAGTTTGGGGATCTCGAGGCCGATCGTTGATGGTAGAAGAGTCAATAGGCCACATACGATAGCAACGCGCACTACACGAGAGAAACCTCTGTCAAATTATGCGGGCCTTGATCATGCATGGTACCGCTGATGTTTCCAGAGGCCTAGCGCTTTGGTCATGAAAACATGCAGATAGCAATGTCCACATTGTGCATGAGGTTATTGCCACTAAAATGGAAAGTTTCAGAAATACCAAATATCCGTGATGTCGGACGGCCCTGGCGGTTGTTGTGGGGACATTAATAATAATAATAATAATAATAATCGGCGCATGATTTCTATATTTGAAGAAATAAATTCACTTCCTGTTCTCCGTGCAGTCGTTCTTCAACTTTAGTTGTTCTGTTGGAAATGCTGGTACGGTCTCACAGCTGAACGTAACTCGTGCGGAAATTGTCAAATTGTCCATAAGAATAATATTGACGAGGACCCTGAAATTTTTGTTAACCGGCAAATTATAGTGGCAATGTACTTATTTTGGCTCTACCTACCTCCCATAAAAGTTCAACCAAAATCAACCTTAGGGAAATATGTTAATTTGTTGAAAAACAAAAGGGATGCACAATTTATATTGAAAGGCATGTATTTCCGACTCCTAAGCTAAATCATACCCTTTGAAAGATTGGGAAAAGGGTCCTCGCAAATGTTCAACTTAAATTAATACAAAATGGAAAATGCGAAAACTTAATGAAGATTATGACCAAAATTATCAGGAGAAAAGAGTATTTTAAGGACGTCGTCGTCGTCGTCATTGCATAATCATTGTCATCATAATCAAAGTACAAAACGGCTTGTGCCCACAAAAGTCTTCAAGATTTTCGGGAAGAAATTACCTTAACACGTTCACTGCCGACTACAAGTATTCGTAGTGACGGGTGTACCGGATTCTGCCACTACGAGTATACTCGTAGTGAACCAAACGCTATTGTTGGTAATTGATACTCTGGCATCACCGAAGACGCATCAAATACGCTGATGGCAGTATGAGTACATCAATGTATGGAATGGTTGTGATCGATAGAGACAGCTTGAAAGCAAAGATCATCAGTATGGACGCATGCGCTGTATGTCCAGATTGCACAATGGCAATGTGGTGGCGCCCTATAAATTATAAATTATGGCTGGCAGTCAACGTGTTAATAGATATTGAAAATGTTATTTCAATTGCCGTTTTAGAGTGGTGTAATGGGTGCAGGGGAATTGTGTCACTCCATTTATAGGCCTTTCCCCCTCCAACACTTCCTACCCCCATCCCATTAGAACTTTGGGAGAGAAAGAAATGCACAGCAGCAAAGAAATTGGGGTAAAACTTTATGGAATTAGCCGTATTGAGGGTAATTTGGTGGTTTTTTTTACAGAAATGTAAACTTTTCTAAAAAATGGCATAACACCCTAACATCAGACATCAACTAAAGACAGATTTTGTCGGCAAGTTATTTTATTTGGCTGCAAAATAATATAAATCCGGTTAATAAAATCAGTTCGGTTAAAATTTGGCAATAACCGAGTCTGTGATCGAGTAAAATAAAAGTAACAACTTAGCTTTTGCAATGCGAACTTCTGCGCGCGTATTAGCAAGAGGGCGGTCGGGCAATACTGGCGTTTGTGCAGGAAGAGAATCACATGGTCGATATCGAAAGAGGTAAATACGGTTGCCGGCTACTGACACAAATTAAAGAAATATTCAAGTCAGATTTTTCTGGATGATTCCAATATCAATAATCCTCCCCCTAATTTCTGCAATCGATGCTACAGGAAACTGTTTCATGGGAACAGGCAGGTCTGCATTCAAGTTGTTCGAGAAGCAAAGGAAAGCAGGGAGACTATACCAAAGACATGAGGGGCACCCCCATAATATTTTACTACTCTGCTTATATAGCTGGTGCATGCATACCGCGTATTAAAGAGCATTACAGAATTATATTGGGAAATACAAATACCCGTCTATTATTTAAGTTACAAGCTATACCAGATATCAAATACCTCAATAACACGTCACTTTAGCAATCTTATTAGGAAAAACATGAATCCCACACTCTAAAAACGGATTGGTTGAAAACATCCAATGTATTGGTAGGATTGGTGGATATGTCCAACCAATCCAATTGATTGGACACGTATCAACCAGGAATTGGTTGTTTTAACCAATATATTGGTTATTTCAACCAATCCGTTTTTAGAGTGAAAATAATGCAGCAGAAACATTTTTTAGGTTATGAAACACAGTCACTTAGGCTGTTTTGTCGATATAATAGTTATAAACAAATAACGTTTCTTTTACTTCATATCAAATGTATCCGTACAACACATGGAGATTAGGAGCATATATTATACAACACCTGAATAAATCCCAGCCATCCGATTGGTGGATTGTCGATCACGTGCATTGAATTATTCGTCCCATCGCACGACGCGAACCCGCACCGCAAAAAATGTTCTATCACATGGTTCTATCAAATGGTAACGCGTTTGATCGAACTTCCCCTCCGCTACAACACGGCTGTCATTGGACTGGTTCCCGGTCCCTCCGTTGTCCTTCGGACTTCAAATGTATATTATATACATATGGGGACCGGGAACCAGTCTAGGCTGTCGTGCACACAAAATGGCGGACGATGTTTCCGAACCGCGGTTTGTTTTCCTAACATACGACGAAATATTGGAACTCGTAGGCGATGCTGACGCTGCTAACACAAAGAGACAAATGAAATATGCAGTCAAACGATCAGAGGAATTTGCAAGACACGCAGGAACAACAATTAAAGCTGTAACTGATTCGGAACTGGACCACTTTTTGTCGCGGTTTTATGCGGGACTGAGAAGGTAAACGGCAAGTTGTACACCAAGAAATCCATGCATGCAATCTGTCGGATATATTCAGGCGTTGTATAAAACAAATGTCGGTGACAAATAGAATGTCCCATTCCACTCGGCTTCGCCTCGTGGAATGGAACATTCAATCTGTCACCTCATGAAATTATTCTTACCATCGCACCCATAAACATTCATTATATACTATACAGCAGTGTTTGTCTGTTTTTTTTTCTTTTTCAAAGAAACAGATGATGTACGAAGTTCAGTCGTCCCGGAAAATACGCGGGATACACATATATCACAGGATGAATACGAAAAGTGTGCTTTAAGGCCAAGTTACACTTTCTCACAAGTTATACTTTCTAAATATACGCAACTCGATGAGATGGTCTATGTTTCCATTTAATAGGCCATTTAAAACGTTCAGAAAGTGACCTCCGTTGGACTAGTTGGGAACTAGGTTAACTCGTACGGTTTTTCTACTCAGTTTGATGTCCTGAAAAAAAATGAAGGTTTTCAGCGGCATAGAGCGGAACATATCCGACGGATATTCAAAAACATGACATTTACGAGAAAGTTGGACTCGCATGTAGATCATCGGGGGCCGCTATATATTTCTATTTATACACTGACTTTTTGTGCATTTAAAAGAACGCGCGACACTGTAGTACGATAAAGTAGCCTAAATTGTCTAAATTGACCTTTCGAATGTCCGTCACTATATTCGTGGATTGCATTAGATGAACTGCATGTATCTTGCGAGCAGGAGTGGAATCAAAGATGACGCCTGAACACATCCCAGGATAACAAAGGCTGTTCTGTAGCTACCGAAGCTGTCATAAATCAAACCTGAAAGATGGAAGAGTAATGAAAATATATTAAAAATGAACCTTCATCCAACAAAAGCATTGGAAAAATAGGCAATTCGACGACTCATTGAGTGATCCCCACACCGCTGTTTCCAAGTTTATATCGGAAGTTGGTGCATGATCTTATTGTGGGTTGATGACCCCAAATTAGAACGCCCCCCAAACACGAATAAGTGCACGCATGTAGCTTATGAAATACGTGCCCATTGGCAGTGTTTGCACATGCCTAATGAAAATAATTAGGAGGGTTTTCCGGTCACGTGAGAGGGTTTAACCAATTATGGGGAAAAGGAATCCGATTGACACTGGCAAATTTGGGAGACCGCCCTCAGGTCGCAGGTTCAAATCTCACTCCTGCCAGTTTTCTTAGTTGGCTCTGAAAATTTCAAATGAATCCGTGTCTCTCTAGAGGAATCCCCAATTGACGAAAATAACATCGATCTGTGCCCTTCCTGCTTTGAAAGCGAGGATCTCAATGCTAGGTAAACAACCTACAGGGCATTTCTCAAACTTTTGGCTTGGGCTCGGGGCTTCGACTTCGCGTAATTTTATGTCCCCCACATTTGGCAAGATCTTGGACACTGTTTTTGCTTTGTACATCAAAATCTTATATATTAATACAGAGCCTGAGCCTGTTTATATATTTACGTATTCAAGGCTTCAGATTGGCAATGGGGCTGGGGAATAGTTGGAGACGAAGCCCAAGCCCAAGCCAGGGTTTGAGAAACCAACTAAGTATGCTGATCGTGTGTCGAGCTGCCATTTATGGCGTGATTCATTAATTCATGCATGAATGAATGTGTTGAATAGCACTGTGTTTGTAAAGCACCGAGAGTCTCGCATTCCACCCGGAAGTGCGCAGAAGGGGCTAATGTGAAATTTGTCTATGTACAGTATGTAAAGGGACGTAACACGCGTTGAAACCAAAAACAAATTACATTCAAGAAACAAAAGTAATGTGTCAAATACCGAATTTTCATTTGTCGTGAGTCATTTTGTCGTATCAATTTTGCCACAACTGATGTTACGTTGTGTTACATTTTCAGATGTTTATAATACAAATTCCGGTTTTATAACCGAGTTAAATTTTCAACGCTGGGTAACTGGTCCATTGGGTACCCGTAACTGGTCAGATATCTAAGTTTTCAGGGGATTTCTAGCATGCTGCCCTCTGTATATCAAAGTGAACTATTTTGACCTTTGACATGATCTACCACTTCACTTTTCTCGGAAGAATTGACAAGTTTTACAAAAAAATGTAAATGCTCGGGATTAATTTTGAAAGTAATAAAACTGGGCTCTCTCGCGAACTTTGTTTAATTAATTCACTCTGAATGACATTTGAAAAAAGTTAATATCTTTCCTGTGCCATTTTGTATCGTATTATGTCTATTTTGATTCTGTGATCATGTTGGACCCCTTTCCCCATAGGTGGGCAATTAAGTGGTCCACGCAAATGGACATTTTGTAATTAGAGTTAATTAGATTATTCAAATGGCATTATCTCCATCAACACTTCCCCTTTAAAGATGATTGTATGTGCCATCTGACCATAGCAATTGTGAAAACTACAAGTCACAAAGCATACTTTTATTCCACAAAAAGGCTTAGATGGACTATTGTTCTATGCAAAACGATTATTTATTGTTTGATTATTTTTGTGAAAATTTGTATTTTTGTGTGAAATTAATAAATTACCAGGTAGGAAGCCCAGGGTAAACCGTAATACCGCGGTATGAATCCCCATCCATCCGTAGGCTCCGGCCAACAAGTCCACTCCAAGCAACTGCTTGGCTAGGACGTCATTCAAGCAGCTGGTGAATCCCTCCGCGATTAGGATAAAAAATGCTGATGTCATGATAGCCCAATAAGAGGCCAGCCAGGGAGTTGCGCAGTACAAAGCACCACTCACACCGAGAGCCATACACATCAGAGCCCAATGCGAAATCAACCCTCGCTCTACGATTAATCCTTGAGCAACTTTCCCCGCCAAACCTCCAAAACCCGCAACCGCTACAAACGTCGCAGCATCCTCCAGAGAGAATCCTTGCGATATGGCAGTTGACACAAAATAGATATTCCACATGTCGAAGACATACTTGCCATTGCAGTAGACAATGGCTGTAGTCCAGTAACGGATATTGCAAAGTAGTTTCAAATCTAAATCGTCCACGATGCACTTTCTGAGGGTGCAAAGCAGATTGGTTGTAGGCATACATGTAGCCGATGACGGCTTACCCCCACGGATTTCCTGATGTCCGTTGATACAAGGTTGGATGTTCGAGCGATCTGACGTCCGCATAAGGGCACCACACACCGTCATGAATGAAAAGATAGCTCCCATGAGCAACATAGTTCCTCTCCACCCGTACGTAGTCAGGAAAAGCTGAACGAGAGGCGCACATACTATCAGCCCAATGGACGATCCAGTCCGAGCAATGCCGATTGCTGTTGCGTGGTTCTTTTCAAAGCAACGGCTTTTCAACCGCAACTCTGGAAAGAATACGCGATATCCCCAATGCAGGACCTGGGAACAACAAAAAAGTGAACATGCAACGGTGAAAAATATAAATGACAGGAACTCCATACATGCTAGCTTTCACTTGGGCAAAGAACGATGACGTATTGATATAGAGTACTGAAATGTGCTCTAACCTGTTTCTGGCGATTTGTGCCACTGCTCATGCACTAGCGGGGAACGGGGGGGGGGGGGGGGGGGGGGGCGGGGGGACATTGCTCCCGCCACTTTTTCCCACTTGGGGGAAATGCCTCCCCCCCCCACACTTTTGGCAGTTCCGCATAAAGAAAAAAATAAAAGGCCAGCAGCCGGCCTTCACCGGCGCTGCTTTGGACCCCCACATTCAAAAGTGTTCCGCCGCACCTGGCATGCAGGGACCAGGCAGTCGGATAAACTCTTTTTCTAAACGTAGTGTACATGATTGGTCATTGCTTAGATTGGTCATTTTTTAGAAATGGGCGGATTTTGGGGGTTAGTATTTTATAGGAAATATCGTTTCACTGGCCTGTTCAAAGTTTTGCGTTCTTGGATGGCAAAAAAAAAGAGAGAAAAAAGGCATTCGTTTTTAACCGTCGGGCGGCAGTTAACTGGATTTGTTAAAGCGCCCTCTTGTAAAAAAAGCCCAATTTTTGTAAATGGGATTGTTTTCGAATTAGTCACACAACTACGCGAGCCGACTGGTTACAACCCGTCGCTTCGGTACAGTAAGCACTTATCCAGAACCACCAAAATGACATCGTCGCGCGCATCGCGCCTTGTGCCTATTCAATAAGGCCTAGTGCATTTTCAGTAATACATGACGATGTCATTTTTGTGGTTCTGGATAAGTGCTTACCCTGCGGTACACTACGCGACACACACTAGTCTTGTACTATAATTGCAACCTTGCGCCCGTTTTCGGATTGTTAACTCATTTTAGACGTAACTCGGATTAACTACATTCGGTCAATAGAGGGCATTATTTGAAAAACTGTTATTCTTTTAACGATTGTTACGCGGAACAATCGTTGGAAAACGATATAAATTTCAACTTTTCTTGAAAACGACAGCACACCAGGTGCCATCCTTCCACAGGATGATTGAGAATGCAGAGATTGCTATTAACTTACAGTCTAGTAAGGTATTTCGTAATAATTCAGTAAACAAATTTGGAGGATTACCAATTGTATACATTACCTTTAAACTCCTTATTATGTACGAAAGCGCATAGGATATCGGTAAAAAAAATATTCCAGATCACTAGTCCGCCCAGCCGGAATACTAGCCTTTCCATGACGACACGTAAAAATGGTCTGTATTAGACATGTACCAGACATGATCTCTTCAAGGCGGTCCACACTTGGCATCGTTTACATCTAGCCCTGTTTTGTCACGTGGGTGGAAATGGGTCGAATTGTATTTAACAGATTTACAAGTATCAGCAGCTTACCTGCCACGAGGGTGTACACAATGGCCAGTTGGCAAGCGGTGACCGTAAAAGACCCAATGATGGAAGCTGTACTAATCATCACACCACACGCCATGATGACGACACCGGATCCGAACCGTCTGCCTAATAGCCCCACGAAAGGACCTGCAAATAATAAGCATTTTGGAAATAGCTCACTTCATGCTTCTCGTTATCCCTTTCCTTCATTTGATCAAATGTTGTCAGCCGATTTCCTGCGACGACCCCGTATATTTGATTTGATTTGGATTTGATTTGATTTATTTTTTCCATTCATCACAACAAATGAAAAAATGCAAATAAATAGCACAATACACAGGGTGATGCATGGAGGATACCTGGCAGAAGCAAAGGCTTATACGAGGCCAGGCTCCTTTACAAATAATTAAACGTTACTTTCTAAATAAATATAAATAATTTTATTAAGGAAAAAGTTCCAGAAAATGAATGTAATTAACAGTGAAAAAACATAATGGGGAAATACATTTGGCATTGATTAAATACAAATATAATATTGTTGACTATATTTTTCCGGAAATAATATAGGTTTTCCCGGTCAATTTCGGCAAAAGAGCAGCCAATTTAATTTTCATGCGTTCGAATTAGAGCCATTTTTCCACTCAAGTTTTTACTGTGTTTCAAGTTCGGAATTCAGGCATTCAATTTCGTTTTGAGCCATTCGGATTCCTTTAACAGTGTGTTGAATTTAGGATAGCGTCGTTCTTTTTCGTGACGCACAATCGTCATTCAATTTAGCAAAGCTGGTTCGACTGGACATTTTTGTTGATTTCCTTATTTTCAATTTCGTAAAGAGGCAATCAATTTCGCAAAATGAAAATTCAAATTAAAGTAAGAAAAGAAATTTCAGAAACAAAACATAACAAAACAAAACGAAAACAAAATCAACAAATTAACTGAAATAGACAACTTTTGTCAGTCAAATCTTGTTTTCTTTATTCCTGTCTGTTTCCCGTATATTTTGGACCTATTGGTCGCTGTCTTCTTTATTTCCATTTTTTTTGGAGGGGGTGGGCTTTATATCGTAAATTGACGAATTCATATTTTGTTTCTGTGATTGTGCTTATGAAACATTCTGTTTCCCAAATTGTTAGGGGTTTCTTTATGCTTTATATTTATCCTGGTTTCCTATTTTTTGTCTATGTTGTTTCCGTCTTCCTCAACCATCAATCTGTTGGCGTACCAGACATCTTGGCATATATGTTTGGGTGTGGTTATATACCACTGCATGTACTTCAATTGAGTGATAGCATCAACGTTTTGAATGGCTGCTTGCTGAAGTAGATCGCACCTCCACTGCTGCAGGTTCATTCGTGCTTGCCTGGCAGCATGTCTGTCTCCAACACGTCGTTGCCACTCCGGTAACCCCAGGGTGCGTTTAACTGCACTGCACTGCACTGCCAATTCCTACTGTCAAGGTGACACTGCCTGCTTCCTTTGGGGAAGCATGTGCTTGTAGCGAACATGTATATACCTTCGACCAATGTACTAGTCTTGGTTCCAAGACGTTCTTAGCGGTGCGACGTATAGCGCGCACGGCCGGCCGAAAGCGCCCTCTCGCTACACACACACACGCCACGGCCAAATCGCTAAGACCGTCTTGGGAATTTCGCAAGTTCTGCTCGCGAAATCGCGTCATCAGATCAGTGTCATTCATCAATTTGTACGTGGCCATGATTTGTTTGTTTATTTACCAACGGGATTTGGCAAGAGTGTAATTTTCAAGCTGCTCCATTGGTCTTAGATTTCTTGATACTTCCTCCATGCTTGAACGAAGCATGGAGGTGTTTCCTACCTCCATGAACGAACCGAATGCAAACAGGAGAAAGCGCTGATTATTGTCGTTGTGCCATTGAAAGCTCTGGCCGTTGATCAGTTACATCGTGCTGAACATCTGGGACTGAAATTGGCAGAGATAACGTCTGATATTCCAGATCACATTTTTGGAACAATCCGAAGATTTCTCAATCCTGTTTGCCAGTCCAGAATCACTCTTCTCAGAACGTTAACTGACTAGTAAGTTATTACTTAAACATGAGTTTCCTCCAGTGCGCAAGCGCGATTATTCGTTTAACCCGCCTGTTAAATTATGCATAAGCAGGTCGCGCGCGCTCCCTTGCGAAATGCCCAAGACGTTCTTTAGCGATTTGGCCTTGGCGTGTGTTTGTGTGTAGCTAGAGGGCGCTGCCGTGCGCGCTGTACGTCGCACCGCGCTAAGGACGTCTTGGAACCAAGACTACCAATATCCCTGATCACACTGGTTCTCACGAAGATAGAACGGGAACCTTGCAGAATACTCCTCATCGCCCCGTTCTGGCCTCGACAGCCATGGTTCCCGAGTCTAATCGATCTGCTAGTCCACGAACCACTTGTCCTCCCACGTCGTCCGGACATTCTTTTTCAGCCAGACTCGAACATCACTCACCCAGCTCCCGAGAATCTTCACCTGACATGCTGGGTATTGTCGAGCGATCGTTCCGACCAGCGGGCCTTTCGGCGGATGCTGCCACGTTTGCAGCACGCAGCCGCAGACCATCCACTCGGAAAGTCTACAACAGCCGACTTCGACATTACTATAAATGGTGCAGACGAAACGCTGTTGATCCGGTCGACGCTACTTCACCTGCTATGGCGCTCGAGAAAAGAGGAAGCTAAGATGGCGGGTGAGCCGCAGGGTACGGTGGGTATGCTCTTGTGTGAACTCTTAGATGATGTATTGCGCCCTCTAGGGAAATATGCATTAGTAGTGGCTCTACGGGTAAGTATTCATTAGTAGACCCCTCCCACACGACTGTGGGGGGAGGAGTTTACCCTACAAGACGAAATAAATCACCTAAACTCGAACATGTGCTGGATTTGCAAAAAACAAATTCACCCAAATTACTCGTGTAATTGTCAGTGTAACGTACCAGAAGAACCCGATATGCAAAAGGAAACAGACAGAGTCTGTCTTAGCTGTCTTAGCTAGTCTTAGGCAATATTTTTTATACTGTACAGTAATTTTCTTGTCCACTTTTTAAAACTTTTGTTCTCTTGATCGTTTTATACCCAGTATTGCATGGAAATGTATCTCTTTCGTATAGTATTTCTTTTGCTTAGTTGCATTTTAGTGTAAACGGCTTGCCTGGATTAAAATAATAGATGTCATTAATATTATGTTCTCAGGTATTTTTTCTATCTATCTATCTATATGACAGTTTTTATAAACTTTTGTCTGGACCAGGACATTAATGGAATTATTGTCCGAAGATATAAATAGAGAAGATTACTCGAACGAAAACAACAAGGGATACGTCGAGAAAAGATGTAAGATTAACAAATTTCGAAAAGTCAGAGATCACTGCCATATCACTGGTAAATATCTCGGTGCCACGCACGCTTACTGTAATCTTAAATTTCGAGTACAACCTGGTATAACGTCAATACCAGTCATCTTTCACAATTTAGAGAATTACGACGCACACTTGATCATGCAGGGCATTTCCAAATACAATAAAGACAATTAAATACATCCCCCAAAATTCTCAAAAATACATTTCATTCTCGGTAATAGCAAATTTAGATTTATCGACTCGTTCAATTTCATGGCCAGATCCCTAGACGAACAGTCCTAGTAAAATCTTGTCCAAAAGAATCTTTTACTTTACTCTTAAAACATTTTGGAGAAGAGAACGTAGACTTGCTATTAGAAAAGGGTGTTTATCCGTACGAGTATATGGATTCGTTTGAGAAATTTGACGTGCCTCGTCTACCACCTGTCTACCACCAGTCTTTTTACAGCAGTCTAAAGGACGAAGACATATCAAGCGAAGACTATGAAAGAGCGCAACGAGTGTGGGAACAATTTTGTATTAAAAACTTGGGTGAATATCACGACTTGTACGTGACACTTTGTTACTTGCTGGCGTGTTTGGGATATTCCCTTAGACAAAACGGAACAATTTATAGACGTCAGGGAATTATCAGGTCGGCGAACTAGACGATTGTCGGCCGACTATCGTTGGAAAACGATATGAATTTTAACTTTTCTCGAAAGCGACAGCACACCAGGTGCCATGATTTCACAGGATGCTTGAAACTGCTATTTACTCACAGTCTAGTACAGTATTTCGTAATAATTCAATGTTTTTTTTTTTATGTTTGCAACGATATGCAGTATGGATGCCGTGTGCATATTTCACTTGTGATTGTAGCACCTATCTCGACTAGAATATCTTTGGCGTAGGCCTACTACAATTTGAAATCAAAAGCGTATCATTAGATTTTTCATCCTATTAAATCCTATTAGAAGTGGAAAACGGTACCCAATCATCCAACTAATCAGCACTATGCATGCAGAAATAGAAACAAAAATTGGAAAAATCTATTTAAGTATTTAAGTAAATATCATGGCATAATTACTCGACCAGCTTAGTAGTTCACAATTGGAAGTAATTACGCCAAAGGCAGCTGCACGCGCTATTATATGTTAAAGAGAAAAGAAAACCAATTTGCATTTTTCTACTTTAGTGGCTTTTCTGAGAGCTTAGGCCTCCCCAAACCTAACAAAGTAGGTTTGAAGAGTTTATGCATGGATTTGGCAATTTTAGAGAAGTTTTACTTTGGAGTCTCTTTCGCTCAGAATCAGAAAAGCTCGGGGTCAACCGCGTGTTTACTATCCAATCGTGTGACGTAGCTGCGTGGGGATAGATGACGTCACTATGCGAGTGCCCATTGTGTTTGCGTGCGTGCATGTGTACTATGTGTTGGTTTTGTCCTACTTTTATTGTTCCTGGTGGTGCATTATTGCATGAACGTTGCACTGATGAGTTTTTCATAATTTTTTTAATGAGGTCTTTGTGGAGCAGGAAGCTTACTTGTGTCTTATTCATCCATATTTTGGCACTGAAATTTGGGTTTGGAATTTGTGTGGATGTGTGGATTAGTGTGTGCGCGCCGCGAACATAGTCTGGTAACTGCATTGTATCTATCTCAATGAAATGAAAACATCACAGTGACGTCGCAGTACGTACAGACGTACACGTACTTTTATCGGGCGGACTGGGCTGACACTTACATGGACTGGGCCGGCGGTAGAACGGATTGAGCCTGCAGCCGCTGAGACTACGGTCCAGCGGAAAGCTGGGCATGGTGCCTTCAGCGTTGGTACTGCCCAAGGTTTCAGCCGGAAGGGTACATTTATCCCGAGTCTGGACTTCAGTGCTACAATTTCATCTTCACAGTCTTTCGTAAAATGTTCCTTACATTCGTCAGCCTAAAGTCAGATCGCGTTGTTTCCACAAACCGGAGCCACTGCCGTCGTTTTTTTCCATCAACTTTGGGGAATCTTAGAAAAGATAGGTTCGGATTTTTGTCCGTATTTCTTGTGCAGCCACCTACCACACACGTTCTCGGCATAATACTTATTAACTTTAATACATTCGAGCTCCGAATAACTAAAAAAGTAAGCTAGGAAGGCCGTGAATTCGGCAAAAAATGCCAAGAAAGTACGACCAGCTGACGACGAAAATGTCATAGCACACACGTTGATGATAGTACCAACACGCTGCAGACGTGGAGGCTGCACGGCCGGGTAAGCGCACACACGTCATAAGGTCATATGCATACATTTGCATCCCTAATGACCTTTGCAGGAATTGAGACCAAACGCTCACTCCATGGGGCAATTTTAGTAATTTGTTTTTCAAAGCAATAAATTGTAATCGTTCTTTACCAATTTGTATTCGGTTAGAAGAATATACAAGCTATCAGAAAAGCCAATAAAGTGGAAAAATGCAACTTGTTTTTCTTTCCTCTTTAAACACCAACCAACCAACCACGAAACCGTAGTATCATACCGGTATAGTGGGCTATTATTTCATAGGGTTGCCTATCGATGTGCAGTAATGTTGTGTTGACTGTATAGTCAACACAACTGACGAGGACCCAGATATTTTAGTTAAAACCCCTTGCGGATGACGCCAATATGTTGTCAAACAAAAAGGCCGGATGACGCCATTTGCCGCCGTTAGTGCAGTTTCAATCCATTGTTGGATTATTGTTTATGTTACGCTTGACTGCACAAACACATTGTAGCGGTTCGCTTGGCTGCCAGAACCGCCGCGACACCCCGACGTCTCCCGTAAAATACCGTGCTCAAGGGGTTCAGACAAATTTCAGTGGCAATTTGTTTATTGGGACACCGTGACATATACACCCGCGTATATCAAGGTGATATAAAGGACTGTACACTGTATGTATTACTAGGTCGCCTGTAGATTCGGCCCAGACATGGAAACATCACGAGGAGGGGAATGGAGCCGTACCGGATTGATAACCGTCATCACAATGTGGACTAGGTTTTTCATCTGGATTGGTTTCATGAAAGGACTCGGTTTGATGATTCCTATATTGCAGGACGAGTTTAGGACGGCAACTTGGGTTGTTGGCTGGATTGCGGAGATGATAAACGTTTCCTCCGGTTTCGTAGGTAAGCACACACTAGGAGTAAACTTCATGGAGCCGTTAGAGGTAGTATACAACATTTGCAAACATAAAAAAACCTTACTTGACTGTAAGTAAATAATAGTCTCAATTAAGCATCCTGTGAAATGGCACCTGGTGTATTGTCATTTTCAAGAAAAGTGAAAAAAAAGTTTCCCAACATCTATGCACACAAAACTTTAAACAGGTCAGTTATACAGTATTTGCTATAAAATACTAACCCTTGAATCCATTCATTTCTGAAAACTACAGCAAAAGCAAATGTTATATGCTAACTTTAAGCACAAACATTTGTTTACCATGGATTGACCACATTTTTATGTGATGTATATTGTTTGATACCCAAGTGTTTTTTTAGCATGAAAATCACATGGAGTTTTGGCTGGTGACCTGTTTTTAAATAAGCAAGACTTTTTATGGTTAGCACTTTTTGTCTGTTGAGCAGCTTCATAAAATTAGCCCCGGTGTCATATGAATATCCGACTCCCATGATTTTCCGACTCTTGGCCACGATGCATTGCAACAAAATTGTGCTTTTATAATGTAGTAATTAAACCACGATGGGTGGTAACTGGGGGTATTGAAGGCCTGAGCCGTCAACGGGTTCCGGGAGTTATCCCAGGGGAAAGGAGGACGAAAAGACCATGGAGACAACACACGGTTGTGGATGCCACTGTTTGTATTATTGTTCCTCTCCAGTAAATATACCCCTGCAAAATTACACATTGACATGTCATATGTAACCAGAATACACAGCAATTAAACTGAAAAGTCCTGTAGTTTGTTGAATAATAATAATTAAATTGTACAAAAATGTACACACACTTAATGACCAAAGCGTCGTGTGCCCGGCAGAAGGGCATAAAGACGAAACATGGGTCAAAAGGTCTAATTCAGGTTTTGGGGGTAATCGAAAGAGTATTGGAGTATCTTCATTTTGATATACATTTTGTATCAAGAGGCTACGTCATTCTGACGTAATTAACAAAATGAAAAGGACATAAGGGGATTTTGCATTTTTTGTTCCCGGCAAAAGGGCATTAGCGTGTAATACCAATGTAACAATACATGATAAAAGTGCGTTCACCTCTGCACTTCAGTGGGGCATAAGCGCGCTTAGAGCAAATTTTGTTCCCGGCAAAAGGGCATTAGCATTTCACATGCCGCTTAAGCGCACGTTTATGCCAGAATGACTTCCCGGCAAAAGGGCATTAGCATAAAGATGTAAATAACTTTAAAATTAAGCAATATTTTTATTTAAAAATGCACAGCATTATTGGAAATATCAATAATTTTTATCTGACAAAAAAATCAACCGTTTGCGAGTTTTAATTTAGAAATGCCAACACATAAACCTTAAAGTTGATTTTCCCGGAATGTGTAATTACGCTTCAATGCGTTCTATATGCCCTTCTGCCGGGCACACCACGAAAGATGAGAAAACAGAAATGTACGGTGTGCCAATCATGTACATGTACATTGTAATTCTATATGTGATGATCTAACTCACCCAACACTTGATCTGTCTAAGTTGCTCTAATGCATGCACCCATATGGCAATACAGCTAATCTCGGATTAGGCTAACCTCAGGGCATGAAAAAGACGATTCTTAATACGATTCTAAATAAAATATAGTCAGAATCGGTTGATAAAATATCCACCAGGCCGGCACAACATAGAGTTGTCTTCGAGAACGGGCCCACCATAACACTGTACATTGATGACAGCGGCCATGGCCGCGCAACACAATGCATAATAGTGTGACTACACGTAATGCAGCAATACGTGGACAATGCACAATACACAATACACATACATGACGCTCCATATGATTATCGATCGACAGAAACAACCCAAAACTATGCAACATAAACACTATTTCTCCGGCCCCTCTCATAAGTTAAATGATCATCAAAGCCCAAGTAGTAGGGGAGGGCCGATCCTAGACATATCTAAAACCCCCCTACCCCTATACGACAAAAATTTCAAAAACCTATAAAAATCGAAAACTGAGAAAAAGCTTTCTCTCTCTCCTCTCTCGCTCAGCCCAAAAAAAATGATAATATTTTTAATCGAGTCGTATAGTTATCCAGCAAAATTCGCAAAAGGATACTGACAAAAAATAATCCCCAAATTTCCCCATAAAACCCCGAACCATATAATCAAATTTCCAGAGTCAATTCCCCGAATAATATAACCTAACTTCTCAAGCCACATAATTCTCAGAAATCTCAAATCCCGAGTCAATTTTCAAGTCACATAATCTCAAGTCATTTAATCAAATTCAGAAATTCCAAAAGTCCCAAAATCCCGAGCTGTACAACCTCTCGAAGCCAAAAAATGTCGCAGAGGTTGGTCGACTTTACCCTATATACTATCGTCGTATATCTATACTAGTTGTGTAAATTACAACAGATTTTTAAAAAATTGCACCATAAAACACAGTGTGGGAAGGACGTGTATGCAGGTATAGCTAGCTGATGAAGGTCACCTATCCTTTGTCCTATTTACTCATCACAGTTTTGTAAAGGTGTTAGAATAATACGAAGCCACTATACATACAAATCAATGAACCTTGATGCTTTTGAGTTTACAGAATATACAGTACGAGTTATGCTATTTACTATGGCGATTGCAACAAGAATTCCACTGTATCTGCGAATCAGAATTATATGACAGGCCTATGCTGAACATAGCTCAGACTGCTTTTGTTGTGTTGTTCTATTGTAAAGATAAAAGTAGTTTCGATCAATGTCTCGATGAAAATGACGCGGTACCTTTGGAAGAAAGATCTAGAATATAAAGATTCTAAGAGACGTGCCTTATAGTAAATTGTTGATAAAAATTGATCCTCCAGTTTGCTGGAAGCTAGTTAACAAGCTGTAAATTTGCTGGAGTTTGCTATAAATTTGCTGTAATTTGCTATAAATGTGCTGTAAGTTACTACGCAACTAGCGTATAACTAGCTGTAATTTGCTGTAAGTTACTACGCAACTAGCGTATAGCTAGCTGTTTTTTGCTGTATAGCTAGCTGATAGATGTAAAATTATCTAGGTATTATATAATATGATAGAATATATAGACGTCTTGCTAAAACTCGTAATAGCCGTCAACTTGTGTTTAATTTCTTACGAGTATATGACATGTAAAATTAAGATAAAAAATACATGCTATTTATAAATGAACAACTCGATAGAATCTCTAAGCACATTGTCTCAACAACCGATGCAAGTAGAAACCCCTAGTGGAGTTCCAGAACACAAAAATAGACTTTTAGGAGTAGTTGCTTCCGGTGATTCGAAGAAATATCTCGGTAAAGAATACTCCGTTAATGAAGTCGAAAATTTAGACTCTGTAAAACAAGAGAAACTATACAAAAACTACGAAGCTAAACTAGGTAAAGAAATGATTGTAAGTTTGGGTAGTTGCATGCTTAGTCTTTACGCAAAAGCTTTAGAGGTGACTTTACCACTGGCTTCACCGTTTGGTTATAAACTTTGTTTAGACTCTGAAAAATCTTTTACCAACGACTTGGAAAATGATCCAGTTATTTCTAGCAGTATGGCTAGTTTACTTTGCGAAGTGTACTACAACTACGGACTTTATCTATCTCCTTTGGTAGCTATGTTGATTACGACTAAACATTTGAAAATAGACACGAATTATAATAATAGTAGTTTTATTATATAAGATGGATCTAGAAACAAAAGCGGACCAAGTAGTAGAGTAGACACAGCCAACGCAGGAGACGAAGGAGATGACGCAGAGGGTAACAAAACCTCCGGCTAAAAAAGGAGTAAAAAAACCTAAAAGAGTAGAGCAGGGTAAAAAACTAGCCGAAAGAAACAAAAAGATGAAGGAACAAATAATAATGATGCAAAGTCTGTAGACGATAAAACACCCAACCAAACACAAACCGTCACGATAGACTGTATTCCTAGCTGGGGGTATGTGGTAGTCGGCTTGGCTGTTTTAGGACTCGGATATCTCGTACTTAGTAAAAAGAATGTTGTAGTTAACGATACTTTAGGTAGTTTACCTATACCCCCACCAACACCAGAGCCACCAAAAGAGGAAATAGAAGACATCTTAGAAATGGACTAATAAACGATTAAAAAACATTTTAAACATTTTATTAAAAATAAGATGTTGTCGTTGTATAAATAAAATGGATACTAAGAACGTTGCAAATACTCTTTATCACGGTGCTGTGTTGAGTTTTTTGACTGTAGGTTATACCATGTTGAGTAAAAAACTTTTGAAAATGAAATCTGCCGATCTCGGAAAATTAGATGTAGAAGATACCGTCAAAATTACCGCTACGGTAGGTGGTGCCCTAGCTACGCAGTCTTGGTTAGTGAGTCAAGGTATACTTCCTCAAAATGTAGTAAATACACCCTATTCCTATTAATCAATTTTCTAAAATGGCTTATATACAAGAAACATCGTTTATCGAAGATCGTGGTGATATACTTACTCAATTTACAAGAAGGTTGGTAGAAGAAAAAGTAGACAATATTTATGAAGATATTTATGATAATACTGGATATAAACCAGATGTTGTAGATCCGACCTATTTTAACGTTGACAAACTCAGTGGGCTTTATGTAAAATTTGAAAATAAATTGATTAGATTAACGTATAGAAAAATCCTGAAAATGTTTTAAATTTAGAAACTATTCGAGGTAAAACTAACGTAAAATTTATCAGACATGATCTTGATTTGAGCGATTACGAACCTCGTAAACTGAGTAGTGAAGCTCAACGAAAAATAAGTCAGATACAACCCGAAAATATCGAGTTGAGTGAACTTCCAAAAGCAGCCGATGATGTTAGCGATATCTTGGAAGAAGTAGTAGAGACCCAAACGCAAACTGAAAGATTAAACTACAGAGAGCTTGTTGGTTTAGACAAAGCGCTACAAACGCTAAAAGGTAATTTGGAATTGAATTTAGCTGAACTTAGTAAGCTAGACGATGAAATTTATCAAACAAAAGTGCAATTAGATGAATTAGGGAGCGGCGAAGACAACGAGATGGAGATACAAGAATTAAGAGATAGATTAAAAGAGCTAAATAATGAAAGATCCGCTAGAATGACGGTGGTGCTAGAAAATGAACGAGGACTCAAAAACCAAATCGCTAGAATCAAAGAAACGATTAATAAAATATTACGAGACGATACCTCGTTAGCGGAAAAGATTAGAACTCTGTTTCGAGAACAAGGCGTAACTATCATTAGTATACTAGCCGCTTTTAGTTTAGCTACAAGTACGATCGTGAGTTCGATAGTAGCAGGTGTAAGAGGTGTAGCGACTCCAATGCCAACTCCAGTTCCTCCAGCGCCTAAACCCGGCGGAGACTTGAAATACTGGGTTAAGAATCATTTTAAAAATTTAGCCAATTTACTAAAAAAGCTCGGGGGTAAGCTGTTGGTCGCCTTGCCGGGTATTTTGGGGAGTATCGCTAGTTGGTTGTTTAATTTATTAAGTAAGAGTGTCGGTTGGTTGGCCGAACATGTGTGGACTCTATTGATTGGAGTCGCGACTTTGATTTTCGTATACTTGCAAAAACACGTTTAATTTTTAATAAATAGATTTTAATCGTTTGTTTAAATAAAATGACTAATATATATATCCTAAATTACCAGATGTACCCGATGTAACGGACAATACACGCGTCTATAGATTAAATAAAATCGAGCAAGTACAAACCGAGATAACGACTGAGAGAGACAAGCGAGAACAGTTGTATAAACAATATAACAAAATTATTACTTGATTATCAAACGCGGAGACTGCAGCGGAATGTTTTGGAGCCGCATCAGGCGCTATTGGCATCGCTGGAATTGTCGGTGTCATTACTGTACCCATCGGTGTAGCGTTAGAAGGTATAGCTATAGGCTGCGTCGGTGTGAGTTTAGTCTTGAAATACTTTAGCAAAAGGTTTAGGGGTAAAGCCAAGAAACACGATGAGATTAGAGTGTTGGCTGAAACCAAATTGATTACGATAAATGAACTAGTGTCTCAAGCTATAGACGATTGTGATATCAGCCATGAAGAATTTACTCTGATCACTAATGAGCTAACAAAGTTTAACGGAATGAAAGAAGCTATTTGAACTCAAACAAAGGCGAGGGAAGAATCTGATAGAAATCAAAAAGAAATTGATGATGAGGTTCAAAAGCAAGTGATCGAGAGAATGGAGAAAGAAAAAAAAGACCTTATCACAAAACTTTCTGCTTCAAACTAGAAGTAATTAAAGAATACGATAGTAATTTACATAATGATAATTTACATAATGATAATTTACCACCTAATTGTAAGAGTATACAGTCTAGGCCTAGCGCTCCGTACGAAGAATAGTAGGTAGTTATACGAGACAAATAAAATAAGCCCTCAACTCTACTAGAGAGTTGAGGGTTCATTTTTTGTTTGTTAGACTCAGTTAGAAGCACTTATCAAATATTTGTATGTACGGCATCATACCATCATCAATAATAGCTTGATCGACCTTGTATCTGACTAAAGCGCCGTGAGAGGTTTCTCTGTATGAACCCCAGCATATATCAGTAACTCTAACTACTAATGTTATATAACCCACTCGATCGATATAATCCGAAAGATCGGTAATTTCTTGCACAGGTGGCCCCCTTTCGTATAGTTTTCGTATCATTTTTACATCGTTTCTAATTTGTATTGTGTTTAATAAAATACACATATTTTGATCAGTGTCTTTTGCTTTTGAAAATAGAGGTCTAACGACATAATCAACTCTATTTTCCTCGGTTAAGCTATCGTAAAAAGAATTAAAGGTTGATATAGACAAATTTGACGAGTTATCTTGGATAAATTTATATACGACTTTGTCAAATTTTTCGAGACAACTAATAAGATATTTTTCATTGTCTAGTGTAGGCGCCATATTATAAAATAATTGATATCGATCATCAGAAGCTTATTCCTTGTTAATAATCTTGTTTATTCCGAAATAAAAGTTTCTCGGAAAATAAAACAAGAGGTTATATTTTTCCTTTTTTATGTTTATACAATATGTTTGAATAAACCCAGTTTGTCAAATACGTTAGCGGTTTTGTTGTAGGTTCTTTTATTATAACCTTACTCGGATCAAAGTCACCATAAATGATATGTTCTGTACTTGCGTATTTTTCGTGGTTAAAAACTACGACGTAATTTTTGTTGCTGACCATTTTATAATAGATGATTATTTTATTTTATTATTTTATAAAAAATTTCTTTCTTTTTTTACGCGATTTTTTTTTGGACCCGAAATTTTGGGGATTCCCCTTTTTTACTTTTGCGAATTTTGCTGGATAACTATGGGCTCCGTGCGCCGTCGAATGAGGGCGCTGTCCTCATAGCAACCGCACTTCCATGGGGAGTACGTCGCTGGTATTACGCACTGCGCTCCTCGTTCATTTGATACTCGTATACCAGTGGGATTGCTTTGTCTGTTCGCTGACTCTCGATAATTGCTTTTTCAATAAGAATATCACAGCGGGAACCAGACACTTAAATTGAAGTCAGGTAAGATGGCGTCGATATGAGCCCCCAACTCGCCTTTTCTTTCCGCTGAGGGGGTAGTTGTGCACGGAGCTCATACGACTCGATTAACAAATTGTCATTCTTTTTTTGGACAGAGCGAGAGAGAAGAGAGAGAGAGAGCTTTTTCTCAGTTTTCGATTTTTATAGGTTTTTGAAATTGTTGTCGTATAGGAGGGGTAGGTTTTTTTTAGATATGTCTAGGATCGGCCCTCCCCTACTACTGCCCACCTACATGACAAGTATTGAATAACAGAAGACCCCCAAACCCACATATTTATCAACTCATTGGATTTAGGGACAACAAGCGAGTAAAATTACCCCTCACCGTGAAGGCCGTTTGCTCCCGTTTGCGGTGACGCTGCAAGAGGCCGAGTCACTGTTTACTACACATAACATCTTTACAAATCTAACAAAATCGTGGAGCCCTCGCTATATAATAGAACAGTTTATGCTAGCAGTGATTAATTCCCATCATAACTTAATATGAGGGAATTAGATAGAAATTAATACATGGAAAAGGCTATGTAACGGACGATTTTCTAGGGCCTAACTTCTAAAGCGCACGTGCACACAGTCAGCTCATACGTTGTGAGGCTCTGCACAGAGACAGGGCACACTTAAAGGGGCCGCCTCCCTCAACTTTAAAGGAACCGTCTGTTACTATAAACCCATATCCCCACAATAATGAATACTAAAAAAACAATTGCCAGTGACATAACCTTTAACCTCATTCCAACCCTAACCCTAACCCTAACCCTAACCCCAACCCCAACCCTATTTCTCACCCTAATCGTCACTCTCGCCCTTACCTAATGTTTCTCATTGTTTGCGTTTTTGTATACGGGGCGTGCTGATCATGCGCAGTATAACCAACAAGTCAGATTTTCTTAGGCCATCCTTGAATGGAATCAACTTCACCCCGACGTCCTCTCTGCTCCTGTTAAGATTTTCAAATTGGCCCTGGACAAGTCACAACTTTAACATCCAAGATTTGATGTCTAAAATCCAACTCAGAATTTAGTTGCCGCACACCTGACCCTGACCAACGAAAACTGTAACAAATTGCCCGTGAAATTAACGGTCGAAAGGCGTGCAGCAAGTTGCCACCCGTCTACCGTATTCTTTTTTTTTTACGGTCGAACCGTATTTAAATTTACCGATAAACCGTATTTTTTTCCGTGAAAAGTGTGTAAATACTGCCATTTTTACGGGGACCGTTTGTTTTTTAAGAAAAACGGAAAAGGTAGTACTGGAAGCTAGGATGCCATTAATTAACTGCAAATTAACAGAAATGAATGAAGTGGGAACCAGACTCAACGGAAGTAACTTATTCTACATTACTATGAGAGTGTACAAATACTACAATAACCTATAGCTAAACACTACAAACTGAATGATCAGCTTATCCCACCATAATAAAGTCATGCATGGTTTTCCCATGAACAATGTCAATATTTGAATACGAAAGGAGATGTAATGAGAATCTTCACCTATGTTTGTAAAAAAAAAATCAAAATTCTATTATTGAATTATGGTCAAGAAAGTGTATTTTTGGACAAAACACTGCAATTTAATCGCGTCTATCGCGTTGTATTAGATGGTGGACAGCACATGCAGCAGTATGGATTTCGCGCGAATGCGAGTGGATGGGTTAAAGAAATTTTGGACTAATCGGGGAATACCTTGTGCGGGAAAGAAGATAGAGGAGTTGATAGATTTAGCGGAGAAAGGGTGTAAGAAGTTCGGTCGATGCATTAGCGATACCCACTTCCGGTTTTGCGATGTCGACTTTTTCCCATGATGCACTGCGTAATTTGGCCTTGCCGCTGGCGGCGCACCGAGTTGTGAATCGACCGAATTGCCTGATCTCGGTAGAACTATGCACTTATGAATTTTCTCCCACCCTTCTCCAGGCTGCCCACCCCTAATGTTAGGATTGCCATTTTGTAAGAGACTAAAAAAAAATACTCCCCGAGGCACGACTCTCCCGTACAAAAGTAAGGACCAAAGTCCTCTCGGAACTTCCAAAAATTTCAGACAAATCAACATAACCGCGCAAAGTCCCACAGCGGTGTGTGAAGAGTGTAGTCAACTTCAAAAACAGCAATATGTCAATTGGGTGATTTAGTTATACTGCCCTGTCTGTCCAGATAATTGCGCAGCAGGGGCGGATCTAGCCTTTCATTTGGGGAGGGGTTGTACCATTCACCCACCAAACGTGGAACGTGCCAAAGGCACGTTCTTACTAGGGGGTCCGGGTGAATTCCCCGGAAAATTTTGAAATCCGGGGGCTTTCTCCTGCAATCTAAGGCATCTCGGGCGCCGTTTGAATCTGCATAATTTGTGGTTTTTAAAGAAGAATTTGCTCATATCACTATGAACATCTAACAAAAGAAAACCCACGCAGTCCTTTGTTTGTAACAAAGGTCTGCGTGGGTTTTCTTTTGTTAGATGTTCATAGTGTATTGGGCTGAAAAATGGCTTATCACAACTTTGCTCAGCAGCCCAAGAGGGGGGTTGCAACCCCCACCCCCCCCACCCCCCCCCCCCCCCCAGATCCGCCCTTGCGCAGTGTATTCACGGCATCTGTGCAACGGTTTCTCCCGATGGCAGGTGTGTCGTCGCGTTTCCTTGGAAGACGACTGGGTACAGGTGCTGCCATCACTGCCTGTGGTGTGATGATAACTGCGGCTGCCATCGCTGGGTCGTTTGCCACCAACGAGATTCAGTTAGCTTTGATCTTCACGCTGCTAGCAGGTAGGTTTTCATGCAAGAACCCGGAACCCGGAGTTATTCGTTTCACCGTAAAGCCTCTTCAGAGATTTATACGGCGCCGATCTTTTCTCAAGAGAAGAAAATCACAGGCCATTATAAATAATCTGTGAACACTTTTGGGAATTCGGAAAACCTTATAGTCTTCATATAATTTCTCTATATGTTTCGGTAGACTAAATTCTATAATTGTAAATGTTTCACATTGTCAAATGTGAATAGTTTCCTCGCAATGGTGGTGTAGGGGCCATTTCTTAAGTGATGATGCGCTTTCGCCTATTCAATATAGTCCATGACAGAACGCATGCAAGAGACCCCATGTTTTGGATTGCGTAGGCCCTATATACTGTACTTCATCTGTGTAATTTCGTCTTCAGTGCAAACAATAACCGACTTGTGGGGTCCCACACCCCACAAGGACATCCACTCAAGAGGTTGTCAACACACCTAGATAGGCCGGGGAACGTTGTTCTAACCGATAATTGATTCTTCTAACAATCGATTATAAATAAATAAATAAATAAATGAATAACGAAGTGCGGCCTGAATATTTATTCCGATTATTCAAGACATTCACAACAACCGTCAAGTTTTCTTTTTCAGGTTCGGCTTTTGGAGTATCAAGCGTGCTTTCAAAAGAGGCTGTTGGTCGCTACTTCGACAGGAACTACGCCACAGCCACCGGCATCACACGCACAGGCTCTGCCATTGGGCTGCTGGGGCTTCCGCCGCTCACACAGCTATTTCTTGACACGTACGGTTGGAGAGGAACCCTGATGCTTATTGGGGCAATCTCGGCCCACCTTGTCGTATGCGGTACCCTCATGATGACGGCAGAAAGACGCCATAAGGCCACCTACCAGAAGCTTCTCGCAGATGAACTGAACCCAGCGCACACAACTAGTCCATCCTCCTGTTGTTCGGCAAGTTGGACGAGCGTTCTCAAGAACTTAGACATGGGGATACTACACAATGCCCGTTACTGGTCGTTGGCTTTCATCTATTGCAATGCAAGGTTTGCCAATGAAATGTGGATTATTTACTTTGTGTCGTTAGCACAGTCTAAAGGATTTTCCTTGGAGGATGCGGCTACTTTTGTTTCTGTCGCTGGTGTTGGGGGATTGGCAGCGGGGCTACTTCAAGGTTTCATCGTGGATAACGGATTTATCCCGTGTTGGTTGCTGGTGAGTGTCAGCTTGGCTATAAGCGCGGGGACGTACTGCGCAACTCCATGGCTGAATTCTTATGGCTTACTGATGACGTCAGCGTGCCTGATTATAATAGTCGACGGTGTTTTATCCCCTCTGAAGGATGTTCTTACGAAGCAGGTGCTAGGAGTTGAGTTGTTGGCAGGTGCCTTCGGATGGTTTGGGCTCAAATCTGCGATATTGGGGTTTACTCTTGGATTTTTTCCTGGTAGGTATACACTTCCCTCATCATTTATCTACTAGAACTTGAATTTTAAAGTTGGTAATTTTCCTGCTTTTAATCTGCATAATAGTTAATAGTATTCCAAAAGAAAACAAGGCAGCTAGTTACAATTTGCTTAGTTTAAAGAAAAACCCAGTGAGGATACCCACTTGATCAACCTCAGTCCACTTTGGTGCCACAGCTGGATTCGATCCAGGAGCACCTATTTTAATTAAAACTCGTTGCCGGAAAATTTCTCTGCTATCGCAATTTGCATAATGCAGCACTAAGTGTGTAACGTGTTTGCATACACGCATAAGATTATCATTGTCTTTTTCAAGCACTAATGCTAGTTTTAATAATTTCGTTACAGGTTGGATTTTTGACAACACCGGCAGTTATAACACAGCGTTCATCTTCATAGGTGGTGCACAGATCTTATCCACGATGATCGTCTTGGCTTTGCGGTTTTTTAAGTGTACAGTCCAATAAATGTTTTCCTGCAAATATTCATTAGCCTAAGGATGAATACCTTCAAAGAGATCGCTTTTGGATTCAGATACATGCTTGTTATTACCTATCGTCAAACAAAGCACAAGGGAAACTGACTAAATTTGAATAAATGTTCAAAGTGAAAAAAGAAAACTGGCAGGAAGGGATTTGAACCTGCGACCATCGGAATACTGTACCGGTGATCTGCCAACTGAGCTGTCTTGCCCACGTTGGTGGTCTCCCAAATTGTCAGTGTCTTTGTTCGGGGCGCTAGTCAGAAGTCATAAACCCAGAATGCCGTACAGCCAGCGATCACTCAATGGGGATCACTCAATGAGGATACGAATTTTTGTCTTCGAAACTCTTTTTTTATTGGTCAGGAACAGTCACGTGGGAACGATGAAACCCGACACCACTTACGTCACACAAATGATCTTGCGCATCATGTTGGGTAACATTATTGTCTTGCAAACTAAGGAGATTTCTCAAACCCTGGCTTGGGCTTCGGCTTCGCGTAATTTTATGTCCCCAGATTTGGCAAGATCTTTGACACTGTTTTTGCTTTATGTACATCACAAAGTCCTTATGTTTTAATCCAGAGCCAGAGCCTGTTTATTTATTTACGTATTAAAGGTTTCATATTGGCAAATGGGACTGGGGAATAGCTGGAGACGAAGCCGAAGCCCAAGCATCCATGTTTCTGCACAAACCCATGGAATAAGCCAGTTCGGTATCTCGAAGGTCAAAGGTTATTCGGGATAAAATTGCTTAGGTAATGTCACGCGATGTTACGCGAACGCCCACTCTGATTGAATAGGCCAGTTCGGTATTTCAACTGCGCATGCACAATGACATTTTAGCCCAAATGACCCGCGTGACCGAACGCGCGTGTTTGAACGCAAAAGGTGGTCGCACAACGCGTAGGTGTTAAATTCAATCAGAATGGGCGTTCCCGTAACATGGCGTGACATTACGTCAGCAATTTTATCCCGAATAACCTTTGACCTTTAAGATACCGAACTGGCTTATCTAACACGTTGTGCGTTGTGCGCGTTGTGTGACCACCTTGCGCGTTAGGTCACGGGTCATTCGGGATAACTATGTCATTGTGTACAGGCGCAGTTGAAATACCGAACTGGCTGTGGGCATTCGAAATTTAGTACGGCATAATCTGCGTACGGCATGCACATTATTTTGAATATCTGCGGGTAAAAAGGATACCATACTTTCATGACACCAAAGTGCAGCATATTTCTTTCTTTATGGTTCACAAACAGTTTATACAGATACATGATTGTTAACCGTGTTCCAAATCTGAATTGACACATATTTTAAACTTGTCTGAAACTATTTTGAAGCGTAACTTTATGTAGCTAGGGTGTATTGACATTGGGTAGTTTACTAGTTTTTAATAATCAAAAAATTAGCTGGCCTGACGTTTCGAACTTAAGCAAGTTCTTTCTCAAAGGCAAATGACAGAGTACAAGAAACAAACATGTAGGGAACACACATGCATGAGGGGGTGGGTGGAGAAACACAAAAGAGGGATGCAAGGGAGCATGGCAGTGGGTAAACATCAAAGAGAGAGGTTTGGGTAAGGATGAATGAGGGGAGGGATTAGGATGAAGGTTGAAGCTGGGGAATTGGACAAAGGAATGTGGTTTAATAATGTTAGACCTACACTTCGTCTTTGCGCCTTTGATATAATTATGTTCATTATGTACTACGGTGCAAGCGTTTATAAGTACCATTGTGTAAATAAAAGTGCACACCAGGGACCAGTTGCAAGGAATCCGTAACGGGTAGCGAAAAATCACTGCCAACTATAGACAATTTTGCGCTAACGGTTAGCGCATTTCACGGTTAGCAAGGAATTTTGGCTTGTCCGTATGCGTATACATACTGGAACTATAGGGATTCTGTTTAGCGCGTTAGTGCAGAATTTGTTTGGTATTTCCGTTAGCACAGAATTACAGCCGTTAGCACATAATCCAGTGTTACAGTTCCATGGAATGGGGCTCAGGCCTTAGTCGTTTTAATTCTTAATTAATTATTTATTTTGATTATTGACAATTTTGCATTAACAGCATTCATATTCTAGAGTTCTTTTACTAGAATGTAAAGTTGGCATTAATAAAGTTCAGTCATTTTCTCCATGTATACAAAAAAGTCCATTGCCATCTACACTGGTTCCCTGTCCCCCAATAATCGGGGGCGACAACCAGTCTAATTGCTATCAAACGAAAAAAACACGTGACAATTTCCCGCGTGTAATTTCAAATAAGAGAAGACAATCTTGAGAAAGAAGGATCTGTTGTCAATCAAGCATAGGTCTTTTACTGTGCATTCATCGGTAAGAAATAGGCAAATGAAACAATGTGTATAATTATTATGGCGCAAAGTCAACTTTTTCATTTGACGAATGAGCTTTTCCATTGAGAAAATGCTGAACTTCTCTTTACTTTCTAGTTTGAAGAAATAAGACTTTGTGTAGTATACTTTGTGCAAGAATATGTAGGGCCTACATCAGAAAACATGTAAAAACAACACGCAACAGCGAAGAAATCCAATGTGCTTCGCCCACTGCTTTGCAAGAACCTTCGGGAACAGGGGGCAATTTCATACAGCTGCTTAAGCACTTAAATTTACTGAAGCAAAAACCTTGCCGAGTAAATCAGATTATCAGCTAAAACTCCATGTGGTTGTCTTGCTAAGTAAACAACAGCTAAAATATCAGTCACCCGCTCGCAATACATGTATACAAATTATGCACATTGCGTTTTGGGTAACATGATTTTTTTACTAAGCAATTTTTTGTTTGTGCTGAGGCAATATTTGTGCTTAAGTAGCTCTATGAAATTGGCCCCAGGTATAGTAGGTGTGTGGGTTTTAAAGGCAAAAATGAAGACGGATAGTTATGAACGTGCTTTTGATAACAACGAAGTGGGATCATTTCGAGTGCCACTTCATTAGAGCAACTCTTGTTCAAAGCAATAAAAAATATTGTTTCAGCATTTGAAAATATTTCGTGTAATTTCACATTACAATTACAGTCAAGTCGGAGTAAATAGAAAAAGCTCTTTTAATTTTAGGAGCCAGTATATTATCTTAATAGGTTCCCTGCAGCATCCAGAAATGTTTGAAAATGACATCGGATTCCTTCATACGCCTCAGCTCTAACGCCCTATAAGGTTGCACACCGGTAAATATAGACTTCCAAGGACTCCAATGATAAATACGCCCACTTACGAAATTCAGGAAAATACCGTCTCTAAAGTGTTTGAGACACACATCAATTTAAAACTTACTTCATCATTTTTCAGTTTGTTCAGTTTTGTGGGGATTAATCGATGACTTTTTTGAGAATTTTCCATCCAGAGATGGTCACCCTAGTGACCCTATCCAAAGTAGTCATGTAGCCCATCGCCAGCTTGCAAAATTATGCCTACGCTCCATTGCGAAATAGAACACTTTTAGTGCCCAATTTCATCCAAATTTCACAATACAAGCTGGCCGTGCACCGTTTCCAGCCTTCTCTTCTACAAACCCTCAAGTTCACGGCCCACAAAATACTGGATCTGGATCTGGATCTGGATCTGGATCTGGATCGTTATACTCCGACAAAACGGATACCCGCATCACATCAGAGTTTGTGACCTATGACCTTTGATGACTGGACCGAAGTAGAAAATATATTTAAGGTGGTTCTTCACTGCAGATTTGAGATAATAGGAGATAATCTGAGGGCACGCAAAAATCGTGATTTGGCTCACGTAGGCAATCTTTAGCCTATTTACTCTTCTGCACCCTTAAAGAAACATCAGGCCACGGCGTTGGGATCGTCTGTTGTTGTATCCGGCTGTTGCTCCCAAGCCACCATGCTCAGACGCATCGTCGCCGGCCTGCTTGGCTCCGGAGATTTAGTGTCCGAATCTCGCGATATTTCAGCCTCGATCGAGACTTGATTTGGCGCGTTTTCAGCATGCGTTAAGCAAGCACAATTAGTGCGCCCCTCTCCTGCGGCTGCAGAATTATAATCCAGCTCGTCCGGTAGAGCTGTTGTTTCGTTTGCTTCTCTCTGGGTGAAAAACAACAGATACATTGAAAAATACTGATGAGGCTGGAATCAGTGTGCATTTGTCGAATTAAAGTGGGTCGCTTTGTAAGATTAATTAATTTTGTCGATTCAAAAGTCGTCAAAGCTAGGCCCTTGATTGACATAGCGAAAATCAATACGAACTCTGAGGTTTTCACCCATGCACAAACCGTCTAAATCCATCAGAATGTAATGACATGTATGTTCTTTCGTATGCAAACTTGAAAATGAATTAAACTGCTGCAAACTGAAAACTGACTGGATTGATTGACCTGAAATATACAAATTTAAGCAAGTTCTTCAACGTTTCTCGTGATATCTTCCTGTGGGACTTTGAGAAAGAACTTGCTTAGTTAAGGTCGACATATTAGGATGGCTAATTTTGTCATTTCTTGTGCAAACGACAAATCAACAAGCAATGAAAATGTGTGTCATTAAGATTCATTTGGTAGGACTAAAAATATATTTTGGCATTCATTACTGGCTCCTGTGGGCCGTCTGTTGTTGTCTGCATCCACGTGGACAGAAAGAGTAGGGCGCCACCAAGTGTTGGCTTGTACCACACGTACCTCTTTTAACTTTGTTTTCCTCTCCCGTTCCAGCTGCTCCTTGACCTGTTGCAGCTCGGGCGCGATTCGCATTCGGTCAATGGTGAGGGCCCGGTTTCGCATCAGAGTTAGGGCCACGAACCACTTGTTGCGGGGCCACAGCTTTTTCCGGCGTCGCTCCGAGCTGGCGCTGAGGTTCATCTCAACGCTGTTCATGATGCCTACACTCAGAGAAACAGATACGGAATGACAGATTCCCTAAACGAAGTCATTACTACACTGGGTTTTAAGACGCTGCTAATTCATGTGACCTTTGTTTCAGTACTGAACTTTGACATTAACTTAGAATCAGGGTTATCTTAAATTTACATTTGATGTCTGGCCCCAATTTCCAGAGTTGTAATCAAGTCAATCACGTCATCACAAGTCACTTCACAATTTTGGTCTCAAGCCATGTTACAGGCTATTCAAACACACTATATAACAAAAGCATTACTTTGTCATTGTTCATCCCATGTAGTTACGTTTGTGAGCTGACTTGTGATTGACTTGTAATCTGCATTTTGATTTGACTTGTGATTGACTTGTTGGTTACAACTCTGCTAATTTCATTGCTTTACGGGGGTCTATAGGCAGAGTACGGTTATCGTAGTGAGGCGCCGGGGTGCCGGGGCGGCCTGTGCAGCCAAGCGAAACGGCCACAATGTGCTTGTGCAGTCAAGCGTAGATCCAACAATGGATTGAAACTGCACAAATAGCGGCAAATTGCGTCATCCGGCCTGGTGCCACTGTTTTGGTTTTTTGCGCCATTTGGCGTCATCCGTACGCAATGGGTTGTAAGCGCCACGGCGGCGCTGTGTTAATGTGCTAACACCTGCGCGTGCATGGAGATTTCTGTTGTTTCGTAAATGTAATCAAATTCTGCCTCTCGCAAGGGCGGATCCAGAACACAATTTTTGGGTAAAAAAAAAAAGTGCACAAATCAGATAAAACGGAGGGTTCTTGCTTCCCTTTGTTATATTTTGCATGTGGGTGTACGAAGTGGCTGCCTTTTTGCGACGTCAGTTAAGAAAAATGTAAAATTTGTGTTTTTTGTTGTTGTTGTTGTTGTTTTTTTTTTTTGGGGGGGGGGTGGCCCCCTTTGGCCCCTCTGGATCCGCCGTTGCCTCTGTATAGGCTCTGAAATTAGCAATGAGCTGTTTCCGGTGCATATTGCATACGGTCTCCACGAAATGGACGGAGGTTCCGTTAGCAGAAAATTGTGTGCCTAGCAATCCTTTGAAATTGGGCCCTGTAAAGGCAACCTTTCTAATGGCGCCAATTAAGAATGTTTTCGAAGCACTACTATGTATGGAAACAAACGGTTCTAGGTATTTCAAATGCGTACATGTTATACGCACAATGGCCGCTCTGTACGGTTGCAAACTCTTGGTGGCGCACCATTGTGAATGACCTTTGACCAAATAAAACAACATTAAAAAGGACAGCGGGGTCGTTGCCTACGTTCCAGACCGTTGAGTTGTTGAGTAAAAAACGATGCCAACCCTTGAAAGATTCAGTTCGCTCGCAAAGAAACTAGAAACCATCGCAGACTGATCAGTACGCAGTCACAGACAAAATTGGCAAAGTTAGACCAATTATTAGTCAGAACCAACCCTTGTTTGCCGGCTTTCGTATCCAGAAAGCAAGAGGCGGGCTCGCTTCCCTCATGTCTTTGCCGACAGACTTCCACAAGAAATGGCAGAACGTGATCAGCACTGGGTGGGTGTGAGCCACTTCAAGCTGCAGAAAGCCAAGGTAGGACTTGAAACCTACACGCAAAAGATTGAAAGAATATTCATTGATGAGAATAATGTATGTAGTAAATGTACATGCCATGTGGAAGAGTGGGAATGGCGTAGCGCCATCACGGTTATGTCAATACATCCTCTAAATCACAAAACACCCCTCAATCAAGACTTTCCT
Source organism: Hippasteria phrygiana (assembly GCA_037893225.1). Classification (NCBI taxonomy): domain Eukaryota; kingdom Metazoa; phylum Echinodermata; class Asteroidea; order Valvatida; family Goniasteridae; genus Hippasteria; species Hippasteria phrygiana. The sequence continues at coordinate 1,731,691 of JAZGUH010000375.1, forward strand.
CTCATTTTACATATTACTTGTTTATCTCATAATTTTAACATTATACATGTTCTCCAGAATAATAGCCAACATTATATATTCACTTGAAAGCATTAAACCGATAATAATGTTAACTATCAGGACCCGAGTTGAATTTGGATGACAAGAAATTAGTACCACAGGAAAATCACGAATAAGTACAACTCGCAGCAATGTTATGAATAAATGCTATGAGCTCCGTGCACAACTACCCCCTCAGCGGAAAGAAAAGGCGAGTTGGGGGGTCAATATCGACGCCATCTTACCTGACTTCAATTTAAGTGTCTGGTTCCCGCTGTGATATTCTTATTGAAAACTCAATTATCGAGAGTCGGCAAACAGACAAAGCAATCCCACTGGTATACGAGTATCAAATGAACGAGGAGCGCGGTGCGGATACCAGTGACGTACTCCCCACGGAAGTGCGGTTGCTATGTGGACAGCGCCCTCTTTTGTTGGCGCACGGAGCCCATACAGCCGTGTTAGTCATAAAAATAGATGTAACTTGGACAGGACCAGCTTAAAACAAAAATGTATCTGTTTTAATGTCAGTCATTAATGTGCTATCTGTCAAAGTTAGAACATTCTTATCAAGACAGAACCAAAACAGTCTACAACAGACATAAACCGATGGCGTACACGAAAATAAGATGAACCGGCAATAATCACTGCACAAAAATCCCATCTCAAGTGGAAGAGCACTGGTGACCGAACTCTTGTACTGGATGGAGCAGGGCCGAGCGCAGGATTTTTGTGGGGGTTGGCACGTATCCAAATTTTCTAGACCAAATTTTTAAAATATAAAATATTGTAAAACCTTCATCGATTTATAGAAAAAAATGGACCTTTTGGGAAATGTGTAGGGGCCCACCCCTGGCCTGTACTTGAGATGACACACTGGGGAAATTTGTTAATATAGAACTTCTCAAGTTTCCAGTGAGCTCCTGGGCATGAAATCGGGCAAGAAGATACAGAGATACGACCGAGAATGATTGTCTCTTCCTTACCAGGGTCCCACAGCTCCCAGCCCCTCATCAACGTGCTCCTGTCGATTCTACCGATGAAGAGAACACCGAAGAAGACTGCCTTGATGATTCGCATCAGACACGACACCAACCCGACGATGGCGTTCAGAAAGAGGGTGATGTATACCGTCAAATGGAACAGCCGTCTGGTGGAGGCAGTTCGATTGAAAGAGACAACATACGGAATTAGGAGCGCAAGTCCGCTCTCTGAAACGATGTCTGATTTAGAGAAGTCAGTAAAACCTGGTACTTGTACTTGAGAAACTTAAGGTACTTTCCTATAATTACAATGAAAAATTCTTAATTTTTCCGATTTTTTTATATTTTATTCTGAACACACATTTACATTTTCACTATATCAACTCCATCTTTGAGGCTGATATTTGTAAGAAATGGGGAATAAGGACAACAAAAAACACTAATCATCAAAAAATACCATTTTCAAAAGCGTTTTTCTCGCATATCGTAATTTCGAATAAACATGGCATTTTTGAACAAATATATTTTCACTGTTTTTCAATGGATTTTCTTTATTTTTGTAAGCAGAAGCATTGTTGTAATGACATTCCCAGAAAATACCATTTTTAGAAGCAATACTCTTAATATCTATTTAATTAGTCAAATGTCTTTTTAACAGTTGGTAATATTGACAATCATAGAATAGCATTGGATTGCTGCTTTATCAGGCTTTAATTTAATATACCATTGGCCATGGTAGGTGCTTTATTTGCCAAGCTACACTTTAAAAACAATATACTCGTCGTTACGAGCTTGTTAATTAATTTGTCTAATTATATAGCCGTATACCCAAATAAGGTAAAAGTTTTAAAGTGGTTTGCAAATGACAATCAGTAAAAAATATGGTAAAAATAAAAATAATTGTGATTTCTTTTTCAAAAAAATTACCCTAATTGTAGGAACCTTAAGACAACGCAATGAGGACATTTTCTCAGTTGAACCATCTTCAAGTGTGCCTTAAGTACTGGATGTTAGTTTCCTCTAGTTCAGAGTGCTTTATTTCGTGACTTTTGAGCTGAAACACCTTTTTAAATTTTTACACTGCAAAAAACTGTGGTATTTATTTAACACCGTGTGGTTAATTAATCTATATTGAACAGGTGGCTAAATATAGATACGACACGGTGGTAATTATACATCCCAGTTTACCCCAGTTCACGCACGCAGACTCGTTGAAATGCTTTGTAATTCGTAATATCAAAACACATTAGAAAACGTTAAATTAACTTTCTGCCAGTACATTGTCGTCATTTTTAATTTGATTTTTGAGGTTTTTTTGTATGGAGGGTCGGGGAATGGTTTGGATGGGGTGTATCGAAACAGATGCACCCAAGTGTGTAAACACATTAAATCGGGGACCTCCTATATTGTCCTCCTAGGACCCTCATTGGTTTTGCACACGGTTTTCAAACGGGGACCTTTCTCAACAAACTACGATCGGGGTGTTAAAAATATTCACTTGTTTACACTTTTGCTAACGCCATGTTGAGGTCCTGATTGTTTTTATGCAAGACGAAGTGAACCAAACTTAAACTTCAACCAAACAGCAACTGATGCGAGAAAAGCACGCCCCATACAAGGCTTTGACACCGCAATCACTCGTCGGAGTGACACACCCCTTTAGTGATAGTGTTTTATTTCACTTTTGTCTTTCTCCTATAGGCAGCCCAGATTTTTGTTCCGTCCATTGTTTCTTGGTCTTCTGTTTGTCCGGTTGTCTTTTGTTTCCTTGTGTTTTCGTTGTTTGCGTTTATCTGCTGGTTTTTCATGGTTTGTTGTGCGTTTTTGTTTTGGTTTGTAGTGCGTTTTGTTGTGCGTTTTGTTGTGCGTTTTTGTAGTGCGTTTTTTTCTTTATCGTGTTATATTTTCTTTATTGTGTTATATTTTCTGTGCAATTATTTCGTAATCTGTGCAATTCCTTGTCCTATATTACTTATTTTACTTATTAATTGTGTGATTGTGTATTTTTGTGTGAATTGCCTGAAAGTATTATAATTTTCAAAACATGGCAGTCGAGATTGAATTTCTTTTGCTAAGATTTTATTTAACTGGCATGATCCTGATTTTTATTCAGCAGGGCATTCAGTGTCTGATTTTTTGACGGCAGTGGCCCTACCTGTTGTCGAGGCTCAGGTGCACTTTTTCTCTCTTCTTTTCCTTTTCTTTCTGCAAGAAAGCTGAGTGAGCAAAGGCGACCTGGAGATAGTAGAATACGAATCCCATAACGAAAGTCAGCCTGTAGGGAAAAAAATAGGACAAAAAGTTACAAACTTATCTGGAAAACTTTTTTAAATGCTGACTTGAAGCTCATTACATTAATTTATGCAGCTGAAATTTTTTATCACATATTCTTTATTTATTTCTTGATTATCCTGGATAGCCTGACCAGTCTCCCTCAGGGGCTAATTTCACGGAGCTGCTAAGCACAACAATTTGCTCAGCATGAAAACTCTTCCTGGATAAAACCAAGATTACCAACTAAATTTCCATGTGTTGTATTTCAAAACATGGCAGTCGAGATTGAATTTCTTTTGCTAAGATTTTATTTAACTGGCATGATCCTGATTTTTATTCAGCAGGGCATTCAGTGTCTGATTTTTTGACGGCAGTGGCCCTACCTGTTGTCGAGGCTCAGGTGCAATCTTGTGACTGGTATTATGCTGTTGTTTGCTTAGCCTGAAAATCACATGGAGTTTTGGCTGGTAACCTGTTTTTACAAAGCAAGACATTTTTGTGCTAAGCAATTTTTTAGCTTAGCAGCTATGTGAAATTGGCCCCAGGGCTTTATTTCAAAAAAGTTAGGAATATTCCTATTTTGGACTTTTGAAGAATAATTGTTCTTAAGTCCTGGACTTGGGAACAATTATTCCTCCTAAGTCCAAGATAGGAATATTATTAACTTTTATGAAATAGAGCCCAGCTGGTCTTAGCTTTCGAATAAAAGCAGACAGGGACGGATTTCTCAGGACTTAGAGGCGGGAAGAAATCTTCAAGAGAACTAATAGTTCTGGAGAAAACCATGCAATCATGTAATCAGGTAAGGGCTGAAAACTCATCCCACATAATACAGTAAACAATGTGGCGTTGAATTAGCACCATGTTGTGCCTATATTGCACCGTTCGTCCTATATATGGTGTTAACTTAACACCGCCTTGTTGTTGAGCAGTGCACCTGGATGGGAATCAGAACGAGGTCACACAGTCACGCACCATAATTGTGGGGGCACACACTGGTCGTGCGATATACTTTGTGGGCGTCAAAAACGTTATGGGGACAAAGGAATGTCTGCTTAACTCGGTTCTAAATTGCCTAACAATTGAAAATGCCTTCACTGCGCAGTTGATGCCTACCCACCAGAGGTGGCCTGACGGACCGGAAATACAACAAGGTTTTTAGAAATCAAACCGTATAGAGTACCGAAGTCTGACGTCAGTTGCCGCGGCAACTGGTTCCAAACACATGCAGTTTAGAATGTATTCTGGTTCCAAACATTGCATTGATTGACGTCATCACTTCGGTACTCTATGGACCTCGACCCCATTACTCAACAAAAGTTTTTGTTGGTCGAGAGGCAAAGGATCGTTATCTATAATATTTTCAACCTTTACACTTGTATATGAAGGCAAAGTATTTCATGTTACCAGTATCCCTCTAGAAATGACAGGAGCCATGATAATGGTTCTGTCTCAACTCTCGTCTCTAGCTGATGGATTACGAAATACGCCACCAGGAAAAGCAGCAACCATGACACAAACTGGGTGATGAGAAAACCTGCGAGTTAAAGAAGGAAAATAAAATGCGAAATGGAAAATTCCATGTCACTAGAAATTTTAAGATCCTTTGTAATTTGCCCTTCTGGAGATTACGAGATTACGATGGATATGCACAAAAGTGGTGTTTCCATCGCGTTGGGTATATATCTTTTTTATTTTCTTTGAGAAGATTCTGCGTTCTAGTTGATTTACATACGAAATAATTTGGATATTTCGAAGGGATGATTTTGTAACTGTTGTTCTGCTCTTTTAACGAGGAGTTCATTATATGACCAAAAATAGCCTCTACTTGTAGGACTAAATTGGGAAAATTAATTTAAAACCATCACCATTCTTATACTTTAAGTAAAAGCAAACACTGAAATCATACTTTGTGGTTCTATGCATCGGCCTATTAGGCCTATGTGTGAAAAGAAGTTTATTTATTGCATTATTTTACTCAGGGTGTGCCCAAAGAGTTTAAAATTGGTTTTCCATTGGGCCCTGCATATATTTTTAATTAAAAACGAATTTTCACACACATACAAAAAATTAATATTTACTCACATACAAAAATATTTCCACAAATACAAGAATATTTACACAAATACAAGAATATTTACACAAATACATGAATGTTTACACAAATAAATAAATAAATAAATAAAAAATAAAATAAATAAAACTATAAATAAATAACAAAACAAAAAAAATGGATATAGCATGATTCATATGGTACTTTGAGCCACGTGAAAATACACAATTCGCGTTTGAAATGTCTGGATATTAAATGCAAACATGATGCCACATCGGGTAATTATTAACTCGAATCAACAAGCTCTGAATGACAAATACAAAACAATCTCTACGCCTTTGAAAGCAGACTGAATTCCTGCTGCGATTCATGACGGCTTATCATATTTAAGAAAACAAAAGAAAATAGAATAATATGATTACGAAATAAATAAATAAATAAATGAAAAAGTAATTATAATCAGTTTAATCAAGGGAAACCATGTGGTACTCACCCCATGCAGCAAACGCAATGGCATAGCCAGAAAAGCGAAGATTCGCAACCTGTAATGTAGTATTGATGTATGAATACATTTTACAAATATCACTGGACATGCAATCATTGAAGAAATAAATAGTTCTGTCATGATAAACAGCAATGCAGTATTTATCAGATATATTTCTATTTTGAGTAAAATATTGGTTGGGGCTATACTATGGGATACAAACTTGTAGACTGCAGCAATCAAACGTGACTGTAAATGCGAGTTAAATTTACTGTCTTAATATTTTTTTCTCTCGTAGATTTGGGATATTTAGCTGACAAATCTGAAAATGGGTACTTAACCTAAAACCCTCCTCCAAAAAAGGTACCTTTGGGCTTACCACTAGAGCAGGCAGGCTAAACTCCTCTTTCGGGCAGAAATCCCGCACGCCTCTCCATAACAGCACGGTGTGTTCTCTGATATTCAGAAATGATAAGGCGAACATTAAAATGGAGGCCCATAACAATTCAGTTTTATTTCATAATTATTTAATCTAATTTTATTGTTTAATTATTGAGGAGGCGGAGCAAAGACCTCTTCCACATCATGCCCCCCCCCCTTTTTGTCTTTTGTTTTATTCTGAAATATTTCCCCAAAAATCTGAAATCCATTCATTCTCAAATTGGATGCTCCCGACTCGACTTAAATGCCAATGGGAGACTTCCTAAACGCTGTTGACATACTGGTCCTATTTTCTACTTCTGCACATGCGTGCGTGGTTATAAGCGTACGCACGTAGTTCTGAGCATGCGCACGACTGGTGAGAACAATAAGAAAGGGGAGGTATGTCTGCTGCCACCACGCGTCTCAAAAGTCTTGCATTGGGCGTTAATTTAGCAACCTTTAATGTATTCTGTATACAGTGTGTATAAAAAAAAAGGAAACACAGATGTGAATGTAAATTATAAAAAAATGTAATGAATATTTTCTGAATATGTTAAATGTGTTATCTTTCCAATGATACCTTGATTGTGTGTCTGTGGTCAAGGAGGACTGAGCATTCACTGTTATTGTACTGGGCTAAGTTTTCCTGGCTTAGATTGCTGGCTGGTTTGTTATGCAAATGTTGAAGTTACATAAGTGAGTAGTACTTTTTGGATAGTGGTATTAAACTCGGAGATAAAAAAATCTCAAAACCATTAAACCACTTTGTGACCAATGTTTATCGTTTTGTCTCCGAAGGTAGGCACGTCACACAAAGCAGCGATGCATGTTAAAATGAATGTAAAATGTATCATACTATTCTGCTTTAACTTAAACGTAGTATATAACATTTGCTTTTGCTGTAATTTTCAGAAATAAATGGATTTGGGGGTTAGTATTTTATAGCGTGTTAGTAAATACTGTAACACTGACCTGTTTTAAGTTTGGCGTGCTGGGAAAACAGAGAGAAAAAACATGTTCCAGTAGTCTGGTTTCCTGACCCTACTTTAGACAAATCGGAGCAATTTATAGAGTCGGGAATGATCAGGTCGGGGGACTACTTTCAACGATTATCGACCGACAATCGTTGGAAAACGATATCAATTTCGTAATAATTCAGTAGTTTTGTTTTTCGATGTTTGCAGATGTTGTATACTACCTTTAAAGCGTATCAATAAATGAACAGTACCTGTAACATATCTGAACGTGAAAGTTGTACAACACAGCTAGAGCGATGGCAAAGTAACAGGCCGCCCAAAACGTGCCTAGCAAACCGACGTTATACCAGAAAGAGAAACAAACAAATCACTTATTATAAGATAAAAACAAATGCATTAAAGATGCCGTTCGGTGCTTTTTGGTCGTTGTATATACCCTGAAAAATAGAATTTCAAGTGAGATGGCAGTTGGTTTTACCATTGGATAAGTTCTGAGCTTTTCAATGAGACATTTAAACATTAAACAATTCACCGACGATAATTAACACTGAGAAAGTTTGAAAATTTGAAAAAGAAGCAGGACGCGGGCCTTTTTTTTTGGCTCACATCCCACCACGAAAATTGTGATGACAACTCCCATTCAAAACGGTCTAGCGACGCCCCTGAAGAAAGAACACTCCATGGAGTAGAGAGATAACTATAGAGAAATCCCACAACGAGTTTAGCGCCGATCTGCGCACTTCCACGTTTAAAAACGAGGATGCTCAATGTCACAGTAAACAACTTTATGCTAATCGTGAGCCGCGCTGCCTTTTATGGCCTGATTAATTCATGCATGAATGAATGTGCTGAAAAGCGTTGTTTTGTTTTGTTTGCCACTGACATTCTCGCTTTCAACCCGGAAGTGCGCAGAAGGGGCTAATGTGAAATTCCTCTATTGATATTGCGTTTGGAATACGAACTTACTTTCGGCGATGTTAAAGAACGCTCTGGCCTCATCCACGTAGCTGGTAGCGTTGACTAGAGCGAATGCTTCGTAAAGCCACCCGTCGACTTTGAACAGCTCCTCTGGGATGGCCCACAGTGAATTAACGCTGGTGATGTAGAGCAAGCCAAACTTTGCAAAGGAAAGCCAACAAAAATCGGGACAACAAAATGAAATGCTTTATAAAATATTTGTCAAATCCGACGGGACACCAAAACTGCCGCAGGGCAATTTTTACCTGTAGATAAATATTCTTTAAAAATTATAATCTACCACTTGTAATAATTTCACCACAATATAAATTAAAGATCTAGTCGTTGCGGCGTAGTCCACTGACTAGACGTTGTTGGTATGAGTCGAGGCAAAATATTAACAATGCACCATTAATCTCTGTTTAACTGGTGTTTTTGTTTGTTTTTGTTTTTTGGTTTCTATTTTTTTTTAAACCTTTGTAGTTTTGTGGGTATTACGTCCTTGGGTAATTTAATGTCGAGTGAAAATCGTGGCATACAATATACGGCAACTTGAAAACTTGTCATGAACTGTCAACATTTTGAACCCAGCAAGAGGATTATTTTTCTTCGCACATGAAAATTACGAAGCAAAGTAAAGAAAGCTATACAACTAGACTACAGCTTTTCCCTGGAATAAATATTGGTTCAACATGCCCGATAAAGGTGTAAAATGCGAATGTTAACGTTAAATCCGGGACATTTGGGGGTACAATTGTGCCCTAATCACGAGATTACACGGTGTAAAAAGGGCTATTTTAAAGCTATTATTACAAGATGATGTTTAGTCCTACCTGGTATGTTGTGATTGTGCTCAGGACTATCGTGCAGATATTGCGCGTGGAGTACCTGAAACCTGTAAGTATCGAATTCATGAATACATACTTTCTGCTTTATGTGTCCGTTAGACCTTCAAAAGTTCACAGCCCAGCCTTTTAGTGGAAAATACATCGCTTGGTATCATTGAAAGGCTCGAACCTAGACTGAAGATCAAGGAAATAGTTGGAAAGTCTCGCGACTTTACGATTACCTTTTCCACTTTGTATTTGAGTGTCTTGGTACCAAACACCAACAAGTCTAGCAACGGACCCTTTAGTCTGATTTTACTGCAATGTGGTGATGAATTGATCAGACGTTGAGGTCAATTTATTTTTTATCCATTTTGGTTATACATTTCAATAGCTTAAAAATGTTATATATTGAAAACCTTTTTTTTTCACACGGCGACATAACTGTAGTTTCCCAGCTCCGCCCAGTTAGAAAACAAAGAATTGTATAAAATAGAAGGCCGCACACATACCAATGTCCTTTGATTTTTCAGGTAAAATTGCACGTTCAATGGTAGTTATAGACATCCAGGCACTCTATACTCAGTAGTATCTCAGTCCTCTGCCCGTAAGCAAATCGGTACTAGACTGTGATGTCACAGTTGGTATTATACAACACCTGAATAAATCCCAGCCATCCGATTGGTGGATCGTCGATCACGTGCATTGAATTATTCGACCCATCACACGACGCGAACCCGCACCGCCCAAAACGTTCTATCACATGGTTCTATCAAACGGTGCGCGCGCATCGATAGAACCAAAAGAACTTCCCTAATTTCACGGTCACTATTAGTGGCGCTACAACAGGGCTTTCATTCACACAACATGGCGGCCGAGTTTCCCAAACTGCCGCGGTTTGTTCTCCTAACAGACGACGAAATATTGGAACTCGTAGGCGATGCTGACGCTCCAAATACAAAGAGACAAATCAAATATGCAGTGAAACGATTAGATGAATTTGCAAGACACGCAGGAACAACAATTGAAGCTTTAACTGATTCGGACTCGACAATTTTTTGTCGCGGTTTTATGCGGGACTGAGAAGGTAAACGGCACGTTGTAACGGTACACAAAGAAATCCATGCATGCAATCTGTCGGATTTATTCAGGCGTTGTATAAAACAAACAAATAATGAATGTTTCACATTCGTGCAATGGTATAAGAATAATTTCATTCGGTGACAGATGGAATGTCCCATTCCACTCGGCTTCGCCTCGTGGAATAGAACATTCAATCTGTCACCTCATGAAATTATTCTTACCATCGCACTCATAAACATTCATTATTTGTATAATAACGTGCGAGTCCACCTTCGCGACCAAAAATACCGAAACAATTGGGTTTTTAAGAACGCATATTTTGCTTTGTCCTATTTTAACATACCTGGTGCGTGAATCCAGATTTTTCTGATAATACGGGTACGCAGGCTTGTTTCTCCTCTGAAACAAAATTAAAATCAGTCACGTGATTGAAGGATGCTCCCTCTACATGTCGGTCAGGGTAGGCTGTGTGACACTCGTCAGAAAAAGAAAAGCTTCCCCCAAAATTATCACCCATTGCAATTGATAAGTACCTAAACGTCCATCTTCCCAACCGAGTTTAATGTGCTGAATGACTCCGAAATGTCAAATACGGTTGGTGATAAAATTCTGCTTCTCAGACTGAGGATTGACAATTTTAGAGCCCGACTGCAACCTCCGGTTCTGTTTTGCCACATCGGGAACTTATTAACAATAACGACAAAGTCACGCGGCGTAGGAGAGATATAAGGCTGTTTAAAGAAATTGTTCAATTCAATCATCGCAAACGCATGGTGTTCTGATTGCGGGACGTGGCATATGGGTCTGTAAAAAAGACTCGGGTGCTTGCTTAAATGTGTTCCAAAGTTGGTCATACCGTATGGATCGCTGAAATAATGATAATCCACCACCGGAGTTACTTTAACATTCAAGATTATTCCGGGCACTCAGGCTGACTTACTCTTCTTCTGGTGGGGCGAGAAGATATTTGACGCGCTCGTAATAGTGTGTCTTTTTGAAGTAGTCCTCTTCATCTTTTGACTTAACGATACTATCCTGAAAGAGACAAAATGAAGCAAGTTAAAGAACGATGTAAACACTTTTCATTTCCTTTTATTTTCAAATCTGCTCCCATTACAAAGCTGAATTGCCAGACTCATTACAGAAAAAATCACCCAAAATAGAACCAAAATAGAAAATGAAATTAACAAAAATATACATGTAACGCACAACGATGTTATTGCACATAAATGTGCTACATTGTGTATTACAAAAAGAGACCAGAATATGTTTTCAAAGATAAACGAGATCATCAGCAAACTTTACGATTAACAAAAATAGACAACACCTTGTCATATGAACTGTGCAAACTGTCAAGCTACTATGTAAGAAACCTGTATAAAACAGGCTATGCAGGGCCAACGCTTTGTAGGACATGTTAAATTGTGTATACAGTGTACAGGTTCTGTATATACTTCCGAGGACAAGAGGAGAAAGGTCTTTTGTTGAAATCGGTCCTCGCAAGTAGAAGTATGCTTAGTCTATGGTGTTGGGTTATAATAAAAGAACAATAGGAAACACAAAGCATTGTCTTCGCAAGTATTGGGAAAGTGCGACTGGGTGAACTGGCCTTAATCTTAATGGAGGAATCAGTACGAGTGTTTTTCTACATTTCGGCAAACTGACGGGGGAAAAGTTATACAGCGTCAAGTTTTACATGACAAGAAAGAGGATTTCTTGCACCGTCTAACGGCTGTTGAACGAAGATTTTCCATACAGGAATAGCGGAGTTACAGCCGGTATAATGAACGCGACGCGCCTTGAAATTGTGATTTTTTTCCTCGCTACACACACATTTACAAAGAAAACATGATTATTAAATGGTAAGTGACGGTGAACTCCTCTCGCCAAATTTCACAGAAAATTTGCCAAATAATTTTTGCTGCTTGAACGAAACGCTTACGCCAACGGGATACAAAGTTTTAAAGAAACCCAAAACGTGCATTCATAAAAATTTCTCGCGTTAGGAGTGCTGTCCTGTGCGTTTAACAAGGCAGGTTGAGTTCATTATGAAACCAGTGTAAATACCAAAGAGAGACAAGAAAATAGGAAAGTTTAGTTTTGAGGATTTCCTTCCAGTACCGGTATATGAATGTGCGGCGAACTGGATGGGGAAAATAATGCAAACATATAGAGAAAGTGTTACATAATTTATTGTGTAATAGTGGCTGGGTTCAGGCGGTCTGTTCTTGACACGAGAAACTCGTTTTCGCGCTCGAACGGCGGGAACGCGACCCAAGAACATTGCACTCGGTAACAGGATCACACACCACCTATCCATCGGGGTTTTGCAAGAACAAGTTTCGCGTGTCAAGAACAGACCGCCCGAACCCAGCCAGTGATTATGGCGACGAACTATAAACAATAATGGAGATGGCGATGAAGGTGATGTTAATGATATCCATGGCGACGATACTGACAATGTTGATGATGATGATGATGATGATGATGATGATGATGATGATGATGATGATGATGTATATCAGGACGAAGCTGACGAAGATGACGACGGTGATGACAGAACCATAACGACGAAGTTGATGACAGTGACAATAACAAAGATCAAGAGGGTGGCGCGGATAAATAATGAAAATGACAAAAACCACAAAGATGATGGGGATGGTGAGCTTGCTATATGATCTCTAATGATAAGGTCACGTGCTCATGCACACACCGTTCGATAGCAGAACCGTCTCTTTATTTCCTTGAAGAACTCAATGACAAACCCGATGTCCAGAAAAGTGTAGTTGATGTACACCGGCACAGTCATCGCGATTATGGTGTTGCGGCTAAGCTGTTCACAAAGAAAGCATTCACAAGGATTTAACCGAGCTCAACTGAACTTGGAGGATATTCAACTTCCACTTTGTACCCAGCGGCGGCTATTTATCGTCAAGGTGGGGGGGGGGGGGGGGAGCGCACAAGCAACAATAATTGTGAAGCATTTTGTACTCGGTGTCTCTTGTGTGTCCTGGGAAATTTTTGAAAATGTGTGCAGATCTTTGTGTATTCTGGTGCATTCTGGTGCATGTAAAAGCCAATGACCCATAAAATGTGTATGACCATGGGGAAATTATTGGGGGGGGGGGGGGACACTGCCATAGCCGTCCCCTCCCAAAAATATTGGGGGGGGGGGGGGCCGGGATCGCCGCCCATGTAAAACTGTACCCCAATTTCTTTGAGAATAGAACTTCGACAACAGTTTTTGGTTGGGCACGGATCGACCTTATCATTAAACGTAGTGTACACGATTGGTAATCCTCTAATTTGTTTTACTGAATTATTACGAAAAACCTTACTAGATTGTAAGATTATAGTAGTCTCAATCATCCTGTAAAATGATAGCACCAGGTGTGCTGTCGTTTTCAATAAAAGTGGAAAACTGCCCTGTAGCCTTTAGTCAAGGCGCGCGTGGCTACACGGACGAGTGGCGCGCCCCGGACATGATGGCATATCCGGGGCGCATCACGCGCCCAGATAGCCACGCGCGCCTTGACTAAAGGCTATCATCTGCCCGACGGTTGACAACGAACGCCGTTTTTCTCTCGGTTTTTTCCGCCATCCAACAACGCAAAACTTTGAACAGGTCAGTGGAACGATATTTCCTATAAAATACTAACCCCCAAATCCGCCCATTTCTGAAAATTGCAACAATATCCAATCATGTACACTACCTTTAATAAAATAAGAAAACGAGAACAAAGAGTCAGTGTAAATTGCAACACGTGTGAATAGAACTTACCCCTTCTCCTCTTTGGCAGTAGACTAGTATCATGAGATTATGGGCAAGCCTGCGAGAGAATGAAACACAACAGTGAGAATCAACGTAAGATGAGAAATTTATGATGAGAAATCTAGCTTTGAAATGTGACACTGGTTTAATAAACACGCAGTAAAAGCCTTTGATGCGTGCATGCATCACTTTCATAAACAGGAGCATATAGTCACTATCAATGAGAGTCACAGAATGATCAGTTTTTAAAGAAGTGAAAAAACCCGTTGCCACCCCACTCCAACCACTCTGATAATAGACCAATAATGGTTAACTAGTCTGCTCACATGCATTCTTGCAGGTAATAGTACATAATGTTATACTACACTGTAAACACGTTGGGTAAAACATAATTGGGCAACTGTTATTTACCCAACATTGGTAATAATTTACTACATTGTTGGTTAATTCAGGTAAAAATGGACCAATTATTGGGAAGAATTTGCCCAAGATTTCGGGTTGTTGATATGTTGCCCAAATTGGGCAACATATCTACCCATTTTGACCAACTTTTTTACAGACTAGTGTAATATGTTCGTCTTATTTATTTCTATTTATTTCGTGTGTGCTAATCCCACACACTATAATAGTGTTTTCTCTTCAAATCATTCTGTTCGTATCTATTTTTACTGCATTACTGTATTTTTCTCATTCTGTCCTTTTTTCCTGCTTTTATGTTCTGTTGTTCCTTTAAATTGTCTGGCTGATCAAATATAATCATCATAAAAATGAATATTTTTCCAACTCACTTACCAGATGTTAGTATATAGAAAACCGACTAGATTACCGATGATTCCGTGCCTGCTCCTGATTCTCAAACACAGGAGAATTGGGTAGAACACAAGGCATATCAGCAAGACATTTGCAAGGCCCACAAATGCGTTTAAGGTTCCTGGATTTGATAAAACCAAAATCACAGACTTCAGACTTTTTCGGAGTGACACTTTCCTCAAGAGCGCCGGTCTCCATTTTGACTACACATTTTTGACCAATACCGCCAGGAAATCGTGGGTTTGAATGTTATCTGAGCAAGTGGGTGAAATGTTTGTGTCGGAGGCTCTAGGAAAAGACTATATATGTTTACAGTGCGATAATACAACCATCGTAGGGAAGGACAAATCTGCATTAAATACAAATTGTTAATATGATTTTGCTAGTGTATGAGCGGAACTGCGGCATAAAAATCAAAAGTCTGTAAGACCCTTTCTTGCCTTAATGTCATAATACAAATACCAGAATGTTGCTGCTAAAAAGAATTATTTTTAATTAAACCGCTAGCTAGAAATGTGAAAATCTTAAATTTATTGCTTCAATAAAAAAATATCGATACGCAGCAGCAAAACTTGGTTCCAATTTACGAGGGAACTCGGAGGTCCACCAATTTTTGCATCCGTGGCCACAGGCGGATGTAACCGAGAGCACAGGCCTCGGCGGCAGCCGTGCATGCACCCCCCAGTTACGCCACTGTCTGCAGACTTTTTCTAAAGTTGTCATGGACCACATAGTATAGTGATGCTTATGAAGCGTGACAAGTAAAACAGTCAAGCCTGTCAGTGCGCGCACATTGTTTAATCTGCTCCGCACGGCACAAGGCGGTCCACGGGTGGTATTCTGATTACATTTCACGCTAATTATCTGGTCATGTCGGTGGAAAGGTCGAAACGAAGTATTCATTGAAAGAACCGCGTTCGCATAACAATCATGAAGAAACGAATCATGTTCACTTCCCACCCCCACTGTGGACCCTTTTCACCCATGACAAGATCGCGCTAGATGTAAACAATGCTACCATGTATGGGCCGCCCTGGAGTGGAGCAGGTGAAAGGAAACATGCTTCTCAAACTGGCCGGATCACATTTTATTTCATAAATAAATTCATTTATATGTATTAAATGTGTATTAAATGTGAATTAAAAGCCAAACTGGTTCAAGTGAAGTTTTAGTGTGATTATTTGCCGCCCAAAAATTGACCCCCCCTTTTTGGAATTTGTTGAGACTCAAATTGAGGGCGCTGTTCGTGACGTAGACCAAGGCGCCGAAATTAATGGATCGACTCGATCGGATAGTCTGGACACCCGTATTAATGACGCATGTACATCGTATACACACTAGGTCTACACGTGCAATTTCGTAAGTTGCAACAACTAACATCGAACTTACCCTGATTTATTCCCTTTTAGCGAAGGCTCCTCGGGGAATGGGCCGTTTAACTGCTTTCGCCTGTACCTTACTCACATCTGGGAACTTTGTTAAGATGGCAGTGGGCTTGAGCATATTTTTAATGGTCATCCTATGATTTGAAAATACCGGTATCGAAACACGACGGCTCAAAGTGGTCGCTACATAACGCTGAAAAGCTGCTGGGGCCGGACCACTTCGCTCTTGTCACCTTCACTTTCGCCGTCCAAATTCTCCGATATTTCGCATCAGTTATAAATAAATGAAGGCTTACTCCATCCTTCGTTGTTTTGCTGCACCCAGCAGCCACACACCTTGTCGGCATGGCCGAAAAACACTATATTTTGCTTAGATTTTGGACGAAGAATTTTCGCCGTTCTGCACACACACGTACATGTACACTCAATGCATACGCGTGATGAATGGGGCCAGCGGCTCGCGCAGCATTCTGTAATGTGCCTCGATCTGCGTCACACAATTATGTTAATGAGGGTCCCACTCAGGGGGCGGAGTAGCTTGGACAAACATTTTCAAATTATTTTTCTCATATTTAATCTGGGAAATAATTGTCTCTGGACACAAAATATCATTGCCAAGATAATACTTTATTGTTCTAAGCAGGAATAATGCAATATAAATCCTAAATCATGTTTCCTTTAAACCTACTACATTACCGTCACTATACTAGGCGGTCCAATTTGAGTTGGTGACGTCGCACGTCACATATCAAAATTTCGACAGGTCATCTTACCTCGGACCATGTTGTGAACTTCAGTGAGATCAACGAAGAAGATCCATTGCCCCATAAAGAGTTGCAGAACACTCGTGGACATGACCGAGAATCCGCTGGCAAACGACCAGCGGTCATCATAAGAGTCCACCAGGTTCACAGGGCTGAATCAAAACAAATGGCAAAGATGTTTACCTTGTAAATTCTGATCACAAAATATTGTAAACATTGGGATGGGATGCTAACAAAATCCATAATTTAATGCCGTGGGGTTCACCAATTTTCTGTCCAAAATATGTTTGGTGGTCCGTTGCGATGATCAACTCGCCCCCCGGCCGACAACCTGCCTCTTACAAACGCGCCTCTTATGAACTTGCCCCCTGACCAACTCACCTCCTGGACAACTCGCCCCGACTGACTCGCCACGACCCCGTATCTCCGACATGCCCGAAGTTCTATTATAGGCCTATTCTATTTTTGTGTAAATTCATTTGATTTGCACTTCAACGAGTTGCAGTTGATGATTTGTCGAATTCAACTTTGCAAACTGAGTTAATCCTTTTGGATATCGTCATGGCGGTCGTCCTTGTTGAAAAGAAGAGTGTGATAATGAAATAAATCTTGGCCAATCAACTGGGACCTCTGACCCTTTCTCTAACTTTTAGGGCGATTTTCAAAGCCTTCACCGCCAAAATAGAATCGGGAACTTCATGTCGTAATAACATTTGAAACAGGCCCGTAAGCGCAAGATTTATGACCGAGGATATTTTGGGAAAAATAGTTTGGGAAAACTAAGAACTTTCAGGCATGGTGCTACAGGAAGAGAAAAAATCAAGGTGCGCCATGTTAGCCGACGAGCCACGTCAACTGCCATCAATAGAGTACCGAAGTGATGACGTCAATCAATGCAATGTTTGGAACCAGAATACATTCTAAACTGCATGTGTTCGGAACCATTGCCGCGGCAACTGACGTCAGACTTCGGTACTCTATACTGGGGATAAACAAATATTTAAAAGAAGAATCGGGGCCTCTAATCACAATTGATGAACCAAAAATCCCGAGGGGGGGGGGGGGGCAGGCCGATCGGGGGACAGTTGGTCAGGGGAGAGTTCGCAAGGGGCACGTTTGTCGAGGGCGAGTGTGTCATCGCAGGGGAGAGTTGGCCAGAGGGCGAGTTTGCTAGGGGCGAGTTGACCAGCATTCAAATATAAAACCGGCAACCTCTTGGGAACACAAACAACCTCGATATCTCGATTACTTACAATTTTTTAACACTTACTAGGGAATACCGGGTCTATGGTTACAGCAGTTTGGCCAAAGTCGTACCCTTTCCTCAAACAAGGCAAATGTCACTATAATGAGTACCTAAAGAAAAGATATACAAAAGATTGAAGTGTGATAAAGGCCTCCCCGGTAAATAAATACATAAATACATAAATACATAAATACATAAATACATAAATACATAAATACATAAATACATAAATACATAAATACATAAATACATAAATACATAAATACATAAATACATATATAAATAGAACCTTTTCCAATTTGTTTTACATTTTCAAAGTGAATAGAGAAACTGGCAGGAGCAGGATTCGAACCAGCGACCTCCGGAATACCGTACCGGCGCTCTACCAATGAGCTATCTTGCCCTGTGGTCTCCCAAATTGTCAGTATCTTTGTTCGGGTGGGCGCTAGTCAAAAGTCATAAACCCAGAATGCCGTATAGCCAGGGATTACACCCAATTTTACGATACAACCTGGGAAGCGACATTGTGGGGATCACTCAATGAGGATACGACTTTTTGTTGTTGAAGAAACCCGCGAATTGTTAGCAGAAAATCTGCGCTAAAGATTTATAGCGTATCTCACGGGCCATAGCAAGCAAGTTTGGTTCGTACACATTCGTATTATGGGCCAATCCACCAAGTTGAGGCAATTTCAGTACTTACTGGTATCCCTGCACAGTTTTACCCCATACAAGCTTTAAAGAGGAAAGAAAACCAAGTTGCATTTTTCCGCTTTATTGGCTTTTCTGAGAGCTTGTACATTCTTCTGACCAAATACAAATTGGTAAAGAACGATTAAAATCTATTTCATTGAAACAAAATTGACTAAAATTGCCCCTTGGAGTGAGCGTTTGGTCTCAATTCCTGCAAAGGTCATTAAGGATGCAAATGTTGCATATGACCTTATGACGCGTGTGCGCTTACTTGGCCTCGGTGGACCAGCAGCGCTGCCACTGCATGCACCACGTCTGCTATGGTGTACTATTTACGACACACCGCTTTGCCTCTTCCATACGCGACGCGACTATACGACGCGACGGCACGACGGCTCCGTTGCATCGTGCCGTCGCGTCGTGCCGTCGCTTCTTTCCCATTACTTCTGGCGTCGCGTCGTGCGTCGCGTCGTGCCGTCGTGCCGTCGCGTCGTTTTTTTCTAGCTTGCAGGTTTTCTTTCCTCAACGTCGCCCCTTCCGTCGCCCATCGCGTCGTACCGTCGTGCGTCGCGTCGTGCGTCGCGTCGTGCGTCGCGTCGTGCGTCGCGTCGTGCGTCGCGTCGTGCGTCGCGTCGTGCGTCGCGTCGTGCGTCGCGTCGTGCGTCGCGTCGTGCGTCGCGTCGTGCGTCGCGTCGTGCGTCGCGTCGTGCGTCGCGTCGTGCGTCGCGTCGTGCGTCGCGTCGTGCGTCGCGTCGTGCTCGCGTCGTGCGTCGCGTCGTGCTCGCGTCGTGTTTCGCGTCGTGTTTTGCTTCGTGTTTCGCTTCGTGTTAAGCCCGGTTCATACTTCATGCGAATACGTATGCGATGCGAATTTGTTAAGGTAACGGAGAACGTCACAATGAAACTTCAGTTGTTGACGTCATGAAATTCGCTTCGCATTCGCATGAAGTATGAACCGGGCTTTACGCGTGGAGTAGTCCGGTCATGCTATTGTGAACATGCGCAGAATTTGCCGTTTGGTTTTCTTTTATATAGTGCTGAATGACTGGCCTGCAAAGCGATCCTGGAAACGGGAGATTATGTCCCCACCATATATAATTATAGTTTTGGCGGACAACTAATAAGCGAATCCCACCCCTTAAAAAGGATTAGTTAAACGTAATGCATTTGGCAATTTTTTTATCAAAATCCAAGAACTATATAGGTTCCGGTATAAGTTGATCCATTTTTAGCATCACCATTGCAATATCTGGTTGTTGATAATAAAAGAAATATACGAATTATGGTGATGGGCCTTGTTCAAACCACATGCCTAACAATATACACGCCTTTACGGGGTCCGCCCGATAGTCCGAAGGTTCGATTGTCCGAAAATGAAATAAGGTTCGTTAACGGAACATTTGATGCAATAGTCCGAAGGTTCATTAGTCCGAACGGCCTACAATCCGAAGGTTCATTTATCCGAAGGTTCAGTAATCCGAACTTAGAATAAGGTTAATTAGTCCGAAGGTTCAAAAGTCAGAAACTAAAATAAGGTTCAATAGTCCGAAGGTTCATAAAGGCACACAAAGTTCGAAAGTCCGAATTGACAATAAGGTCCGATAGTCCGGACTATCGAACCCTATCGTCTATTCCGAATATCGAACCTTCGGATTATTTAACCTTATTCTCTTTTCGGACTATTGGGCCCTTCGGACTATCGAACCTTCGGACCATTACGAACCTTCGGATTAATAACCCTTCGGACTAAAGAACCTTCGGACAATCGGGCTGTCACCGTCTCCCCCCCCCCCCCCCCCCCCCCCCCCAAGGGCGTATCCAGAACACAATTTTGGGAGGGGCCAACACATTTTGTTGCTGAGTTTTGTGGGTGGGTGTACGCAGTGGCTGCCTTTTTGCGACGTCAGTTTTTTTTTTTGGGGGGGGGGGGGGGAGCATGGGCCCCCTTTGGCCCCCCTGGATCCGCCCTTCCACCCCCCCCCCCCCCCCCCCACCACCACCAACCTTGACGAGAAATGGAAACCGCTCATAACGTGTAGTTTTATTGTAAACCCGTGCACACGGCAACTTTGTTTCAACATTTATAAACCTTTACAGTCAGTGGTGTATCCAGCGGAAGGGGGGGGGGGGGGACTTGCCCCCCTGGCGGCATTTGAAGCGTCATAAAAAAAATTAAAAAATAGTGTTTTAAAACGATTTTAAGACGGTTCAGACGTTGTTTGCCCTTCCTGGCACAAAAAACTGGATACGCTACTGTTTACAGTGAGTTACACTTTGTCACCGTTGGTGGCGCCATTTAACCACTTTGTTTTGTTCTTACGCATAGGCAAAATAAGTGGTTTCTGCTTTTCTGGTTTGCAACTTTAGGCGTAGGCTCCTAAAAAGAAAAAACATGGCCACGAGCAGGGAATGGGGGGGGGGGGGGGTTGAAACCCCCCCCCCCCCCCCCCCCAGACCCGCGCCTTGTATAGCACAAACCCTTGCCAGCATCCGAACCGTACCAATGAGCGCATGTTTGAAGTGCCCATTGCATTAGCCTTTTAGAGGTATGGCGGACACAATAGGAGGGCGTTATTTGATTTGGGTAAAACCTGTGTATTTATACCCAAATAAAATAGCGCCCCCCTATTGTGTCCGCCATACCTCTAAAAGGCTGATGATACTCAGGAACGAAATATTTTCTCTCTTTTCAATATTTATTTTGTCCCGCCAGACACCGCTGTTATCGCGGTACCGTTGTTGATTCTGTAGATTGTTTGCTACGAAAATTGGGAAAATACAAACAGAATTCTAGCAAAATCGTCTTTTTACACATTTCAAATACACAGCTCAGGCCTTTTGTTCACCGCGCGGTTAAGCGCATGCGCGCATAAATTTAAATTTATTAGCGGGTTATTCTGTGAGCCAGTTCGGTATTTCAACTGCGCATGTTCACAATAGCATGACCGGACTACTCCACGCAAAACACGAAGCAAAACACGACGCGAAACACGACGCGAAACACGACGCGAAGCACGACGCGACGCACGACGCGACGCACGACGCGACGCACGACGCGAGCACGACGCGACGCACGACGCGACGCACGACGCGACGCACGACGCGACGCACGACGCGACGCACGACGCGACGCACGACGCGACGCACGACGCGACGCACGACGCGACGCACGGCGCGACGCACGGCGCGACGCACGACGCGACGCACGACGCGACGCACGACGCGACGCACGACGGTACGACGCGATGGGCGACGGAAGGGGCGACGTTGAGGAAAGAAAACCTGCAAGCTAGAAAAAAATGACGCGACGGCACGACCCCCCCCCCCCCCCCCCCCCCCCCCCCCCCTGGGCTGCCCAGTGAAATTTGTCCGGGGGCATGCTTTACGGGTTTAATGCGCCGGAACCCCCTAGCAAGGCGTGCCTTCGGCACGCTGGGGTGTGTAGGCCAATCACCTCAGGTAACCCCCCCCCCCCCCCCTTAGTTAAAACCTAGATCCGTCCCTGGAATGTATTACAGTTGACGGTACTATGCAGCTGAAAATCTTCAGAATCTACGCTAAAGCCTACTCCTCCCACGAGCCATCAGATTTTGCCATTATTCCAGAGCGAAAATTAAAAGTACGTGTACGTCTGTACCTATCGCGACGTCACTGTATGTTTTCATTTCATTGAAAATGAATTAAACTGTTGCAAACTGCTGATGACTGACTGAATGGACCTGAAATATACAAATCATAAAATTAGCGGGCCTGACGTTTCGAACTTAAGCAAGTTCTTTCTCAAAGGCAGTTGGAATTTGGAAACGTCAGGCCAGCTAATGTTTGTATTCATTTCATTGAGACAGATACAATGCAGTTACCAGACTATGTTCGCGGCGCACACACAAATCCATCCACATTGGCATCGTTCTCCCCTTTGTCCCTGTACTTAAGCAAACCCCCATAGTCTTTGTACACAAAATTCCTTGTGGAGACAACCTAACCCATAGAATTGCCTAGTGGAGACCTATTCAGTCCCTTTGTCTCTATTGTTTTCATGTCTCCACAGGTACGGTATATCTCTCCATCCACACAAATTCCAAACCCAAATTTCAGTGTCAAAATATGGATGAATAGGACACGAGTATATAAGCTTTTTGCTCCACGAAAAGACCCCATTAAAAAAATAATGAAAAACTCATCAGTGCAACGTTCATGCAATAATGCACCGCCAGGAACATTAAAAATAGGACAAAACCAACACATATTACACACGTACACGCACACAGTCATGTAAACGGGTGCAATCGTGGACCTCCCATTGTTCCTCTTTTGTTTATACTCTAACTTTTTCGGAAGGCCTCCCATTGGTTTTGTACACGATTTTCAATCGTGGACGTTAGGTCAAACGTGGACCCCTTTGTCTACGCCCGAATTCTTTTGTCCTAGGTCCACGATTGCCGGCATATACAAACTCATAGAAACACAATGGGCACTCGCATAGTGACGTCATCTATCTCTACGCAGTACGTCACACGATTGGATTGTAAACACGCGGTTGACCCCGAGCTTTTCTGATTCTGAGCGAAAGAGACTCCAAAGTAAAACTTCTCTAAAATTGCCAAATCCATGCATAAACTCTTCAAACCTACTTTGTTAGGTTTAGGGAGGCATAAGCTCTCAGAAAAGCCACTAAAGTAAAAAAATGCAAATTGGTTTTCTTTCCTCTTTAAGTTATAGTGAATCAGTAGCTATAAACGATTTAACATGTTGTGTACCAGTGCATAAGACATTTGGTGTGCCAACACATATTTTTCAACATATCCCCTTTAAGTTATCTACAATAACCTTATAAAAAATATGTAGGTGGTTCCATTTTGTGGTAAGTTATTAGTATGCAGAGAAGGTTTGTACAATAAATCTTGCAGCACAACAAAAATATGTAAAAGAGACGAGGTGTCCCTGTTACATGAAATGTCAAGTGTCTCAGGAAACCAATGCTCGAATAGTACAAAACTTGCCCAAATCTGTCCAACTTTCAAACAAATATCAGGAATAAATATTCAAATAATTCAGTCTATAAATGGAATGTAACGGGACATGTAGCGAAATGTCACACTTTGTGTTCAAACTTCACGGAATGACCCATATATCCCGAGACTGAGAGTTACGCGCAGACAGGGTAAGCAAAGACTTCTGTGCTAGAGCAATGGTGATCGTTAATTCGCTGAGCCGGGAATTTCGGCCTGGTTGGTAACAGCAAGCTTTCTTGTTTACAGACCTAACGATTTTAAATGGGTCGTTGATCCATACAAGACACACTCACGCATACTCACCGAAAATGGTGCTGTCCCATAGATCCAGTATTTTAAATTGATCGCTTCATTATCACATCCGGCATCACTGGTGGGAGGTGGATCTGTGACATCTTGGCTTTTACTAAAAAAGGAGTTTCAAAATTCACAAAATGTCCTTGCGTATCTTGCTTAACTGAACAAACTTTATGTATGTCTGGAATACGAAGGCGGCGAGGCTGATAATAATTTAGGTGGCGATTAGTGCTGATGATTGTGAGACTGACACTGTGAGTATAAGATAGTATACCCGAACTGAAGCCCAAATATATCAAACTGGTACTATCAAATTAATATTATGTGGCCAAAGATCGTCCGTTTGAAATGATAGGTCACTCGCCCGGACCAGGTCATAAGTCATCAATGGGCGCGAGGTATCAACCAAAAACAAGTCAAAACTATGGGCGTATTTGGAACCCCGTTCTCGTGTGGAATGAACACGCGAACAGAGTTTCGAATGACAAGAACCAACACGCGAACGGTGTTCGCGAACAGGATTTTCACTCCCCATTTATTCAACGTCAAGAACATTTTTGTGAACTTGGATGCACTCATTCAATCCAGGAACAGTATAAATGATATAAGAAAATAAAATTGTACGTAATTATAGGAGTAGGGTTGTATTTGGCAATTTCTATTGCTGTTCCAGGATTTCAACTATTTTCGATAGATATCGTCCGACGGTGAATTTTCCTTTCTTTTCATTCGAAGTATTAATACGGCGGCTGCCATCTTGAATTTACGCCCAGATGCCACTGTACACGGCACTTTGGCGTTCGTAATCGGCAACCAGAGAACACTGTTTACTGGTTATTCGAGAACTGGGTTTCGAATACACCCTCTGTGTCCACGTTTATAATTTGCATTGTTGGAGGTCTCGAGACCGGCCTCGGCCTCGAGGCCGGCCTCGAGGCCGATTTGTATGGCCTCGGCCTCGGCCTTGGCCTCGGAGTGCAAGGCCTCGGCCTCGGCCTCGGCCTCGGAGCCTTCCGGACTCGATGATCTGGTCGAGGCCGGCTCGAGGCCGCCCACTTTGACAAATTTTCCCACCAATTCACATGCGTTTTCTGTTTCAATTAATTTTAATTTGTTACCTCATTAAACTTTCGAGAAGCTGCCACAGTGGGTTCCGTAAAACGAAATAAAGTTTTAAGTAGATACGCACGAATTAATTAACTGGTATTTGCATTATTGAACCATGGAGCTATAGATAGCTCTTCGATTGCACGTACTCACGTACGTATGTACATGTGTCATCTTCTTGTAGAACCAGTCTACTCCCGCTAATAGACTAGTTCCTGGTCGAGCACTTCACTCGACCCATGAACTGCCACTATTGCGTTTTACGTACTCGGGTAGCATCTAATCTTCTTGTTAGATAATCAGTCTACTCCCGCTAAAAACTGGTTCCTGGTCCACCACTCGGCCCTGAACGAGTGAACGTTAAAGCGGCGATAATCATAATGGCCGGCAGTGAAGTTGAGGGAACCAACCTGTTATTCACGCGTGTTCGCGCAACGCGAAGCCTGTCGCTTCCCTACCCATCACTGCATGCCCTTGCAAAGACTGTCCTCTCTATTCCAGCTAGTCTTGGTTCCAAGACGTTACGCGGCGAGGCTGATAATAATTTAGGTGGCGATTAGTGCTGATGATTGTGAGACTGACACTGTGAGTATAAGATAGTATACCCGAACTGAAGCCCAAATATATCAAACTGGTACTATCAAATTAATATTATGTGGCCAAAGATCATCCGTTTGAAATGATAGGTCACTCGCCCGGACCAGGTCATAAGTCATCAATGGGCGCGAGGTATAAACCAAAAACAAGTCAAAACTATGGGCGTATTTGGAACCCCGTTCTCGTGTGGAATGAACACGCGAACAGAGTTTCGAATGACAAGAACCAACACGCGAACGGTGTTCGCGAACAGGATTTTCACTCCCCATTTATTCAACGTCAAGAACATTTTTGTGAACTTGGATGCACTCATTCAATCCAGGAACAGTATAAATGATATAAGAAAATAAAATTGTACGTAATTATAGGAGTAGGGTTGTATTTGGCAATTTCTATTGCTGTTCCAGGATTTCAACTATTTTCGATAGCATTCATTCGAAGTATTAATACGGCGGCTGCCATCTTGAATTTACGCCCAGATGCCACTGTACACGGCACTTTGGCGTTCGTAATCGGCAACCAGAGAACACTGTTTGCTGGTTACTCGAGAACTGGGTTTCGAATACACCCTCTGTGTCCACGTTTATAATTTGTGGGGTTAAGCGATGCTGATTGGTGACCAGTTTGTGATGCTCTAACCTTGCATATTCTTTGGGTGCGTTCGAGTAGCTCACCGGGTCGACTCGGGTTAGCCCCGTGCCGTTCGATTAGCTCTGACGTCATACCCGGGTCTCACTCGGGTCAGCCACTAAAGACCCTGCTCGCGGAGCAGAGTCACTGGTGGAATACGTCACACGCATGCGTAGTTACGTCTGACCACAGATTCTACTTGAGCGGGGAATTAAATATGGCTGACCTCAAGGGCGATTGTGTAGGACTGTTCCTATAAGAGAACAAAATCCACTTTTAAGTTATTGAACTTAGCAAACTAGATTGCGACATTAAAAACCAACAGGTATGTCGTAGATAGAGGGCAGAGTTTTTAATTTTTTGGTGGGAAATTTTTGGGTAAAACGACAACGAAGATGACAAAACGCAACACGGAAATAAAGATGGCGAAGACCGCACTGATTCGTAAGACACTAACCGCAAAACACGTAAGAAAATGGCATTTTCTCCAGCACAAACTGTTCAGAATTAACAAAGAATGATGTCATTAGAATTAAGAGGAGTATAGGTTGATAAATTCATTTTGGAATGATAAAAACAACCTTGACTCGAAATGGATCAAATATAAAGAGGGGTCCGTAACTACACAATCGCCGACTCTTATTCCTCCATGGCCGACTCAAGTGCAAGGTGACATCAACAGGAGAGGGCGTATGAGCGTTCTATTAGCCCAGCTCTTGTGGCTGACCCGTCTGCCTTCACCCGAGTCGATCCGGGTAAGCTACTCGAACGCACCCTATATGGACCTATGAACAAAAGATGTCCACAGGATACAGGAAGAGTGAACAGTTTGTGGATTTGCCCACGTCCACACGACGTTTCTTCCTCTCTGGGGTTAGGGTTATCCGTCGCAAAATGAAGGAGAACGCTTTAAAAAGAGCGTTTAAAAAGTGCGAGTAAATCTTTTCTCCGTTTTTTTTTGTTAATAAATATAAAACGTTCTTCAATGAACTTGAAACTTAAGGAATCTTAATTTGAGAGCACTTCCATCAAGTCGACATCCTAAAACCCCAAAAGAGTCCTATCAGAAAGAGACACTTGCATCCCGTCCAGGGGGGGAATGGAAATACTCTCAGTCGTTTCATGCTACTGAAACCGGAGATAAACGCCGGCCTGATGGGCCACATTGGCTCGTGACAGACTTTGGTTTGCTTCGTCTCCCCGATGACGCATCTGATAATCGATCTATTTAATTCTTACCCATCAGGGCCCCAAAATGGATCGCTTGCCACAGTGGTCATCCTGAAATGAAAAGCATAACAGCACTTAACTCCTTAACAATGCGTCAAATCTCTCTCAAGACAGTGCAGAATGTAATGTTTGCATTTTGGTCAGTGAACACATATTTCAAACATAATGAGGGAGAAAAGTACTGAACAGGCTCGATTTCTCAATTGTAACACATGTACAGGATAAATCCCTAAAAGTACTCACCATATTGTAGAATCGGGAAACTGATTGGGTGTAGCCATGCTGGGTCGTTCTCGGCTGACGGAATGTTTCAAGATGGCAGTTAGATCTTTTATATTTACAAATACAAGCAAGCAAAGTCTGATAATTGGTGATAAATAGCAATCGCAGTGATTTCAGCGTCCATTTTTGGTGAAATTCCAGTTTCTACGGGAGATGTTTTATCTGTAGCCATCACTACGCACAAAAGCGTAGTCCGCAGTCGCTAATAAGCACTCGGTAACACAGACATCGCATAACGCACACATGAATTCAGTTAATGATTAAGGAAAATCATTGACAAATTGTACAAAAAAGTATTTTGTCAAGCGGACTTTGGCCTAGCCTTTGGAGATTACTCGCCCACACGGCCTGCGCTGAGTGTACGGTACATCAAAGGTTGAGACCGGTACAGGAAGGTCACAGTTATGGGCGGCCAAAAGGGCCAACATTAACCAAATTAAACAAGAACAAACAACCAAAAACGAACGGACAAAGCAGCAATTAACAGACAAATACCAACAAACGACGACAAAACACTATCAAAGATGGACAAAACCACACAGAGACGATGGGAAATTCGTAAAGAAAGAAGGACATGGAATTAACAAAGATGAATTACAGTAACAAGGAAAGATCAATTCAAAAACTATACAAATAACAACATACGAAACACAAACCAATAATCGCAAGATACTTTACCCCATGGTAGACAACACTGAACACCACATCAAGAACTCAGACCAGTTTGCAGCCCTCATACAAGGCCTCACCCTCCAGCCGGACGACATCATGGTCAGCTTCGATGTAGTCTCCCTCTTCACCAATGTCCTCATCTCCGACGCCAGCACCATTGCCAAGGACAGACTCCAAGCAGACCTCACCCCTCAAGGACCGTACTGACCTCACTCCTGACCAGCTTCATGATCTGCTCCTGACACGTGTCAACTCATCTAGCTTCCGATGGCGGGATAAATTCTTTGAACAGTCAGCTGGAACCTCCATGGGATCTCCTACTCTCTAAATGTAAAAGAGTGAAAAACTCACTCTCAAAAAGAGTGAATCTCTTCTCAAACCACTCTTTTCGAGTGGTTTGAGCAGGGATTCACTACTTTGGAGAGTGAGTTTTTCACTCTTTTACATTAAGAGAGTATATCCCCGGTTCTGGCTGACATACTCATGCAAGAATTTGAGCAGACCGCCATCGCCGCCACAGCAGACCACAAACCTAGGGTTTAACTCTGGTACGTTGACGACATCTTTGTCATCTGGCAGCACGGGCAGGATAACCTCCGGCTCTTCCTGGAACACCCAAACGGGCTTCACAGCAGCATCCAGTTCACCATGGAACAAGAAAGAGATAGCAAAATCTCATTTCTTGATGTTGAGGTGTCCAGAAAGCAGGACGGCAGTCTTACCCGAAGCGTCTACCGCAAACCTACCCACACCGACAGATACCTCCACAGCAGTTCCTTTCATCACCCCAAGATCAAGACTTCCATCAACCGGGCCCTCGTATGCAGGGCATACAATTAACGTCTGCGACAAGGAACATCTCCCCCTAGGTACCGGTACTCCATCACATCACCACAGCGCTGCAACGAAACGGATACATGTACAAGCCCAGCCAAGTCAAGACACATATGACCCCATATCCACCTCCGGCCAAAGCCTATACCCAAAGCCAAAAGGGAATGCTACGTGACAAGTTTTGCTGTGAGTGGTGCCAGTATATGGAATAATCTGCCTGAACAAATGAGAACCATAAACTCCTTTAGTACATTTAAATCGGAGCTACGTAAAGCCATCTATCAGTGATATTTCTGTCATCTACGCTGATCTGCGGAGTTATAAACTTGGTTGCCAAAATACTTTGGAGCCGGATGGGAATTTCCCCTTGTTTTTCACCCTAAAAGTTTTTTTTCGCGGGTTTCTCGCCCATCCCGTAAATCAGCAATAGGCTTCTGGAGAGTTGAAAAGTTAACCAAAAATAGATTTATTTGTGTAAACATTATTGTATTTGTTAAAATATTGTGTATGAATGTGTAAATATTCAGTTTTAACTAATAATATGCAGGGCCCCAATGGAAACCAGTTTTAAACTGTTTGGGCACACCCTGGGTAAAGAAATTTAATAAATAAATAAATAAACTAGTTAGGGCCCCTAGTCTCGTTACTCTCCCTACTTAAGGCTGGCAGTACTTCACATCACATCCAGTGCATCCTCCACAAGCATGGAATTCGAGTCTTCCACACAGCCCCCCTGAAGTTCCAGAATCTGCTGACTTTGCACAAGGACCGGTCAGACCCAGAGCGCAGGCCAGGAGTGTACAAGATCCCCTGCCAATGAACACAAAGCCCATGGCAGGAAAGGGAGACTGTGAGAAATCATCCATAGTCGAACACTCCCACACCGAAGACCATCAGATCAACTGGAGCCAGGCCGAACTCATCACCAGCATCGGAAGCGGGTACCCCCGCCGCATCAGAGAAGCCATTGAAATCTTCAAGCACAACATGGTTCCCCAAGACATCGGTTTCTCCATCAGCGACATCTGGGGCCCCATACTTAGCTACAAGTCCGATCCCCTATACCCTTGACACCTTAGTTCTCCAGCCTATTGGTCCCCTATACCCTTGGCAACATCCCCCCTCCGCTCCCTTCCTTCAGACCGACACGCCTCACTGATCATCAAGCATCCCCAAAGTCCTGCATGAGTTTGCATCCTTCTTACGCTTCACCGCTTCCAGACACCATATAAGCCCGCTTCACCGTTGGAATCCCTGACGACGGGCAGAGCATACTGTCCGAAACGTTGAGTTCCCTCCGGTTCTTTTTAGAACCACACACACTCACAAAAGAGATTTAAGTCACACGGTGCTACCGCAAACTATGCCTTTCACCATGCAAACCTTCATCACGGCAGCAACAAATGACACAGCAGCAATCAAAGGACATAAGACCAACAAACGAAGACAAACAAGTAACAAAAATCAGGGAACGAGGAACAAATTTTGTAAAACAACGAGAAAATTGTAATCAAAGAACGAACTGGCCCAAAACATAATGCGCATGCGCCATACAAAGGATCTGCCGTCGCAATCAACAAAGTTAGAAGCAAGGAACTATGGAACGTCAAAAGTAGACAACCGTATTTTCCCATTTTCTGCTAGTATAATTTTAGGTTTCTAGAAATAGCAACACCGGTTTTAAAAAAATCTAAATTTTCTGCCAGCAGACTATCTCGGCGCCTCAAAAGTGGACAACTAAAAATCTGAAATTCTTACTGACAAAAATTATGATGCTCCAAAAGTGGGCAACCCCGTTTTCCCATTTCTTGCTAGCAAAGGGGGGGGGGGGGGGGGTCCAACTTTAAAAGTGGGGGGGGGGGGCATACTGTACTCCAAACTAATGCGAGCGCGAAGCACTTGCGGCGTGGGGTTCGGGGCCCGCTTAAGGGCCCCGAACAAAATTGGATTCTAGATGCTCTGCGGTGGGATCGAAGTGGGACACACTCAGGCTGAGGAGAGTATTTCAATCGGTATTAAATATAGCGTGTATGATTGCATTTCTCAGCTCAAGCCTTGTGAACGAACACAAATTCAAACTGTCTGTACTTAAAATATGTTGCATTTTCCCCCCAGATGTAACACAGCACCCCTCCGTTCCAAATAGAAGAAACAGTCTGTGGGCTGCACAGGCGGATCCAGGATTTTTGCAAAGGGGGTCCAACTTTAAAAGTTGGGGGGGGGGGGGGGGGCATACTGTGCTCCAAACTAATGCGAGCGCGAAGCGCGAAGCCCTTGCGGCGTGGGGTTCGGGGCCCGCTTAAGGGGCCGAAAAAATTTGGATTCTAGATGCTCTGCGGTGCGATCTGAGGCAATTTCTGACCACTTTAACCAATTTTTTTGGGAACAAAAGATCATCATTATTAAACACAAGTTTGATTTCCCCAGGAAATTAATGTATTTTTTGCGGTAAGCTCAATTTGTACCAGTAATGTATGAAGCTTTCCCAAAGTCTAGAGAGTCACTGTAAGATCTTTTTAAAGGTTCTTGTGTGTTTGTACGTGAGTAGGCCTCCTATTCCTTGTGTATTTTTGTAGGCTTTTGCTTTTTTTCGTAGGCCCCCAATTATTTGGTAGGCCCTAGTTTAATAATGATGATCTTTTGTTCCCAAAAAAAATTGTTAAAGTGGTCAGAAATTGCCTCAGATCGCACCGCAGAGCATCTAGAATCCAAACTTTCGGCCCAGCGGGCCCCGAACCCCACGCCGCAAGGGCTAAAAAATTCGCGCTTCGCGCTCGCAATAGTTTGGAGCACAGTATGTCCCCCCCCCCCCCAACAGACTGTTTGTTCTATTTGGAACGGAGGGGTGCTGTGTTACATCTGGGGGGAAATGCAACAGATTTTAAGTACAGACAGTTTGAATTTGTGTTCGTTCACAAGGCTTGAGCTGAGAAATGCAATCATACACGCTATATTTAATACCGATTGAAATACTCTCCTCAGCCTGAGTGCGTCCCACTTCGATTCATGATTCATTCACTGAATACGCTAGGGACAAAGGTCGACATGTTTGCAATCATTGCTCAGGCGCAATATGCTAGTCGTTTGCCGTTTCTGAGGCGCAGTAAGGGTAAACAATTAACCCCGCGTGGGTTTTTTTGGGTGGAGCGAGCGGGGTTGAGGGTTCTGAAACAGCCCCACTCATACCGTTCTTGTGGATTAAAAAAGTAAGAATTTCCTTTCCGTACATTGTTGGAGTTTACCACGCTTTGATTTGTTTACTCCGTTTACTGTGGTTGACTTTAACAAGTGACCTTGACCCTCTGACAAAGAGCTTGATGTAAACCAAGTTCGGGTACATGCAAAGGTCATCTTTTCTACAAGTTTTCAGTTCCATGCTACGCGGCATGTACACAATGCGTCGTGTGCGCATACGAAGGCTAGACGTGTTTTTTTCCAAGAAAAAAACCCTGAGTGACTGGTGAGGGGTTAAGGTTCACGTGCGTATTATATCAATAAGCAGTCTGTTTGGTGCCGTAATTAATGCCATAATTCTATACATGCATGTTCGTTGCTGTTTATAGTCCATAAATGCGCATAGCAGCAGCATAATTTCATTTTCCATAATGGGTTTCACGGATGATGAGCGCGTTGCCGTAGCTATTGACTAGTCTGTGTGATCAGTGCTTCCATGCACTATGCAGCAAGCTTGATGTACTAGTAGGGCCTACATGTAATCTATCTCGTTCGGGAAGCATTATTTGTGTACAGGCCGTACACACTGTGGCCTCATCACACCTAACCGTGTACGCGTATATCATCCCATTCATCAGATAGACACCCAGCCATGGATGGTGGGTTAAATTTTACGACTGGTCCATCGGTGTCAAGGTGAGTCTGTTTCTTTAATTTTTAGAAATAATTTTGACTATGTAATAAATTAAGTTTTATGTATTAAATTAAGCTAGTTGTATATTGGTGAGAGGCTACCACTGGTTCAGTTGGTCTTGAGGAGGTATAATTATGTCGAAGGATGTCGAATTTGAGGTAGTGTGGGTTTAATGTGGTGCTAACGTTGATGTGGATGTGGTGCTGAATGGTGTGTGGGTGGGTCAGCAAGTGTGTGGGTAATATACTACATTTGCTTTTGCTGTAATTTTCAGAAATAAATGATTTGGGGGTTTGTATTTTAAAGCGTGCTAGTATACAAATAATGAATGTTTATGAGTGTGATGGTAAGAATAATTTCATGAGGTGACAGATGGCATGTTCTATTCCACGAGGCGAAGCCGAGTGGAATAGAGCATGCCATCTGTCACCGAATGAAATTATTCTTTCCATCGCACGAATGTGAAACATTCATTATTTGTTTTATACAACGCCTGAATAAATTCTCGCCATCTGATTGGTAACTTGTAAACCGTGCTTACATAAATGTAAGAAACATGTAGTAACACTGATAGCTGGGGGAACACTTTCAATGCATTTTATTCAAGTTAAAAACTGTTCAGAATTGTAAAAAACTGTTTCACAAATTCAGAACTTCCAGTAACCAATTACTGTCTCGAAAAGTCTCAAACAGTTAAAAAATTTCACTGTTTTTCAACAAGTTCAGAAGAATTATTCCCTTCAGATGCAGAATGTCATCTAAAAATATCCGTTCCGAAGTGTTGAAGATCAAACTGTTCAGAATTGTTAAAAAGCTGTTTCACAAATTCAGAACTTTCAGTAACCAACTAATGCACTTTCATATCCAATTTATGGAAGTTTACAACTGTACTAGTCCAGAAAAGTTAAAAATGCGGATTGCATGCATGGATTTCTTTGTGTACAACCATGGTACAACCATGGAGAAATATTATTTCTCCATGGTACAACGTGCCGTTTTCCTTTCTCAGTCCCGCATAAAACCGGAACAAAAAATTGTCGAGTTCCGAAATAGTTAAAGCTTTAATTGTTGTTCCTGCGTGTCTAGCAAATTCATCTAATCGTTTCACTGCATATTTGATTTGTCTCTTTGTATTTGGAGCGTCAGCATTGCTTACAAGTTCCAATATTTCGTCGTCTGTTAGGAGAACAAACCGCGGCAGTTCGGGTAACTTGGCCGCCATGTTGTGTGAATGACAGCGCTGTTGCAGCGCCACCTAGTGACCGTGAAATTAGAAAAGTTTTTTGGTTCTACCAATGCGCGCGCACCATGTGATAGACCCATGTGATAGAACGTATTGGGCGGGGCGGGTTCGCGTCGTGTGATGGGTCGAATAATTCAATGCACGTGATCGACTCTCCACCAATCGAATGGCGGGGATTTATTCAGGTGTTGTATAAAAAATACTGTAACACTGACCTGTTTAAACTTGTGTGTGCAACAGTGCTGGGAATACAGAGAAAACATTATGTTCTAGTAGTCTGGTTCCCTGACCATACCTTAAACAAAACGGAGCAATTTATAGACGTCCGGGAATTATCAGGTCGGGGAACTAGACAATTTCGATATAAATTTCCACTTTTATTGAAAACGACAGCACACCATGCAGGTGCCATGATTTCACAGGATGTTTGAGACTATTATTTACTTACAGTCTAATACGGTATACTATTTCGTAATAATTCAGTAGTTTTGTTTTTGGATATTTCAAATGTTGTATACTACCTTTTTAAAGCAGATGAGTATGATCATGGTGATGGTTACTGATGAGAGTTATGGGAAATCGTGACAAAGATGACGTTGACGAAGGATGACTGTGATAATGATGATGATGATGATGATGATGATGATGATTATGTTATTAAAGCAGACACTGACAGTAATAATAATAACCGAGAATGGTGCACTAGACA
The DNA here is from genome assembly GCA_037893225.1 of Hippasteria phrygiana. Taxonomy (NCBI): domain Eukaryota; kingdom Metazoa; phylum Echinodermata; class Asteroidea; order Valvatida; family Goniasteridae; genus Hippasteria; species Hippasteria phrygiana. Next base: position 1,766,942 of record JAZGUH010000375.1, read on the forward strand.
TTTCCGTAGAGTTGTGTACAAAATTATAATGTACCGGTATCACTGAAAAATCATGGGGGTTAAATTTACCCAATTGTTGGTGAAAACTGCAACTACCAAAAATTTGGTAAATCTATTTGAACACAACCGGATGAGAGTTTGTTTACCCAAAATTATGTTGGGTAGTTGCAGTTTTCACCAACAATTGGGTAAATTTAACCCCTATGATTTTTCAGTGATACCTGTTCTTAAATAACACTTTAACCTATGAACTTGAAACTTGCGGAAACTCATTAAACGTTAGGGCATTTCCAGCAGTTTTAGACTTTAACCACCCCCCCCCCCCCCCCCGAAAAAAATGTCCCGCCGTCCCCACCTGGCAAACATAGTAAACATGGTGCGATGTCATTATTTCGTGTCCATTGAATATAATTATGAAGTAAATGAGATGCGGAATCAAAATAACATCCACTCTGACACTGACAATAAATGTTCGGTTCCTCTCATAATTATTCCAAATATACACAGTAATCCCACAGATGAGTGTCAGTTTACATTGACTAACAACTCGCTATAAAAATGAAATGCAGTTTGTTGGGATGGGCCCGTTGCATGCGCAGAAATGCTAAATTAACTGCGTGCATTCAGAGTGAACTTGAAAAATACGAGTAGGCACGACAAGGCTACAACATGAAAAATGCAGCCTATAGAGGAATCCCACAACGACGAGTTTAGCACCGATCTGCGCACTTCCGCGTTTGAAAACGAGGATCTCAATGTCACAGTAAACAACTTTATGCTGATCGTGCGCCTGCGCTTCCATTATGGCCTGATTCATTCATGCATAAATGAATGTGCTGAAAAGCGTTGTTTTGTTTGCCACTGACATTCTCGCTTTCAACCCGAAAGTGCGCAGAAGGGGCTAATGTGAAATTCCTCTATAGTACAAACCCCGCTTGGATATTTCAGTCTTTATTTGGAAGTTTCCTTTTCCGTATATTGTTACCACGCTTTAATGTTTTACTCCGTTTACTGTGGTTGACTTCTACAAGTGACCTTGGCTCTCTCACAAACACCTTGATGTAAAACAACACTTTAAAACCCCCACCCCCCCCCCCCCCCCCGAAAAATTTCCCGCCGTCCCCACCTGGCAAACATAGTAAACATGGTGCCATGTCATTATTTCGTAGGTCCATTGAATATATCAGGTAAATGAGATGATGAATCAAAGTAACATCCACTCTGACACTGACAATAAATTATATGTTCATCAGTTCCTCTCATTATTCCAAATATACACAGTAATCCCATAGATGAGTGTCAGTTTACAATGCCTAACAACTGCTATAAAAATGAAATGAGGATCGTTGATACTTACAACGCTACATTACAGTATACCGACAATATCTACTTCAGCAGTTATCGAAACCTATCCCCGCCAACTCATTGCCAACCTCTGTATAGTAAATTTAGTTTCCTTTAGTGTAGCAGACGACAGAGGAAGGAAATTATATGAAATAGGCCTACAGGAAATATTGAACTGATTTTTATATATGGAGCACGGACGTCAGCTGGGAGCACGTGCCTCCGTGCCCTCCTCCGGTATAGTTATGCCACTGGGGTTAAACCCACTCACGTGACCGTCTACTCTCTTAATTCTTCACTTTTTTTGTTTCAGTAGTTTCAGAACAAGCCCCTAATGATTGATCTGTAATCTAACTAAAATGTCATGAACAATATTTAAACGGATATTCGCCAGTTTCGATGAAGAAAACATCAAAAGAATGACAAAACACTTTGCGAGTTTTGCAAAACAAATGTCTTAGTTTATAGTTCCTTTCTCTATTGCCGTATTTTCTAAAGCCCACACATTTGAGTTGCCTTCCAGACTTGCTTAATTATAGAAATTAAAGAAAAAAAATCCGCACTAATTGTTTTTTTTACATTAGTTGGTCTCTATTATAAAGTGGATTTTTGTTTCAGTAGTTTGGAATCAAGAATTCACTATGCAATCATGTGACGGAAATGGAGTTTTTAGCTTTCACAGCTTTTTCAGGGTCAAATAAATCTAAAGATATATGCCATCCAGCCGATGCTTGGATCACACACAAAAACTGGAATAAATCTTAGATAGGCAAAATCTCCTATTTGGGGAGTGAAAACAATGTGTGTTACGCACAGAGAACCACATAAGATGATAAATGAAAGGTTTGCGGAAACACCATGTGGAAACATTTCTCAATTGAGAGGATGGTTCTGAAAAGAACCAGATGTATAAACTCGACGTTCCGGTCAGTATGCTCTGACCGTCTTCAGGAGAATGCCTAAACTCTAAGACAAGTAGGCTTTAGTTGCATCCTGTGAGGATGCCAAGTCACTAGAATCCTAAAGCAAGCTTGGTTTGTGGTGGGCCCACTGGGGTCGAACAGTAAGGCAACAGTCTAGGTATAGAGAGAGGACCTATACGGTATAGAGGACCCATCAGTCTGATGTGTGTGGTTCTGCAGGAGTAGAAGACGGATATCATTGAGGTGAAAGCCGATATCTTGTCGGATCCTCACAGTCATGATGCAACTAAGGTTACTTAAGGTTAATTTTCTTAGAGTTTAGGCATTCTCCTGAAGACGGTCAGAGCATACTGACCGGAACGTCGAGTTTATACATCTGGTTCTTTTCAGAACCATTCTCTCAATTGAGAAATATTTCCACATGGTGTTTCCGCAAACCTTTTATGTATTAGTATCTCCGCCATGCAAAGCCTCAAATCTCACTCGTGTTAGACGTGCTGGAGAGATAGATCATGGTTTGATGGAGAGTTTGGAGACGGAGATAGAAGTGGATTAAAGAGAAGAAGGTGGATTAGAGAAGTAGAGTAAGAAAAGGCATATACAGGGGACATGTAAGCTGAGATTGAAAGAACTATCTTTATAGCAATAACGCCAATTTCTATATCTGTAGCGACGGTATGAGGCCATGGGCGTTAAGAGAGAAACCAACGTTTGATTTGTCAGGCTGTAAAAACACATCGTACGAACTCGGACTTTGGATTCAGTACAGTCTGATACCTGCAGTGAGTAGTTTCTTCTTCTCTCTAGATCCCAAAGAGTGAAATTAGGGACTAGACGATTTAGAGTGAAAATCACTCTGTTTTGGGGAAAGATTTTACTTTAATACCCCCACCAAAATCGGTCAGGAACAGCAAATCCTGGAAAAAACCACCCATCTGTGTTCAGAATTCTATAAACACTTGGCACAACCTTTAAATTTGAGAATTTAGTTGGAGAATTTTCGTGCAATATATGGGAAGAATGTTTGTGTTTTCTGTGTTAGATGTTCTTGGCACATATGGTCACTCAAAGTGTGCTCATACATGTTAATTTCTGCATCATTTTTACAGATTCTCATGACATAAATCTTTAAATAAGTTTAAATAACGAATTGTGCAACATATTTAGACAGTGGTGTATCCAGCGGGGGGCAGGGGGGCAACTTGCCCCCCTGGCGGCATTTGAGGTGTCATTAAAAACGAAAGGAAATAGTGTTTTTGCGACAATTTTAAGACGGTTCAGACGTTGTTTGCCCTCCCTGGCACAAAAAAGCTGGATACGCTACTGTATTTAGATAGCTGTTATCAAGAAGGATTAATTATTTTCCAAGATTTTGCTGTTCCTGACCAATTTTGGTGGGGGGTATTAATTTAAAGTAAAATCTTTCCGAATTTTATTCACTCTTAAACGTCTGATCCCTTGTTTCAGACTGTGGGAGTGAATTTTCACTCGAATAGAGTGAATTTTCACTCTTTGGAAATAAGAGAGTTGTCGTATGTCCTGAGCTGGCTGATATCATTAATTTCCAAGCACGTTTTATCCATACGCTTTAAAAATGTCCAGTTCGAGACGTAAGTAAAACGTTGTACTCGAGGCACTTCAGATAACTTAAGTCGTGACAACACTTAACCACGAAAGGCATCAATGAAAGTTAACATTGCATTAAAATTACGACACACCATTTAACCAACAAAGACTACAGTTATGATCAATATTAAATGAAAATTAATTAAAACCATTGCAATCAATTGCATTACAGGTCAAAAGCGATTTGGTTCAGCCCAATTTGGGGGAATATATTTGGATTTATATAAGGGAGAACGTTTTCAATGCAAGAAACACCGTCCCACACTCTAACAAAAATTGTCCAACTGCATGCCAACAGGTGACTGAAATTTGGCACTCCAAGTCAGTGCAGTATAGTCAAGTGAAGTCACAAGTCAAATGTTCACAAAAAAGTCAAGTCCCAAGTCAATTGTTTTCCAAGTCAAGTCAAGTTAAGTCTCAAGTCAATTTTTTGAACTTAGTAATTTAAAATTCTAATGACAAATGACTACGCATGCGCTCTACAGAATCAACCTGGCATCCCGTCTGTACGATTCCCAATGCAGTCGGTCAGCGCTGCGGCCCTTCAAACAAACTGGACACCCAGATCGCTATGCGATACAGGCTCGGCGTTCTTTTTTTTTTTAACCAACATCATGTGTGTACGCCAAAAAGTTTGTGTTTATTTTAACAGAAGTGTTCATGTCAGCAAGTCAAATTTATTCAAGTCAAATTTATTCAAGTCAAATTTATTCAAGTCAAGTCACGTCGTAAGTCATGTTCTTTCAAGTCAAGTCCCAAGTAATTTTCTTTCCAAGTCAAGTCAATTCTCAAGTAAAAAAGTCAGGACTCGAGTCCGACTCGAGTCCGAGTCTGCAAGTCAAGTCAGCAAGACTGCTCCAAGCACTTGAGATGATTCAGAAGTTTCAACTCTGATGCTTCAGTAGTGCGCGTCGTCAATGTCAATAAACAGACTTAAGCATAAACCACGAGCGCCATGTCAAAGTATACCCATTTTGTGGTCTTTTCAAGCATGGCAAACAGCAATGATGCTGAAGGAAATGCTATTTCGTTTGGTTTTCTTTACTGCTGTACCCTTGCAGATTGCCGTTATAATAGCGTTTTCATTCCTACAACCAAGGAAGCGGCTATGGCCGAACTGCTGCAGAATGAGACCCAGTATTGCAAAGTGAGTACTGTACAATATTGTTGTATATAGGATCTTACCGAAAAATAATGTTTACATTTGTTTTTTTAGAACAAGCCCCAAATGATTGACCTGTGATCTAACAAACATGTCAAAAACAATATTTAAACAGATATTCGCCAGTTCCGATGTAGAAAACATCAAAACAATGATAAAAACTTTGCCAATATTGCAAAAAAATTAAAATACTTTCTCGTAAATGTTATGCTACACGTTATGCTGCTGAAAATCTAGTCAATTTGAGGGAAACATTAGTCAAATAGGTAATACAAATCAGCCTTTCAATGTCTGACTAATTGTTCAATCTAAAAGACTAATGGAATTGCTGTTGACTAATTAAACAAAATGAAGTACTAATTCAAAATTTTCAAAGACTAACACGAATTTTCGTAAGACTAAGTTTGCTTTTGGACTAATTGATACATCACTGATTTACTAATGCGGTTAGTCTCCTCAACAGGAAATTACGAACTAATATGTAAATGACTAATCAACTGACTAATTTATTACCGAAATACTAATAACATTATTTTGGCACCCAGCCAAAGCAAACTTGGCTCGGTGTCTTACGCAGTGAACAGTTTCAAGCTCATTCGAGTGGTGAGTGCAATTAATAGAACAGCAGTTTATCACTGACTTCGCGCTAATTCTTCTTCGTCGTATGTACACGTACGATCGATTGGTGACACACTTTCCTTCCTCAATGTTTAATTAAGGTAAGAATTAATTCTATTTTTTAAACATAGACTGGTGTAATTATACCGCTACTATATAGATGATGAGAACCACATTGAAGTTTAAAACAGTCAGGGGTCAGTCAAAGGGTCAGTACTCATGCAGAAGAGTCTGCTCGCCGTGATGACTCGAGTGACCGATTCGTGAGCAGTGTTTTGTCGTGTCTCACCTTGATGTTAGGTTAGCCTTACCTGCTGAAAACGTAGTGGTTGTCCTGTTCCCTTTTAGAATAAGCTTATTGGACTTAAACTAGTTTGCAGCATTTTAGCACGCACGAACAGGAGTGTCATCTTGACCATTCCTCCATGTCTTGACATAGTTAGAGGACAGGGTTTTGATTTTTTTTTCAGGGAAATGTTGGTGTAAGATGATGATGAAAGATGACAAAACGCAACACAAACAATTAAGATGGCTACCGCGCAACACCGCACAGATTTGCACAACTTGCCTAAGAACACCGCGATTTTCTACATCAAGAAACTTTAAAATTACAAAAAAGTGTCACTCTAGTGTGTATGTTATAGCTTCTTGTAGGTGTAGTGACATAGCTAGGTTGTTGGACATTGACAATACATTTACAGTGACTTTCAAATTCATAATTGTGTGCAAAACTATTTATTTTTGCACACAATTTATTAGTCTTTTAATTAGTCTGTAAAAACCAATAACTATAGTTAGACTAATTAAAAGACTAATTAATTTTGTTGTTTGACAAATTAATTTTCTTGCATTACTAATTAAATTTTGACCATTACTAATCTCAAGAAAAATTAGTAAAACTAAACCATTTTGAAAGACTAATTATTATTAGTCAATTAAAAAGTGAATTGACTAATCTTTTGATCTGTTGACTAATTAAAGATTGGTTAAACTAAACATGAAAATGACTATTTTTTTTAGTCAACTGACTAAGTGGTGTTTTCAGTGTATGGCATGAAAAGTAGGTCATGTTCCGTTCTGTTCTTCTGACAACCTTCATTTTTTTGATTCAGGACATCAAACTGAGTAGGAAAATATAAGTTGACCTAGTTCCCATCTGGTACAACGGAGGTCATTTTCTGAACGTTTTTACGGTAGTGTAACAACATGGCCCACATGATTTGTTTTCTTCAGTCCTGCGAATTTGATCGACTCATACGAGGATCGCTGGTCGTTTGCCTGTGCATTCGCGGCCATGTCTACCTGTGTTATTATTCTCTTTACTGGGGAGTGGTTCTACAATCCTGATATCTCTGATGTGCCTGGCATGTTCCAAGGTAATTTCTCTTCCGACAGACAAACATCACATTAGCCCCGTCTGCGCAGGTCCGGGTTGAAAGCGAGGATTTCAGTGCTAAACAGAGTGATATTCAACCAAATAATTCATCCATGTGTGAATGAACACGCCATAAATGACAGTGCAGCCCACGTTCGGCATGCTCAGTTAATTGCCGTACTTAGCATTGAGAGCCTCGCTTTCTTACCCGGAAGTGCGCTGGTCGGTGCTGTTTTTTGCCAATTCGGGATTCGTCTATCCTTTGGTTGTGAAAAAATAACAACTTTTTTTGCATATTTTGCGTAGGATCTAAATATCTTGTCAAGCTTCTTACTAGTTTTTTAATTCTGAATAAACCAGACAATTATCCTGGCAGCTGTGTTTTGGGGGCATTTCCGTACAAATACAATTTGTACAAAGTTTATTTGCTTTTGTTATCTACTGCCTTTGTTACTCATGTATGAAACACATTGTATTGAATTAAAGGTCGCCGCTCGTAACCTTTGCGCTCTGTGAGTGTTATCATTACAATTATTTCCACAGTATTCACAAATAATATATTTATATCAGAATATTAATACTGTTTAACAGAGGAGTGAAGACTGTAGAGGGGCCCAAAAAAAGCAAAGCTTGTAAACATGGGACCCTTATACATACATAAACGTGCTTTGATCAAAATGAAATATATACATATGGTAGGCCTACTTGTTTTACAAAAATTATAACAATACAGTCAAAGAAAACGTTACATTCAGTAATACAAAATACATTGTACATTAAACAATATGAACAAGGACAAACCATATGCCAGCATGGAAATTCTGTAATAAAATAAAATAACTAATTACATACATCAACAATAAGCATTCAACAAAATAGATTTATAGATACGCTTAAAAGTTAGGTTTGTACATTTTTTTAAAGAATCGTTTAGAGAGTTCGATAATTTAGGTCCCTCATATCTAATAGTTTTTTGGGCAAAGGAAGTACGAGTTAATGGGGGATGAAAATGAAGAGCTTGCCGAGTAAAATGAGTATGAACTTCAAAATTCCGAGTGAAAATTGAATTAATAGAAAAGGGCAACATATTGGAAATAGATTGATACATGAGGCAACCAAGTTGGTGATAATAAATATCCTTAATTTTCAAGGTCTTATGTTTGGAAAACAAGAGATCAGTGTGTGCATTAAATTCGGTAAAATTAATTATCCGAAGAGCACGTTTCTGTAAACGAAGCAACCTATTACTATTACTGGGTGTACAATTTCCCCAAGCAAGTATTCCATAGTTAAGATACGACAGCACCAGAGTATAATACAGAGAAAATACAATTTTAGGAGGAACAACATTTTTGATTCTATTAATGACACCAATATTTCTACTAATAATTTTACATAAATAATCAATATGATTTTCTCAAGATAATCTAGAATCAATTACTAAGCCAAGAAACTTCAGGCAATCCGTTTTCTCAATACATACATTGCTAATCAAGACCTCACCTGAAAGTTCACTTGCAGAGTTGCTGAACAGCATATAATTGGTTTTATTAAGATTTAATAAAAAGTTTATTGACCCTGAACCAATTGGAAACTGAGATAAGCTCATGATTAACTATTTCAACCAGGGTATTAATATTTCTATGGGAGATAAATAGATTAGAGTCATCAGCAAACAGAATAAATGAAAGCACATCAGACGATTTAGTAAAGTCATTAATATACATCAAGAACAGCAACGGACCTAGAATTGACCGCTGAGGCACACCACAACCCAAATTTCTAGATGTCGAATTAGACGCCCCAACAGAAACATATTGACTTCTATCAGAAAGATAACTTCTGAACCACTCTTGGGAAATTCCACGAATGCCATAATGAGAAAGCTTATACAATAATATCTCATGATCAATTGTATCAAAGGCCTTTGAAAGGTCAAGAAATATTCCCAGAGTGTGTTCATAGTTATCCCTAGCAATAGAAACTTTATCAATAAAATCAAGAATTGCATGAGTAGTTGAATGTTGACTACGAAATCCATATTGTGAACTTGTCAATATTTTAAATTTGTTTAGTATACACACATTTTTCGAATATTTTAGACAAACAGGTCAATATAGAGATAGGTCTATAATTATTAACACTGTTAGAATCACCACTTTAAAAAACTGGTATAACTTTAGCAATTTTTAATTGACTATATGCACAATACCTGTTACAAAAGAAGTATTGATAATGTATGCAAGTGGCTTACATATGGCAGAGATGGAATTCTTAATAACCTAAATGCTAATAGAGTCGCGTCCAACACTTTTTTTATTATGTAGATTTTTAACAATGTCTGATACCTCATTCTCATCGATAGGAGTAAAGAAAAATTTTTCGATGACCAAGAAAATCAATAAAGGAATCCTGATTAAGAGAAATCTTTCTGGCAAGATCTGGACCTATGTTGACGAAATAATCATTAAAATGATTAGCAATTTGGGTGGGATTATTAACTAGCTTTCCCTCATGCATAATGCTACTTACAGTATGAGAAGACATTTTGTTATTCAAAATTGAGTTAATTACCTTCCATGTATTATGTATATTATTCTTTTCCTTATCAAATTGATGAACAAAATAATCTTTTTTAGAAGTATGCAATAAACTGATGAGAATATTTTTGTATCTGGTGTACTTAGTTTTGCGTAAATTAGTGGGATGATCTAAGTAGCGACGATAAAGTATATTTTTCGTATTAATGGATTTAAGGAGTGATTTGGTTATCCATGGTGCATTAGGTTTAAATTTAGATTTAACTCGATTATTATGAGAAATAAGAGGAATATCTTTATCACACAAAAAACTAAAACCATCAACAAAATTATTAAGAGCCTGTTCAGGGTTATTGCATGTATAAATTTCTGCCCAATCAGTAGAATAAAGATCAGCATTATTAAGCCTTTGGAGATTATCACTTGTAAAATTACGGGCGTGCGTAGAAATAAAATTTTTAACACTATCATAAACACTGGTAGGTGGTCTGAAATATCTGCTAAAAGAATACCTGATTTGGGAGACGGTAAAATGTTCGTAAACAATTATCAATAAGTGATGCAGAGGTATCGGTTATCCTAGTTGGTTTATCAATTGTGGGAAGAAATGAATAAGAAGTAACAAGATCCATGAGGGACTGAGAGTTGGGATTATTATGATTAAGTAAATTAATATTGAAGTCACCAGTAATACAACAAGCTTTTTTATCAGAAGTCATTTGAATTAATTGATTGATTCTGGAAAATGTGTAAAAACTCAATATGACTTGCACTTGGAGGTTTGTACATGACTCCTGCAATTATGTCCTTAGCTTTTGGAAACCGAGATTTCAATAAACAAAGACTCAAGTGCATCATTAGAACATTTAAGGTCCTCGAACGATAGGGAAATTTATGTGGGAAAATTAATATATTTAATCCATGACGTATTTACTTTTGGTTCTCTCTAGGTTTTCTGTATATGATATATGTAAATGTGTGACTTTACCAAAAGTACAAATAAGTCAAAAAGGAAGTTAAAAGAAGGTTAGTTCTAACGATTATTAACGTGCGCCTCCAGAGTATACCATAAAAGAGATATATGATAATAAATCTGAATGGGAATAATCTTAATGCAGAAGAAAAACGACGGTTCATCCAGACCATTCAAAATGAAAAATGCTTAAACAAAATACTTTAGTTTAGTGAACAAAATCGAACCCATTACAGTTGAAATTGACGATTGCAAATTTGAAAGGTTAATTTAAAAGATCTTAATAACTAATAATTGATAAATAACAGGACTGAGATCAACACAAATGTCGGTTTCTCCAATAGTGTGTTGGACATAATCTTTAGTGTGAATAGTCAAGTGGCCAAGAGAACGTGATTTATGAAACCTAAAAACCTTAAGCCTATTACTTTTAAATCCGTGAGGTCAACAGTTTGTTGACACTTATAAGAAAGCGACAGCGCTATTGTAAACGGAGTAAAGGCACCTTTTGATATTATGTCTTATTTTCAGTCATCTCCTTTCTGGGTTTTTTCCTGGGTCGCGGTATAAGTTTAAGGTATTCTTTTTACCCCTGTCTGAAATCGCGTTCGTGTGGGTGGCATCTAAACAAAATCACAACTAAAGTTGGTTTTTAAAAATATGAAACACTAAACTTGTGCCTCGGAAGCCTAAGTTAAAAAGGAAAAGAAAATATTTGTATTAACAAAATCATTAATTGGGCGTGATCCCTGGCTACACGGCATTGTAAGTTTATGACTTCTGACTATAGCGCCCCCCCCCCCCCCCCCCCTCACCCGAACAAAGACACAGACGATTTGGGAGGCCGCCAACATAGGGCAAAATAGCTCAGTTGGTAGAGCACCGGTACGGTATTCCGGACGTAAATCCCGCTCCTGCCAGTTTTCTTTGTCCACTCACTTTGAAAAAATAATCATTGAACACAAATTTAGAAAATTTATTACAGAAATCCTAGAATTCCATAATTTAAGACATGTAATAACTCTGTAATAAATTTACGGCTGTTAAATGTAAACAAATACTATTTGCCTTAAATACTTGACTCAATTTATTGGCATGGATATTTTTTATGCAGGCACCATCAAGATCTTCATCGCGATAATCAACGTACTAGAGATCAGTGTAGCGTACTATCCACTTGTTCTCTGCTTGAGTACCGACTATGAGCTGGTAGGAAACATACTGGGATTGGTCTACACAGCTGTCTGGTGAGGATTGATTGTTCATTTATTGCTTTGTTTTATTTGGCGATTAATTTGTTTATCGATTTTTTTGGTGGTGTGGTTGTTTCGTTTCGTTTTGTTTCGTCATTTCGTCTTTCGTCTTGTGTCGTCTCTTAATTCGTTTCAATTCATTTCATCCCATATATCATTGTATTTTTGGAGGGATCTTTGTTGGTTATTTCGATATAAAAATTCAGCTGTCTGGTAAAGGCCACATTAGAATGACACCTTATTCTGCATTTTGAATCTGATCGGCAAAAGTAATTCAACTCTCAATGGGATACGTTTGAGAAACTGGTGGCAGTCGACATGCCGGTCCTTTTTCATTGTTCTCACCACTCGTGCGCATGCTCAGAACTACGCGCGCATGCTCAGAACTAGCAAAAAGGACCGGTATGTCTGCTGCCACCAGCGTCCCAAAAGTTTCCCATTAGAGGTTAAGAGGTCATGCAGAATTTAGTCCCAAGTGATTTATTGGTTGCTACCTAAACTATGACATTAAACTATGGACTTTAGTAGTGTGACTTTGTTATAAATCTAAACCTTGGTCTCAGATAATATCAGGTTTTAAAAAGCATGTTTTTGTTTTTATCAGAACCATCCTATATGTAGTATGTAACGTTAAAAACTACAATAAACGTTTCCTATTTGCCCATGTCACCAATACTTTCTTCGCCACCTGTACTTATGTCATATCTGGCAACTAATGTGTACATTGTTTGGTTTATAGTCTGTGTGTACTTTGTCTGTAAGTGTGCATGTGATTAATCGAGAAGTTGTATAGCTGTGCTTTTGTTGGCAGTCAAAAGCTTGAAAACATCTGCTTTTATCATTTAACTCGCATCGAAATATTGGCTAAAAGTTCAGGCGTTATTTTGCATTAAATTGGCTTTTTCGATGTTGAATTTCTATCGTTAAATCTTGGATGATTTCCATTTAAGAACAACTGTATCACACAAGTTCTGTCCTAAGACTACATAAATTGCAAATATCTGCTTCATAATTTTTCATGTTTCAGAACTATATTTACCTCTTCGCTGCGATGGCGCCGGATACTGAGTCATCCTATACGGGTCTCGCACGAATCCATCGTCCCATATAGCAAACAGCCTTTGTAAATTTACAACTCGTTCTCGGTTACTTTTCTGACGCCTGACACAAGTGGGGCCCCTGTCTGACGCGCCTTAACGTTCGGGCTTGAGCATACTGGAGAGGAGGGGTCACTGTTAATGAGAAATGTCTTGGAGGATACAGGATGAAGTCCCTTACGCCTGAGATGAATTAAATGAAAGTTATGAAACACACAGTTATTGACATTGTCATTTTTTTATGCAGGAGTTATTATTACATAGCCACGCTGGTTTCTTGTCCACGAGAAAGTGGGGTAAGTAGAAAAGCCTTAGAACAATTTTGCCGTCTAATCTTTGATGGTTTGTTTCATCATGCAGTACTCACAAATCTGACAAATAATGGTTTTAACCACTTGAAAAGTCCAGACGATGTGGCCCACCAGTACATTTTTGATCTAACAGCTAGTTCTATACTGGCCTCAGATGTGATTTTGAATAGGATGTGATTTTGGACACCCATTGTCGAAATGTTATCGTCCGAACCGAAACTCCATGTCCACTTTGAATAGAAAAATCACATCCAAGCGGGGTTCAGAGTGGTGTACATGTACATACAGACTGCGTCTTGTCAACGGTGTTATTTAACTGTTTCTTAGAATTATTTAAATTTATTTTATATTCTTAAATTGTGTTGTACTTTGGTTTCAGATTGAAGCACAGACGGTCACGGCTGTACTGGGGCCTGTGTATGTCTGCTACTTCGCTCTGATTATCCGCTTTGCCTACGGGTTATTCTTGACATTGCGGAAACTATTTTTCCCTGCAAAAGTAAGACAATTCGTTATGCAACATCGTTTATGTGGGTCAGTTGTTTATTGGCTTTTTATTTGTTATTCTGTGTTCTTTTAACATTTGGAATAACATACTGCTACAAACTGCTAGCCAACTACAAAGATCCGAACTGTCATTGACAAAAACTAGGAGCTGAGAACCTAATGTTTCGATGCTTGCAGAATCTTTCTCGAGCTTTTGAGAAAGTTTGTGTTGATAGGAAAGGCCTTCCTATTAGAAAATGTGAAAAGTAAGTAGCAGTTATCAACTGCTCACATTACATTACATTACATTACATTACATTACATTACATTACATTACATTACATTACATTACATTACATTTCTTTACCCAGGGTGTGCCCAAACAGTTTAAAACTGGTTTCCATTGGGGCCCTGCATATTATTGGTTAAAACTGAATATTTACACATTCATACAAAATATTTAAACAAATACAATAATGTTTACACAAATAAATCTATTTTTGGTTAACTTTTCAACTCTCCAGTAGAAGCCTATTGCTGATTTACGGGATGGGCGAAAAACCCGCGAAAAATAACTTTTCAGGTGAAAAACAAGGGGAAATTCCCATCCGGCTCCAAAGTATTTTGGCAACCAAGTTTATATAACTCCGCAGATCAGCGTAAATGGCAGAAATATCACTGATAGATGGCTTTACGTAGCTCCGATTTAAATGTACTTAAGGAGTTTATGGTTCTCATTTGTTCAGGCAGATTATTCCATATACTGGCACCACTCACAGCGAAACTTGTCACGTAGCATTCCTTTTTGGCGAAAGGAACTTTCAGTGCCATTTTGGTCGATTGTCGTGTTTCACGAATCACTGTAAGTGGTGTGAACAGATTTGTCATGTACATAAAGGAGTCATTTTGTTAAGGCTTTTGAAAACAAGGATAGCCTTTTTGGACTGAACTCTTTCATTAAAAGGAATCCAATTTAGTCTGGCAAACATATCAGCTGAGTGGGTGAGGGAGGTACATTTAAGGATTATCCGTGCGGTTCTTTTTATACATTTGTTGAGGGTATTGTCGTGAGATATGTACCTTCCTCCCCACACCGTACAGCAATACTCTAAAGATGGCATAACTAAACTTACAAAGAGTGTGTGCAGGCTGCTTTGGGGAACGTAATTACAAATTCTGTTTAACACATCCAATTTAGACGAAACAGTCTTCCTTACGTATTCAACATGTGTACCCCAACTTAATGTTTCATCAACAACTACACCCAAGCATTTACAAGATTTCACTTTCACGACGATTGTAGCATGAAGAGTAATTAAACGGAAGTCGTAATATATATTAGAAATAGACATTTTTAATATTATCATTTATCATAAGCATAATCTTAGCATATGTGATTGTGTTTTGATCCACGGACTTATAATATGGACTCGAAATACGTCAGTGGACTTGAAGCCAAGAGAAAGACTGAGATTGCGGGTTTACACCATGTGAAATAAATCTCTTCTAGGAAGATGTGTGGTTCTGAAAAGAATTAACTCCACGTTTCGTAATTAACTCGACGTTTCGGACAGTGTGGTCTGTCCGTCCTCACACTCCTGAGGACGGATAGACAGAGCACATTGTCCGAAACGTCGAGGTAATTACACACTCATCCCGGTTCTTTTCAGAACCACACATCTTCCTATAGAGATTTATTTCACATGGTGTTACCCGCAATCTCAGTCTTTCTCTTATCGTACCCACCATGCAAAGCTTTAAATCTTATTGACTTGAAGCCAGTTCAAGCCATCTTACCGTGCCGAAAATAATACGTTTGACAGCCTTGTTCCATACATCCTTTCATCATCACCAGGGGCGGATCCAGGATTGTTTGCGTGGGGGTTCTGAATTTTGTTTTCGTACATTTTCCCAAAAAGTTGACTCCCAAAATGTTTTGCTTGCGAACAAAATTTTACTAGTGAGTGGGGAGGGGGTCCGCCCCTGCTCACTTACATTCTTGTTCTCAATAATACTGTACTGTAGTCACGGTGATATGGCTTCAACTAGCTTCAGTATAGTCACGAAATGACTAAGTTGTTGAAATGACTAAGCCTCCTTCGTTCTAAGGAATCTTCGGTTAACATGGTTACTATCAGTGGTGAGACGGATAACGATTTCACAAAGACCCACTACTACACGAGAGTTAAATATCTTCTCACCAAGCGCAAACCCGAGTAAGTATAAATACCGGTATTGGTATAAACAACATCATTAACAAAAAAATTCCCGGATATTAGACAATTAAAACTTATGCCTTGGATACAATTAAAACATGCTTTGGATAGGTCTCCGTTAAATCGAAAGGTAGTTGCGAAAATTTCATGCAAATTGATTGTTTTGTTGGAAACTGCCGGTGAAGTCTAATGTAGAACAGCTTGGATCACTTTTGATCAGAGCCGCACCCATATACGAATATACATAGCATGACTACTTGTTTCTGCCTCTGTTTCTGTTTCTGTTTTAGTTTTTGTGACACATGTCTTAACCTACTGGTTCGTTTACCAACAGGAATGTTTTCGAAAATGACAAGCACCTTGACAAATCCACAAGGTAACATATACTTTTGGGCTTTGCTTAATTTCTGTTTCAGGGAAGCAGTGAGCTTCACGGTACGGCTGCGCAGAAAGTTTATCGAGGACGCACCCGGTACGGTCAAACTGAACATATTTTTCTTTCGAATGGAATATTATAACTGTGAAATCTGTCATTCATTGGCATAAAGATAGGCTCCTATTTTATTTGAACAACATTATTAGAGGCTGATTACATTTTGCGAGGATTAAGTTTTGCTTAGTATTTCCATGCTGCTGCTTGAGTCTCCTCTTTGGAAATATGCCAGTTACGGAATGTATTTTTTTGCATCACAGGGTTCAAGTTTTCGAGGAGGTGTGTTTGCACGTTTGTCTTGAGCGCACTCACTACGTACCAGGTAAAAATCTTAGTTGAATCATTGGTTTTTCATGCAGTGTTTCTTAGGTTTCCTCAGATCGTTATTTGTAGAGGAGACGGCTTGGAGACGACAGGGTTGGGTTGATAATTAGGGCCTCCACCTCTCTCTCGTTGGTTTCCACCGTACCCTGAATCATTAACATATATCTCGATGTCAACCATTCACCACTTTTAGGGAAAACATATCTTTGCATGGAAATTTCTCCCAAATTTCACTGGTTGATCCCCACAAAACTGAAAAATTATGAAATAAGCTTTAATTTGATGTGTGTCTCAAATACTTTGGAGAGTTGTAAGTATTTCCCTGATTTTTGGAAGTTGGCAGATTTATCACTGGGATCCATGGAAGTTGATTTTACTGGTGTGCAACCTTGTGTATGTTCCACGAGTGGTAATATGGCGGCTGCTGCCGGCAGTTGTTCGTACAGCGCGCAACGGCCAATGAGCTATCCGATTTTTATACATGGAGATCAGTGGTGTCGAGAAGTACGTCTGTGGGCCTGTTTGTTTCACACGAATCCGGATCGCGATCAGTGTGATCTGTGCGTTGGTTCACTCACCAGATTCCACCTAGTGGATGGAGCAAACCAGCTGCTGGATCACTGATAGCGATCCGGATTCGTGTGAAACAAAAGGCCTCTTTGTTTCACACAGATGCGGATCTCGATCAGTGATCCATGCGTTGGTTCACACGTGAAATCTCGCGTAATGGATGGAGCGAACCAGCGGTTGGATCACTGATCGCGATCCAAATCTGTGTGAAACAAACCGGTGTGTTCTTGTACTGTACTATACGTTCGAGGACAAGGAAATACAAAAGAATCTTTCTTGTCCTCGAGAGACGGTCTTTTGTTAAAATCGGTCCTCGTGCTTAGTCTATATGGGGTTGGGTTATATTAAAGGAAGAATGGGAAACACAAAGCATTGTCCTCGCGAGTATAGGGAAGTACAACTATGTGTGCCCAAATGTGTGTAAATACCAGCAATCGTGGACTAGGGACAAAAGAGTTGGATCGTAGACAAAGGGTCCACGATTGACCGAACATCCACGATTGAAAACCGTGTACAAAACATATGGGAGACCTTCCGAAAAAGTTAAAGTACAAACAAAAGAGGAACAATAGGAGGTCCGCGATTGCCGGTATTTACACACTTGTGTGTGGGTTGGTTATCCTTTACGACTGAGGACTTGGGATAACAATGAAACCGAGGACTTGGGCCGAGTCGTCGGGAGAATTTCATATACAAACCTAATGGGAGCTGTTCGGAAAAAGTTAAAGTACAAACAAAGGGAACAAAAGAAGGGGTCTATTCATGGTCCTCATAAGTATGGTAAAACACGACTGTGTGCGTGTGTTCCTACATTAATCTCCTTACGGGGTACCGGGAATAAAGGGTAACAATGGGGACAATGGTACCCCACAAGGGAGTCTTTAGAAATCGAGGTACCCCACAAAGTTAACGCTATGGGTTTTGAGATTTCAATAGGGACAAAGGAGAATAAAAGAAGGAATTGAGGTACAATTGAGGTACCCCCATATGGGTGCATTTTTATGTGAGGATGTGTGGGTGCGCGCGTCGCTGTAATTAGTCAATACATCAAGGGGCGTAGCGTAATGGATTGGTCTATTGCCAACTTCATCTATATTTCAGTCCCGATTTTCCGAAAGTAATTGCAATTTGTTTTTTTAAATTGTTTTCATGCACCGTGTGCTTAATCCTATACAGCTTGGTCTGGTGTACATCATGTCTATTTCGGATGTTTGGCATGCGGCTAACAACACATTTGCTGTAGGGGGCGACCTGTATAACACATTTGCCCGCATCAACCAAACGGACGTCTTCTTTGAAATCAAGACGTTCTTCAATATCGCTGAAGGTAAGATTTCTGGGTATTACGGGATCGATTTGTGTGCTTTTTTGCGGGGACAGGTACCGGTACTAAAGAGTTATATTTTTCTTTACCCGTAAAAGTAAAGAGAACAGGAGGATGCGGCCTGGCCGTTGTCTTACACTATGGCTGTATTTACCAAGTAAATGAAGGAACCAGAAGGGATGGATTTGTCTGTCCCCCAACCCCAATTGCCTTTATCTCAGTGCATTACAGTAGAACATTCACAGCGCGAAATGTTTATTCCTGTCGTTGCATAAGCACGAGGCATCTTTGTAATTGTACATCGCACACATTTTGTTCTTTCATCAAGCCTACTCATTCTGATATGTATATTTTGTCAAACAGAACTGGGTTTCATCTTCTTTACATTTTTGTTGTTGTCCTTGTTTTTTTACAGATACATTTTGGCCAACCTGTTACTTCGCCATTGCGACTTCTGTGGGATATAGTCTTCACATGCAAATATGCTACAGGTGCGTGTTCTTACCCTGCCACAAACTAAATGATTGTATCGGTATACAACTACAAGTATAATATTATTTGCAAGTGTTAAGCTTCCATTGTCGAGTATTGAGTTTTATCCAATCTACAGCCAATGAATAGCCGAGTTGTTGGTTTGTCAGTGAGTGATAACAATGAAGTGGTGGCAGGTAGCGCCTCTTAGAAAAATTTACGGTTTCTTTATTCCATTGTTGATTGCTTGTCTTTCAATTTGCCCGTCTTTCAATTTGCCCATCGGTAACAGTAGCCTATTTATAACAATTAACAGTATGAACGGCTTTTAAAATTCTCTCTAGGAAGCACACGCTTCGACTATGGCGCGGGAAAAGAGACTTTTGCCCGACTACAAAAGCTAGCTTCAGCTCTCTGTTGGTGAGTTTAATAGTATCAGAAATCGCGCCGTTGATTTTCTCTTTGAGGAAATACAACACAAGCACATCCCACAAACATCCCGTCCCCACGGTTTTAATGGCTTGAGCAAACCTCTGTTCGTGAACGTGCTTTTGGACGAAATAGACCGATCACTTTAGCCCTCGCAGCTATAATTGGTAAATACGTCGAGGGGCGGGGCGCAGTGGGTCGGTCTATAATATGCCATTTCGGTATTTCAACTGCGCATGTACACAATGACGGGGTCACGGGTCATTCGGGATAACTAACGCGCGCGTATGAACACGCAATGTGGTCGCACAAAGCGCACAATGGGCGTTCGCGTAAAACTGGACTGCTTCATCGAGATACCGAATGGCTCATTGTCAAGTGATCTAAATCATTCCGTTTCCGTTCAATTTCGGCCGAATGCCATAATATTGTGTAGCCTATTCTTTATTCTGTGATTCAGTTCGTAACTGAAACAGTCGTTGCATCGTGAATAAAATCAATTCTCCCAGTAAATCTTTTGAGTTGTTGCTTTCGGCATAGTTGGTCCAGATTCACGACCACTATCGCGATAGTAGCAGTGTTTCTTTGAATAATTAAACACCATTTGTTTTACACATTCCCTTCAAGTTATAGTGTTGCATCTTGCATGTCATTCTGTTCTTACACCAGGTTGCAAATCTTCGGTTTACCGGCTACCACATCGGGTTTTCGGTATGGGGTAAGTGAATTAACTGAATGTGTTCCCTCAGAAAATTGTTGACTCCTTTTAGGAATTACACGGTCAGCTCGAGCTTTCTCTTTTGCTTGTCACATATTCCCAACAAGTTCGACAAACTGCCCCCGATCATGCGAAATCCCAGATAATTTCTCCTTACCAAGATTTCCCTATTATAGTATTATGTTGCTGTGACGAACGGAATAAAACTAAGTGGGTGACACCAATTTGGGGTCGAGAGTATTTTATTCACTACATCGAAAATAAACTGTATAACGCAAAGGAATATGTAGGGTGTAAGGAGGTGTTGACGGCATCACACCAGAGAACTGCACAGGGCCTACATGGACTTATATAGGAAATACGTAACTCATAATAGTGTACCGGTACGACATCAGGCGAGTGTACAGCATCAGGTAAGTAATTAACATAGGAATGCGACACAACAATAGTATAAGGAAAAGTAGTCCGACCTGCCTGTATTTAAATCAACTCCATTGAAAAATCACATGATCCAGTGGCTATAATGTTTAATTTCAAGTTAGTCCCGCGCATAATTTGTTAATTATTATAACATTGTAGACTCGAAGGATGCGTGGCAATAATATAAAAAAAGGACAATCAGAAGACGAACGAAACTCGTGCATTTGGAAAGTGACTTTGCATTTCACGAAAAATGCAATACCTGTTACATCACAGGTGCCATACCGTCTTAATGATGATATTGCTTCAAGATTACAAGTGTGACCTTTGTGCTGTGAAGAGGGTCGAGAGGCCTTGGAAATAATGTTTGAATCTAATGTGTTTCCCGTGTCCAGGTTTTTTCATTCTTCAGGTTTTGTCCTGGGTGATCGTGTTCTTCATTGTGTACTTCATCATCTATCCCCTTACAATATCTGTGGAGACGGCAGTGCTAGCCGTACTGAATAATTATTGGTGAGACACTTGGCACGTTGATATTATCTATTATACAACACCTGAATAAATCCCAGCCATCCGATTGTGGTGGATCGTCGATCACGTGCATTGAATTATTCGTCCCATCACACGACGCGAACCCGCAACGCCAAAAAGGTTCTATCACATGGTTATATCAAACGGTAACGCGTTTGATAGAACTTCCCCGCCGCCACAACACGGCTGTCATTGGACTGGTTCCCGGTCCCTCCGTTGTCCTTCGGACTTCAATGTATATTATATACATATGGGGACCGGGAACCAGTCTAGGCTGTCATTCACACAAAATGGCGGACGGTGTTTCCGAACCGTGGTTTGTTTTCCTAACAGACGACGAAATATTCGAACTCGCGTTGGGCGATGCTGACGCCGCTGCTAACACAAAGAGACAAATGAAATATGCAGTCAAACGATTAGAGGAATTTGCAAGACACGCAGGAACAACAATTAAAGCTTTAACTGATTGGAACTGGACCACTTTTTGTCGCGGTTTTATGTGGGACTGATGAGAAGGTAAACGGCACGTTGTACACCAAGAAATCCATGCATGCAATCTGTCGGATATATTCAGGCGTTGTATAAAACAAATAATGAATGTTTCACATTCGTGCAATGGTAAGAATAATTTCATTTGGTGACAGATGGAATGTCCCATTCCACTCGGCTTCGCCTCGTGGAATGGAAATTCAATCTGTCACCTCATGAAATTATTCTTACCATCGCACTCATTAACATTCATTATTTGCATACAATCGCACAAACGCGATTATGGTACGAAGGATGCGGCGGAATGGTGGAGATCGTAATGATGTTTGGCGATACTGGTGGTGGCGTAAATGATACATTGAAGACGGTGCCAATATTAGTGAAATTTATGAAAATGACGACGTTGATGAATGCTGACAGTAAGGCCAAAAATAATGTTGTGTTGCTATCCGCGACCGACCCTAAAAGTTGCAAAAGTCGGGTCGCGTTTTTTGTTTGTTTGTTTTTTAAAGGAATTTTCAAAATCTCACCCTTTTCCCGCACAAAATGAAAAAGTTTTATTAAAATCATTGTCTTTAAATACAGCTGCGACGGCACAATCGTGCATTTCGCCCTCTCGCTTTTAAATAAGCTTACTTTTTGCCTCTCGACTGCCGAGTTACACGATATGTAATATTGTTTTGATGTTTTCATAAATGGTAAAAAGAATCGACCGACCGACCCTCCCTCCCGATTTTTCCCATTTAAGGGCAACACAAGTTTTTGTTTGGCCTAATGATAGTCCCAAGAATGATTCGCTCTAAACTGTTGTCTGAATTAATGGGTAAGAGTGCCTTTAATGGAATACATACTTTAAAACATCTGAGTTGTTTCGCGTTATGCTGTTCATTTTCGAGTAATTTAGTATTCGATTATTTGAAACTGGGTTTGACCGGATATTCGAGTATTCGATACTTGTAGATCAAGTTTTCAACGATACTTGCATGCTGCGCCGGTAAAAAAAAAGTTGCACGCAAAGCATGCCGGTGTTTAACGATATTATGGACACTAATTCAACATTCTTTTGCATGTGCCTGTTGTATTTACGGATACGTATAACGTTCTGATAACAAGAAACCAAACTCCAGCCTGCGTTTTTGCAGTAATTATAGTTTCAAGGGTTTTACGGACAGGAACAATAAACCTCCGTCCACAAAAAGTTACCGTCGACAAAAATACGGCATTTGACACTGCTAAGCGCCGTAACGTTTTTATTAACATAGCATCAGAGTCATATAGGCCTCTGCCTGTGCATATGTTTTTTCGAATATTCGAACCGGCAAAAAGGTATTCGAATATTCGGTCAACGATCAAATATTCGGTATATTCGAACAGCACTACGTGACATTACCCCCATATATGGAATCAACCATTCTTTTTGTGTTGGGTTTTATATTGTGGTAAAGTATCTCACTTTATAGTTTCAGGGTTATTTTTTTTTAAAGAAAAGTCAAAGTTTGTTTGATTAATTTGGAAAGATTCTACTTTAATACCCCCAGTCAGGAACAGTAAAATCGTGGAAAATAACCAATTCTCCTTGATAACAACTGTCTAAACATGTGGCACAACCTGTTATTGAAGAGTTATGTCAGCAAAATCTATAACGAATGAGGCAGAAATCAACATGTACATGTATGCGCCACTTTGAGTGACCATAGGCCATACACAGAAAACACAAGTTTTGTCCCCTATATTGTACGAAAATGTCCTTACTAAAGTCTCCGAATTAAAGGTTGTGCCAAGTGTGTATACAACTTTGAACACAAATGGATGGTTATTTTACAAGATTTTGCTGTTCCTGGCTGATTTTGGTGGGGATATTAAAGTACAATCTTTCCATTAATTTTCAGGTTGAGTCTGCTGGTTGGTTTTGCCCTGTACTACGCGCAGATCTTCTTATCACAATTGGCCTTCCTTCAGAATGAAAAGGATGATAAAAAGATAAAAACCCACTTCAGTCTGAACAACAGGTATGTACACAATCAGTGTCTCTCAAAGGCACAAAATTCGGGTGTTTGAAACCCCCACCGAAGGCCCGTTGCCTGCCCCGTTGCCTGCCCCGAAACTAGGGGGTTTGTCAAACCCCAAAGTGGAACTTTTGGCATGCGCAACATTGAGAAGACATGCATACAATTAATACGTACCACGAAGTGCTCAAGTGTGGTACAAGTTGCATTTACCATATTAAAGTGGAACATTCAGTGGTACTTTTAAGGCAAAATTTGTAGCAGGCTAACCTGAGTTAATATATAGAATGCCTTACCGATTTTCTTTGGATTTCTTTTTAATAAGCGGAACTTGTCACTGAGCGGGGGAGAGGAACGACCCCCCCCCCCCCCCCCGAGCCCCCTAGCCTACAGGCCTTTACCGAATCCATCCTTACTGTAATATTACAGATAAATATGTCATCTTGCCTTTATCGTTGACAACAGACGAGCGTACAGCGCGACGGTGTATATCACCCTGTTCATGAACGTGATCCTCGGCCTCCTGTCATGTCTGATGCGGATATTCAAGGCAGTGATCTTCGGCGTTCTCTTCATCGGACGCATCGATCGCAGCACTTTGATGCGGGGATGGGAGCTGTGGGACCCAGGTGAGACGATTTGACGTATCGCGGTATAGAATCGCGTGAACGTAGCTTGTGAAATACTGTCCAATCACATTGTATGCAATTTCATGAGAGACGTGCAAAATTTGAGTCGAACGGAAATACCAGCACAAAATTTCATGAAGTTGTCTAAGGGGCGTGGTTAGCTCGCAAACACTTTTCAATTTTCACAAACAATTTTCACCATGCGTGGTAATCTGACGTCCGAATACTTCCTAAATTTCTTCCTCCTATAACAGCAATCATTTAATAATTTCCTATATTGGCCTATCAAATCTAGTGATATACAAGAGAATATACCGGTAAGTATCATTGCATCTGAAAATTCCCTGGTAAAAATCCTTGCCCACTAATATGACAAATTTCAGAAAAAATAAACGGTTTTGGGGAAAAATCGACGGTTGGTAGTCTCAGAATATTAAAAAATGGCAAACTGTTCGCCAAAAACGTAGCAGTTTATTTTGTCTGGACAATGTTTGAATTCGACAATGCGTTTTAGCAGGATCTCTGTATGGTTGGGTGTGAACTATTATTATTATTAACAACAGCTTAAATAGGAGCAGCAGCAGCAGCAGCGACAGTTATGATAGTTTACGCAGTAGTGAGATAATACGAGTGTACTCTATAAAGTTGGCTCAGTGGAAGAGTAAAGCGGCACTCTACCGAAGTTAGACACTTGGATGGGAAACCACACCATGTAGGCCTAATGCTTGCATAATCGTCTCTGTGCATTTTTTTCTGGGGCATGACAGACCATTATTCATCTCAGAAAAGATCACGTTCTTCGTATGGAGGTCTAGTCTTGGTTCCAAGACGTCCTTAGCGCGGTGCGACGTATATATAGCGCGCACGGCAGCGCCCTCTAGCTACACACATACACACGCCAAGGCCAAATCGCTAAGAACGTCTTGGGCATTTCGCAAGGGGGAGCGCGCGTGACCTGCTTATGCATAATTTAACAGGCGGGTCAAACGAATAATCGCGCTTGCGCACTGGAGGAAACTCATGTTTAAGTAATAACCAAAGATCGTATAGCGGCGCTATAGTATCTTTGGTAATAACTTACTAGTCAGTTAACGTTCTGAGCCGAGCGATTCTGGACTGGCAAACAGGATTGAGAAATCTTTGGATTGTTCCAAAAATGTGATCTGGAATATCAGACGTTATCTCTGCCAATTTCAGTCCCAGATGTTCAGCCTGATGTAACTGATCAACGGCCAGAGCTTTCAATGGCACGACGACAATAATCATTGCTTTCTCCTGTTTGCATTCGGTTACTTCCTTCATGGAGGTAGGAAACACCTCCATGCTTCGTTCACGAAATCTAAGACCAATGGAGCAGCTTGAAAAATTACACTCTTGCCAAATCCCGTTGGTAAATTAACAAACAAATCATGGCCACGTACAAATTGATGAATGGCACTGATCTGATGACTTTTTAGCTTTCCAAAGCCCAGTAAAAAAATTTGCTGTAAAATCGATCGCTTGGTCCATGCGGTCAGACATTTGCCCATTGAAAATCACCTTAAAGGTAACATGGCTACCATAGAATTAAAGCTGCTCTATATATTTTTTTAATATTTATTTTAACAGGCTTCAAAGCCTATCTTGGGTTCCTGGAGTTGGAGGTTGCGCACACACATCCAGTGGTGGTCACATTTTGTCATCTCTTGTGGAAGTCCATTGAAAGGAACAAATCTCGTCAGCCAAGCTACCAGACATTCGAAGTCGTCGAAGAGGGTTAGAAGATTTAAGCCACTTTGGACAATTTGAGTAAACTTGATTTCAAAAAAGGAATGGTGCATTCTAATGGGGTATACATTTGTCATTCACCATATAATAAAATATTAAGTAAAATTTCATGTTTTGAGCTTTACTTGTGGTTTATTTCACTTAATACAATTTTGTAATGCAACTGTTTTTGTTCTTAGTGAGAACAATCGAGAAACGTTTGGGCTTAGTAGCGATTACAATGTGGATGTAAATAGTGGGAATTCGAGTCAATACAATTTTCTAAATCAACCATGAGAAATGTTGAAGGGGTGAACACAGGAATCAGAAAGTAATTGATTGAAAAGCATTTATCCAAAGTATAATTAACATGAGAATTGTTTTACTCTTCTACTGGCAAGTACAAAAGTTTCTTTTCGAAATCCAAACACAATGTAAAAAGCTACCGTTTGGGAAATCAAAATTCAAACCAAACCAAAATGAAATCCTAAATTTCATTACGTTTCCATTTTTTCAAACGTTGTTTTGACAGCCCAGGAAAGCACAAAAAGCCCCGTGAATGGCGGTCCCAGGGTGAAATGTCGTCGCGCCTTTAATCGGTGGTTTGTGGCACTGACGCTCATGCGCAACAGGACGCTGACCATAAGTCGGGTCCCTATACTTCCCGAACTGCAGCAGGTCAGGGAGGAGTCTAGGGACCACACTGGCAATAGCGCGGTAAAGGTGAGCCAAGGTAAGGTATTGAACTGTTTTTTCATGCCCGATTACGTCTGCCTGCTTCGTTTCCCTGCTTCTGCTTGGTACCTTGGAGATCTTCTCTGCATGTTCAAGTCTGTGAAACTTTCTAGTAAGTATATACCCCGTATTGCATTGTTTGTCGGGAGTGTGCACAATTTGTTCATGCTAAAATCAACCACTGATTGGCTAAACCACAATTGTGGTTTAGCCAATCAGTGGTTGATTTTAACATGAAAAAATTGGCTTCGGCAAACTGCTGACCCTGAGAGCACATTGTGCGTGCTCATTACACAAAAGCAATCACACAAAGGCTAAAGATGCGCACCGCACTAAACAAAAACACAGGGCAAGAGTTTGTATATCATCTTCGTTAGCGTGACGTCATGGTTGAACCGGAAGTGAATTGCAAACTAGTGCATGCATGTACCTTACCTTAACGAGCTGTAGCCATACGAATCTGGATGTTAAACACTAATTTGAGGATACGAGTCACAATTTGGATATCAACACTTTTTTCGTAAGTTAATTATGACTTTTTGATAGCACATCGCATGCGTTGTTCATGTGCCTCATTGATGAAGGATCCGATATTTTTGTCAGATGACCCCGGTTTTCAACTTCAGTTTTAAGGTGTGTCAAAAGTCGTGCTTGAAGCGCGTTTTTGTCGGAGCCGCAGCCCTGCCACAGACGAAAAACGCATTTCAAACACGCTGAGTAGTCCAGTCCGTTAAGGCTCCGGTCCTTGACGCACATGGCCATTCACAGCTTTGACTATGGGACTGACGTGTGGCACGCAAGGCTGCGATTGGGCAATACAACAAGTGGCGGGGCTTCGAAGCCGTAGCCTCAAATTAGCCGATTAGGACACGGTGGCCTATTGGTAGTAGAACTGACAATGCTCATACTTTGTGTGATTCAACATGTACGTGAAATAAAGTCCTGTAGACGTTTGAGTTCAATCCGTCATCCGACTCACAAGAAAATAGTGAAAAACCGTTTTGTTTTAACAATGATTTTGGGCACCGTGCTGTCTTTATAAAGCAATAAGCTTTTAGATTGAAACTAATAATTTGTTCTTGATCGTTTACCAAAGCTATATTACGCCGTTAACAAAATGAGCAGTGTGAAACAAATATATGAAAAGCGGCACCCTACATTGTACGTTGGTGCAACGCATTTTTTAAGGCTGATTGCCAGAATTATTTTCTATTTTATTCAAAAGGTACATACAATCAAGGAAGAGCAATATGATTATGATGAAAGTAATGATCTGCATGTACGTTTAGATTTTTGCCTATTCCTGTGCACGCATTTTCTTTCTACTAACACATTTCGTTCTTTGATTTTCGCCTAACAGCTGCGGTTCTTTTCTCGGCACATACTAAATGCTGCACCTTTGTATATGTGATTACCTTAGGGTGCACGTTGGAAATCAATGGTATTCAGTTTTAGAGATAAGAAACATCTTTTTACACACACACACACAAAACAGCACGGAAAAGCGGTAACAATAACTGCATAAAACCGGTATAGCAAAACGTGAAGCAACTGCATAAATGCTTCGGGTGCATGACACAGGGGGCGTATTTACACTCTTAAAATTGCCCGACTTTAATTCATGCAACAGGTAAAGAAAACCAGGCACTCCAAGAATCATCTCAAGAATGCCACAAGGACCGGATGTTAGCACTGATCTCCATGTATACAAATTAGATCATTGGCTGTTCAAATTGACGTCACCGTCGCCATCTTTCCACTCCAGGCGATGCGCGAACGGACGTACTAGTACAACAATAACGTATTAAACCAGGCACTAGGCTATGATTTATGAAGGTTCCATGAGTGGTAATAATGGCGGCTGCTGGCGACAGTTGTTCGCAGAGCGCGCAACGGCCAATGAGCTATCCATATTTGTTTGTAAATTGTCAAAGTGAACAAAGAAAACTGGCAGGAGCGAGATTCGAACCTGTGGTTCGAACCCCCGGAATACCGTACTACCGCTCTACCGACTGAGCTATCTTGCCCTATGTTGGCGGTCTCCCAAATTGTCAGTATCTTTGTTCGGGTGGGCGCTAGTCAGAAGTCATAAACCCATAATGCCGTATAGCCAGGGATCACGCCCAGTTTAACGATACAACCTGGGAAGCGACATTTTTGTATACATGGGATCAGTGGATGTTAGTTTCCTCGTGCGCATGATCTTCGGATATGTTTTAGAGTGTAGCAAAAGCAAGCACTATAACAACTGCAGTTGCTTTGATTGGTGAAGTATAGAGCAGTGACACAAACAGATTATCACTTAACAAGCAGCGATGGCGGTTGTGGCTTGGGCGCCAGACTTCGAAGCGCTGGTCATGTGCAAAACATCTAAGCAGGCAATCTAGTCTTTTTTTATACCTTCCGCCCTTTTAGTCTTCAAGGAGTGTCATCATGTTCCTGATCCTTCAGGGATTGGGGATAAATTCAAAAATATTTCCACGTATAGCTAAATGGGCCATTCCATACGTTTGGGGTCCAAAAGTGTGACATTTCGTGGTGTCCCTGTTACACCTGACCTGTGTAATTTCCATCAAGTGTGTCATTAAAATCGATTTCACACTATTTTTTAATTGTTTGACAGGGAACCTTGCTTTACATAATCACTCTTTGAGATAGAAAACATTGAAGAATGTGTCTTGAATTGCAAAATCTTATATACATGTCACTATGTAACAGGGACACCAAAATTGAACCCCAAATGTATGGAATGACGCAAATACTTCTAAGAAAACTGAAAGGCACACTGGGTGTGTCAGCTGATGAAGTGTTCTGCGACAAAAGAGGACTCGAGAGCAGGACGCGTGCATGCCAACCACCCCTCCTTTGCTCCCCCTGGACGTATCTACGTCTACGGGCGGTCATACTGGTCCTTTTAATGGTCCCTCTTTGCTTCCTTACTACACAGTGGAGGCAACTCCGGCCACTCTCTCTGCCGAGACTGAGCTGTGAATCCAGCTACGATCACCTCAATGAGATAGGCAGCGATGTGCCATCAGGTCTTCTTGTAGACGTCCCGCAGCCGGTGATTTGGAGGAAAGCTCCCAGAGATTCCGCGGACGACTCCCCTAGGGAGACGGACTCACTGCTGATGTAAGAGATCAAGCAGACAGACGAGGTCGAATCGGCCAAGTGGTGGTCAGTCAGTGACCAGAGTTCAAACTCCAGCAGCGTTGTTTTGAAGCTTGAAGATGGCCCAAGAACGGATACAGACGCGTGATAGAGATTGGACCATTTCCTTCTTCCATGATTGGAGTATTGGACCAATTCGTTTCACCGCGCACTGAAAAAAAGTGTGGCGCTATATTTACACCCATGCGATCTACTATCTACATTGAATCATTCGTCAACATACCGCATTGTGTAATATTTTAACACCACAGTTTTCGAAGTGCAGATACCCATCTGGTGCTGTTTTATTTGCATATTTTTATAATGTCTGAAATATCATCAAAGGCCCAGATATATCTTTTTAAAGATGTGGTGTAGACTTCAGAATAATGTGATTTGTAAAGAACGTGATTCCGCTGTTGGAAAACTAAACTTTGAAACCTTGAATGTCCACTTTTCGTTTTAAAAAGCTTCGATTGGATTGAATTGTACATTTAAAAATCATTCCAGCCAAATAATTTCAAGCTATTAGAATCTGTAAATAATTATTGTCGATATTGCGTCCAGTGATAATTGGTAATTTTAAAAAACCTGTGTTTCGCAATGAAACTTTTTCTAAACACTTTCTTGCTATCAGTTTGTTAACATTTTCAAAGTGAACAAAGAAACTGGCAGGAGCGGGATTCGAACCTGCGACCTCCGGGTTACCTTACCGGCGCTCTACCAACTGCGCTATCTTGCCATATGTTGGCGGTCTCCCAAATTGTCAGTATCTTTGTTCGGGTAGTTTGTAAACATGTTTACAAAAAGCGCTAAACATGTTTAGAGTGCTGACGGTAGTGTTTAGCAATGGAACATGTTTAGTAATTGGACACGTACATTGTAATGTTTAGCTTTTAAACATGTTTACAAACTGTATTCAGTTTGTTTCCTACACTGGACTTCGCTTAATACAAAAATCAATGTGTGAAATGTCAAAGTTCATCCTCACTTTGTATATTGCAATCAGCGAATGGATAGATGCAAGGGAACGTTTAATTAAATGAGGCTGTTAATCCGTAGTTAATAATATAAGAGTCCGTTGTTGTTGTTGTGGCAATAACAAGTATACACACTCTGTTTTCTTGTTTTCGACACTGTGGCCAGGTTTCTTGAAAACCTGGTAATTATAATTGAATGACACATGTACATTAAACTCGATCATATAGCTGTAGATCATTGTAGCCGCAAGATGTCTATTATTGTTTGCCTGCTAATGCAAACGAGACAATGCAACTAAAAACCGCAATACAGTAAATTGACGTCTTTCATAAAAAAATGTGCAGTTTGTATATAGACGTTTCAAAACGTGCCTGTTATCTGAATTACCGCCTAATTTCCGTGCCTTTTTTCTTTAAATACGAAAAACTATATACTGTATTCCTAATGAGGAATTTTCAGAATTCCTCTAATTTTACTTTTTTTTAAAATAATTTTACTGATGCAATAATGTAACAAGTAAAAAGTATTACGTTGACTTTAACTTGTTGAAATTATTTTTAATACATCGATGTACATAATATTGCCTTTTCCGTCAATCCAGTCGTTCTCCAGTTTTAAGTACGGTGGAATCATTTTGTGGTTTGTTAAAAGTGGGATTCACAAATTTGCTTCCATATAAGACATTAACTGCAATATCGTCAGTACACATGTAATTTTTTGTGTAAAAATATCAATAAGAGTCTTATAACTGCTCCGTTTGTTTGAGGTGTGACACCTCAAGTTGGCCCGAATGATCGCTACACCAAACATTTTTTTTTCTGACGCAACGACCTGTCGGCGCTTTACTGTAAATTGAGATCAGATACACGGTAACAATGACTTGTTCGAATTTGGTTTAGCTCTTTCAAGTTTCCATATCAAATTTGAAATCAAATATTTGTTTGATCAAAATCGTGCACGAAAAATACCATCATGATGTGCCGCGACGGCAAGTTTCAGAGAAATTAAAATGTTAGCATGTAGGCCCTATATGTTATGTTATGTTGTATTTGTTACTGATGATGACCAGTCTTATCAAAATTCGTCACCGTTTTCACGAAGAGCCACACATGTCAAAAATGACAATTTTTTCGATTTCGATTTTTTTCACTATTTTGCTTTAAAAACACTCTACTTAACCATTTTGACATGCTTCTGTAAGCAAAACATCATTAATTTCCAAATTACATTAATTATGCAAGGGGCAGACATCTCGATAATTGCATTTTGCGTTTTCACGAAGAGACGCAAAGTTTACTGCCCCTTGAACGCGTACAAACCGTATAGCACGGAAAGGAGTAAAAGTAGGTCAACTGAGATTTTCGTTTTCACGAAGAGCCACACATCTTTGTTACATTCTCAGCTGCGCGCACGTAAACACGTGCGCCCCTTCCATATGGAAAAACACATTGAACAGAAAGGGCCACAATGTAAGAAAACCTGAATTTTCGTTTTCACGAAGGGACACGCATCTTTATTAATTAATTTAGGCTAATTAACCACCGTGTTAATTCTAATTACTGGGTTCACGTAAAAATTCACCTCTCATAGAATCATGTGAATGTTTCCTTACTGCACAAAGTTGTTGCAAAGTAGTATTTTTGGCAGTTTTAAAATAGGAGAAACTTCTCTTGCGATTATCTCGAAAACGCTTTTTCTTCAAAATCCACATGTGTGGCTCTTCGTGAAAACGGTGACGAATTGCTTAGGCCTACTGACCGTACTTCTCGAGAAAATAAAATGATAAATGGATTCTTCGAAATGTATAATAGATACGAGTTCTGTAATGATTGATTATTGATCGATTTTTGCCGATTTCTGGTATGTCTTGATCTATACACAGAGAACATCCCGAGATTAACAAAATCAGCTTAATATTATAATGGCATAATCGGTTATGCGTTGATTGTAACTATTCTATTTGTGCTTATGGTAATCAAGATGTTTTAATGCACTGAAAACGGGATAATTATGTACGTTCGTGACAGTGGCGTATCCAGCGGGGGGGGGGGGGGGGGGGGGGGGGGGGAACTTGCCCCCCCCCCCCCCCCCCCCCCGGCGGCATTTGAGGCGTCATAAAAAAACAAAAAGAAATAGTGTTTTTAAATCGGTTCAGACGTTGTTTGCCCTCCCTGGCACA